>CM059219.1:13280755-13970755 GCA_030347435.1 Clarias fuscus
ATCAGACACTTTCAGCAAGTGCAAAAAAAAATCTAAAGACAAAAAAAAGGAGTGAAGAGGGAAAAGAGGGGGGGGGATATATGTTGTGATCTAGACAAGCTACAGTAGAAATGATCAGGTTGTACCACTGGAACATATTTTTCTTCCTATTATCCAAGGGAGGAGTTTAAATGTACTTAATAAATGTTATATTCTATTCCAAATCTTGACATTTTTCTCTCATATAACTGTGATGTCAAATAGAATACTATTATAAATTATATTATATAGTGTTTTTTTTATTAGCAGTCTGAAGTGGAAAAATCAATATTATTATTTTACATATTCTTGTGTTACTACATATGATAATATATGATATATTTATTATATCTGAATTACATTGTTATTATTTGTATTATCATTATTATTTGCATTATTTGTATATGACATTTCATGATTCACGATATAAACAATAAATAATAAATACTATTTTTGGAGAATGTAAAAAAAATCTGAGAATGAAATAAAATAAATAAATACATACATAAATACATACATACATACATACATACATAAATAAATAAATAAATAAGAGGGGAGTACAAAAAGTTTTTTTTAAATGCATTATTTACAGACAATTTTTTTTCTTAGAAAAATTTTTTTAAATGCTACTGATTGACATATTTTTAACATATATTTGTTATAACTGCTATTCTGTAACATTAACTCTTTCTTTAAATTGATAATTTGATAAATGTTTATTTCTTTGTAAAATATATCATGATATGCTCTAAATCTAATTTAAGATATGCAGATAAACACCAAGATTATAATTAACTGATTCCACACAAAGTACATGACAAACAAACAACATATTTCAACCAGGAAAATGGTTACATTAATGCTACATTAAAAGCTTGCAAAATAATTTACAAATAGCTTTAAGACAAAGAGATATCCAAAAACAACTCCATCAACTTCTGACTATAGATACCAGTATCATAATTATTCCACCACACACACACACACACACACACACACACACACACACACACACACACAAACACACACACACACACACACACACACACACACATACACACATGTCTGAGGTAATCACAGCAGTTTTTATCAGATTTATTTCAGATTTAATCTCGTCTCTGTTGTAGAAGAGCCTGGTGTATATCTCCACTTGAGCTATAGGTTCACTCAAAGAGGAGATGCTAGTGTTTTGATGCCATCTATTGGAGTAAATGCTCATCTTATCCTAGAGATACACATACACACACACACACATGCATCTCACATACATTTTAAAAACATTATATTACATATGATACACCCACACCCACACACACACACACACACACACACACACACACACACACACACACGCACACACACACACATACACACACACAGCAAGATTCACCAATCAGTTTCGATTATTATTATATTATTCCATGTGAAAATGTGGAAAAGTAGGATTATTAAACTTTTGTCCATGAGGCGTCTTTAATTTTACGGTATTTTAAATATAAATTAGATTCGAGTCCCTCTTCATAAAAAGACCTGAAAATTTGGTTTTGGATATTAAAAATAAAAAATCTTACAGTGTGTATAATACGATATCATAGAATGTGATGGTATCTGATTTGATATGATATGATATGATATGATATGATATATGATATGATATGATATGATATGATATGATATGATATGATTCAGTATCATATAAAATATGATGTATTATATGTTAAGATACAATTTGATACAATAGAATAGAGTATGTTTCAGTATCTTCTGAGACAATATGATGCAATATACTATTACACAATATATCATGATAGATGCAATACAATGCATTATTATACAATTTAGCAAATGTCATACTGATATACTGTCACACCACTAATTTGTAAATATAATACAAAAATACGTTTACTTTAATTTAACGTGTTGACATGTTGATGTCTGTAGTCTGATAGAATTGTCAGAGGTAAAGTAGTAAAGAAATTCATATTTGCCAAGTATGCCAACGGAGAAGATGTAGGCGCCTTTTTACAAACATTTTTCCCACGTTTTACGTACTTTGATTGTACAATGTGTGCTGAAGCGTATGCGATATATGCTACTTTTATTTTCCCTTCTCTTACAAAATTGGAGATATTTTGAAAATAATAAAATAGTATATCTGAGTGAATAATCCGCCTCAAAGTACATTTCATGTTCAATTTCAGTCAATTAATAAATCTCACTGATAGACTGCATGTATCTGGTCTGGGCTTGGAAGAATTCAGCCATGCTTCTGATTTCACACCATTCTATGTCCTTTTCTTACAACCACTGGTGGAGCTGTTGTGCTTGCTTCCCCAAAAATCCAAATTATTCTGATTTTCAACATTTTTAACAGAAAATAATCTGAAATAATCTAAAAAGCAAAACATTATATATTTTATAGTTGGGGGTGGAACTTCCTGAACATCTATAGTATTTATACTAGCCATATTTAGGTTAAATGGCTAGTAAAACTACTTCATATCGCTGGAGAAAGACAATAATAATAATAATAATAATAATAATAATAATAATAATAATAATAATAATAATACCTGACAGGAAGCATCAAATTAATCATGGTTTATAGCCTAAATATACTCGACTTGTGCAAGTTAAAATGGTGCTTGATACATCTGCAGGATTTCCATAAACAATATCATATATCAGTATTTTTAGAGCTTTATAACCTTCCCTTTGCTCTGTGGCTTCAATTTTCCATTTTAAGGCTGTTTTTCTCTCACCAAGCAGTTTTAAGCCCTTTTCTCTCACTGAGTGTTTTCAACCAATTCATCTCAGCACTCTTCCATATCAGAGATTGGAAAGCAGCAACTACAAATGAACCCATGGCCTTTGTAAGGGATAAAAAAAAAACATGTTTCATTTTCAGTCACATGTATGTGCTTAGGACGGGCAAGCAAACACCCTGATCATCCACTTTCTGAATAAAGCCATCAGCGTATTTGGCCCTGGCCTTCACCACCGCTCTTGCTCTTCAGTTCTCTCATTGCTATTTCAAGGCCATGTTTCTGTGTGGTTGTGTAGAGTCTGTCCTTTGATTGACATCAAGATTTTTTTTTTCTTACAAACCAAGCGCAGCCTGAGCCTTACACAGCATACACTTCTGTGTTCAGTGAATTTAGGTTGTCATTTTTTTATGTGGTATGAACGATGGTGTAACTGAAGCTATCTGTCGTAGCCCCTGCCCATCACCCTAACCATGCCCTTTAACCTTCACTCTGAAATTTAACACTGAGAAATGTCCTTTTTTACTCACCATGTGGAAAAAATTGGGTTTGCCAGCATAACTAAATTTTACACAAATGAATATGTTCATCTAATCATTGCGTTTAGCAACTCAGATAAGAGTAGGACTGTGACTCGTTTTTAAACTTCACATGGTGGAGTTTCATATATATGACCATAATAACATAATAAGAAACCTTAAGAAAAGTTTAAATCTCATGAAACTCAATATTATGTCATATGGTCATGCAAAAAATGGCTGATGCATGCATTGTATGATTGAGAAGGTTCTTCTGCTTCTTTGTTCTTCAGAAATGAGCCATGGGTTTCTGCCCTCTGTATCCTGATTGGCTAGGAAAATTCACTAAACCAAAGAGACATTCAGTCTCAGTTCATTTAAATCTATAGATACTAAAATGGCTAAAAATACTAAAAATATATTAGCCATACATTAGATACCATAAAGACAAGAAAAATGCTATCAATGTCTAAAAAAGTCAGCCTATCAGCCACTTAATTTGTATTTAACTTAATACTAAAATGGTTGCAAGAAAGCCTGGCTGTCATTAATGTACTCCAAGAAAAAATAGACAGCTAAATATAATCTGTCCAGGATATCTGTGGTTCTAATAAGTTTTGTGCGCATATACAGTAGAACAGGCAAGAATGAATATGTCATATGAAGAACAAGTGCAATTTGATAACTTTTGACTTATAAAGTCCTGTAGAACAACAATTGTCTTTCTTATTTTGAACGAATCTGAATGTCACATGGTACATCTCCTTCTATGAATAGGATGTTTCAAATATGTGCACTAGAATTTCCCTCTAAATGCATCTTATATTTATGCTCACACCCCTGGAAAAAAATCTCCATCATTTTAAAGATCTCTCTCGATCTGTCCAAGCCAAAAGCCACTCAGAAGTAAAGTGAAGGACTCTCGATAATATTGAGACACGTCCCAGCTCGGCTGATATCTCTCACCCGTCTGCTCTCATTGTGCTCCTGTCACCAGCCGTGTAGATTTATGACACACAATTACCACGTCTGCAGTTGCCACCTCATAATCGCGGCTATTATTTAACGATTGCAGCGATAAATTGACTCTTGCTGCTGTTTATCAGCCACCGGCTCTATTTTTTTCCCCTCTGACATGTCGTCTGCTCACAGCAGGATTCCTCTTAATGGTCGGAAACTGCAACCTCTGGAGAGGAAAAACCTCTAAACATTACAGAAAAAAAGCAAAAGCAGACAATTATCAAGGACCGATGCTTTTCTGCGCTGTGCTACTGCTTGCGGGTTTCCTGATCGCTAAGTCACATCAATCATAAAATGCTGTAGTGGGCATTAATCTTTGTTTTAGATGGAAAATTGTTTTGGGACGTTCACATGATGCACTTTTAATTCAGATATAGGGAAAGGTCACAGAAGAAGAAGAATGATATTGTCATCAAGGCATTTTTCAGTAGCACTTTATACTGAATTAAATAATATATTGTATAAATATATCAAGAGGCATTGATTAATTTTAACCTACAATGCAAATATTCAGTAAAGTAAGCTATTCGCAGAAAATGATCCACAACAGGGCGATACTGTTACCACCTCAAAGTTTTTTCCTCCATACATCAATTTGCAAATGAATAACTTTTAATATGTGTAGACTATTCAGATTATAAATTGTATAGATTTTTGCCTATGTATAGTAATATTTATTGTTGTGAAATAACCACAATACAAGCTACTGTTTTCAGTTACATTGTGGCAGCTATAAACAGTTGGTCTGTGATTTGCAGATGCACTCGTGTCTGACTTACTGTTACAGAAAATAAATGAACACCTTCTGGGCGATCACTCATGAACAGGAAATAGCTTGTTTTATGGATGTTCTTTGCCATTAATCTTAAGCATAAATGGATAAAAAAATGCATTGTCCTAAAATTTAATAACGAAAATAATTTTAGTGACTGCTGAGGTATTAAATAAATAAAACAGGTTGTGTTGTTATAGATAAATAATCTTTACACTAAGTGAAATAAATTTCAGCATTTAAGTGGAGGATATAAAGCACAAACAATTTGTTTCAATCACTTACATGTGAAACAAAAATTGCCAAAAAAAAAAAAAAAAAACAATGGATGGAAATCAAACAAACAAGCTAACAAGCAAATATATAAAATGAGTCTTTAATATATTAACACAATAATAAATAGATTTCACTTTAAAAAGACCGATAATACATATACATTTAAAAATAAATGAGAAATACATAAAGATTTTTAAAATGTATAATTTGCTTAATAAATTCCTTAATTTCCTTAATACATTAAGATGCAGTAAATGAATAAAATTCAACAACCAAACAAAAAATATTGTTTATGGTTTGTCATAATATCCTCTTCATAAATTATTTCATTAAATAAATGATTTATTTCAAATATCAATTTATTCAAAACTTTTGTTGTGCTTTAGTCATATAACACCAACTAAATAGAAATTCAAATTATATTTTAATTAAGACTGTATCCATTGAAGAAGAAATTACTTTTCTGTAATTTAATAATATGATAATATGCTGTATTTGATAATGGGCGGTTTGTTGTTAATATCATTGCCGTGTATGTCAATTATGATGATATAAGCTGAACTATAAGCTTAAAGCTTTAATTATGAATCTGTGTCATGTATAAATTCTTTATTTCGACAGAAATCTCATCAATGCTTCTAATTACAGTTCTCCAGGAGCAAATACTAAACACACACTGCTCTGTAGAAATGGTTTGTCCAAAAATCTTTGTCATTTCTAGATTTAAGTGAAGTAATTGTCACAAGTGCACTTCTTGAGATATTAGTCTTACAACATGCATTAACTAGTTCAGATGTGAGCCGTCGACCCTGAAAATGACCAAGATCCATTTTAGGACTTGCCAGATTTTGGGTTGCCAGATATATAGTTTAGGTCAAGTGATCATCTTAAAAACACACCTTTCACTCATTTAAATTTAGTTAGTTATATTTTATAGGTTTCACAAACCTGTGCCACCAAAAGACTTTTTGGGTTAGGACTCCACAAGACCTATGAAGGTGTGCTCTGGTGTCTGACACCAAGATGTTAGCAGCTGATTCCTTAAGTCCTGTAAGCTGCGAGGTGAGGTTCCCATGGATTTGATTTGTATGTCCAGCACGTCCCACAAATCTGCAACTGGATTGAGATCTGAAGACTTTGGAGGCCAAGACAGCATCTTTGCTTTGTCCTGTTCCTCAAACCATTTTATTCTGTTTGTCAAACCAACAACCAGGAGACCACGTCCATTAGGGAATATTGTTGCCAAGAAGAAGTGTATTTGCCTTTCAACAATGTTTATGTAGTTGCTATGTGCCAAACTAACATCCACATGAATACCAGGATGCAAAGTTTCCTTTGCAGAACATTGCCCAAACTCTGCCACAGCCTGCTTGCCCTTTTCCCATAGTGCATCCTGGTGCCATCTCTTCCCCATATAAGCAATCAGACCAGAATTCATCCGGTCACCTACAGTACTTCCATTGCTCCATGGTCCAGTTTTGATGCATTTCTATCAAGATCTATGCATCAATGAGCCCTGACTGTTCATAACCATGTCACCAGTTCACCAGTTGTCCTTTCTTGAAGCAGTTTGGTAGGTACTAATCACTCCATACTGGGAACATGCCACAATACCTGCCATTCGGTAGAAGCTCTGGCCCAGTTCTCTAAAAATCCCATTTTATCACTTGTCTAAGTACCCCTTTACACGTGCCATTAAAACAAACTAACCAAAGTAATTCACTTCACCTGTGTGTGCATTTTGTGTGCATATGGTTATAAATCAAGTGTTTACTATTTTATTTGTACTCCATATTATGTAATATAGTTTTATAATTTCTGCTTTTATAAATAATATACAAAATATTATATAAAAGAACAGGAAAAAGTAAAAAGAGGAAGAGGAAGCAGAGGAAAGGCGGGAGAAGCATGGGGAAGCAGGATTTAGGGATGCAGGAGGACCTTGGAGGGCAAAGGGGAAACAGAAAGAAGCAAAAGGAAAAAGAAGGAAGCTTTCATCAGTGGCATATGCTCCTCGACTCAGCAGGCTGTAATGGGCAGCTGACGTTTCCCCTTTTCCACTTCAAACCCTCCCCGCGCTTTAACACTCTATTAAACTGCCCCTGAGGGGAACTTCACACACATGCAGCATAATTGGAGCAAATTTGTAACCCATAACCCTGTGCTAGGGGTGAACCTAGGGAGAACAACTACTACAGTGGTATGTATGCTGTGAACAGGACATGGTGCTGATTTATTAACATTTTATTACTGAGTAATTACAGACTAATAGCAGTTTAATGGCCAAGGTGAGGAATCAAATAATTGTAGAAATTCCCTACTGATAAACAAAATGGGTTATGTGTTTAAATGAAATAATTATTAGATCAATTATTTACATAATAAAATATTAATATACTAAAATAATAAAATTATTGTTTAATATTTTTTTTATTAAATTCAGTAATTGATATAAAACTATTTGCAGTTGTAAAAATTTATATAAAAATAGTTACTATTTAAAAATAGTCACATGCTCTCATCTCTGAACACAAGGATAACGTGATAACCATTTATGCAAAGTTAAAATGATATGATGAAATAATAATAATAACAACAACAATAATAATAATAATAATAATAATAATAATAATAATAATAAGTTTTAAAAGGTCAGTGAATAAAAGTGGAAAAAGAAAATGCTGAATATGAATCAAAACACTGCAGGTTGCATTTCCGTGACCAGTGCTAGGGGGTGACAGAGAGGCGACTGATTAACTATTCTATTCAAATCCAAATTGAATTTACGTACACTTCCCTTGTTTTTTGTTCCAGTGCAAATTTTGACATTTCTACAAACCAAGAGAGAAATCGATTCATTTGAATATTTCTCTTTCTGTGAGTTAGTGAAGCCTGAAGCGTGAAACTCTCTCTCTCTCTCTCTCTCTCTCTCTCTCTCTCTCTCTCTCTCTCTCAGTAAATAAAGCACAAAACTTTGGCAGGAAGCTTTTTAAAAAGGTAATTCATGCATGTAAATTAAGTGTGTGTGCATTTGCATGTTATTGTTTGGCTCGAGAAAAGAAAAACTCAACAGGTTTGTACTCAATAAAATGAATCATCTGTCAATCATCTCCATGCAAATGTCACTTCTTTATACTAACATTTGATTATGGGAAAGTTTTTAAATGACAGCTGTCAAGATTATATCAGTTCACCCACATCACAGAGAGAAAAGTGATGAATGCTGCATTTTCTTGTAATCACATGTTTTAAAGGCGAATTTAAATCAGTATCAGTCCTCATTGGCTCATTTTGGTGACTTGTTGGCAAAAGTTTTGGACTCAACATGCTAACTCTAGACAATGAAAAATTAAATTACATGAAAAAAAAAGATTAACAGGCTTTTTTTCAATATGATATAATTGTATATGTATATTGTGTTACATATAAATTATACGTAAATTATAATTAGAGTTTAAGTAGAAGAAGCAGAGCAAGACACAGAAGAGTGATACACGGGGGAGTCATTTCTGTTGCAAAAATCTCAGGGGAAAACACACACACACACACACACACACACACACACACACATACACACACACATATAGACACACACACATACACATACACACACACACTCACTTTTTAGAGAGCGTTCCACTTGAACCGGGTGAAGAAAACGCAAAAGACCTCTCTCCTCATCCTCTTCATTCATCAGCAGACGTTATATGTGAGTCAAGCTGAGATCTCCCATGATCCAGCAAACTTCCATCATTATCGTCATCAACATCTAGATCCATCCTGGAGCGGAGCATTAAGCATAGCATCCTTCTTCTTCTTCTCCTCCTTCTTGTTCTTGTTGTTCTTCCTCTACTCCAGACCGTGCTGCGTGAAAGCCCATCTCATGCGTGTTCTCTCGTTGCAAAACAAACACACACGTCAACGTCTTTTTCAGCGGCATAACCCCGCGAGTCAGGCCTGTCTCTGAAATGCTTTTCTGCCCCACAACACAGACGGCTTTCATTATCTTCTCACTCGCAGCAAGGCCTAGCTTTAAAAGCTACTGATTTCTTTTTTTTTTTCCTTTTAGCCTCCTACACAAAAGAAGGGCATTTTGTAAATTACTTGCTCGTTTCAGACCAACAAAAGGTACTTTCATTGAAACTCGTTCCGTCCCCCACCACCATCACCACCCCCAGCACCACCACCATCACCACCACCACCTCCTCCTCCTCTTTTCTCCATTTGATTTTGTTCAAATTTGATTACAAGGATTGAAAAAGAAAGAGGAGGAAATAAAAAAACAGATGGCATCCTCATTCAGCGCCCTGAATGGTTTTTATCTGGGTGCCTATTTAAACTGTGGCAATCCACAAGCATTTCAGCTGGCTACAGAGAGAGAGAGAGAGAGAGAGAGAGAGAGAGAGAGAGAGAGAGAGAGAGAGATGGAAAAAGAACTTGACAAAAATTATTGGTTTGCCATTTCTCATAGAACTGGCACGAAAAGAAAAGGCTTTCTCTTACTGCTTCTCTCTCTCTCACTCTCTCTCTCTCTCTCTCTCTCTCTCTCTCTCTCTCTACATCCTCCTTTTATTTTTTCCTCCATATCGCCTGCCTGGATCAAAATAATAGAGATTAGGTATTTCATTAGAAATTATAGCTGGATATAGAGCAAGCTGTCATATTAATAGCAACCTGCCCGTAGCCCTTCAGCATGCGCTATTCACCTAGACAAAAGATGCAAAGCGGGGGCTGCATATCGAACCTCTGATTCAGGCCTGATCAATTTTCTGTCATTCAGAGAAACGCAGGGCTGATTTTTAACAAAGAGGTTTGCACAGGACAGATGACCGGCCTGCCAGGAGACAGACGCCTCCTCCTCCACCACCTCAACATGAAAAAGTGCTCCAACTAAACTCGACGCATTCTTTCAGCGGAGAAAGGACGAGAGACGTGGGCTATAATTCCCTCTGTATGGCCCAATGGGCATTTCAGCATGCACTTGTTTTTCAGCTGGAGATAATTACAGGCTGAAAGAAAAGGAGTAGGGAACAAGCTGAGCTGCATTATTCCTCGGCTCGCTGTAAACAGTTTGGATGATGAAGCAAGGACCAACCCGGATGCAGGACACGAAAAGAGTTCTAGGGCATTTAATCGAAATGTCCACTAGAGATGTAACTGCATGTGTTATTTCAGATAACGTGTTCGAACCAGTGTTTTAACTTTTATTTTAATTTTTTTTAGAAAGGAAAAGGTTATTCTATGGGTAAGATTCAAGGTCTGGGATCCCCTGTGGCACAGTCATCGCATCCGCTCTAGCTTCAGCTGCCTTGAACTTCTTTCCCCATCAGTCCTCACAGACTATAACAAATCACCGACTATGACCCTATCACATGCACTCCTGATCACTCTCACCAGTTTGTTTCTCCTTGATTAGTGTCCCTATTTAAGTCTCCCACTTTTTGGTGTTTAGCTGCCAAGCTTCAGTTGTGTCTTTGCTATGAGATGTCCCTAACTCCTGTTTTAATCTATATATGATTCTAGTTTTAAATTTTATTTTGCTTGTCTTCCATTGAATAAAAAAATGTCTGAACTCGCATCAATTTCCATCACTAACTGCCAGCTCTGAAATGGTTGGACGAGTGGGAGGTTTTAACTTTCATGCTGGTAAGCGTGAGAGTTCAGATATAAAGCCAAGATATAAACAGGTTTATTAAGGTTAACGATATGTGTGATGTTGAGTGATTGATTTACAGCATTCACTCATTCATCGTGATTGGAGATTGCGCTATTTAAAATAGATTTCTTTTTTTTGTTGTTGCAAATAGCAAGTAATAAATATTGTGCAAAAATCCTGGCTAGGTTCAAATAAAAAGAATACATCTGTAAGTGGAATAAGGAAAATCTAGTACAATCTCTACAGATTAGATTAGATTAGATTAGATTAGATTAGATTAGATTCGATTAGATTCAACTTTGTTGTCATTGTACAAATACATGTACAAAGCCAATGAAATGCAGTTAGCATCTAACTAGAAGTGTAAAAGTGGCCTATTTACAATAAATGACAATGTGGTAAACAAGGTTATGGGTTCATATGCACAGGGGACAGAGTGATTAATGTACAGAAGGTGCAGTAGGTATTAAGGATATGGTATATACAGTATGGCAATATACAGAATAACTTGGCAATATTGTGCAGTTGTACATTTATGAAATAGAGTGAAGGTTGAAGACCATACACCATGCTGGCACTGCCTTCCTAAAATTTAATGTTGTTATCTTGCCAGTGCTTCCAAGAACCAGAGTCTTTCTTCTTTGGTCCCTAGCTGGCGTTTGGTCTGGACCTGGTCCTAAGGCCGTACGCTGCTGTGGGTGCCAATGGTTGTCGGTCCCTAACTTAGTCATATCCAATTCCTCCCCATCATTAGGCGGCTCCCACATCATAACTACTATCAGTCAGTCAGGGAAGGACAAAGACTATCATGTGTTTCATCCGAACCACGAGACGACATCCGCTCCTTCTGCTTGCGTGAGCTCACATATGCACATGACTGACTATAGATCCGTGATCGATGTGAGAACACTATGTGCCTCCAATCCCACCCCACTTGGCCAATCAGCTCTCTCCAGGCTTCCGGCTGCGAGAGGCTACAGCATCAACCGGGAATCGAACCACTGATCTCCAGATGATAGGACGAGCACTTTTCCACTGCTCTACCAGCTATGTGCAATTGAGCAGCTGATACACATATTGTTACATTTGATTAAAAGTGTTTTCCATTTGTGAATTGTTAACAGGATTTTTTTATTTTGTAAGTTTTGTGCACCTGCAAATTCTCACAGACTTGAATGATGCTGCCACGTGAGGCTACAATGCTAGAGATACTGTATTTATTGTAATATTGTGCAGTACCATGCTGTGATTGTTCAAGTTCTAAACATTTAAAGAAAGCCATCATCTACACTACATAGCTAAATCTTGAATGGGAGACAGACAAGGCAACCTAATCATTGTCTTGTGAAATTATGCATGGCTATGGGAAGTGCCATCACATCCGTAGTGTCTGCACTGATTCTATGCGGGGTGAATGCGAATATGAACTTATGTTTACATGATGCACAACAACGTTTTTGTGTTTTGTGTTTTTTTCAGGCTACAACTTAAACACTGGTACCTGTTGACATTTATTAAATATAACAAATAGTTATATACAATAGTGCTATAGTATTATATATAATATATATTATAGTATTATATATAGAGTAATAATGCTTCATCCAAAATTGTCAAGCACAATTTCTGGGTAAGGCTGATACCCTATCTAGCAAGACAAACACAACTACCCAGAGAGAGTTGCACACTGCAATAATCTGTAATTGCTGGCATTAAACTGTAAATGTTTATTTACTAGACTCACAGTTCCTTTTGACTTTTCTTGAAGGATAATAAAACGTCATCATCTCAGAACGTGTTCACTGACAGTTGCTTTGACATAAGGGGGAGGGGCTTGTTTATTCTGCAGTATGTGTAGTGTTATTTAGTGAGCGTATACTGTAGGAAGGTCCAGCAATGAGGACTAAGGCTAAGTTTAACGATATGGATAAGAATAAAGATCCAGATATTCAGATAAATGGAAAAATGGATAGAAATACAAATCCAGACACAAATATGTATTTAAATACAGATACAGACACATACAGTATAATGCTATTATAAACAGGTACAGATACAGATAAGAGGAAAAAGACAGAAAATTTGTAGTTGAGTAATACCCCTGATGTCAGTAGAGACAGTGATACAGTATGTTTATAATCTTAACCTTTTTTTAAAAAACTGTGCTCTTTATAATGAACATCGCATTAAGAAAAAAATTCCTTCAATAAAGAAGAAAAATTAAAGGAAAGTTTACTGATACACAGTCAACACAAAGACCTTGGTCACATACATAAGCAAAATTGGAATAATTGTGAAGAGAAGCATGGAGGCAGAAAAAGACTGAAGGACTAAGTGGTGATAACAGTTAACTTTTAATATTCAAGCATTAGGGATGAGTTTTTGATAATAAATAAGGTTGTTCTTTCAGATGCTCCTATTACACCAAATCTTTTTTTTTTATATATATATGTTTTTGGTAAAGGTTTTACACCGGACGCCCTTCCTGATGCAAGCCTGTCACTTTTAGTCAGGCTTGGACCATCACTGGGAATACCCTGCTGCCCCTGTGGCCGAGAAAGGGGCCCTGCATGAGAATCAATTTAATTTAATGCAGAATAAACTTACTCTTGATTGTACCTGCCTGCCGTGTTTTCTAACAAATGTAGACCTTCCAAAATATAAACAAATTGGCAATTTAAAGCATAGTGAATCTGATCGAAATAAATCATTCACTGAAAGACATTCCCTGTGTATTCCCATGTTAATGTATGTGACCTTTCTTTCTTTGTCCTGCAGGCCATGCTTTTGCTTGAGTTGCTCGGTGATGAAGTATATTTCCTTGGTGGTTTAGTGTGATCATCTCTGAACAAAAGACAATAGGAGCCAAAGGACATAAAATTCAACTCCTGTCACGCACAGCACGCTAGCGCAAACATAATAATAATTCTTCTATGAGAAATTGTTTATGACATGATTCCTGGCAGTGTGCATTATAAAACAAAAACAGTCATGTTTATTTGCACTATACCATCGGTTCTCTTCGCTGAAAAGATTATCTAGGGTTAGGCACGTCTTAGCCGGACAGTGCTTTCTCAACAACTTAATCTTCAAAATCACATGACGCACAGCAGTGTTTGTTAGCTTTGTCATGTTCAGTGTAGTTCAGACTTTGCTAAATCCATATAACAACAGTCACATAGTGGGAGCAGTCCAGAAGAGACATTAAAAGTCATTTAGTGTGTTTTTTGGGGGGAATATTTGACGTTTCTCTTTAAATATTCTGTTTTCATCATCAACTTTTGATGTGAACAATTCTCTTTTGGATATCGCTAATGTTTTAAAGCTGGCCTCTTGAGCTTCCTATGGCACATAATTCATATTAATTTATGTGACTGCATAAACAGAGCATCTGCTATAGAACCACATATGTATAGAACTACATTGATCAGCCCTGCAACCTCATTTTTTCATGTAAAATGTCTGATTCTATGAAATATGATACTGGATCCACATTTGAAAAGCAGTCTACTAGAAAGCAAGCACCAATTATAGGCTTAATTTGAAGTGAGATTTCATAATTTCATCAAAAAACAAAAACAAAACAGCTCCTTTAGTGTTAATAAAAATAAAAAATCCACAGCCATCGTAGTGGCAATGTAGAATAGTGTTAACCCATATCAAATATAAAAAATCCAGTGTTAATAATTGTATTACATTTTATTGTAATGTATATGTATATGTATATGATACGATAAAATGACACAAGGGATAAACCTTTGTATTTATGGGTTACAGCTTTAGAGCCCTTGGAACATCCTACAAATGCATATTTGTCTTTGGGATCAAAGAAGAATGAAAATCAGGTCTGAAGTGGTTAACAACACATCAAACCTTGATACAGCTTAAATACATTCAAAGACAAAGTTAGCGAGTCGTCTCTCATGTCTGAATGAAGCCCTGATTTGATGGAGCTCATTACAGCTCAGGCTGCGCAGAAGTGGAAGAAAAAAAAAAACCTAAACACACTAAGCAGATGTGGCAAATCTAATTTAATGTCTATAATCATGGACCTCTGCCTTAGTTGCGCTATTTATAAAGTGAACGGGTAAAGGTTAAATGTGCCTGGCGGCAATCCAGGAAGCATTTTCCATCCTGATCTGCGTCAGTTCAGAAAGAGAGAGAAAACCAATAAATGTAGAATGCATTTTTTTTGCAGGCAAGAAATAAAGATTTGTGTCATTTGTAGAGTTGCATTACTGAGCTACAGATGTCTTAAATGAGAATTAAATGAAATCTCACAACATTCATTTATAGATATGAAAGCATGTAATTTAGGAACTATACTGAAAATCACTGAAACATTGGGTATGTATATAAAATTCAGAATTGCCTTGTACAGCTCCAAGGTCTTTGGTTCGATCCTGAGCATTAACATGCTTCCTTCTGGTTCTCATCCAAGGAGAAAATGCTTACTGAACTCACAACATGTTTAAATCACTCCCCTGTATAAAACCTCCTAACATGTTAGCAAGAGAAAATATAATGAACACACTTTATGATTATTAAACCACTGTTTTTGTATTATTACTCTTTTTTTTTTTTATTATTTAAGCAGTCTATATGCTCCATTGGCAGGTCATTTTACAGTATATTTCAAGCATTTCTACACAATGGTCTGCCATGAGAATAAAAAATGTAATGCTACTATTTAATGCTAGAAATAAAGAAACAAATAAAAGAATAACAAAAACTATAATATACCAACTTTTTTTCTAAAGTAGGATGTTTAACAGTCAGCGAAAAAATTTCCCTTATTAAAAACCTTTACCCACTCTCTGAAACAAATCCTCCAGGCTAGAGCACTGGAAACTATTTGTTCTTTACCCAAAATAAACTTTCATACCGTGATGTGTTGCTAATCAATAATTCAGAGCTCCTGGGAAAAGTGCTACCACACCTTATATGTTACCAGGAACTTTGATCATGGAAAAACAATAAAGTTTACAATATACAGTATAAGTTGATATTTTAAAGTGCCCGTTTTTATATATGTTACAATAGGGCTCAGAGGTCCCCAGAAGTGACTTTTAATGCTCCAGCGAAATTATCCCTCCGATAGTGCATTTTTTTCACATCACAATTCTTCTCCTTGTGTTTCACTCCTCTCCCAAACACCTCAGTCTATTTGCATTAGCTAATGCTTAGCCACACTAAAAAACAGCAGATGAGCACCAGGCCAGGGGTTTGACTCTCTCCACATTAGGTGGAAAATCTAATTGGTTTGTTTAAACCACCGCCTAAATAACTAATTGGGGGGGAGCAAAGGATGTTTTTTTCTAGCGTTTTTATTTGTACACACACATATGAGACCCATCTCATATGTCAATTTTGCATAAGAGGTACCCTTTAGCAGGTCCAGAAGCAGCATATTGATATGACGTAGCATATCATCACATGACAACTAACAGCTGAGGAGCGTAAAAGCTAACTTGCAAGGGTGGCACCAAAGATTTCATTGCCAGTCGCTGTAGTTTAATTTTATTTAACAGTTACCATACCATCCTGTGTTAAACACGAGGCAAGATGTTCAGCTCATAGAATATAGATGCAAGGTTCACAAGCCAGTCTACGTGAATATGTAGAAAATACATCCCCGTTCAAGTCAAACCTGACATTTTGATTGCATAGAACAGTTTTACTCTCATGACTGTGTTCCGTTACTCTGTGCAATCGAAATTCCCTGTTTGACTTGAACGCACCTCATAAAATTTAAAATTTAAAATAAATCAGAGACATTTCTTGGGGTTGAAATGGTTACACTTCAAGTGCATCTGAGATCTATTCAGCTTTTCAAACAAGCTGCTTATTCTGCATTACAGGCCAGCGTAACAAACCCAGAGTGATCTGTAATCCTCAATTTTCCCCAAAAACTGTTCATCAATCAGGTATATAGCTTTTTTTTTTTCAGAATAATTAAACCCAGCATCACACTGGAACTGTTATTTTATTTCAATAAACAGAAATTCCTCCTAGAATAAAAGCTACTTAAATATTGTAGATGTATTACCACAAGGGTCGAATTATCTCCTTAAACATTCATGATTAAAGAAGTAAATTAATTAGAGTCATTCAAAAATGCACTCAGGGGCATCTTTTTTCCCCAATGGTATATATATATATATATATATATATATATATATATATATATATATATATATATATATATATATATATAATGTGGATTAGACTACCTACAAACCTACAGAAAACTTTATGGCATGTTAAAATGTTGCTGTATGACAATGCTTATTTAAACTAATTTATTCCACAATGCTGTTGAATTTTCAAAGATCGCGGTGTTAAAAAAAAAAAATCAGTTTATTTTTATGTTCATATGTGCTCAGTCTTATATGCTCCCATTTCAGTTCTAACAGACATCCTGGCGGTAATCATGTGACAATCTGTGAATTTTTATAACCGTGACATAATTTCCAAAATGGTGTCTAATAATGTGTCTGGGTGGCACAATTGAAAGAACATTTTAGCTATTTCTGAAAAGGTTGGTTTTTTTTCTTACTAAAAGGTTCATCTCATTTGCCAATTCTTATGACTAATAGAATCTCACATTTTATACAGTATGTAAGCTTTTCTGACTGTTTTGAATGAGTTTTTTCGACAAATTAATATAAAAGAAATTAAATAAAAATATTGCCGTGACATACAAAGTACCAGTTAAAAGTTTGGACACACCTTCTAATTAAATGATTTTTGTTTAGTGCTTTGCTTTCTATACTCTAGAACAATACTGGAGATTTCAAAAACATGAAATAACACATATGGCATTAGATAATTAAGTAACAACAGTGGTCAGTTGCTATTTTAAGACACAAAGGTCAGATGTTCTGGAATAGTTCTCGCAAGGACAGTACTGTCAATTGCATTGTCAACTGGCTCTCATGAAGACCTTCCCAGGAAAGCAAGACCAAAACTTACCTCTGATGCAGAGGAGTTACCTTCATTAAGAGTTCATTAGTCTGCTTCATTTAGAGTTACCAGCCTCAGAAATCAGCAATTTACTGCACCCTAGATTAGAGCCTTTATGAGTCATTTACAAAGCCTAAGTAGCAGACACCTCTCAATATCAACTGTTCAAAGATTATTGCATATTCATTACAATGTAGCAAGAAATAGAAATCAGGAAAGCACTCACACACCACAGGAAATTTGTGTGAGAAAGACTGGAGGTGAGATTCAAACCCTAAACCCTGGAGGCATGAAGCTACAGTGCGAACCACAAGCAGCTATGCTGCCTGGCTTATACATTCATCTTATAAATGATGCAGAAGGATTTTATGATGATGCAGACGTAGCTCATGGTTTAGATGCCCGAGTTGTTCAGTGAAGTGAATAAAACTTCATGATCAGATAATTACAGCTAACATGAGTAAAAATATCCACTCAGAGGAACCTTTTTGCTCCCCGCATTCTCTGAGCAAGGAGAGAATCCTTATCATCATCACAGGTGGAAATAAATGTCATCTGTTATGCAGAAAATTATATGACGGTTAAACTAAAGATTTATAATTTTTTATAGTTGTCCAAGCATTAATCGCAGGGTGCGATATCTGTTTTTGAAGTGCTATGAAGTTATTTGTAGTATCTCAGTATTTTTGTTGTTTGACTTCGCAACTCATTAGCTCATAATATCATCTCATATTAAGTATTAACTCATTATTTCACGATATTATAGTAACGTTATTATTAATTAATTATCATGGATGACTAAAGCATTATTACATGAATTGAATTATAAACTCTTTATTACAGCTTACTATGTCATATTTTGATTTTGTAACTTAATATTTCATGATATCTCATTATTATTACAAGGGAGAAAGTAGTTTTTAATTCTTATTCTGCTTTAGAATGTCAGCTAACTTCCGGTTTATGGAGTTGAATCCCAAATAGTGTTAAATGGAAAGCTAGTGCACTATGTAGGGTGTACAATCCATTGTTCAACACACAACGAGTAATACGCATGATCAGGGGTTAAAGAGGCATTTGGGATTCAGCCTTGTGTTGGAAACTAGTTAGCTTTTTAGCTGTAAATAAGAGCATGGATGGTTTCGAGGTGATTCTGAACAAATCAGAAGCAATTATTAAGGAGACAAACTGTTAAGATGACACAACGTTGATGGGTTTTCTTGCTGATGAAAGATCTTCTGTAACTGATTGTGAATGTGGACTTTGGCAGGCAGCTTCACCCATGCTGGCGACCGACAGTTAGTGTAATTAACAATTATTATAACACCTGTGAAAATGTATATTTAAACGTCTCAGTGATGTTACCTTCTATTATCACCATTTGGGATGGGGGAATGCCTCTTGTCCAATCACATTGTTGGGTCAGAACCATCTGTGGTACAATGAGCATAGACTGTATAACGTTAATTTAAATGATAATTAATTTGACTTTAACTCCATCACCCATACCCTACACAGCCATGTAACAGTAAACTATAACACTTCCTGTTAGCTGGTTACCTAAAGTGATGCATAGCATCGTTTAATTTTAATTTGACTTAGTAACATTATTTTAATGTAACTGTCTCTTTATTGCAACTGAAAAAACTTCTTATTGTGACTTACTAAAGCATCATTATGAAAAATGATTTAAAGATATTATCTCATTATTACAATGCATTCATTAACTCTAACTTGTAAGGACTTTGTTTACTAGATATTACATCCTACTATCACATTATTCCCAAACTAGCTGGTTTAGGTTTAAAGGTTAAACCTAAAAATAAGCTGATCAGCTTTAATGTAATCAGTGTTAGTGTTTCAGGTTGAAACCCATATACATGTCTGCCTGTTTTTCTGTACAATAGAACACTCTGCATGACTTATCAATACAAAGTAATAAAGTTTTGTAAGGTTGAGTAGGTTGAGAGCAAGTAGCTTATTAGTAGCTTATTAGAAGTTATAAGTAGATTATTAAATCCAGAACATAACCGTTCATAACATCGGTTTTATTCAACATTTTGATTTCACTTGGGGTTAGTTAAATGTCAGGCAAGTATCCAAGTACTGCCAAAGTTTCATTAAATTCTTTCCAACAGTCGATTTAAAATGTGCCCACAGTGTGACACATGTACAGTTCACTGTTAAAACTTGCGGGTTATAATCTGGCACATAACTGCTCATAACTTCACCTCTAATCAACATTTTGATTTCAATTAGGGCACTTCAGGCAAATACCAAAGTATGTTTTTTAAAACATAAATTGATCTGTCAATTCATCTTTGAAGTTTTCATAGTGTACTTTTTGTTGGAGTAAGCAATGCTCTGTTGCACTTTCATTTGTGTTTCATGAGGATTGTGGCGGCTTGTACGTGCTTGTCCATTGTTTCTATGTCTTCTGCATACAGTACTCTGTCTATACACGATAGCTATCGTGTTGTTTGGCTCTGTTGGGTGATGTGAAAAGCCATGCCTACCTCAACGGAAAAAAAAGCGCCAGGTGCCAAAGATTGTCCAAAAAAGCACCAGATGCTGTGACGTAATCTGGCATGTAACTGCTCATAAAGTGACTTCTACTCATTAGGGCCCAAGCACTAAGCATCAGGTGCGCAGGACCCTCTTGTTTTCCTAAGGATTTTTTTTTCCAACCTTTTGGACATTTCGGGGGTCTTAACATGCTCAAAAACTCATGAAACTTGGCAGACAGGTTGGAATCTGCTGCCATCAGGATGCCTGAGAGTCGCGTGGCCCGTGGCCCCCAGGGGCCCCCACAGGAGATTTTGCTGCATAGCTCATACACACTTTCACGTAGGCACAGCTCATCTGGCTGTTCTGGGCTCAACTTAACAGGAGGCCGGTTATTTTGGGTCGTTTGCAAAAACACACCCGATGGATTTTGATATACTCCTCCTAGGGAATTTATACGATCGCCACCAAATCGGGCCGAAGAGATCTAAAGACATTGAGGATGCAAAATTGCGGAGGGATTTTCGATATCTCAAACGGGCCAGCCGTGATAATGTCCTAAACTTACACCGAAAAATGATTAATAACTTTCTGTGTGGCTTTATATTGTGTGACGACATATTCAGTGACACCTTCTGTGACATCACGTTCAGTGACATCACATTCAGGAACATCATAGTGTGAGGTTTATTTTCCAGCATCTGCAGCCTATTGTACACAATAAACATCACAAATGTTAACACACAAATGCGCGCACACAAACACACACACACACGCATGCACACTCCTCTTTCACGACACACACACACACACACACACACACACACACACACACACACACACACACACACACTAACACACTCAACAAATATTTAGGGCCCAAACTGACATTAGCCCTGTATAGTGTGTGACGTGTGCAGGTTGTGCGGTGCAACCAAGTGACGATGACTGAGACTGGTTTCGGGTCCTACAATGTATGAAACGTAAATACATATTTGAAAGATCGAGTTCTAACCAATGTACAGACAAAAACTTTCTTTTATTTGTATAGAAATTACATTTTATTATGAATCATTAACTGGTTGTTACAGCTTGGTAACTTGTTTTAATATATCTTCTTGTTTTGACATAGTTACTCATTGTTTCAAGTTATCTCATTTTTAAGCTAATATCATGTTATTATGATTCACTAACGCTTTACTATAACTTGCTAACTCATTTTATTTATTTTTAGTATAAATAAGTAGTTAGTAACTACTTATTATGAATTACTAACTTGACTTTTAATTAGTAATGCACTCAGTCACTCGTCATTACTAATAGAGCCTATTCCAGGAGACTTGGAGCACAAAGCGGGGAATCAAACCCAGACCCTGGAGGTACATGGCGACAATGCTAATTAATAATTATAACTATTATTATAACACAGTGACTCATTTCAATATATTATTTATTTGTTATTTAGAAAAAGCCTTTATATGTCACATAAACATTACATTATAATGAAATTCTTTGCACATCTCAGCATGTTAGGATGCAGGGATCACTATCCCATGACAAGACTCGTTTTACTGATGTAGTCAAAATAACAAAATATTACCTAAAAATAATGAGATATAGATGGTTAATTGTCACTGGCGATTTCCTTGCTAATTAGAACCAGCCAATCAGAATGGGTCTTCTTCCATAGTTCATGTTTTTCCCTTTCAACAGGTTCAGATCACTCTGTGATGCATTTACAAAAGTCTACTTTGAGGCAGGGCTGAGAGGAGACATTGTTAGTGCAGTCAAGCTGCCATCCCTGGTTTCTTTTTGTTCGTTATGTAACCTCAAAAACTGCTAATGTTGGGTTCTTTTTTTTTGTAAACTGAAAAAGGCTAACTGTTGTTTTTTAATTAAAATGGTTTTATGATGTTAATTTTAGAATATAACCACTGAGATCAATGCAGCTACAGAGATAGAATTCCACATCAGTAATGCATTATACAAACAACTGACAGTATTTCTAACAGCACTTTGTTATAATAAAATAAAAGATTAAATCCTATTTATACTAACAGAGCAAAAAGGCATCTATATTTATTTAGTAATTTTCTATCTAATTACACATGCAAATATGATTCTGTGCATTTACAGCCAGTCCAAAGGGGAAGAAATATGTCTTTAAATAGGACCTAATGCCACCGTGCATCCTCATGATCATCAGAAATTTTACCTCCTTTTCAGAGATTTCATGTTGTGCGGCTTTGTCCTTCATTGTAATCTATCTGTTAGAACATTAGGCACACACTGTTAAATTGATGCATACTGATAAAGAAAGGATATACGATCAAAAAGTTAAAGCTTTAGGATGGTATCACATTACAGCAAACTTTCAAGCACTCACACAGGAGGTCTCAAAAGAACATGTGTGAAAATGTGAGCATTTAACACTTACTAAATAACACAGTTTTAGATACTGAACTCTTTTATAAATGTCAGAAATATCACAAACTTAATTCTTTTGATTGTGTAAAGCTGCTTTGCCAATGCCAATGCTGCAATGTCAATTGTTAAAAGCGCTGTACAAATAAAACTGAATTGAATTGAAAAATGACAGGTGAGAAGCACACTAGGATCTTTATATGCTTCCCAACGTCACTGGGTGTCAGAGAAAAAAAAAACTGATTCATTAGTGTCACATGCACCTACAAAGAATAATTAATTGCTATTAAGCAAGCCCAAAACAGAAAGATAGGTACTGACACACTGTTAAACGTTTACTGAAAAGAAAGAAAGAAAGAAAGAAAGAAAGAAAGGTCTCATATTTAAAACATAACTATTTCTGATTTACCCTTTGACAAAGCATGCAATCATTTTACAGGTACAATACAACACTTGTGCAAAAAGTAGGCAAAAAAAAAAACAAGAATCTTTTAAGCATCAGAAAAAAACATGCTTTTTATAAATGTTGTCACATGTTTGTCGCAATATATATATATATATATATATATATATATAAAAACAACCAAAAACCTTATAAAGCAGAAAGAAATACACATTTCACTGTTAAATGTGTTTGTGCTGGTATAGCAAGAAAGAAAGAAAAGTAGAAGGTTAAAAATTCAGCTCAGTATCCCATTACTGCAAACTTTGTCACGAGCATGCTCACAAGAGATAAAACTGTGAGCAATATATAGTACTTAGCGCACATAAATAGTGTATTATGTAGTATATAATACACCTAATACAACTATAATACACACAGTTTTTCATCTGATGTTAAACTTTTTTAGGTCTCAAGTATAATTAAAAAAAAAAAAATTAATCATCTCTAGTTAACCCTTTGGCACAGTGTTCAGTCACGTTACACCTACAAAGCCGACATTTGCATCGAAAGTAGCAGGTGAAGAAGCACACCAGAATTTTTAAATGCACCCCAGCGTCACACAGCGTTCTGATTATAATGAGGAATAAAAGCTCCTGAGTGTCACGTTGTGAACCTTAATTATCAAATGTGCATCGTAAACAACCTCGAAACTTTGTTCATTCCATCCAGCATCCCAGAAGACCACAGCCTTTGATATTAAATACAAACAATTATCCACTGCCAAACAAAAAAACATATCCCCGAAATACCTTTTAGATGCCCAGAGGAAGCCCATGGCCAAAGAGATGGCGTAGATATCGTTCTGCCTCACATTCTTACGCTGTTTCCTCTCTCTGCGGCAGAAAGCGAATGCTTAGAGACTCAGTGGCATATTTAATTAGAAGCGAGCTGTTTGCACTATCAGTGTGAGGATCTACCTCTCCAATCTCTCCTGAGTCAATCTTCCCCCATCTCTGATTTTCTTTTATATTTATGCCGGAATATTTAATTGTAGACAAAAGGTTACTCGGGCTGCATTCACCGCACACAGCCGGAATAATCTGCTTTAAAAGGCTTGACATTTCAGGCTTTTCAGAACGGCTGAAAAAAAATTATATCCCTGCTTTTGTTAATCAATGAAGTAGAACTCTCGTGAACAAAAGAATTAAATTGCTTGGTTGGTTTAATAAAAAAAAAAAAAAAAAAACACAGACAGAGCTGCTTCCTCTGGGCTTTTTGTGCATGCAGGCACCAACACTGTAATTCCATATGATTTAGGGGCAAAACTCTCATTTCTGCACACAGTTGGCTGTTTTTTATATATTTTTTTCTTTTTTTGAAAGAAAATCCTTTTGAAGCTCCAGCCAGGCTGAGGACAGATTTATCATTACGGCTGACTTTCACTGACTTGCCGCCAGTCCACTACAATTTACCATCTCTATACTGCATGAAAAGAAAACAGGGTAATTATGCAAATGAAAGGGGCAATAATTAGGATCTTTACTCGGCGAGCAGAGCCATGTGGAAAGGACTTGCCGGTGTTCTTTCAACTGGTTTTACTTCAAGAGTAGCTTTTTGAAATTTAGATTTATGAACACACACACACCTTCACATAAAATGGAAACTTTTAAAGTGGAAACTATATAGTCACTAGTGATGCTATTTGGTAACCATTCCATAGTCAATCATCGGTTTGGTGAAACCAATCAAGGATGGATTAATAACAGTATTTACTCTTGTATTCTTACAGATTTTGCATATCATGCTCTCCATCTTAATATTTCCCTTCTTAGCAGTTTACATGTATTTCTCGTGAGCCCGATCAGCCAAGGCACCTCCAGGTCATGATGCCACTACAGGCTTTGATTACCTTGGAGAGTAGACAACTGTCTACTCTCCAAGGTATTTACCACAGCGCACCTGAAATATATCTGGTAATCAACCCTCAGGTTTAAAAGAATGCAAAGACCCTCTTTCATCGCCAGAGAATCTCTCTAGTGTGCCTCGTGTTCTTTTCCCTTGCAAAGTTCTCTAGCAAATATTTTCATTGCCTGCATTTTTGGATTTCACATCTCGGCTTCAATACTTGGATATATTTGTGTCTGGATCAATGTCTGTGCATAACAGACATGCCTGACTCACGGACTTTAAACTTGAATTGGACTTCAGGATCTCTTTATGTGGGTGCTTCCGCTCTCACAGATATCTAGCAAGAGTGTTTCACTCACTCAATCATTGTCTATACCGCTTTATCCTGTATACAGGGTTGCGGAGGGCCGGGAGCCTATCTCAGGAGACTTAGGGCATGACAACATGATACACCCTGGACAGTGTGATAATCCATCGCAGGGCACACACATACACGTTCAAATGCTCATTCACACACTATTGGAAATTTGAGAATGCCAATTAGCCTAATCATGTCTTTGGACTACAGGAAGAACATGCAAACTCCATGCACATCTGTGGCGGGAATCAAATCTGGACTAGTAACTCTGTTCATTCCGCCTTTGACCACAGACTTTCCGCACTGGTCCTCGCGTTCCCTCTGGTTAGAGGAACTCTCCGATTCTGTCAAGGACCAACTGATCTCCCAAGAACTACCCAGTTATCATAATGGGCTCGTGAATCTTTCAGAACTGATGCTTGTGTCTTGAGTCAGGCAAAGATGCCGGATTTCTGCCCTAGCCACATCAAGTATCAGACCTCTTTCTTCACCCCAATCATTTAACCTAGCAGACCCATCAGTAGAGAATGGATCTCTCCAGACAAGTGTCAGCGCTGATTACAATCGGGGTTGTGTCCCTACTATGGCAAGTTTGGACATTTTTGCAAGGATTGTACTGTACATAGAACAATATCAAACCTCTGAAAAGTATAAGTATGCATATGTACTCAGTACTTGATTTGGGCCCCTTTTGCAGCAATTACTGCCTCAATACGGCGTGGCATGGAAGTTATCAGCCTGTGGCACTGCTGAGGTGTTATGGAACACCAGGATGCTTCAATAGCGGCCTTCGGTCTCATGTCTCTCACCTTTCTCAATGCCCCATAGATTTTCTATGGGGGTCAGGTCAGGCAAGTTTGCTAGCCAATCAAGCACAGTAATCCCATGGTCATTCAACCAGGTTTGGGTGCTTTTGGCAATGTGGGCAGGTGCCAAGTACAGCTGGAACATAAAGTTCATGTTTGTCAGGTCATTCAGTTCCCAAAGAACCAGTTGTGTGCAAAAGTAGATAATGTAAGTTCCACTTTGACAAAATTTATTTTCTGGAATTTAGTATTGTCCCATCAAAGATCCAGTTGGATCGAGGCAAGCTGAACACTGTGGCCGACTGGCCTAGACCAAAGACTCCCACTTGAAAAGAACATTTCCTTGGTTTTGTCCATTTTTATCAGTAATCAATATGGAATTGCAGCTCTGTGGCAGCACCACTTATTGTCTTAACCTCCACCAACATTGCCTTTCACTGGTCTGATCATACAGAAATCTCCTTCAAAGACCTTAAGTCTTCCCTCCAGTTTGAGGTGGAGTTGAATGCCTCAGACTCTTAGGGGAAGATGTATAGGGGAAGTTCTCTCACAGAGATTGCCAACCTTTCTTTTCTCACTGTCTTTCCCCTAATGAAAGCAATAATGGCATAGACTACTAGGAATTGTTGCCGATAAAGCGAGCACTGGAGGAATGAAGGGACCAAAGTCCCATTCAGCATCTGAACTGGTCACAAAAACCTTGAGTATCCCAAGTCTTCTCCCGATTCAACTTTTCTCTATCTTACAACCTGGATCCAAAAACAGAAAACTGTGCACTTTCCAAACAGTTCTCCTGGGCCACAGACCACATCCTGGAGTCAACAATCTTGCCATATCAATACCTTGTCAGGGCCGCCATGCTGGACCAGGAGCCTGGCCATTTAGAAACTTCACTGGGTAGACTTTTCGTTCTGCTTCAGGTACATCCCCAAGAATGGGGGTACAGATCTAGGCTGGACTGCTACTCTGGTGGAATATAGTGAATACTGAGTACTAGGGGTGCAACAGATTGCAGTTGATCCGTGATCCGTGGGGATCACGACCCACGGTTCGGCATGCACGTGACCCGCGGATTAATTGCTCATTTTTTAAACTAGCAGATTAATCTTACATTTTTAAAGATCTCAGAGTGTAAGACATTATTTTGTCAATATTGTTTTTTAAGTAATTAATTAGACGGAGCAGAAGAACACAAAATGCCTCCTGCGTCGCTCAAATCGCATTTATGGGAGCATTTTGGGTTCCTTGTAAAATATAATGATGACATAAGAATGGGGGTGGACATAACGGTTACAATGTGTAGGCATTATGGTATAAGAAAGCTGTTTGAAAGCGGCATTACATCGAGCATGGCCACGCATCTGAAGCAACATCACCCTGGTGTGCCATCAGGATGCAAACCATAACAACTGTTCACCGCTGCATTTAAGCAGCCCTTTGCACCAGAATCAGAGCAGGCTAAAGCGGTTCCCAAATCTATCGGGATGTTTATCGCAGCAAACATGAGGTTATACTCTGTCCTGGAAAACAAAGGGTTTAAAAACATGTTGAAAGTGCTCAAGCCACACTACAAAATACGCACTTTAGGATGAACGTTACAAACAGGATAAAAAAAAATCCTCTTGGACTTATCAGATGCATCCTCTATTGTGAAGTTAAAGAGGCACAATGCATGTAGCAATATCCCAGTTACCACAGATACCACGTAAATGCAGTGACAGAAGCTGGACTGGGGCCACAGATATCTTGCTTTATAAATGTAATAAATTTAGCATGCCAGTGTAAATACCCTCACATTGCAAAGATGGCAAGACTCTACCTTGCTGTGCCTGCTACTTCAGTTCGTAATGAGAGGGTGTTATCCACAGCAAGTGACATAGTGACTGCTAAGAGGTCTACTCTCCCCCCAGAGAACGTAGACATCCTCATCTTTAAAATAATAATAATAATAATAATTCTGATTATAATATTTGGTTTGTTTTCAGATCTCAGGGTTTTTTATACATGCTGAACTTTATCAACTAAGTATTAAATATTTTATTTAAAATTTTTATTTATTCAGCAGGTTATTTCTTGATTTTATTTTTGTTAAAACGGTAGGGTCTATAGGTTATTTTTGTTAAAACCAGAAGTTGCTTGCTTTTAAAAAAAAAAAAAAAAGAAATTATCCGATCCGTGACTCAAAAATCGTAATGTGATCCGCGAACAGTGCGAACAGTGACGAATGCGTATGCGCCCACATCACAGCCATGTTCATAACCAGCACAACAGCACTCCCTCCCATGTGACTTTACTTAAATAGACATTTACCAATTACATTAACAGGTACACTAGTATACCTGCTCATTTATGCAGTTGTCCAATCAATCATGTCGCATACAAACATATGTCATAGGTCATGAATTTTGTTTGATGTTTGACCATAGCAGCACTGTTGGTTGGAGTGGAATTTTCATACCCAACCATATCTAGAGTTTATGCAAAAGTTTAGGCACCCCTGGATAAATAACAGATTTTGTTTATTTTTTATTTGAAAAGATGTTCCTAACACAGTCTCTCTTGGGAATGGAAAAAATGCACAATATTTGCAGCAAACATTGGTGCATAGTTACTTTTTATGTTATATATATTTATGTTGAAGAAAGATTTAAAAAATAAAAACATCATTGTGGCACTGTGCAAAAGTTTGGGCAACCTACAAAATCAATACTTAGTAACACCTCCTCTGGCAGATATCACAGCTTGCAAACGCTTTTTATAGCCAGCTAAAAGTCTTTCAATTCTTGTACTTAGGATTTTCTTCCATTCTTTATTGCAAAAGGCTTCTTGTTCTGTAATATTCTTTGGTCGTCTTGCATGCACAGGTCTTTTAAGATCTACCCACAAATTTTCAATGATGTTTAAATCAGGGGACTGTGATGGCCGTTCCAAAACCTTCTGTTTGCGTCTCTTGAGGTATTCCATAGTGGATTTCGAGGTATGTTTAGGATCATTGTCCTGTTGTAGAAGCCATCCTCTTTTCAGCTTCAGCTTTTTTCAGATGATGTTTGCTTCCAGAATTTACTGGTATTTAGTGAAATCCATTCTTCCCTCCACCCATGTAATGTTTCCTGTGCCACTGGATGCAACACAAACGCAAAACATGATAGATCCACCCCCATGCTTAATAGTAGGCAAGGAGGTCTTTTCATGAAATGCTGCTCCTTTTTTTCTCCAAACATGCCTTTGCTGATTGTGGCCAAAGAGTTCTATTTGAACTTCATCAGTCCACAGCACTTGTTTCCAAAACGGATCAGGCTTCTGTGGATGTTCTGTTGCATACTGTAGTTCTGACGTTGTAGAACTATCTGACGCAGGTAAGGTTTTCTTCTGCTGACTCTTCCATGAAGGTCTTGTCTGTACAAGCATCGCTGCACAGAGGAACGGTGCACCACCACTCCTGAGTCTGCTAAATCTTCCTGCAGGTTTTTGATGGGGGTTTTGATTTGTCTTTCTTACCAGCAAACTGTACGAGCAGTCCCCCCGAGAGTTTTCTTGGTCTTTCAGATCTCATATTGACCTCGACAGTTCCCTTGAACTGCCATCTCTTAATTACATTTCTCACTGTGGAAACTGCAAGCTGACAACGCTTTGCTATCTTGTTATAGCCTTCTCCTGCATTGTGGGCATCAATAACCTTCATTTTCAGAGTCTTACACAGCTGCCAAGAGGAACGCATGGTTGTTGAGTGTCCGCAAGTGTGTGCACAAATACACACGTGGACAAAATTGTTGGTACCCTTCGGTCAATGAAAGAAAAAATCACAATGGTCACAGAAATAACTTTAATCTGACAAAAGTAATAATTTTTAAAAATTCTATGAATGTTAACCAATGAAAGTCAGACATTGCTTTTCAACCATGCTTCAACAGAATTATAAAAAAAAAAAATTAACTCATGGAACAGGCCTGGACAAAAATGATGGTACCCCTAACTTAATAGTTTGTTGCACAACCTTTTGAGGCAATCACTGCAATCAAACGATTCCTGTAACTGTCAATGAGACTTCTGCACCTCTCTGCAGGTATTTTGGCCCACTCCTCATGAGCAAGCTGCTCCAGTTGTTTCCGGTTTGAAGGGTGCCTTTTCCAGACGGCATGTTTCAGCTTCTTCCAAAGATGCTCAATAGGGGGCCTCCGAGTGGCGCAGTGGTTAAAGCGCTCGCCCTATCATCCGGAGATCGCTAGTTCGAATCCCGGGTGGTGCACTTAGTGCTCCCACATTAATCACGGCTCTACAGCCAGTCAGCGTCTGTGAGCTCGCGCAACGGAGGGAGCGGATAGCGCTGTCCTCCGAGTGTGTTACGCCACCCCCAACGGTGTGCGAGCGAGCAGTTCGAAAAGATGCGGTCGGCTGGCGTCACGTGGTTCGGAGGAAACACGTGATAGTCTTCGGCCCTCCCGGCTGAGTGGTAGTAGTAGCCTTAATGTGGGAGCCCCCTAGTGACGGGGAAGAATTGGACACGACTAAATTAGGGAGAAAATCGGGGAAAAATCCAAAAAAAATAGAAGGCCACTTTAGAATAGTCCAATGTTTTCCTCTTAGCCATTCTTGGGTGTTTTTAGCTGTGCGTTTTGGGTCATTGTCCTGTTGCAAGACCCATGACCTGCGACTGAGACCCAGCTTTCTGACACTGGCCAGCACATTTCTCTCTAGAATCCCTTGATAGTCTTGAGATTTCATTGTACCCTGCACAGATTCAAGACACCCTGTGCCAGATGCAGCAAAGCAGCCCCAGAACATAACAGAGCCTCCTCCATCTTTCACAGTAGGGACAGTGTTCTTTTCTTGATATGCTTCATTTTTCCATCTGTGAACATAGAGCTGATGTGCCTTGGCAAAAAGTTCCATTTTTGTCTCATCTGTCCATAGGACATTCTCCCAGAAGCTTTGTGGCTTGTCAACATGTAGTTTGGCATATTCCAGTCTGGCTTTTTTATGATTTGTTTTCAACAATGGTGTCCTCCTTGGTCGTCTCCCATGTAGTCCACTTTGGCTCAAACAACGACGGATGGTGCGATCTGACACTGATGTTCCTTGAGCATGAAGTTCACCTTGGATCTCTTTGGAAGTCTTTCTGGGCTCTTTTGTTACCATTCGGATTATCCGTCTCTTTGATTTGTCATCAATTTTCCTCCTGCGGCCACGTCCAGGGAGGTTGGCTACAGTCCCATGGATCTTAAATTTCTGAATAATATGTGCAACTGTAGTCACAGGAACATCTAGCTGCTTGGAAATGGTCTTATAGCCTTTACCTTTAACATGCTTGTCTATAATTTTCTTTCGAATCTCCTGAGACAACTCTTTCCTTCGCTTCCTCTGGTCCATGTTGAGTGTGGTACATACCATGTCACCAAACAACACAGTGACTACCTGGAGCCCTATATATAGGCCCACTGACTGATTACAAGATTGTAGACACCTGTGATGCTAATTAGTGGACACACCTTGAATTAACATGTCCCTTTGGTCACATTATTTTCCGTATTTTCTAGGGGTACCATCATTTTTGTCCAGGCCTGTTCCAAGAGTTAATTTTTTTAAATAATTCTGTTGAAGCATGGTTGAAAAGCAATGTCTGACTTTCATTGGTTAACATTCATAGATTTTTTTTTAATTATTACTTTTGTCAGATTAAAGTTATTTATGTGACCATTGTGAGTTTTTCTTTCATTGACCGAAGGGTACCAACAATTTTGTCCACGTGTGTATGTGCATACTTTGAAGAGTCAAAGTATTTGTAAAGCTTTGAAACTGGCATTTACTAATGACAGCTGTTGCCTTGCATCAGATCTAAGAAGGTGATTAAGGTCTGAATCCTTGTAAAAAAGAATCTGAGACTCTGGAACTCTTAGAGAGCCCAAACGTTTGCACAGTGCCATAATAATGTTTTTATTTTTCATTTTTGTTCAATTCGTGGCATAAGAAGTAACTATGCATCAATGTTTGCTGAAAATATTGTGCATTCTTTTCCATTTCCAATAGAGACTATGTTAACATCTTTTCAATTAAAAAATCACAGAAATCTGTTATTTATCAAGGGGTGCCTAAACTTTTGCATAAAACTGTACACAGAATGGTGCTGTTATGTTATGTTATTATTTACGTTATTTTAACGCAAATACTTTTTTCCAAATCCATTCTTTATAACCATGGTGAAGAAAAAGGATCCATAATGCAAATCACATTTTAAACCTTAAGGAGCATGGGTACAAAAGTAGTACTGTAGGTGACATAAATTTTCAATCCTGCTAGCCAAGAACAGAAATCTGAGACTAGATGTTAGAGTATTAGAATCACATCACCGGTTCTCTTCCACTTCTTAACTGCCCAGGATCATTTAAGTCCATTCAAACAAAAGAGTTTGGCCTCATAGCATACATATTGATATTATGGAAATTTTACTAAATTAAATTAAGTTTGTAAATCTACTTTTTTCTTCAGTTTGGCTTTTAAGTCTGTCATATTTTTGAGGACTGGAGGACTACCACTGACCAGGTATGATATGGAAATTAAAACCATTTATTTTCTATACAGCTTATTCTGAGTACAGGGGCGCTGGGGCTTGGAGCCTATCCCAGGAGACTTAAGGCATGAGGCAGGGTACACCATGGACATAGTGTCAATAAATCGCAGGACAAACATACACACACACACACACACAAGGCAATTTGGGAATGCCAATTAACCTAATCTGTATATCTTTAGACTGTGGGAGGAAACCAGAGTACCTGGAAGAAACCAAGCAAGGTGAGAACAAACTCCATGCACAGTCTATAATAATTGTTTTAAATATATATATATATATATAATAAAAATAATAAACGTAATAATAATAATAATAAGTAGCAGCAGCAGGAGTAGTAGTACTAGCCATACCGTAGTATTCAGACGGGCAGCTTTTGTTTTATGATCATTTAGCCTGCTTGCAGTTCTAGAAATTAGTCTGTTAAAATATATAAATTCTGTATTTAACCTCATCTGCAATACGCAGAATGTATGACGCTTGTGAGAAAAAAAAACGATTCTGAAAATTTGTCTAACATGAAGCAAGTTGCAATCGATTACACAATGTTAAAGGCTTGTACTGCGGAGAACGAGGAAGTATTGCCATTTCTAATATGGCGTATCCACTGCCGTGTCGCCGGTGTTAGCGTTATTGGCTTCGATTTTGCGACGATTGTTGCGACGTCAAGTCCCGTTTTTTGGCAGATTCGAAGTCCTCATTCCAAAACATGAAGATGGGTTTCTGACATTGATTTGTGGTGGGAAAAGTTCGAAAATATGTTATAAATGTTATACTTAAAGACGTGAGGACTAAAAAGAAACTTATTGGTGAACAATGGTATGACATATTCAAATTTGCTTATATGTTCCTGATGTATGAACTTTATGACCTGTCTAGCAACGATATATGGTTAGCAAAGCAGCTAAGCTATTAGCTAACAAATATCTTTGAAAGAATCTAAATATTTAACGACTTTGTACAGATGCGTCTATTAAATATGTGTGCTCTTATCGCGTATTCGTGATATTACGGTTAAGATAAAGTGACAGAAATGGAGCTAACACCGCTAGCATAGTTAGCCGAGCTGTTGTGCCCTTTACACTCATCTCGTTATTTTATACAGTTTATCAGGTTAAATAAAATTTATCAGAACAGAACAAACACAAATAAACTGCAGAGGCATAATCTGGACAGAACTGTTTTTTTAATGCTCTATTTAGACGTTTAACTCGGGCTGAGCGATTTGGCGCAATAATAATGTTATCGTGATTAACTATGTCACAATACGCTTTTCTTCGAAATCACTATATATATTTTTAAAGTTATGTTAAATAAAGCAGCTTAATGTGTAAACATACAGTGTGTAAGTATGGAGTCTCTAAAGCTACGTTTACATTGTCAGTTAAATGTGACCCAATTCCGGAAAACAGGAAAAAAAATGCATGCATTTCGAGATCGGTTTCAGGCCTCCTTCATATGTGGAAATAAATCAGATACACACGTGGACAAAATTGTTGGTACCCTTCGGTCAATGAAAGAAAAACTCACAATAGTCACAGAAATAACTTTAATCTGACAAAAGTAATAATAAAAAAAAATTCTATGAATGTTAACCAATGAAAGTCAGACATTGCTTTTCAACCATGCTTCAACAGGAATTATTTAAAAAATTAACTCATGGAACAGGCCTGGACAAAAATGATGGTACCCCTAGAAAATACTGAAAATAATGTGACCAAAGGGACATGTTAATTCAAGGTGTGTCCACTAATTAGCATCACAGGTGTCTACAATCTTGTAATCAGTCAGTGGGCCTATGTGCAGGGTACAATGAAATCTCAATTCTATCAAGGGATTCTAGAGAGAAATGTGCTGGCCAGTGTCAGAAAGCTGGGTCTCAGTCGCAGGTCATGGGTCTTGCAACAGGACAATGACCCAAAACACACAGCTAAAAACACCCAAGAGGAAAACATTGGACTATTTTTTTTTTTTTTCCCCGATATTCTCCCTAATTTAATCGTGTCCAATTCCTCCCCGTCACTAGGGGGCTCCCACATTAAGGCTACTACTACCACTCAGCCGGGAGGGCCGAAGACTATCACGTGTTTCCTCCGAACCACGTGACGCCAGCCGACCGCATCTTTTCGAACTGCTTGCTCGCGCACCGTTGGGGGCGGCGTAACACACTCGGAGGACAGCGCTATCCGCGCCCTCCGTTGCGCGAGCTCACAGACGCCCCTGACTGGCTGTAGAGCCGTGATTAATGTGGGAGCACTAAATACCTCTCATCCCTCTGAGAGAGCTCGGCCAATCAGCTCTCTCTAGACCTCCGGCTCCGAGAGGTTACAGCACCACCCGGGATTCGAACTAGCTTTAACCACTGCGCCACTCGGAGGCCCAACATTGGACTATTCTAAAGTGGCCTTCTTTGAGCCCTGACCTCAATCCTATTGAGCATCTTTGGAAGGAGCTGAAACATGCTGTCTGGAAAAGGCGCCCTTCAAACCGGAAACAACTGGAGCAGCTTGCTCATGAGGAGTGGGCCAAAATACCTGCAGAGAGGTGCAGAAGTCTCATTGACAGTTACAGGAATCGTTTGATTGCAGTGATTGCCTCAAAAGGTTGTGCAACAAACTATTAAGTTAGGGGTACCATCATTTTTGTCCAGGCCTGTTCCATGAGTTCTTTTTTTTTTTTTTTATTCCGTTGAAGCATGGTTGAAAAGCAATGTCTGACTTTCATTGGTTAACATTCATAGAATTCTTATTTATTATTACTTTTGTCAGATTAAAGTTATTTCTGTGACCATTGTGAGTTTTTCTTTCATTGACCGAAGGGTATCAACAATTTTGTCCACGTGTGTATGTGCTAATGTGATTGTCGGACAGATCGGATTTTCTGAGGCATTGCGTTCTGTATGTCATTAAAACTGCGACTTCTTCGCGGTTTAATGACGTAATCAGGCACACCCCGACGCGCTGCTCATCCCAAACAGATGTAGCCCACACCTGTTGCAAGCCACCAGAGAGCGACCCCGATACGTCTCGCACCCAGATATTCCTCTGAATGGTTGAGGAGACAATAAATGAAGCATATGCTCAGGCTGCAATCATGTCCCTTTTCCTCCGTCTCGCGAACATTGCATATATCGCAGAGCTAGCATCAAGCATATTTCGCCTTCGTCCATCTTGGCTAGTGTGTAGTGCAAGAATCTCCCTTTAAGTATGCGCGATGTTTCAGACGGTATGGCTAGTGTAAACACATGAATCGGATATGGATCATAGTTGAAAGAACGTGTAAACAGACGGTCAGAAAAATCAGATATAGGCAACAAATCAGAATTGGGCATCGATACCTGCAGTATAAATGGGGCTTAAGAGTAGTATTGGCAACTTTCTTGACCAGCAAAAATCATTGTCTATGTATCAGAGATCAGGCATTCAGGACACCTAGGACGATCTCTTTGTTTTGCACAAGAACATCTTGTTAGCTTCGCACACTGCATTTCCCCGGCTACGTGACGTACACTGTCACGCATGGATGTGTGGCCACGGCGTACCGGCCTGGACCTCAAGATCCACCTGAGTTTGTGTTTTTGGTTAAACTTGTTGCTATGACATTGTGAATTTGAAAAATAATAAATAATTTTCCGGTATTATCAATCTAAAATAATCTATTGATAAATTCATGCACGTTTCAAGATTCGAACATAAGCTTACAGCAAAGCACAACAGACCAAACCAGGGCCATGTGCCCCATAAGGGGTCTAGTACTGCAAAAAGTAAATAATTTGTTCCATACTGTAATTGGCACGTGTGACGGTGATAGCAGTGAACACAAATGACGGTTATTTTGAAAGACAGTTATGGATGTGGACAATTTTTAACAAAATGTAGTGATTTAAATGTAGATAAAATGTAGTGAAAACCACTTTAGGCAGTTTTTATTTTATTTTTTTTACAGCGTACTGCATATGACTCGATTGTAACTTGATTATACAACTTGATCGAGTTATTTCATAATGCCAGAAAACATCACTCGTCATGTAAAACCAAAACATTACTGCAGGTTATTTATTTGTTCTTGGCAAATTCTATAGCTGTCATACAAGCTTAAAAATATATATTTGTGCATTGAAATGTACTGTTGCCGTGGTGATACTGATGATGAGGGGTTGTGGCTTCGAAAATAATACATTTAATTATTTTGGATCACATATTTCAAAATTAGCTCAACAGCAGTGTTGCATTAAAAAATGAGTTGCAATTATACACTCACTGCTAGTATTGTGCTCGACCCACTAATGCTTTCAAAACTGCCATATTTCTTCATGGCATAGTTTCAAGAAGCTGCTCTAAATGTTCCTTAGAGATTTTTGGTTCATATTGATATGATAGCATCACGCAGATGCTGCAGATTTGTCAGGTGCACATCCAAAATGCTAATCTCCTATTCCACCACATCCCAAAGATGCTCTACTGGATTGAGGTCTGGTGACTCTGGAGGTCATTTGAGTATGGTGTCATCACTCACTGTCATGTTAAAGAAACTGTATATTCTTCTGGAATATATATATATATTTTTCTTTTTACATGTTCAAATTCACTTAAATCATTTAGTTTCCCTCATTCTCATGTTCAGTTTGAACATCAGCAGATCAACGTGACCATGTTTACCTGTGTACAGTAAATGCATTTATTTGCCACCATTTGATTGGCTGATTAGATGTTTATGTTTAACAAGCAGTTGAACAGGTACCCAATGAAGTGGCTAGTGAGCGCAGATACAGTATTTACGTGCACACAGTTCATATAAAATATTTTTACATTTGGTGGAAAAGTATTTTTTTCTGAAATTTAATTTAAAAAGTGAAACTCATTCTAGATTCATTACACATCATGTAAAACATTTAAAATCTTTAATTTTGATGATAATGGCTCATAACTATTGTGTTGCCATATCAGTGTTCGTATATCATCATGTACAGTAATCCATTTATATATTATATAAGTGATATAATAGTGACATTATACATGTATTATTTATGTATGTCACTGTCAGCTTCCGTATTTGGAAATTTTTCTTACCAGTGATGGAAACTGTTTTGTCTGTCAGTCCTTTGATGTTATGCAGGGATCATTTGTTTCTCTTTCAACATAATTAAGCCTTATTGTGTGTGTGTGTGTGTGTGTGTGTGTGTGTGTGTGTGTGTGTGTGTGTGTGTGTGTGTGTGTGTGTGATTTGCAGGCCAGCACCCTGGTGGCCGTGGGTCTCACCCTTGCAGCAGCAGGATTCGCAGGTTTGCGGGAATTTGGAAACCTATGATAAGTTATAACTGATAAGTTATTAATAAATATAAGTGCATGTTTTTTTTCCTCTGTGCACAGACTGTGATAGAGAGTCAGGGATAATGATAAAGAGTGCCATGCCCCCTAATACTAAATTACAATATGTTGTTCGCACACTACCAGTCATAAGTTTGGACACACCTAACTCCATTCCTGATTTTTCTTCATAATGGCTCTAATCTGTCGTGCTGTTCATTAGAGATTTTTGAGGCTGGCTAACTCTAAATCAACTTTTCTGCAGCAGAGGTAAGTTTTGGTCTTACTTTCCTGGGACAGCTGACCTTCGTGTCTTAAAATAACAAATTAATGTTGTTGTTAATTACATAATGCCATGTATTATTTCATAGTTTTGAAAAATAAAAACGGTTATAGTTCTAGAATGTAAAGAATTGAATTAGGTGTGTCCAAACCTTTGGCTGGTACTGCACACATGCACACTCACATATACATATCCATACATTGTCAGTATTCTTATAATAAAGATTTAATAGTATAATGTACATTCCTGAAAGCATTATACAAATAGAAACTATAATAAATATATAAATCATAATAATGTCAAATTTTATAAATATATATAATTAGTCATGAAAGGTTCTGAAATTCTTTGTTTCATAGCTTTTTTGCATGTGCCTAACACATTTTTAATTGAGCATGACTCTCATGATCATGCTTCATAGAAACTTGAATTAGTTTCTCCTCCTACAGGTCGATATGCCATGCAGGCCGTGAAACAGATGGAGCCCCAGATGAAGCAGGCTCTCCAATCATTTCCTAAATCTGTAAGCAAATTTATAAAGGTGTATAACTGTTCTCCACATTTGTGTCTTCGAAAACATATGAGTGATATTTTCTCTGACAGACGTTTGGAAGCGGTTACTACAGAGGAGGATTCGAACCCAAGATGACAAAGAGAGAAGCGTCTCTCATCTTAGGAGTCAGGTACTGATCATGAGTAATACGGTCTATAATGATTAACCCACTAACCACTATGTGGTGCTGTTCTAGTAAACTAATCAAAGTTGTGATGTGATCAAGACCCAGAATCCAGGGCCCGTATTCACAAAGCTTCTTAAGCTTAAAAGTTGCTCCTAGTGACGAAATTCTAAGAAAAATCTTAGAATTAGGTAGGGCTGCAACAACTAATCGATCAAATCGATAATGAAATTCGTTGTCAACGAATGCCGTTATCGATTAGTTGGACTGCTCACGTTATTGAGGAGCGCGACCACAATATGCACAAATACACACAGATACACAGCCGCTCGTGCAATGGAGGTTACAGAAGCGTCTGCAGGAAAATGCGCGCGTTTATGGCGTTATATTCCTGCCACAATTTGACATTTTGAGAGCAGACAAAGCACTCTATGCGCGTGCAGTGTCTTCACTGCGCGCTCAACAGCTCGATTCTGCGCGTGCAATGTCTCCCCTGCTCGCTCAACATGTTTTCCGCGCATGCGCGATTTCTCGATTCTGTGCGCGCTCGAATCTGCCTTCACGCGCAAGCAACATTTATTTTCTGTGCGTGCTCAACGTTGTCCAGTGTTACAAAACCAGTTTAACAATATCTGCAATTATTGTTAAAATGCTCTTATATATTTTATTTATTTATTTATTTTTAGAAAGAGCCAAGTCAGCATAAGTGAGTTCATTCAAAAAATAAATCCCCCATGCACTCCACAACAAGCAGCCACTATAACAGATGCCATCCAATATAATGAGTACATCAATTGTTTTGCTTTTTTATTTATTTATTTATATTTTGGATATTTAGAGGAGTTTTACTGTTCAAAAACAAACTTTGTCTTTAATTTAAGATTTAAAATGTAAAAATTAAAGATCATTAAACTCTATATGTGGCTTTTGCATTTTTTAAAGTTTCATTTTAAACATAACTAATACCCTGATTTATGGTTTTATATAGTTATAAGCAAAACATCAAATTAAAGAAGCGTTTAGGGTTTTTTATCCGATCAATCGATTAATCGAAAAAATAATCGACCAACTAATCGATTATCAAAATAATCGTTAGTTGCAGCCCTAGAATTAGGGCATTTTCTTAGAATTTCTCCTTAAATTTAGGATAAAATCTTAGTAAAGATAAAAATGATTCACAAAACATCTTAGCCCTAAAAACAGCTCCTAAGGTAAAATTTGTTAAGAGAGGAGGACTTTTAAGAGTTTCTCTAGCAGAGGACAAAATGGCGTAAGGAAGAAATATTCTCCAAACACTGAACATAAAGCTAAAAGTAAACACTGCTTATTCTGTCCAATTTGGTTTTCTTGTTGTTTTACGTCTTTCCATCTCTCTTGGATTGTTGGCTACATACCATCCAAAAGTGCAAATTAAATAAACTGTCCTGTAATCATGTAAATTGTAAAAGCTGAGACATTTTGTTCCCATCAATCTGAAATGGATTACAAGTAATAAAATCAGTACGGTAAATAAATGTGAGAACTTATAGTAAATACTGTGTGGAAATTGGTTGCTTCAAAAGTAGACACATTTTCAACATTTAGCTGTTTAACTATCTTTAAGATATTTAGCCTAGAAACTTTGCATAAAGTAGCCTGTAGTCATGATTATACATTCTTCATATACAAAAATTATGATTTCACTGTTGGTTCTATTATCATGTATTCTGTTTTCACAAAGAGCTCATTTCAAAACCTTTGCAGAGGTCAGAGGTTATTTTTTATTAACCAATCACAGTCCTTGAATTGCTGCATCATATCTAGCAACGGGGTCGACCACAACCCCTCACTAAGATAAAAATTTTTCTACTTTCCTTACTCAGAGTTGCTCTAAAAAGTTTCCTAAATCACTTTTAGTCTAGGACTCCCAGCTAGGACTTTTTAAGCTAAGATAGGAGCTCTCAGAGAATTCTAAGGAGCGCTGTGAATACGGGCCCAGAACTCATCACCACTGTGTTGTAACATGGATGCATTGCAAAAATGTTATGTTGTGACATGAGAAAGTGATTTTTTTTTTTTTTCCCTCTGCCAGTCCCACGGCCAACAAAAACAAGATCAGGGAGTCGCACAGGAAGCTGATGATCTTAAATCATCCTGATCGTGGTAAGATCACCATCTACTGTAACTGTCGTGCATGTCAATCACATTTAAACAGGAAAACTAAAAGTGAGAGTTTGAAATCGACATGAGAGAAAATCTTCGAGACTAATCTATGTTGTGTCCTGTCCGTCCTCCAGGTGGATCTCCGTACATCGCAGCAAAAATAAATGAAGCAAAAGATTTACTGGATGTACAAGCCAAGAAATAGTTTAATACACACTCAGGGAGTGACTCTTTCAATAAACTTGTCAGTTGTATTACTGGAGTCATGTGTCTCATTTTCATTTCACAGTGACGATCCTGACCAAGTCTGTAATACAGCTGTTCTAGCTGTGGATCTGTTACCTTGCACCCACACTCACACCACTGTTTATTACTCATGCTTACTGGGTAGAAAGGTTCCCCATCTGGTGCACTTTGGCAGTCTCAGTGATTAAGGTGTTGTCTATTCATTTGTAAGGTTCAAGGAAGCAGGTATCACCTTTGGACAGCCTGTCCCTGGCCTCTGTACCCACCTCTGTTTCACAGAAAGTGGTGTGGCCTATACGCTTGTCTGTTTCAGTGGAATAGATTTGATTAATTCCCACAAGAGCTAAAATAAAGTCTGAAAAATTATGGCCAGTTTGCACATCAGAAGGTGTGGGGAAGGTAGGAAAGGAGGTGTGGCCAATTTCCTTGTTAGTTTCAGGGTAAAAATAAAAGATGAAAGGCAGAATGAAAGCTAAAATAATGAATATTTGGAAGATCAAAATTTTATTTAAGAACTACCTGCATACAAAACATATTGCACATCAAACAACCAGTATGATCATTTAAAAAAAGACTGGAAACAGTTTACAGAACGGAAAGTCTGGAAGTTGATCTTTCAGTAGTCCAATTTATTTGCTGTGTGCAACGTTCAGGTGGCCAAGTTAGTGTTAGGAGAAGAACTGCTTCTGCATTTCTCATTTAAATACTGTACATCTTAATAAATAAACCAAAGCAAGGCTCTTTTAGCGGAAGTCAGTAAATCATTCCAAGAGTCACATGGAGTGTTTTCCTATTGACGACAGTAACAAACCAGTTTTCCAGACTAACATTTTTTTTCTAAAGGGACAGAAATTACAATTCAGTGCAAAAACATCCTTTATCTTTCTGACTGCATTTCCTTACTCACTGTAAGAAACAGGCATGTGCCGATATGATGCTTTCTTTTCTTGGGAACTGCTTAATATTTTTGTTAATGTTCACAATATTACTGAAGCATCAGTTCTGTCCCATATATTGAAGAAAAAAATAAAAACATTCCTTCAGAATTTTTCCAAAATTACGGGCTCATGGATGAAGTCTGTGCTTGGGTTCTAAATTAGAGTCCACCCTACGCAAACAGGCTATTGCTTCCCATGCTACAACTTCCTAATCTCAATACTGGATATCATGATACATCATCCGACTGATTATCGGCACATGCCTAAAACGAAGTGGTTGCATATTAAAAATAAAAAGCAGCTAATCTTCTCTCTGGATTTATTTAGGCCTACAGCCATCCAGTGACCTACTCTCTGAAGGCACAACATCTGATCATGTACAAAAACATAGACTTTATTTCGTGTTGTCTGTAACGAAGCCCAGAAAGATCATGCATTATACTTTCTTCTGTCCCATTATCATCTCAAAATAATAACACTTCTGAGGTTTTTTGGTCAAAAAAGAATCTAATAAATAGAATAAAAAACTTTGACAAACTTGCATGATAATTAGGAACACTGGGATTACTCAAGACTATGAAGAGGCCCTGAAGAGGACGAAACGCAGTCAAATTACAGTATGTTATTAATAATCACCATTTCATATGTTTATGCTAGGCTATAAATGAGTGTGTATTTAGAGGTTTTATGTTAGCCACCAACACATTAGAGGGGCACTGTCCGGCAAAACACTAGAAATATTTACCTGAATAGTTATTTTCTTCATATTCTAGGGAAAAACGTTATTGACTAAAATTAATAATATAAAAAATAAAAAACACTGATCAAGTGTCCACACCATAGCTAAAACCAACTAATGGTAGCTTTTCAGTTCCAAGCAGTTACCATAAAACCCTGTATACACACAATATAAAAACCTGTATACTCCGGTTTCCATGATGGGTTTGATTGCATTGTTTTAATGCATTAGTTTTTAATACCGTCCTAATAATCATCATTAATATAGTTTTTGATTTGTCACTGTATGACTGATTTTTCCCCTCTTATTCAGGAAAATAGCTGTTTCTGACTATCCACAGGAAAAATTGTGTAATCCAAGAAAAAAATCCAGTTAACAGATCTTAGCTAAGTCAAACACACTGAAAGAGTTTCATTCACATGAAAATCACATTAGTGACGGCACGTTACCAGGAAAATTGAGATTACTAATGTGAGCTGGCAGTAGAGGGTGCAACTTCCAGACACTTGAATTTCAATCAGTGCAGATCAACATATCGACTGACTCATCTGATGGGGTAAAAACGACGATGATTTCTTGCGTAATAAATTTTAAGCAAATCTCGGTTGAGAATTTTTTTTTTTTTTAATTTGGAGGTCTAAAGTTAATAACACTTATAATGGTATACTTGTAAAGATAACTGGACAGAAAAAAAGGCTAATAATGCATTGCACTTCAGGGTTTCTTTTGTATATTTCATGGTCTTCCTTCGTACCTGACCCATGGTGTAGGAACAGAAAAGTGCAGCAGAGAGAAGAATCTGGAAGTCCGTTTATGTATGTATGCGTGTGTGTGTGTGTGTGTGTGTGTGTGTGTGTGTGTGTGTGTGTGTGTGTGTGTGTGTGTGTGTGTGTATCTTTGGCGAGCTCGTACAAGCACTATTGTAAAATTGTAAAGATTATGACTGTTTGGAGAAAGAACAGGACCAGGAGGAACAGGTCAGGGCGTTAAGGAGAGTCCGTTAAGGACAGCTGGCTTGGCCACCTCGGTTTTCCCGCCAGGGTCCGTTTCTGTGGAAGCGCGTGGTGCCATTTCCTGGTCATCAATGTTGGTATCAGGGCCATTAGCAAGCTGTTTCGAGATGCCATGTTCAGATATGACGTCCACCTGACCCTGGTATAAAGAAATTTTAATTAAATGAGATTATTTTTAATTTTTTTACACCAATGTGTAAGGTTATAGCACATAATTTCTGGAAGACGTTGAACATCCTTAATAAAGAGCGGTTATCCTTTTGTACCTCGTGATTTTTCTTATCTATCCATCTATATAACTAAAAAAAAAAAAAAAACTGGTGTCTTGCTATTATAGTGATGTGGTGGTGTGATGTAGAATTGCCTTTACTATCCCATCACAAGTGGTAATTTTTTTCTGGCAGCACGTGTTTTATTCTTCATACACCAAAGCATTTTGGAACCATTTCACATACGATTTATAATGTATTTAAAAAAAATTATCCAGTTAAGAGTTAAATGTTGAGGAACATTAACAAAACATGCTAGTTCCCATTCTGATTATATTCTGAATATAGCAGTAACAAATCAGTCCTTCACAGCCTCTCTTTTTTCTCTCTTAAAGAAAAACAATAAAATAGCACAGCTTGCCATGTTAATGTTACTCATAAATACACACAAATCTCCATACTGAAAACTTCACCATATCAACTATTCACTTTTTTTACTCCATCTACTGTACTAGTCTCTGTGAGTGAGCTCTTACTCCAGAAACGATAACCTATTCGAGCGTGTGAATTAATGTAAACCTGCTGAATTCAACTGTGCCGTAATGTTTTTTTAAATGCCAGTTTAAGACCTTTTTGTGTCCTGACAGTGAAATAATTATGTCTGAGGGTTAATGTTTAAAGATTATTAGATTATGAACAGGACGAATAGCATATTCATTAATATAGAACCTACCAATTCTTTTTTATTGTTCTTCAGATCTCGTGGCGTTCTCTGTCTGCTGTGGGATTCAGCACGTGATATGTAATCAGCCACGGAGACTGCAAAGAAAAACATCTAATTAAAACTTAGTTTAGAAACCGATTCCGGTATGTTCCATGCAAGTTTAGGGGTTAATACAACAGTGATGTGTGGCAAAAACTGTTATATGTACTGGATAGGGAATTAGCCCATGCCTGATTAAGGTAGCATTAATTAAATCCAGCTACACCACAGTGCTGTTGAATTCTGGATTGTGATTACTCAGAATGTGTTGAATAATTTTAAATAACTCATTCTAAATAAAGAAATGGATCATGTAGTGAAGTTTGATGATTAACATTTATGGAAGGAGATGATTAACATTTATGGAAACGTCTCCAGTGTTAGAGCTTTGTAATAGTTTTCCATATCTTCAAGATATTTTTTTGGTGGTGATTTCTGTACAAAATGACAAGCTGCATATTATATTTGTGTCCTATTAACTTCAGTAAAGGAAAAAAAAAAAAGAGCATGATGTGGGAAATGTAACAAAAAAAATAAAATAAAACAAAAAAAGACTGTAGGTAGTCATTACTATCGTCCACATTTTAATAAAGGCTAAACTTCCTAGTTAACCCTTCAATTACTAACAATCTTTAATGAGTGAATTAAAGTCAGCACACACTGGTTAGGACTCACTCCAAGCACACCTGGTTCATGCACTACTGCACTACCTGGCAGTCTCTCCTCTGGAGGCCGAAAGCGTCTGCGACGGCTATGGTTTTGCCGCTGAGGTTTAAATTCAGGCTCATCTACAGCAGAGTGAAATCTAGATGTTATTCGACCTTAGGACTGCTTCTGTTTGTTGGCATTGTGTGTTTGGCATCAAACCACAGCTTACAACAACTTGCACAACCTTCAAGTGGCAATTAATACTTGGCTGTAAACTAAAAAAACTACAGAAATCAACTTTTCAGACTCATGGATATGCTGCCCTATCTGAAGGTTAAAGGCTTTTTTTGTAAGCATTTTTTTTTTTTTTAGATGCGTCCTTATGTCATGTGCCTAATTTACATCAGTGTAAAAGAAGACTGTGTGTGCAGGTGTACTTGCCGAGGCCATTTTCACTGAGAGACGTGTTGTCATCGGATTCAGGGCGTCTGCGTCGCGAGCGTCGGCTCCGAGAAGTCGGTTCACACTCACTTGCTTCTGCATCAGCGGTCTGATCCGACTCAGAGGTATCCAAAATACTGTACGGATTCCGATCTGGATCCTTCAGAACTGCCAAGAAAACAAATATATTCTTAGACAGAGAATATAAATGCATCTAAATATAATCGCTGTTCATTCCTCTTAAAACATTTTGTTAGGTTGTCAATTTTTGTTTTTAATAAACCATGATATGTTCTCTTTATTTTAAGCTGCTTATTCAGTAACACAAATGCATGTGGCTGGCCCCAGCAGAGGAGCAGCTGCACAAGATGAAATAGTTAATGTTTACAAAAGACACTGAGTTACGGAGTGTTTTCCTACGCTGCTACGGCTCTGCTACGTTATTTGAGTGCTCAGTTCAATCTAATGAAATGCCAAGTTCAACAGTTATTAAATATCAAAGAATTCCGTTTATATAACGCCTTTCTAACATTTGCTATATACTTGCACACTCAAAAAGATTAGCGAAACTAGTAGCACAAAGAAAGGGAAAAAAGTGTTGGAAGGAAAGATTTGTTTTAAGTTGCCTCTTCCAATGGGAGATAGACGACATCAAGCCTTAGTTTAATGTTTTTAGTTATTGTTTCACATGAATTCTTTAGTCTATGTGGGAATCAGAAATACAGGACCACTGGCTGGATGTTGATAGGGTAGCAACATCTTTAATCAAACACAAGCATCTCAGGGAAACATTATCCAGTTCCTCCTAACCATGTGGCTACAACAACTTGCAATCCTAAACGACTGGCCTGACCTGTTCGCTTTTAATTTACACCTGTGGTGAAGCAATATTCATGGTCCATTCAAACTGCAAAATCAGCTGAATCCCAGGTATCTCTACACCAGGATTTCTGTAGAACGGTTTTGTGGCAATGTTTTCTACTAAGCATGGGATAGTATAGAACAGAGTATCAAACTGGATCTAGAAAGTAGGTGTGGGTGCATGTTTTCATTCCAACCAAGCAAAAGCCACACCTGATTCCACCTGTTTAATTAGTTGCTCTTGACGTTCAATAAACTATATGTATGGCTTCTACCTGGATGAATTGAAAGCCTCAACCTCACATCGGTCCTGTCTGGATCCAGGTTCACACACCAGCTGTAGAGTCAAGGACATTTCTTCATGATGCAAATTTTTTTGTTAATGTACCCGAGCTCATGGTGCTCCCTGACCCTCTTCCAGTCCCACGACCTCTCACTCCCAAACCACCACGACCTCGAACTCCTGCTGTTCTCCTGCTGTCCCTGGGCTGGACACTGCGCTCGTCCTCATCATCTCTTAGAGAGAAATCACTCAGCTCATCTCTCCGCTCAGAATCAGTCTCGGAAGTGTAAGAGTGCTCCGAGTTCGTTCCTATGGACAGGAAATGAGACAAGGTTCATTTTTTCTATTTTTTTCCACTACACTGTTTATATACTCTTTGCAATCAGATCACAAGTAAGATTATCATAGTTGTAGCCAGATGAGTGTGTGTTACCATAGGCTGCGTTGTGGTTGGCGGTCCTGCGGGCACGTCCCCGGCCTGTGTAGGAGCGCCCGGAGTGCAGCGAGATGGCTGAAGCACTTTCATCCATGCCATAGCTCTTCTCTTTATCTTTCTCGTTGGAACGTGCTGAAACGGGACGGAAACCCATACCTATCTGACGCAGCTGCTCATCGATCTGCAGCCGCTCCAACCTCAACTGCTCCACTTCCTACACATAATTAGCACAAAATTGTCTTAATTTATTAGTTAGAATGGCTGTAATTGATTTATTTAACATTGTAATTAATTGATAAATTAATTGCTTTTCAAACAGCTGACTGACAACTTGTACTGAGCTTTTGCTTAAAAAGTAAAAATTTATTTAGCATTTAGGAAGGAGTCTTCAGTTTCGGCACTTTGTCAAAGTTTTTAAAACTTGCAGTAGTTGGCAAATTGCTATTGTACAAAAGTAATAAAACACCTGGGGACTAGCTTTTATTGGAAAATTATTTACTTTGATGTGGTAACAGTAACTTCATCACACCACCCTGTCATTAATTTCATTCCTCACTTAATGGCCTCACATGGATCACTGAATAAATAATCAAGTATATATTATGTCAATTTTGTCAGCCCATGATCAGTACTCACATTCAGGTAAGCGATGTGATACTCGAGAAGAACTTGAACATTTCCAATGCTCTCCTTTGTGCCGACAAATGTGAAGGGCACCATTCCCTGCAATAAATAAATAATATATATACTTTTTTTTTTTATATATAAATGGCGATAAAGACCACTCACAACAGTAAATGGATCAGAAAGCAAATAGTCTTAAGAATGAGATCTGACCTCTTGCCTGGGAAGGTTATTGTCGTTGTCTCCTTCGATCCGTACTCGTACCACCCCAGATTTATCCACGATCTCCTGAATGACTTTGCCATTTTTACCAATCACCTTGCCTGTGACAGAACAAACAGTGAGGGGGAAAAATGCAGAAAGGTTTAAAATGGCTGTGGGGAAGGGGGAAAATAAATACATAAATAAACAAACAAACAAACTAACACACCAACTAGATTTCTGGGGATTTGTACTGACTCTTCCAGGAACTCCAGGTAGCTCCTTGCTTTCTGGACGGCCTCGGCAGTCTGGGGTGAATTTATGAACAATAAAAATGAATGAATAGATCATTATGATGCCAATGACTAATGACCCATGCTGACGTTACAGATCAATACCTCTCCGTAAATCCTGAACGTGCCACTCTCTTCTTCCAGCTCGATGGCTGTCACTCCTGGAATTTTCCTGGCCTGCTGGATGTTTGTCCCGTGACTCCCGATGGCAAGACCCATCAGGTCCTCTCGCACTGTGAACTCCTCCTGGAACACTGATGCTAGCTGTTTCGTGCTCTGGGAAATACCACCACCATATCACAAACCAGTCCAAATACTTCAGCTGTTCATGACTAATCACGGTATGTTTACGCAGAAACCTGCAGCATCAGTAAATTAGAGGATATTTGGATATTTAATGTTAACGGTTTTGTGGTACTCTACTGCTGTTTTGCGTTTCCAAATTTCTTGCCCTCTCCCACTCTTGGATTCACATTAAGTTCTGGTAAATGTCTTGTTACCTCTAAGTGCTTTGTGGCTTCCTCGTTCCTGTACATGAGCATGAGTTTAGTGCGGATGCTCCTCAAGTGCATGTCGCTCAGGAGAGACACTCTCTTCACTGTCACCTCATCCATTGACTGTAAAACATCACACACACACACACACACACACACACACACACACACACACACACACACACACACAACCAATCAATTAAATTGTGCACTTTTAATTTAGTACAACACATATGGATGATGTCTCAAAGGGTGACCTTTTTTCAATTTGAAAAACATGACAGAATGTTTGGATAATTATGATTTTTGGGTGTAAACAAGATTTTAAAAAGTATGATTTAAAATGGTAAAATTGTTAAAGGTATAACATTTTCACCTTACTGATTTTCTTATTATTAAATGCAAGTCACATTTTTTACTGAACATACATTTTGAACATAAACAATGTGACAGTCAGACAGACTTTCTATGAATGTTAATAATTTAACTCAACTTTCATTTTCTTATGATAAAAAGCTATAAATAATATGCAGTGTACATGTGAACATTTTCAGCACTCACCAGGACAAGCAGCTCACAGGTTTCAGGTCTGTAGACAATCCTGCTCGCTCCTACAGCCTTCTTAAAGTCCTTATGAGCGAGCTCGCTCTCACAGCTGGAAGAAAAAGGAAAAAAATAAATTAAATTAAAATCTAATCAAAAGTGGGATAAAGGTGTTAATAAGCACCTGGATATAGAATGAATGAAGGCCTGTAGGAAACAGAGTTTTTAAAAAAAATCTGGGGTGGGGGGGGGGGGGTGAAAGTGAGTGAAAAAGTGCAGTTTTATGACTTAAAATGAGATTTTAGAAGCTAAACAGATGAAAAGAGTAAGTTTAAAAGAAAATGCTGGGATTGGGAATTTAAGGAGATCCTTGGGATATAAAAAGGTGATACAAAGGAAGATTTCATGTGGTTAAACACAATAAAATTGAGATTTAGGGAAGCATTTCTGTGTAACCCAAGAAACTGAGGAAGGAATAAATAAATAAATAAACTATTATGAAAGGATGAAATGAGACTTTAAGGATGTAAATAAAGATTTAGAGAATTACATTTTTAAGTATAATTTTGGAATGTAAACAAGAGTTAAAAAGCAATGAAATGGGCAGTTTGGAAATGGAAAGGTTTTACGAGCGACAAAAAAAAGCCTTCATAAAGTCAGTGGGAGCACAATAAAGGTTTGAATAAAAAGGGTTCTTGGAAGGAAAAGGGTGAGCTAAGGAGTTAAAAAGTGGAGGGTAAAGGAGATTTTGCCTTGTTAAATGGAAATTAAATGAAAACATAAGATTCAAAGAAAAGGAGGGTACTGAGCCATAAATAAATATTCAGTAAAATTGTGTTTTCCATGAAAATACAGTTTTACGTTAGGTACACAGTGCAACTGTGGAACTAAACAGAGATTATGATGTCATATTAAACTAAAGTGAGGGGAGATCCTTCAACAGAGGAAATGAAAATAAAAGGACAATTTTGAATAGGGTTAGAAAAGAAAGTACACTTAGGAGCTTAAGCGGTATTAGAAAATAATAGTAATAAAATTTTGGAAATGAAAGCTGCAGATTTACATTTGAGATATAACACATTTCTCAGGTTACCTCCTATAACATCACTAAGAAAAAGAAAATGGAGAAAAAGAAGCAGCATCAACAAGTCCACTCACCCAGCCTTCAGATCATCAGGAACAGGAACAGTGCACTTATAGAAGGTGTTTCTCGTCACGGCTTTGTTTAGGTTCACCGGCCGCAGACGTTCAAACGTGACAATCTCATTGTATGTAGCGTCACAGGCTGCGTACTCGATCACGTAGAACTAAGGAGAGAAAGTGGAAGTTAAAGCAACACTGCAGATTCTGGCGATGAAACAGAAAGCAAACAAGCACAGGACAGCCGCATATATACTCACATCTCCCTTCATCATGCGCACTTTGGCGAGCCACCAGCCACACGGTTCCTGCTCGTTCGCCCTCGAGTAGATCTGAGACACATCAAGAGTAATCACGTTACAACCAGAAATAAGTCCAATGGTTCTAAAAGCATGTAGTCTCACAGGCGCTCACCTCCACCTCATCTCCCTCGCCGATCTCCTTCTTGCAGTCAGCAGGAGGCGGCAAGCGCACGTCTGCAAACGGCACCTGTCTCTCCGGCTGCCAACTTATGAAAAAATAAGAAAAAATTATTACATTTTATTTATTTATTTAAATAGTATTGAATTAAAATTAGTCACAATCATAAAAGCACTCACTTGTTTTCGAACGAGATAGAAAGCGAATCTTCATGAACATCTTTGACGAAGCCCTGAAACGACATTCATTTGTTATTTGTCATGAACAGAGAATTAAACAGTGTATAGATTCTTGCTGTGACATTATTAATGGCAGATGACAGCAGGACAACACACAGAGTGGGACGACACAGAGCAAGGGATGACGGAAAGCGGTGAACAACAAATATCTATTACGAAATGTGCATTGCAATATGCAAGTGCATCTGATATGTGCTTAACACATTAAGAATATGATGGTTCGTTTTCTGTTTATGTGAGTATGTGTGTGTGATGTGAATAAACAAAGTGATAGAACTATCCAGGTCCATATAAGGGATGCTGATGTTTCTCTAGATTTGTGTGTGTGTGTTTGTCCATAAACCGGACTTTAAGTAAGCCTGATACACTGTTGGTTCTCGTGCTGTGTTTGCCTGAGCACAAGAGTGACAGGTGGTCTGCCAGTTGAGTAAAGCTGGGCAATATGATATCACTGTACCATACTATTGTGATTGTACAATTTTATGATAGTGATCTTTTAATTTTTCACTACAAACTGACTGAATGAAACAACATTAAAACTTGACAGATAAATGTTTCAGTTTTTCCGGTAAATAAACCCTCAACTGTCACCTTTTTTTGCATGGAGACAAAACCTCACTCACTCTCTCATCATCTATACCGCTTTATCTTGTATACAGGGTCACAGGGGCCTGGAGCCTATCCCAGGAGGGACAAGGCAGCAGTGCTAACTACTAAAGCACTATTCCACCTGAGATAAACCTCCATTTAAAAAAAATACCCCTGTACATGTGCATAGGGCCAGGGAGAAAGTTTTCATAACAGCTAAGCGAGAGTTATCATCTTTCTAACAGCGAATTAAAAATAGACCTGGCCTCTGAATTTATCCGCTCATATCTTCCAACAGTAGCTCATGATCCTAAAACGAACAGCTGACACTCCAAACAAAGCACACACGCGAGAACTTCTGCTTGAACCGCAGTGGACATGATTTCTGACCAGGCCTGTCCTGTTGACACAAAACCAGCCAAATTGTTAAAAGATCTAGGAAAAACGAGTAATAGTGTGACTAGTGTGCAGCTTACTGCAGGTTTTGTTTCATTTTGAAATGTTAATTGTAAGATATAAGTCCTGCACAATTATTTGCAAAAAAACAATAAAATCCCAATATAGACCTATTCAATTACTGTAAAAAGCTAAAAATTTATTACAAGAAATAAATTGTCTGGAATTTATGTAGAGTTTGTAAATAATTTAAGTATTACTTGTGATAAACAAATATTATACTAAGATTTGTGCTAATATTTGCTGTTAGCCTGGATAAATACATTTAATATAAAAATGTACAGTTAACAGGTAAACATTGCAGTTTAACATTTCACAATGTGTGTCAAAATAATTGCACTAAAAATAGAGGAGACGAGAGTGTAACTGCCTGTGCTGTCTGAGAGTGGGAGGGGCACTCTCTCCTCTCTCTCCCCTGTCAATCATAGGCATCTGTGAGCTTATGTATGTAGAGGAGGGCAGATAGTGTAACTCTCTTGTCTAGTGTAAGTTCTATCTCAAAGGAAGCATGTGCTGGTCTTCAAATTCCCCTGTTGGTAGCAGCTGATTAAAAAGGAAGAACTGGGTGGAGTGTAGGGACAAAAATCTCTTGCAGAAAGACCTTTTATGAACATTTTATTTTTTACAGAAGAGATTGTTTCTGCTTGGTTTGCGGCTAAATATAAACAAGGCTAAATATATATTTAAAATAAAAGGAACTAACTTTGTTCATATTTATTTTCATTTATTTCTTTAAAAGTCAACTAATACCATGGCGTTTCTAGAGTAGGTTCTAGTACAGTGAACAGCCGTGGACATCAGCAGCCTTCTATCATGCCTACAGACTCCTATGGAGAGCATTGGATTACTCCCCATGTACTGAGTAACTTAAAACTGGCACATTATAGTGTGTCCTGAGTAGTGTAAAAAAAAAATACAAAATAGAGCTGCAAGATCTCACTGTTTAAGAGTTTTAAAAATGTTTTTTTAAATGCACCTATACAATTTCTCTCTATATACCCTGCACAAATAATCCAGCACACAATTATTTTTTTTGTAAATACACTGTATATACTAACACACAAACATACATTCATTAATCGTCTACACCGCTTATCCTGTATACAGGATCATGGGGGCCTTAAACCAATTTCAGGCGACTCAGGGCACAAGCTCCATCCAAGGTGGTACTTAATCCCATCGATTCCCATCTAGAGGTCTGAGGCCACAGTGCTAAACAATAAGCCACCCTTCCGCCTACATACATACATACATACAGTACATACATACATACACTGTGCTCAATTTTGTAAGCATTGCCTGCTTATAGCCCTTTTCCACTTCATAGCTTTATCCTTTCTGTAATTACTGCACATATTCTCTGCATAGCAGTGTATGCAATGACAATAAAGTTGTATTTATCTATCTGCAGGATGAAGTCACGTGCGATTGCCTCATTTCTAAAATAACTGCAGTGTGTTGTGTTGTCATGCTTATTGTTATTTACCTTCACAAAAATACTGCCAAGAGTTCCATAAATGCTTTACACACCTACACTAATGATACAAAAGCGAAAGTTAATTAAGTTACTGAAAAAGAAACGAAAGTGAAAATGTTGACATTTCTGTAAAAACTCCACTAAGCTCAAGTCTTACTTAACTAGCAGGCTAGATGAAACTGGGTGTCCTTAGTTCATGAAATTAATTCACAAAATCACAGACTGTATATATCACTGGCCTGGTAATCAAGGACCTACATTTGGTTAATTAATTCAGCGCGACTATTACATGAAAAACTATAATAATGTTAACTAGTTCTCTCGGTTAGGGTACAATATTACTAGCGTCGAAAGAACCCACCTGTAATCGGACGACTCCCAGTTTCTGCGCAAGGATTGCGTAGCAGTATTTCACCGCCAGGGCTGTGATTGGTTTACAGCACCACAAAATAGCTTCCTAACAAATCCTAATGAAGTAGGCGGGGTTTGTCGGAAAACAGGTAGGAGAAAATAACGCAATCTGAAACGAAAGCTATGCTAACTATAGTAACTATAAAAGCCGAACCCGTATTGTAACGCATTTTTAATACGACTTTGCATTAATTTATAGCATTTTTTGTCTCTTCTGTTTTTGAATATCCTAAACACGCATTTAGGATTTGTAAAATAATCAAATGTATAAATATTTTTACCTTATAATAAGCTCCATTGGAGCTGCGAACCTCAACCGTCAGTTCGTCCATTTTGAACACGCTAGGAATTGTGGGTAAAAATTCTAGAACTATTCAGGCTAGAGCAGCTTCACCGGGCTCGATCCCAATTCTCTATTTACACAATGTTAGGGCACTTTCTGTAATGCTTATTTTCATTTATTCTGTCTGGTGTAACTATAGAAGTTAAATCAGCTTAAACTCAAATTGCATCTTGGTGTACATTGTTTTATTCCTTGTGCACTTGTTTAGAGAGTTGGAAAAAGATTTGGGATTTAGCCATTCTTCCATAGGGTTAACTATAATCCAAACTGAAATCTGGGTTTTCAATTTGCACTAATTGTGTTATGTAGTAAAAACTTTTTTTTAGATATTTCTGAAATTTTCAAGCTGTTAGTGAGGGGAATAATTTGGTCTATTACATTATATTATAAGAAGCATGTTTTTGTCAAAAGTTTATAGGTTTGATGTATAGGATTTTTGGGACATGTTTCTTCAGGAATTCACTTTCATGTTTGGGACATTATTTGTTTGCAGCATGTTCATTCAAGAATTGAAACTAATTGAAAAAAAAACTTCTTTTTTTTTTTTTATAAAACAGCTGATTTTATTATAAAATCTCCAACAAAGGTTACCACCATGGAGCATCAATATTGTTCAAATTTACAACACATTACCAAAAAAAAGGCATTTACCCTGTCATTTATTTCCTGCTGTAGCAGCAGAACAGGATTTTTTAAACCAACATCATCATCTTTAAAATATGACAAACACAGAACAAAATGTGCATGTGATAGTTTCTGTACTCTCTCTCTCTCTCTCTCTCTCTCTCTCTCTCTCTCTCTCTCTCTCTCTCTTTCTCTATCTCTCTTGCTTCCTACTTTATATTCTACCACATTCTAAAGTTATTACGTTTTGTAAGTACATTTGATAAATACTTGCAACAAAATAGAGTATGTGTCTCAAATACTCTTAACAGTAGGTAGTATTAACAGTAGTAATCTGGAGCAAGTAAACCATCATAAAACATTTATAAATGATATCATGTAACTTTACACTTGGTTTGTATTACATCATAAATATATGTAATATTTTAGTCATGATCATTTTATAACCTTTCTACTGTAAACAGATATATTTATTCAACTGTTAGTTGTTGTTATTATTATTATTAATATTGAATCATTTGTCACATCTTACAGTACAGTTAACTGTACTACTGTGTACAGTGAACGTGTTCTTCTAATAAGAAGCTGGGATATGTGAGGAATTAAGAATTTTGCTGTGCAGTAATATGTGTGTGACAAATAAAGGCTGAACTTAACTTAACTTAACTTAACTTAAATAATTGTTATATTTTTTATATCCCTGTTAGGAAGCAGGGTCAGCCAGGTCTTTCTCAAGGGCTCATCAGTGGCAACTTGCCGGTGCTGCGGCTTAAAATCCTGATCTTCTGATCAGTAACCCAGTAACCCACAGCCTTAACTGATTGAGCCACCACTGCCCTATAAAGATGTGGACATGCATAGTAGTTTATTTAATGTCCACATCTTTATTTGTTTATACATGTATGTATGTATGTATGTATGTATGTATGTATGTATGTATCTGTTTTGGGGGCTCAGCTTTCTTTTTGGTTCTGGACAGACCCACATATATGACCTCACATCAATAAAGTTATGTTTTTTGTTTTAAGTAATTCTATTGCAAAGAGAAACAAATTTGTAACACAACACCATAGTAACTCTGCAAGCACTATATACTCTGCAATAATAATCTTTTACTAATCAGGCCCAATAAATGCTGCAAAAGTGATACCTTCATAATTGACCTGGAAATGTTATAATAGTTCTCATAAAACAAATCTCTTAATTCTCTGATAACCTCTAACTTTGATCACTAACAGAAATCCCAGCAATGCATACTTAATTCATATGTAATTCATCTTATTGCTTGATCCTGATTTTATATATTTTTTTTTTCTTTTTTTTTTTTTTAAGCGTTACAATGTTTCTGGTGTGTTTTGAATAAAGATTTGAAGAGGTTTCAAACCTTTTTGTTTGACCAAACCTGTTAGTGACACCTAGTGGAAAATCATTTAAACATGTCACCTTGAATATTTCCCTGTTACTGCTTAAACAATAACAGTTATTAGATGGCATTTATTTCCAGTACAAAATAATTATATTAATGTAGCCTGATTTAAATACAAAGATGATCTAATTGATGTAGTTTTTACATCAATTACTTAATTTAAGTATTTGTAACAAAAGTGCAGTAAATGCAACAAAATCTACATTTTATATCTATAAGTTGACAAGGCTGGGTACACCCTGGACCGGTTGGCAATCCATCGCAGGACACACACACACACACACACAGAACAAGCCATTTGGGAACGCCAATTAGCCTAATCTGCATGTCTTTGGACTGTGGGAGGAAACCGGAGTACCCAGAGGAAACGCACCAAGCACAGGGAGAGCAAGCAGACTCCATGCACACAGATCCGAGGTGGGAATCGAAAACGGACCCTGGAGGTGCGAGACAAAGGTGCTAACCAATAAGCCACCGTGCCACCTTTATGAAAATCTGGTTTCTTTAATTAAAATTGCTAAATTAGCATACTTAATAATATCAAGTGTGATGCCAGAATTTAAATGCACTCAATTCAAAACACTCGAGGAAGAGATTTAAAGAACAATTTCTCAGTAAAAAAAAAAAAAAATTCTTTACTGGTTTTGAACATTAACTAAATGTTCATTTTAAATCCAAGTGAATACAATTTAGGTAAATTCTCCGATATCAGTCTTAATATGGATAGGTATGAGTATGTGAAAATGTATGAATGCACAAAGTCGATGCAGACTGATTTGCATGTTTTCCACTTAGGTGTTGAACGGAACTGAAGACAGGAGAAATTCCAACTGTTCTGTTGAAGATTTTTCCACTGAAAGTCACGTCTGTATAGAAGAACTGCACTGCTTGAGGCGCGTACAATTATTACTTCAGTGAAGTGGCCATTAATGTTCTGTATCAATACCTACTGTATAAAGTCAATGAAGTTGTGTAAGAGGTCATGTTGTTGTTGCAGATGTTTAGCAATCATTACCTTTCTACCTTGGAGTTTGCCATTTTACATCATAGTTTACCTTCCTACCTTGTACAGTAGTTTACACCTTTGTTTATCTTTTTACCACGCAATTTACTACATTACACATTAGCTTCCCTTTTTACGCTGTAGTTTACCATGTTACACTTTAATTTAAACTCTTAGCCTTTTTACATGTTCATTTAACCATTTTAGAGTTTATATGTTTCCAGCAGAATCTGTATATGAACACTGCAGTGTGTTAATTTAATTCAACACCACTGGGAATTTTACAGCATTACACCTTAGTCCATATTCTTGCTATGTACTTTACCATGTTAAACCTTTGTTTTTCATCTAACCCTGTATTTTATTTACCATGTTACAATTTATTTCATAATCGTACACTGTAGTTTATCAGGTCTTCATTTTATTGCTTACCCTGTTATCGACCATATAACACCTTATTTGAAGGCCTATTTGAATGCTCTTCCTTTCACTCATGACTTCAAGAGATGCATCTTAACAATATCTCACTTTATCACTGTTTCCGCTCAAATGTGTAGAGCTGCTATCCTACTTATATTTTAAAGTTACAAAAAGGACAGAAAATTATTGATCGATTATGATTCATCAGTGTTCATCTTCTAACAGTCTCGCATTATTCATGTATAACATCCAAGAACATTTTCTCTATTCAGAATGGTCAGAAGGTGATGATTAAATTTGTATAACAGCAGCTCTGACATCAGTGCAGTTGTTTCAGTGGAGAAGTTTCTGTATGGAGAATGTGTTAACAGTTAAAGTTTATGCAGTGTAGAAAAGCAAAAACCTAAAAATTTGTGTTTCTGGCCAAATATTTATGGACCTAACTGTAGTAATGTAGGTGAAACCAGAAACTAAATAATCAACTTCAACATTGTGGATATTTTCAGATAACAGCACATTGTATAACATATCATTAGAGTCTATAATAAATAATTCAACCCACTATACTTATAATATATATATATTAGTATTAGCACTGTTGACTTGCACTTCCAGGATCCGGGTTCCTGCCATCTGTGTGGGTTCTTCCTGTGCTTGGTGGGTTTGCATGTTCTTCTGGTTTCCTCTCACAGTCCAAAGACATGCAGATTAGGTTAATCAGTGGTCCCAAATTTCCCATAGTGTCTGAATGAACATGTGAGTGTGGGTATACTGTAAGTCTCCTGGGATAGGCTTCAGGTCCCTCAGACGATGAGGCGAGTTGATGAACCTATCCTCATAATTTTAAAAAATGCAAAGTGCGATTGCTCAGCAGCAGCAGATGAGGTTGTCCAGCTGGCAGAGCTAGCAAGATCACAGTTGGTAAAAGTTCGACCATTCATTCCAGTGGGGGGGGGGGGGAAAAGAGGAATGAAAAACAACAATCACAAAAGAACAAAAGGGGAATTGCAATCATTTAAACAACAGGACTACATGGGAAATGAACAAATTATTTTCATTTCAACTTAAACTTATTTCTGTCTTGAGTTTTGCTTTCATATGATCATGGTCTTGACCAAAGGTTTATAAAAATGAGGGTGTTATTCTTATTTAAGTGTAAGATCGTATATATCACTATATGATACTATATAGTGATCGGGATGTCACTTAAATATATATACTGTAATATTTGACCTGTCAAAAGGACAAAAAAATTAAAAATTAAAAATTTGTCCAAGAAAGAAAAATATTTCAAACGCTTAGCTAAGTCCATATGGATGGAGCCATATGGACTTATTTTGTCCATAATTTTTTTATATATATATATATATGCCATAAAAATAGATAAATAAATGAATGAATAAATACATTTTAGCTAGTTAAAAAAGCTAAAATGTTATAATTAATTATTAATTATAATTTATTTTTATTGCATCTATCAAAAAATTGCTACCTACTGTACATATGGACTTTGTCCCCAAATGTTGAATTTTTTTTTCATATGGACAAACTTGTAAAAACATTATCCTCGAATTGACTCATAAAAATCATTTTGCTAATTTTAATGCATATAGCTCACAGAATCATATGAGTCTACATATTGTTTAACTCAATAGATGCTTTGTTACTGCACTTACAATAGGCAGTTCTCCTCCCCTAGGAGGGCACAGCTTGAAGTTATATTTTACATTTCAAAAAGACAATTAATGTTCGGTACTGTTTGTGTTAGCTATATTGAGTGTTGACAGAAGCATGAGGGCAAGTTTGGTTATCAATAGCTATAAAATCACTGTGCAATTCGACTTCTGCAGCTCTCAGCACACAGAGTATAGCAAGGTGTCTATCTGTAATACAGTGTGCCAAAATATATATGGAATATTTCAGGCGCTGTGTGTGGCAGCGAGTGGGAGTGTGTTAGTGCCACATAAGCCGTTATGGTGGGGCTGATAGCGGGGCCTCGTGTTCACACTAACCAGTTTACCAATTCCATTATGCTAAGCCCGTACACACTCGCTGCTGATGAACGATTAGGAAATGCGTAATCTCCCGTGGCACCATCACCGGACTACAACAGGGAAATTTCATTCATCCTATCCAATTTTTCTCCTTATTTAAGAAAATAAATTACTCTCCCTCAGTAATCAGATCCATAAGCCAACTTCCATTACGCTTTCATCTCTTGCTGTATTGCACAAAAAAATGTTTTAAAATCACGCGTACACACTAAGAAACTCCAGAGCTCATTTGCCAACACTCTCTGTATTATCTTTAGCCAAAACCCATCAGGATTTTTCCAAAATATTGCAAAGAGAAGCTGTTAAGGCTTAGTTTACAGTCAACCTGTACAAATAGCTTTATTAAATTATGAAACCACAAAACTGTAAATTAAACATAATTATCTGTCATGATGTTTGTCAATTGCCTGTGAAATGTGCACATCATTAATCTGTGCAGAAAAACAATGTAATGGCCAAATACTTGAGACCTAAAGCAAATCATAAGTAAAGTATTGTTAAATTAAATATTAAAATCATGGCAACAGTACATGAAGCATGTTAGAAGCATTTTTCCACCTCTGTTTTGTCATCAAAATGGAAGTTCAAAATATTGTACAATATAGCAGAATAATGACTTAGCATAATAAATATGTATGTATAACTTCGGTTTTTAGAGAAGAATTCCATAAAATATAAATAAACATTTTCTTCTTTATTATAGTAGGCCAAAAGCAAGGTTTTTAATGAAATGTTAAACCATTAGAACATATTAGACTACAGTAAATATCTCACTATTCTAACAAACAAGAACAATTGAATGAACCAGATACCTATAGCATAGGTTATAATTAATAAATGTATAAATAAATAAATGACACATAAAATGTAGATTTGCACATTTCATTCGGTTAAAGTCTAGTTAGCAATGTTTTTTTTCTGAAACATCACACATTACTCACACATAGTTCTCAAAGAAAAGGGCAAAATTCAATGATAAGTTTCAAGACATATCTTATCACATTCATAAAATCTTTGTTGTGTTGTTTATTACAAAAAAAAAAACATTACAACAAGCACAAAAAACACACTAACCAGTAAGTTATCTAGCTAGCCACTGCATAACATATTATTAGTACTGTATTATTAGGACTAACATATTTATACAATAAACACTTTTTATTCTGAATATATTTTAAGAGATGGGCAGTAAAGCTTGTTGTAATCTTTACTGCAACATTTCTATATGTTATAAGTTATAAGTTATAATATTAGAAACCCTATCCTTAAACTGATTTCAGGGACATAAAGGCTTATCACAGGCTAGTGTCAGAATAAATATTAATATGCATTAAAATATCTAACACAGAGAAGGCCTTCAGAGTGATCAGGTGATCTGAAAATGGATCTCTCATCCTTTAAATGGCAAATGAGTTTGTTTTGTGTGTAGAGAGAGAGAGAGAGAGAGAGAGAGGCTGGAGCTGCAGATCTATTAGTTTGCTCTTCATGCATATCCAATTCCTCTTCAATCTGACGATGCATTTATAGGTATAATTGAAAATTAGCTGTACATGTTTTTCTTTTTTTTTTTTGGTAGGCAGGCTAATTTATCACAGCCCATTGTTCCTCGGTGACACTTTCGCCCTGTGTCTAACGAGGCTGTGGGAGCTGCAGGTCGAGCCAAAGCGCCCAGATTTTGTTCCTCTCATGCATTTTCTGCGCTTTGTAGCTAATTGTGGCCTCCTCTCCATTGAGTGGTGAGAGGACTAAAAGAGCGTGCTGGCTCCACACCGGCCCGCTCGGCCTATTATCAAAGATACTCTTGATCTTTTCAAAAGCAGGAAATAGATTTTTTATCCTCTTCTTACTGCACGAGAGATGAGGGGGGAAAAAACGTAATTTGCAATGCGTCCATTAGTTCTTCATTAAAGCAAGATTAAATTGCACCGCAAAATCACATCTGCCTTGCCATGATTAAAGGGTGGCATTTTTTACAGGCCAAAACTAATTACTAGTCAAAATGAATGAGGAGTTTAAAAAAGCAGGCGTGTTTTTACATTAGATAGTATGGCTTGTAATTAGATTTGACCTAATTCCACTATTTTGTCTCCATTAATGATATGAGACAGTTCTCATCTCTCTCTCACTCTTTCTCACTCTTGACTCACAGCTCCAAATATATCATTCTAGTAAAGTTTATACATACGAGTTTATAAAAGTTTAAAGTTTATAAATTACGATAGAAAATGATGGAAACGATTCAAAGTTGTGAATGAGAGAGTAAAATTAGCAGTTGTATATCAATGTCTGGTATTTTACAAACATTAATAAAAAAAATGTTTTTATCTGAAATGTCCAATGTTTGTATGTCACATAGTACATGTACACATTATCCATCTGTATTAAAGAATCTAAATTCTCGTGCTAGATATTAGACATTAAATCCAATATATTCAAGTACCTGAATTTTTTTTTTCTGTTAACTAAAGTGAGTAAGGAATAAAATGTAACCAAATGCTGTATATTTATGTCACATTCTTCTGTAACAGAACATACTGAAGTAATTTACCCTTCTTATATGACAGCAATTTGCCAACGATTATATATTTTTCATTTACTTATTGCAAAACCTCCTACATTTACAATGTAAATTTGTGTTCAATGTCATGCTTTCCTCTTCTTGCTGTCATTATAGTCAATAAAACAGACAGTCTCTTACCAGCATCTCTTTTATTCTCTGTCTAATAAGATTTGAAAAAAAATTAAAAATACATTTAAAAAATTCAGCTTGTTTCTCATTACAGAAATTACAGCTCTGTCTCTGTATTTAAATTACTGACACTGGAGACTCCTTATAAGTATAAGTCTATAAGTCCTTATAGAAAATTTTACCATATCATATAATATACCATACCATATAAATAAGAAAGAAAAAGTGACTGGTGGAGTATAATATAAGTGAGAACAGCAACTAACTTGTTGCACAGACATTTCACAAAATTAAAGTTACTATAAACAGATACAAAATATGAATTTTATTCTTTAATAAACAAAATTCAAATTTCTATGCTGTAAGAAGAATAAAACACTTAGCAACATGCTGTTATTAGAAAATAATCAACTTGGGCTTTGGAATAACTTCCCTTCATCACATTATCTAGTTGATAAGTATTTTACTTTAGAAGCAACATACACAGTGGTTTATTTCTTGCTTCTTCATATTCTAATTTATTATGTATTAAGTTTTAAGATAAAAAAACTAAATTAAAAAACATTCTGATTATGAGAAATCGTTGACTCTCAGGAAATATACAAGACTGATTTTTTTTCTTTTCATTCTTCTTTATTTAGTAAAAAGCCAAACACATTAATTTTAAGTGGTGGAATCACCCCGTTTGTGCTGAGCTGACTTTTTTACCTCTCACTCACACATGCACACACACACACACACACACACACACACACACACACACACACACACACACACACACACACACACACACACACACACACACATAAACTCACACACATTCCCAGCTCATAAACATTGCAGTGAGCTTATCCTAAGCATGTTAGTGTTTGTGATGGTGTGTGTGTGATAGCAGCCTCAGTCCAAATCAGCAGAATGAACCGTGATCGTGGAGTGCGTGTGTATGTGTGTCTGCGTGTAAAAGTGGACGACACATGCAGCAAATATGCAGCACGGAATTTATTATGATAACAAACCATTATAAATGCTCCTAATCTGCTTATGTCCAGGGTTCAAATTCATTCTGCATTTGTGCTTCACCGGGCAAATATTTTCTCCACAACATACTGTATGCTTAACACGGCAAAACCTAGACACTTCCTGTGAAGTTTATGTGCTTATAATTTATTTAATTCTTTTAAACTGATTGCATTTTTTTTAAATCTAAGAATTTGTCAAATTGCATAACAGAGGATTTAAGCTAATTGAGAAAGAGGAAATGAGGTGACATCACCGCTCATATTTCATTGCAGACACGAAGCAAAAAGGTGTCATCTTCATCATCATCACGTTGCGATGTTATAATGCATGACCTCCAGTGTTCTACTGCTTTTATTCCACGAGTTAATGCAAACCACCCAAACAATCTACCGAAAATGGTAAAGCAAAGAATCACCAAACATTCCCTTAAATATCTCCTTCTTAATATTAGTCACTTTCACTACATACTACCACTATCAAGTGTTGCTATGTAGCTACAGTATGAGTGACAATTTTATTGTGTACTGGAAAAAAATACACTTTGATGACATGGTTAATCTGAAGGTTTTATTACCATGGGTATTATACTGTAGGTATGGTGTTTGGTAGAGAAATGATGACTGATATTGGATATTATTACATTTTCATTATATTCACTATCTCTTTCACTCACTCTTTCTATAGCATTTGTTCTGTACAGGATCGCAGAAGGCCTTAAGCCTATCCCATGGAACTCAGAGCACTAGGCAGGAGACATCCAGGGTGCCAATCCATCAAGCATGCACACCCTCATATACCCTCACAATTAGCCTAATCTACAGTACATGTCTTTGAACTGTTGAAGGAAAACGGAGTACCCGGACGAAACCCACCAAGCACAGGGAGAACATGCAAACTCCACGCACACAGATCCAAAGGTGGGATTTGAACTCTCAGTCCCTGGTCATGTAAGGCTACAGTGCTAACCGCAATTGCTGCCTATATTCATTTACAAATTAAACACAAATGTTTCTGCACCTTTCTGTGAAAAAAGCATGTGACTTTCAGGGTTTCAGGGTAACCCTTAATGCAGGTTTCCTCAAGGTACAGTATGATGCCAAAGGTTCACTGGTTTACTGGCAGCAATACAGTAAATTGATAATTAAAGATATGAACAATATTATATATAATAATTATAAATACATTTATGAAATATAATTTATTATTAATAACTTTTTCACTGGAAAAGTTAAATATTTCTACAGTCCATAGTTTGCCATTTGTGCCAGATGTAAACCAAAAATGTAAGCATTATTCAATGGAATCAGTTCCTGCTTATGCAACTCTTTTTACTGTTTAATAAAAACATAAATTATATATTTTTTTAAAATTCGGTTTTTTAGTATATTTTTTTAGTATATAAATGAGCAGTTTTGGTATATATTTAAGGAATATCACATGAGCAAGAATGTCCTTTAAACAGAATATTGGTCAATGTATAGCCATAGTGTATTACTGCTTTTATAACAATAATAGAAAATATAGCGATTATAGAAAATATAGGATTAGACCGTCTCTTAACCAATCACATCAGAACTAACTGTTGTATAAAACTACTATAACACTAACTCCCTTCAACCAATCAGATTGCAGAATTTAACTAATTGATGCATGAAGTACTTTTAACTACACTGCTGTTGAAGTCTGCATTTGTAACAATTTCTACATGTAACAATACTGAAGCTGCGAATCACAGAAAATACTCCACGTGAACGAGTACTAAACGTTTTTCAACGTCAAGTTCTAATTAACTTCAAGAGAGAAAGGAAAGAAGAGACTTGCGAGTTTATTGCTGCTATAATGTAAGTACAGAATCCAAAGTATTTCAGTGACATTCCACAGCATTAAATGTACAGAGACCACAGCAAAATAATCAGTTTCTTATGTGTTTTTTTTTCTTACAGGTGCATGCATTGGTAAAATTAACAGCTTTTTGTTTGTGAACTGCTGACAAAATTTCTCCTAAATTTAAAATATAACTATTGCTATTTAGATTGTATATTTAAAGGAAATGACAACATCACAATACATCAAAATAACCCAAGATCATGTAGTATCATGTAGTTTTAATAACTCAAATCAAAAATGCAAATAATTTGTAAGCAAATTGTGTTAATGCTTTGGCTAAATACCATTAAGAAATCAGTATTTGAAAAAACTTTTTTCATTCCTAAGTGCAGTCATCAAAACAATCGAACTCTATGATGAAGCTGGTTCTCATGACGACTGTCCCAAGAAAGGAAGACCAAGAGCTACCACTGCTGCAGAGGATAAGTTTATTACAATTTCCAGCCTCAGAAACTGCAGACAGAAACTTTACAGCTCTTCAGATTAGAGCCCATATAAATGCTCCTCAGAGTTCAAGCGGCAGACATATTTTAACATCCACTGTTCAGAGAAGACTGTGTGAGTCAAGCCTTCAAGGGCAAATTGCCATGAAGAAACCATTATTTCAGAAGAACAACTAGCAGAAGAGACTTGCTTGGGCCAAGAAACACAAGAAATGGACATTAGATCAGTAGAAAACTGTCCTTCGGTCTTATATGTCAAAATATGAGGTTCTTGGTTCTAACTGTTGTGTCTTTGTTAGACATAGAGAGGGTGAACGGATAGTTCCTGGATGTGTTGTTCTGACTGTGAAGCATGGAGAAAGAAGTGTGTTGGTGTGGTGGTGCTTTGCTGGTAACACTGTTGGTGACTTAGTCCAATCTGACAGCACTTTTAATTTGCATGGAACATTGCTCAACCAATCACATTAGAACTAACTGAGACAGCATTTTGCAGCAACATGCTATACTATCTGGTTTGCATTTAGTGGGACCACAAGGACAAAGACCCCAAACACATCTCTAGCCTATGTAAGATCTATTTGGCTAATCAGATGACCTGGCCTCCACAATTACCTGATCTAAATCCAGCTGAGATGATTTGGCATGAGTTGGACCGGAGAGTGAAGGAAGGGCAGCCTACAAGTACTCAACACCTCTGGGAACTCATTCAAGATTGTTGGAAAATCATTCCAGGGTGACTACCTCATGAGGTTGACTGAGAGAATGCCAAGATTAAGCAAAGCTATCATCAAAATAAAAGGTGGCAGTATTGAAATATCAAAAATGTAAAGCTATATTTAACAGGGTTTGTTGACTATAAAATTCCATGTTTATTCTGTTATAATATCCATCCATCATCCCATCATCCATCACAGGGTGCACATGCACACTCACAACAGCAATTTGAGAATAACAATTAGCCTAATCTTTGACTAAGTCTTTGGACTGTGGGAGGAAAGAAGTAAACTGGTTAACCCACCAAGCACAGTGAGAACATGTCAACTCCATACACACATGGTGGGAATCGACCCAAGAGGTATGAGGCAACAGTGCTATCACTACGCCACTATGCCACCATAATATAATTATATTGTTAATAGGAAAATTTAAATCAAATAATACATATGCTCATTTTATTTATATTTTTTAATGTATTTTATAGTTACAGTCTCATTTCATCTTTTATTTTCTCTTGTGGACTTTACATTTAACCAATTTTTCTGGTTTAACAACTTATACTGTAGTGTAGTAGAATATTAGTTATGCTTTTTGTTTAGATTTATCAGCATTGTTACTACAAGGAGTCCTGTCATAGTTATAAAGCATCATAAATAAGGACTAACTTTTTTGAAAGTGATGATTTTGACATTATGTATATTCTCCCCTTTCTATGAGGCATATTTATTCCTGTAAACACAAGTCGCCTCCTTGTACTTGCATATAAAAGCCACATCTTCCCTCTGGCTTTTTTTTCCTTTAGGATGTGTAAAATGTGTCATGGTGACCGAGGAACTAATGATTTAACTGAATTCATCTCATCAGATCTGGGAGAAATCCTAATGTCACTTATGTCACCCTTTAATTCAAAGCAAATGAGTCTGGGCTGTAATAAGGAGCTTCTCCGAATTAGGTTCCGTTTGCAGAAAATTGCAAAAGCCCAGTACTTTTATCTGCGAATTTCACTCCTGCATAAGCAAAAAAAAAAGCCTTCATACATTATTTGGTTACATTCCATCACTATGAGGAATAACGCTGGGTAAATTCTATGCATGCTAATGATAAATAGAAATCCACCTACCAGCCTACAGATAAAATGAGTTTAATTTTCCTCGCACCCAGCGCTGGGTTGGCCTTTCACAAATTACTTATGCACAGCTATTATTAAAATAGGAGGGAAAGCAAATTAGAAAGTCGTCATATCTCCAGACTGGATTTAGCCGAGGCAGGCCCGAGCCCACAGAGTCAGCATTTTCCCCTCCTCTCTCTCTCTCTCTCTCTCTCTCTCTCTCTCTCTCTGTCTCGTTCAGAATTTCTCCTCATTTCCACATCTCTTCATACGTTTACAACCGTGTTGTAGAAGGCCCGACCCTGTGTTTACCAAATTAACCTGAATCTTTTCTCCCCTACAAGTGTAATGCAATTTACAGCCTTGCATTCAGCATGTGTTCAAATGCATTTGTTGCTGAATTGCGGTGACCTTTCGCTCCACATCGCTTCATCCTCCTGCCGCTGAGGGAACACAATGAGAAAATATGACATTGTGTATTTGTGATTACGCCTGTGAGAATGTGAAGCAAGTGCAAAGTTCAGCCCTAGTTTCTGAACTTATGAGGTGACAAAATGTTAACTGACAAGGAAGGTTTAAAATAAAATAAATACTATTAGATGTAAATAATAGACCAGAGTAAATTAAGCAAATCGCATTGGCTTTGCCGACATATGATCACAAAGTAAGCTATAAACTCAACAGAAATGTTAGTACAGTAACAGTCATAACTCTATTTTTGTCGACAATCAGGAAAACGGTGTGGTTTAAAAAGTCTAAAGGGATAAATGTGTATGTTAAAAGATCAGATAATGATGATAAACATTCAGAATTTGTATACTTATTTTCATATCACAGCACTTGTGAATTCTTCAATTCTGATTGTTCATAATGAGTTGATTAATTTTCTAGAACAACAGCTCTGACAATAATGAAGCTACAAATCACAGTTATATTATCATTCTACATTAACATTAATATAGTAGAGTCTTTTGTAAGGAGACCTTTATTTCACATTATTGTGGAACAGAGCTCGAGTGTCAGAACTAGACCTGTAAAGTTTAATTTTCTGAAATCTTCAGGATCTGGAGTTTATGCTTTGTTTATACCTCAGGAGTTTATGCTTTGTGGTTTTTGGTAACTTGACATTCTGCATTAATTTGTCTTATTAATTCAAAAAAAAAGGTGATTAAGGAATGACTAGCTGTGATACTCACTCACTCATGCACTCATTTATTGTCTATACTGCTTCATCCAGTATACAGGGTCGCAGGGTGTGGTACAAGGCGGGGTATGCCCAGGACAGAGGGTCAGTCCATCTTAGGGCACACATATACACATAATCTGTATGATTTGGGAACACCAATTAGACTAATCTGCATGTTTTTGGACTGTGGGAGGATACCCACCAAGCACAGGGAGAACATGCAAACTCCATGCACACAGACCGGGGAGGTCTGTGCCGCCACTAGTTGCGATAACATTAGTGAAAACTGAAACTTGTTTCCACAGCATTAAATGTAACTGTAAATGGATAAAAGAATAATGGATAAAATGGATAAAAAGAATAATGTGATATTCCTCAATGAATAAAAACATTTAATTGTTGAGTAGGTGGGTTCTGGGAGTTTGCAAGTTCTCCCTGTGCTTGGTGGGTTTCCTCTGGGGACTCTGGTTTCCTACCAGAGTCCAAAGACATGCAGATTACATTAATTGGCGTTCCCAAATTGACTGTATTGCGTCTGTGTGTGTGTGTGTGTGTGTGTGTGTGTGTGTGTGTGTGTGTGTGTGTGTGTGTGTGTGTGTGTGTGTGTGTGTGTGTGTGTGTGTGTCCTGCAATGGACTGGCACCCCAGCCAGGGTGTACCCCACCTCGTGCCTTAAGTCTCATAGGATAGGCTCCAGGCCCAATGAAGGATAAAGCGATATAGACAATGAGTGTGAGTGAGTGAGTGATTGTTGGGTGAAAGATTAATAAAGTACTTGAGACCATGCTGGAAAATAATCAATAGCCTGATAACAGTAACTCTGCTTTATGATACCACCCTATTACAGCTAATTAATCAGCACCACTTGGTATATATAAATTTTATATAAAAACTTTATTCTGTTATTTTATAAAATTGCAAACAGTGTAACAGAGAGATACAATGTTTCCCCAAAACTTTCATTACTTTCATTACCCTGCACTGTAAAATGTAAAAAGGAAACACACTGAACATGTTCTGAGTACATCTGGGATAAAGAGGACACTGTTCAGGCATTTTGTGCTTTAAAATATTGGCAAATTTCTATTCTATATACAAGTAACATACGGGATTTAAAATTTATAAAGTTTCTAAAGATGGTCAGTATGTAGAGCAAAACTTTTCTGATTTGTTATTTTTGATCTTTAAACCAAGGGTTTTAAGAACTTGTGTCTCACTGTGTGATTTTAACGCTACTGGCCCATTTTTTTTCCTCCAACGTAAAGTCTTGCACAGGAAATCCTTCAGTTTAATAACTCAGCTCCTTTTTTTCTCCTTTGAATCGTGAGCATCTCACCTCAGTCAGCGAGTTCGTCTGAGAATGAATTAATTCAAACTGAATTTCTTTTCTGAAAGGAGCTCAGCCTGGTTTTCCATCATAAAGTACTCAGAGAAATTATTTCTGCAGTAATAATAACTCAAGAGCTCCTCAAGGACATTCAAGGTCCTTCAGACATCCTGCTAGAGAAGGACACTTCCACACTGTTATTATGAAACGAAGAGGGATCGATGTGGAAATTGTAAAGGATTCATGAATAACATGAACTACACACAGACCAACACACATCAACACACAGGCACACACAAAACCAAAAATACAACTAACCTTTTAATGTATAAACATTTTTTATATTACAAATTAGTATAAAACTACTCCTCAGTCAGAGCAACAGGTCTTCTACTATACAAAATATAGTTCTGATAACCGAAATGTTTCTTTTTATCTCAAACAGAAGTTAAAGGATTTGGAAGTGAATTTAAAAAAATAATAATAACAGTAAGATTTTACAGCAAATCCACTCAAAGATGGCACAACTAAATGAATATTTAAAATCAAATGTACTGATAAAAAAAAAAAAACATTATTGCCAAATTATATATAAAGAACTGTATGTTTACTTTAGGAAATGCGTTCTCAGTTAGATCATCCGGTTGAGCGTCCTCATGCCATTTAAGCACATGCCGTATCATTATCTTTTCACGGCAATGATCTCTCTTCATGCTCACACAGTGGTGATTCATTCAGTCATTCAGTTGAAAGATTTCTGTGCAATATAAGGTTGTGCACTCTTCATGATGTGATGCTACCGGGACATGGCTGACATTTTGATTACAACCTGAATTGATTCTTATGCCAATTTGCTAGAACTTCAAGAACTGGTTTAAATGTTAAGAAAATTACACTTAGAATACACAGCTAACAAAGTTTTAGGTACAGTATCTTTGGTCAGACTGCCTGTTTTCGAAAAGAACCTATATATATGATGAAATATCAGTATAATTTTGGCTAAAATGTGTTTTTTTTTTTCTCCTTCGTTTTTTGTCATGGTTGGTTGTTGTCTTATATTCTTAAAAGAGATGGACAGACATGCTTTTCCTTCGTGATCTCAGAGGCTTCAACAGTGCGACTTGTTCAAATACTGTATTTCACAGTACTTCTACTGTCTTTCACCCACTGTTTAATTTTTTTGTGCAGCTTCTTGTCTGGACCACAGTTGTTAAAGTCCACTTACAGCTAGAAGACAGAAACACACACTATGAATCAATTTTTTTTTTAAACATTCTGTGGTTGAATGCTATAACATGCGTTTGTGAATTAGTGTTAGTAGTTAGTAGATAGTTTTTTATTTAATTCTAGCTGTTGGATTAGAGTTTTTCTGTTTTGTTTTGTTTCTAATACACGGAATAATTGCTAAACATTGCCACCATATGGTTTGTTGACTAGTGTTTGTCGTAGGCACTAATTTCTGGATTGGTTTGCTATAATGCTATTCTTAAAAAAGTTATAAGTTGCAGTCCAAAGTTGTTTTTAGTGTCTATCTTTAGGCTGACTATATGGCACTATTCTCAACAACAGCAAGTTGTTTCCAAGTGATCAGTGCTCCAACCAGATTTAGAGCATCGCAATGGATTACTCTGGTCTACAGAGCGGAAGGGTGTGAAAGTGGGGTTGGAGGAGCAGCAAGTGATTTGCTACAGCACTGTCAGTTCACTATAACACTATGTTCATGTATCCTCAAGGTTTATTCACAAACCAAATGTACAGTATGTTGAACACTGAGACAGTGTCTGTGGTCCAAACACTAATTTAAAGGCTGTTCAATAAGAAAATACATTTGAAAATAAATGTATTTAAAAAAAAAACTCTGACCCTAGCTGTAGTATTCATTATTTGAGATATCAACAAACAGCCTGCATCTGTTGATTGAAGTAGGTGTGGCATATCATCAAAGACTAGCCATGTGCTTAAATACTGCAGCATGACACCAGTGAATGCTCTATAGATTAATAGTGATATTCATTTATCAATGTAAAATTTGATTGGGGGCCAATGCAGTCCAGATAGGATAAGGGCAATGTAGTCATCTTATGTTCCAACTACTGCTGGACTAACTGCTGCATTCAGGACTAACACTGTTTGAGGAATAATGTTTGTCATAACACTAGTTTATGGATTAGTGTTTCCTGTAGCACTCATTTGTAAATTTGTGTCTGCCATAATGTTAGTTTTTGTCGTAGTATTTACTATAGCACTAATTGTGTGTATGAATGTTTACTGTAACACTAATTTGTGGATTATTGTTTACTATAGGGTGGATTAGGGTTTACTATAATGCTGGTTTGTGGATTAGTATTCACTATATTAGCCTGTGGATTATTTTTTCTATAATGCTAATTTGTGGATAGTGTTTGCTATAACGCTAGTTTGGCAATTAGTGCCAACTCACTTACTCATCGTCTATACCGCTTTATCCTGTATTCAGTGTTGCGGAGCCTATCTCAGGAGACTTAGGGCACAAGGCGGGGCCAATCCATCACAGGGAACACACATACTCATTCACACACTACGGGCAATTTGGGAACGCCAATTAGTCTAATCTGCAGGTGTTTGGACTGTGGGAGAAAACAGGAGTATGCGGAGGAAATCCACCAAGCACGCAAACTCCATGCACGTAGAGAAGGGAAACAAACCTGTCCGGGAATCGAACACAGACCCTAGAGGTGCAAGGCGACAGTGACTAAGTTCAAGATGAATGTTTACTGTAATTTGTGTTATAGTAAATACTAATCCATAAATTTGTGTTAAAGAAAAAACAAACTATTGTCATAGTAAATGCTAATCCACAAACTAGCATTATAGGACTTTTTAAAGATATATTTAAAAGATTATTTGTGGATAATACTAGTTTGTGGATTAGTCTTTACTATATATACGTTTGTCAGTGTGTCCTATAATGCTAGTTTGTGGATTAGCATTTACTATGGCAATAGGTTGTTTTTTTCTTTAACACAAATTTATGGATTAGTCTTTACTATAACACTAGTCTGCGGATAAGTGTTTTCTGTTACACTGGTTCATAGATTAAAGCTTGACTTCATGCACTAATTTGTGAATCAGTGTTTATTAAAACAATAGCTGTAGTGTTAGTTAAGTGTTTACTGTAATATTAGCTTGTGGAAAAGTGCTTACTATAAAGCTAGTTTGTGGATTGTAGTTTAATGCTAGTTTGTGGGCATGTTTTTGCTATAGTGCTAATTTGTGTGAATTACAGTTAAGAGTATCAGAGTATGTAATCCAATCTAAGTAATAATATAATTAATAATATAATATAATAATTCTGTTGTTGGTCATTTTGTGTCGTTATGTTGCACTGCCATCTATTGGGTAATGAAATCATTTCATCGATTTTCAGTCTTTTCACTGTGTTTGAGTGTGTGTGTGTGTGTGTGGGGGGGGGGGGGGGGGTCATATAGACAAACTCTATAAGCAAACTGTAAGTAAGTCAGAAAGTGAGAAATTGTTTTTTACTGGTACTAAATAACATGACTTGTTGAAGTACACATTTGAATGTTGTTACAATTCCAGAAGCTAGTGTTTCAGTGAGTCACAATTTGAGCTCTCTCTCTCTCTCTCTCTCTCTCTCTCGGAGAAGTTGAAATTCCTGTGACTCATATGTGTTCAGTCAGGAGATAGGGACTGTAATTCCATCTGGCTTTTTAACCAGTAGATGTGTTCACATTTTCCTCCTCCGTTTGTTTAAAAATTATTTTTGATGTGTTTCATTGTCCTGACCTCTAGATGGCGCACGTAAACCAATGTATTGTACTTTATTTGAAATCTTAATCTGCTCTATTACAGAGAATGTTATAGAGACGCAAAAGCTAAATATTCTGATCAAGATTCAGAAAGGCGACTCAGACAATAGTTATATTATCTAGACAGAAACGGGAGGTGGCACAGTGGGGTAGTGGGTAGCACTATTGCCTTGCACCTACAGGGTCAGGGAGTTTGGAGTTTGCATGTTGGTGGGTCTCCTCAGGGTACTCCAGTTTCCTCCCACAGACCAAAGACATGCAGAGCGCAGGCTAACTGTCGTTTCCAAATTGCCAATAATGAATGTGTGTGTGTGTGTGCTGTGTGTGTGTGTGTGCGTGTGTGTGTGTGTGCGTGTGTGTGTGTGTGTGCGTGTGTGTGTGTGCGTGTGTGTGTGTGTTTGCCCTGCGATGGATTAGCACACTAACTTGTTACTTTTTTATAATCATTTTATTATTTATGAATTCACTGTTTTTTTCTTTTTGTGATATTATAGAATAATTTATTTCATGTGTTATATTAAAGTGATAAAATTATATTATATAGGTATTATTGCATTTCTTTTGTTTATGTTTTAAGTTTTGTGTAAGTAGTGAAAAAATTTTTGTTTTGATCATATATACCTGTACTGTATTACTAAAATCATCAAAAAGTTATTTGAAGATATTTTTTTTTTATGTTTTTTTTTTTATGTTTGGTGATAACCTGATGTTAGGTGCAAAAATTAGTTATTAGATCATTTAGATTAGTACTTATTAGATGTTCAAGTTTATGTTACCTAAATTAAATGCTGATGCTTCTAGAAGAAAAATAAAATATATTTTTTTTAAACTATATTTTAGATGAGATAGCCATTTCAGATATTTAATGTTTGGCAGAGAGTTAACTTTTATGTTCTCAAGTTAATAAATAACATGGTGTAAGGCTCTGTAGATGAATTTTGACAACTTAAAGACCGAACCTTATATTTTAATTGCAGCTGTATGCTTTCTCAGCAATTATATTTATTTAAGATTTTGATCTTCACAGTCTGTGTGACCAACTGCATAATGTTATTGTACTTTTTAAGGTTATGTGCAGTTCCAGGACATTACATGAAACACTCTTCCACATGTTTTTCTCATATTTTATAAACACAAGTGACATATATTTTATTTTTCTGTAAGATATTTTCTTGCATAATACACTATAATATTCTTAAATACAGAGTATAATAAAATAGTACACAATTATTGTAATATTGCATTGTATACTGTAATGTTATTAAGAATGTTTAAAACTTCTGGCAATAAAATAGAACGTTATTCAAATGTATAATAGTGAGTTAGGTTGTTGTTAAATCAGTAAAATCAGTTCTAAGGAAACTCTGCCTCACGCCTTAAATGTGCCTCACACCTGGAGGGCTCAAATCTCACCTCTGAGTTTGTGTGTGTGTGTGGAGTTTGCAGTGTTTTCCCTGTGTTTTGTGCCTTGCTAGGTACTCAGGTTTTCTACCACAGTCTCAACATGCACTGTAGTGTATGGTTATGTATGTGAGTGTGTGTGCCCTGTGATGGTGTACCCTGTGATGGGTTGGCGTGCCACCCAGGGTGTCTCCTGCCTGGTGTCCTTTGCTCAATGTTATAGGCTCCATGCCCCCTCTTACTCTAAGCAATCTGTAAACTGAAAAAATGAATAAATTAATCCATTTTATTTTATCTTTTGGCTCTTCCACATTCTTTAATACATTACTTCTTTAAGGTCGTTAAATGTTGTGTTGCCAGATTTGGAATAAATCCTATTTGTATTGATTTTGGACTAATATAATTGGGATGTAAAATATAATTTACACTTGGGGTTTAATCTTTACTTTCATCAAGTGTTTTTTCTTTCTTGTGTTATTTAAAGTTATTTGATTTTCAGTTTTAAAATCAGGTCATGTCTAATGATCAATTCAATAAAATTTTATTTGTGTAGCACTCTTAACTCACTCAGGCCTTTTTCAGAAAGCAGCCTCAAAAATATATACATTTCAGATATAACTCTGAAATTTATACATTCATTTTTATTCCTTTTATTCAATTTTGATCACTTAATCAGAAGGTAAGAAGGTGATTATTATCCATAACAGCAGATCGGCCAGTAGAGAAGCTGCAAATTGACAGCTCTTTATAAATGCCTTTAAACTATTATGTTCTGGTTCGTATAACAACGAAGACTTGTACTACAGATGCTTTACATTATGTGATTTATTTTTCCAAATGTTAATTTGGAAAAAATACAATTCTGAATAGGGATTTGTGTTTATTTACCATTCATGTAAGTAGTTTCCAGTGTCAGTAACAATCAGAGGTAAAATAATAATTTGACACTGTTGTCATGGCAACAATAATAGCTAGCAAACATTTGCAAACCACTGCAATCAGATGAAAAACACTGTACTATACCATTCTTTTGTGATCATATGGAGTTGCACTTATCACTATAAAGCTGAATTTCCTACTATAACAGTGTTTTATTCCCTTTATATCAAAAGGTTTTTGAGCTTTATAGTGATAAGTGCAACTCCATATGATCACAAAAGAATGGTATAGTACAGAGTTTTTCATCTGATTGCAGTGGTTTGCAAATGTTTGCTAGCTATTATTGTTGCCATGACAACAGTGTCAAACAGGAAAACTATAAAGTTTGGCCTTAATCTCGGGCTGGGGTCACTGTAACGATTTCCAGATAGAATAGAATAAACTAACAGTTTATTGGTAAATATAACACATTTTTATTTCAAATTAGGAAACATAGACTTTATTACACAGTATAATTGCATTCCTAATTTGAGGTATGGGTTGGGGCTGGACCGACTCGTCGTGCGGACCGGTCCCAGACTTTGAGAAACTCTGATATATTACCTAAATATATCAATCTGGCAACTATGAAAACAACTTATGTGCTTTATTTTAAGCGATCTGGCAACCATTCTGTATGGGTCTGAGCGGTTTGTTGTTTCAACATCATTCAGTCAGTGGGAGGAAGAGCAGCTTCACTTCACCTTAAACATGAAGGACTAATAGACTTTATTTACATTTTTATTTTTAACGCTACTTCATTTCTTTCTCTGTGCATGCCGTGATGTACAGAGTGAGCACATTGCGCAGGAGGAAAACATACATGTTGCGGAAGTATTTCGGCGGAGAAAGGAAAGGCGAGCTGGCTAACTTTTGCTAGCTAGCGAGCTAATTCGTTAGCAACGCATCTTATTAAGCTAGCTGAAGTAAGCTAAGCTACAATCCCGAGGATGCTGCGGTGGATCCGGCAACAGCTGGTGAGTTACTTTCCTGCCTTTCTGGTTTTTATTTGCTAGGATTTACTTTGCTGTAGAATTTAACATTTATAAAGAGGGAGTATTATGTTTTTGATATGTTTTAATTAGCGTTAGCTGGCGAGCTTTCAGACCAAAAGTGTATGGTTTAGTGTAAGTGTTAGAGTAGCTTATGTTCCTTATTGAGTTGTGTTTCCTCCAGTATTGTTATGTTAATTTCTATAACATTTTAGCAAAAACTTAATAATAAATGAAAGCTACATGTTAGCATTTTCTGTGAAGTTTCTCTGACTAACAGAACACTAACTTCCCTTATGACGTCATAGTTGAATGGGTAAATTTATTTAATAAAATAATAATGTTAGATTTTGTATCATTCATACATGTTTTTTTGTTAAGGCTAATAAAATACAAAAGAGAACTCATGAGCTTGAGTAATAAAGGTAAATAAAATAAAAGGCATTTAGGCGTTTATACAAAGTACTATAACGGAAATACAATGCTGTCACATCATGTCACAATGCTATAATTTCCTTATTTTCTTCATCTACTTTCTTGTTTAGCGGCAATTAGAATCCAGTAAGTTGGGTACATTAAGTGTCGATCTCATTCTCTCTCATCTGCCAATTTTCCAGACCAGCCGTCCTTAAAACCTCTAATATATCTTTCTCTATTCTTGTCTCGGTTTGATCAGCGTCTTGAACTCTTTATCTGGTACTTTTACATGCTCTTTCTCCCTGACATGTTTCCTCCCAGGACAATTCAGCATCTAGTTTGAGCTCTGTAGGTTGCATCACCACCTATAGATCTCCTTCTCCTTAGCTTCCCTGTCCTTTAATGCAGACTTTTCATCCAGTCTTCCTCCTAATCAACATGCTTTCTTTCCTGATCAGGCACTCCCCATTGATTCATTTATATCAATTAATTATTATTATTATTATTTTTTTAATAATAGCATGTGTGTAACAGAGCCTAAATGTTTTTTATTTTTATTTTATTCACATTTATTACTCAAGCTCATCCTTTCTCTGGTTTGATCAGCTGAATTTGATGGTGATGCAAATTACTGGATGCCAGCCGCCATAAAAAATGAATAATGAATAGTTAATTACCTTTTACTACACAAGAGGTGTTGTTTGTGTTTCAGGATTTAACACATCAAGTAATTTATTTAAGAGTGTGGGTGGATGTCTGTCTGTCTGTCTGTCTGTGTGTGTGTGTGTGTGTGTGTGTGTGGGTGATTATATTCAGTTGTGAGGACAGACTGTAACAACACTTCTACACCAAAAAAACTCTGTACAACACTTTACACACAGCTTAGTCATCAATTTTTTTTTGTCAAATTATTGTCTTATGTTTCTTATTTTGATCAAAGCACAGAGCTGTTACAGAGAAACTGGAAGGCTGTTATCCTGATTATTAGAAATTAAAAACAATTATTTGAATAATAATGACAGAGAAATCAGAGGATATTATTTAAATATATAATGTTTAAAATATTCAGGTTAATAATAAACCAATTCAATCTCTAAATGTAAAGGTACATATTGTTTATCATAGAGATGTGATCTAATATTTGCATGCATTATCTCCTTTAAATAATCTTTTTGAAGACATTCATTAAAAGTTAATTGAATTTGTAATTAGGGCCAGGCCATTAATTAAAAAATTGTCATTAAAATCACCAAACCCACATGCAGAACCTCTACTTGTAATAATCTTGCTAATGTGAGTTTTTTTGTTAATACTTTTTATTTTTTAATTCTGGTAATACTTTACTCACTGTGTGTTCATTTACTGTCCTTTTAAAATCATATTACCGCCTGTGTAGTCACAAGACTCCACCCTGTTCTGTCTGACACATGGAAGCAACATAAAGTAGAAATCAGAAAGAAATGAGAAAAATCATCAGAAAAATATTTATAAAACTCAGTTAAATATAAGGGTAAAAAAGTACATTAATACCGCACATAAAGGTAGAACTTCAAAGCCTTTTTGTAAGTCGCTCTGGATAAGAGCATCTGCTAAATGACTAAATGTAAACGTAAAATCTTCAATTAATTGTGATATTGATTTAAGATCATATCCCGCCTGAAATTCTTAAATTCTTGCTAGTCTAAACATTGTTTTCCGGAATTACACTGTTAATCGACTGTTTAAAAACCACACCCGCATGTAGTGATGATAAACGGAAACATTTATTAGGCAACATCTGTGTGAAAGTCTCTCAAAACAGGAGGAGGAATCCTTCAGACATAAAAACTGCAAATGCAAAGGAGGTGTGGCTCAGCACCACTGCAGTTTAAACTGATCTAATGCTCTTCTTGGATTAGATCACAGTTGTTCATTTATGGTCATAGTTCATTAATCTGTAACATTATTTCTCCTATTATTAGTAAAAAAAAAAATTGCCATTTTGTTTATTCTTAAATAGAAATGCAGATTACGAGATAGGGCTGGGCGCAATGACATCAAGACATAAATATAATTATAATGAACACAATGTGTTTACTGCGACATGGTGATTATTCATATCATGATAGGGTTTTATAACAAAGCTATAAATCGTCTGGATCATGTTTGATTTGTAGGATTTAGCAAAATTGTTTTTTTCGTTTTTATTTTAAAGGTTTTTAAATATAAGATACATTTTAAAATGTTTGTATGAAATAAACTTACATCGGATTTAAATCATCAAACATTTTTTGTTTTTCTTTGTAACTTTCTTTTTATATTTTGCTAAAATATAATATTACAGCTCTACAATATCCCCAAGTTTTACATAATGGAAGATGTAAAATGAACTAGAACTGAGCTGAAGTTGTGCATGTGTGCTGTGTAGACATGTCCTATGTGGAGATAACAGTCTACGTTATGAATAACGCTGTGTTTGTGGTGTTGGCGGAATCATATCCTACCGCATAATCTTTAGATGACAATGCTGATGTTTCATATTTTCCTGTCAGTGTCTTTTAACAGCAAAAACACATGTGTGTTTTTGTGCCTTGTTATTTTGGACCCGGGCATTTGATGGTTCACATCTCCCTAAGCGTTTCTTTCCTCCATAATTAACATCTTGCTCTTTCCATCTTTTCTCACACAAGTCAGGCGTGAATTTGAGCTTCCTGCAGGGAACCCCGAACCTGAACACGAAAGGATTTTTGTGACACTGCAATGTTGATTAATTTTCTATAGTGGCAGCTCTGACAGTAATGCAGCTGCAAGTCACCGGTTTATATTGAAGCGCTCATTCTAATGTGTTGTTTCTGTAGAAGCAGCTCTTTCACAGGGACTTTTACTGCAGATGCTCCACATCATAAATCACAGATCTTCATCTCCAGTCCAGGAGGGACAGTGTTTAACACACAGTTTGTAATTCATGAACACCTAAACATAACCACTGAACCTGGTATCTAACAGATTCGTTAAATCAGCTGGGTTTGAGCAGAATAAACTGTGCTGGACACTAGCCCTGTCATAAATGGAAGAAAAAAACATCATCATTGAGGTGGTGGCAACATTTTTGCGAGGAGGACTGTTAACAGAACAAATTTAATGTAACTGTAAATTGATTTTTTTTAATAGCAAGACAATATAATATTTAATGAAAGCTGAATCTTCAGAGCAGAGTCATTTTTTTTTTTTTTTTTTTTATTTTTCCCCGATTTTCTCCCTAATTTAGTCGTGTCCAATTCCTCCCCGTCACTAGGGGGCTCCCACATTAAGGCTACTACTACCACTCAGCCGTGTTTCCTCCGAACCACGTGACGCCAGCTGACCGCATCTTTTCGAACTGCTCGCTCGCGCATCGTTGGGGGCGGCGTAACACACTCGGAGGACAGCGCTATCAGCTCTCTCTAGACCTCCGGCTGCGAGAGGTTACAGCACCACCCGGGATTCGAACTAGCGATCCGGATGATAGGGCGAGCGCTTTTACCACTGCGCCACTCGGAGGCCCTCAGAGCAGAGTCATTGTTGTGCAATTTATCATATTCTATGATCTGTGATTTTTAAAAAATATATATTTCTTCACACAAACGAACAGTGTTATGCCTCATCCATGACCTGTAGTTCGCATGGTTGTGTGTTTTGCGTCATAGTTGGGAGCAGATTTATTACTTTTCAGGTAGTTAAGTGCATGTTGAGCTTCCAGGTAGAGACAATCTCACCTGACAGGTTTTCTGCAGTCTGTTGAAGTTCCAGGCGTGTGTGTGTGTGTGTGTCATCAGGTGCTCATCAGGTGTACAGGATGTCAGCATTACACAGGCCATGGTTTGAAGAAGGCATGGTCTGTGTGTCTGTCAGTTCCAGTGATTGTACATGGGCTCTGTGTACATGCCTGTCAGTTCTAGTGAAGGAGGCGTGGCCTCGGTGTGTGTCTGTCAGTTCCAATGAAGAAGGCTTGGCCTCTGGTTTTTTCCTGCCCTGAGATGAGGCAACATGTACCAGTAGTATGAATTATTAATTAGTGTTAATTAGGTCTAATGCCTAACACCAGGCATTGCTACTGCATTTCACTTCATTCATTCATTCACATCATTATTCTCATTAAACAACTGATTAAACTATTGTAAAATTACATCTTGAAAATAGAGTGCTTATCCATACATTACAGTATCTTTGTATTGCTTTGTGTTTGTCAGTTTTTCATGTCTGCCACGTTCTTCTCAGAGACTTGGGCTCAGTGGGAGAGGGCGCTCCATTAATCTGATGTATTTAATTAAGCACTCTGGTCTCGTAATGTATTGATTTATTACAGCCTGTGTTTCATAAGTGCTTTAATGCGTTTCACTTCAGTGATTTGTTTAAAAGCTGGTTATTGAAGCTCAGATTAATTTTACACACTGTTTCAGGTTTGCTAGAGAGCGTTATAAATGTACAGTATCGCTCAGAGGCTTGCACATGTCTTCCTACAGAATGGTTTAAAAAAAAAAATTCCACTGCAGATTTTGAAGTTCATGCAGTATAATAATGTTATAAAGATGCAGTTTAGTGCAACTGTCTTAAGGGTATTAAACAGCAGACTGCAGTATGAGTTTCTGCCATGTTGTTGTGTCTACAGACTGTGTCATGTGGTCAAATGGTTGATCATAAGATTACTCTGATTCGTTTGTCAACAGGGCAGGAAGGAAAACCACTCAGAGGAGCCTTTAAATGAAGGAGCTGGTAGAGATTTCCATGCAAATCATCCCCGTCCAAAAGGAGCAGAAGATAAAAAGAGCAGAATTGTCTTTGTGCAGTTTACTATCTAAAACTCGCAATAAACAAGTTCACCTTCCAATTAGTGAACAGCAGCTGAAGACTTGGATTGATGGAGGATTTTTCAGTGATTTTGCAGTAATGTGCAATGAACAGTAAACAAACATAAACATAGAATTTTTATTCTTTTGCAAATTGTCTTGTAATGTCCACATGACTGAAATTTTCACTGTTGAGCTGTTGCACAAAGTGTTGTGAGCTGACGTATTTAAACACTTTCTAATTATAATCACCTTTAACATTTATCAAGTGTAAGATTTGACACTTCTTTGTAGTTTTTTAAAAATTGTTTTTCTTTAGGTGAAAATCTGCATCCTATTTTTACTTTCACTACTTATAAAGTTAATTTCCAAACAAGTTCATATTATATTAACGAATTTGGAGCGTTCTACCATTTAGGGGGCTCCGATTAGGATTTTTGTGGCCGATCACCGATTACAGGGTCTACTCGAAGCCTTCTCATGTAGCATTATTTATTAAACTATATTGAACAACTATGTAAATTAAGTATTGAAATTACAAGAAGTGGAATATTTATTTATATTTATTTATAAACTGTATTTATTGGCAAGCAACATGTGCAACACGTCACCTTAAAACATAGCAGCCTGAGCTTGGTTAGTAATTGGGAACAGCTTAGAGCTTAAATAAAATAATTCAGTTATTTAAAATTATTTAAATAAACAATTTATGTAAAATTAAATAATATAGCAGACAAGTAGGACGTGAGTCGCTGGAAGTTCTGCAAGGACCGCAAGCATCCGCGAGAACAGCCAAAAAATTAAACATGTGTAATTAAACGTGTAATTTTTCATGTTTAAAAACTTGTTTAAATATTAAAAGTTTGACAAACATGTTTAATGTGTCGCGTGGAAAGTTGGAAACGTAATCACAGCGCCAAAACTTGATGCACTGTACTTTCGGCCACCGCGCGAAACTGTGTAGGTGAGAATTGCAGACAGCTGAGTGAATGGCGGTGCGCGAGTTGTTGAGCTCTCCCGCTCTCTCAAATGTCTGATGAGGTTTGTGGTGTTAAAATGCTTTGGGTGCTTCCCGCCTCGTGGAATTGTCTTGTTACACAGGTTGCCGATTGCTAATGTATTGTCTTTTTCACATAACACGTAGAATTGCCAGAGCGGTGAAGCCATTTTAGCAGCGCGCAAAATTAAATAAATAAATTGTCTCGCGAGTTTTTCTGTCATCTGATCTGCTTTTCTATATCGGCCATTATAGAGACTGCCGATCAAACCCCCCAAAGCTATTATCGGCCGATCAATCGGAGCACCCCTACCATTTACATTAGCCTACTACTAACCTGCGGAAAGGCTGCTGTCGTCATCATAATCGGTGGACTCCTTTTTGACTGGAGCTGGGGTCATCCACACCGATAGTGCCAGCTGTTGTCCGCAAGCCGTCAGACATGGCGCATCCCTCTGCTTTTACGTTTATTCCGTGTGCCCTCAAATGTTTCATTAGATTTGAAGTGTTTCCCCCTTTACACACAACTGCTGTAAAACATTTACTGCACGTCGCGGTGTTGGAATCGTTTCTTGTGAAATATAGCCACACTTTCGACTGTTTAGTTTTAGGCATTTTAACAAGTTAAGTTGTTTAATTTAGCAAGTTAAGATAGCGGTAGACCACCTGCTGCCGTCAGAGCAAGTGTAACGTTAGTGGCTTCGGTCACGCACAGCTCGGATGGTCTCATTTCCCGATGATATGTGCTTTTAATTTTTTTCATCTAATCTAATAGACTTTTAATCTACAAAAATAAAATGGACAGTAGCATTACTGCAACAATGTTTTGGATTTGTTTTATCAAAGCTTTCCGAAGTCCTCAAGATTTTTCTAATTAAGGAAATAATTTATTTTTCCGATCATTTCTGACACCCCATGAATGCAGTATTAAAATTTTTACTAGCAATCATGTGTGTTGATGGATCTAATGCTTATTACAACTGTGTCATCATAGCCCCAGAGAACAAATATATTAATCGGCAGTTCAGGCATTTAAGTGGCACCGAAATGAGGCACCGAAATTCGCGTTCTGTTTCGGTCCCGTACATACCGGTTATATAGGTACCGGTGCCGTATTGGCACCGGTTTTCGGTACCCAACCCTACTGATGACAAATAAAGGCCAATCTGTTTTTTGTTTCTGTCTGCAGACAAATTATTAACTAAACCATTTTGTTAAAACATTTCTGTCTGCAGACAAATTATTAACTAAACCATTTTGTTATAACATTGCATGCTAGAATTTTTTATTTTTTTTACTTTGGCACAGACCTGATAATGTACTTTGTAAATCATGTGGGTGCTACCATCAGAGACACGTTAGTAGAAGACATCAGCAGTTGCCTTTGGTGTCTGTTCTAAGCAGAACAGAACTGGAATGTGAACCGGATGGATGATTGTGAAAATTCACGGCCTTAGAAATCTAACTGGAGTGTCGTCATGAAGAGCTTCTGGCAATTCGTTGAGAGATCCCAAAGTTTCATTTTGTAACAGCAGTGCAATCATATTACTGTGTCATTACAAAACCACTTCCCTCCAGTGCAGTCAGAAATCTGACTTGACCCTTTTGATGTTTGGCAGCACAGTTAGCACTGATGTCTCACACTCCCAGGGTCAGGGACTCACTTGTGTCTCTCAGTCTATATGCGAGGAGTTTGGGAATTCTCCCTATGTTTTTCCTCTAGTTTCCTCTGCAGTCCAAAAACATGTTTTGCGGAATGATTGGCAATTGTGGTACTCCTGTAGTTTGCCAGAGATAGCGTAATTTTCCTTACAGCATTGCCAGCAGGCGTGACGTCATTCATGTCATTGAGGCCAACTACTGATGTTGGCTTGAGGGGTGAATGGATGGATAGATTGTACAATATCACTTTATTCTGTTCTTTTCTATTTTTCAGCTTTTCATTTTGGGTCACAGTCACAGAGACCACACTTTCTCCATTCTGATATTTAGTATGAACATTTCCTGAAGCGCTTGCCCTGTATCTGATTGTGTGCATTGTGCTACTTCCACATGTTTGACTGATTAGATAATTGAGTAGGTGTACTGGTGTTCCTATTAAAGTGGGTGTATGCATACAATGAATGCAGTGTGTGTGTGCATGTTTTACTTAAAACCTTCTTATATCACACATTAAACATCTGCTGGAGACCTGCTTTATTTATTTATTTATTTATTTATTATTTTATTTCAGTATATACTCACTTATTCAAAGACACTTGGAATAGACACGTAGTATTCCATGAGTGCTGATATAGAGCAGCTAAAGTGTAACGTCTAACTATATGTATAACTCTCAGGTCACATGCTCTAATAATCGCTATCCCTGAACAAGGGCACTAATTCGTGTGAAACAAGTGAAAGTACACCGTACATAGTGCAATATAACAGTAACAGCTTGTTAGCTGAGCTGATTCTAAAGCAGAATAAGTGGAAATATAAAGTAAATCACATACGTTTCTCAGGACCGACCACCACCTCCATGGCTTATTCTTCTCATCTTGAACTTAGCTTTACTGCTGATTGTTATAAAGCACTTATACTAGAGATTTTTTTCCATAAATTTTTTTTTTTTTTTTTTTTTTTTAAAGCACCTTATAGATGAATGATTGCAGACTTTTTTTTTATTATTTATTTATGTGAATTTGTTCTTGTGAATGAGCTCTTTCTATGAAAACCATAGCATGTGAGAACAAGCACTTTAATTATGGAACATTTTATTATGTTCATAGTAATAGTAATAATAATTCCCTTTTCCAGTAGCTTTATGCTCTTGAACAGACTGAAAGTTTCCTTGTTGCTCTTTTACTAAATGAAAATGAAGGACGTGGCATGCAAAATAAATGTAAAGCATGTTGAATCACACCGAGATTTACTTTAAAGTAAAATGTTCTGGTTTGTCTGTTCGTTTTTGGAATAAATTGCATTACACAGTAACTCAGTCATACACATGAGCCCATTCCACTATTATAGAAAATGTTATTTAAGGGGAAAATGTTATTTAAGGGGGAAAAATATATATATAAGTAATAGCAGGAGGACTGTGCTGTCAGTGATTAATGGTTTCTGTACTGAAGAAAAATTGAAAATACATTTGTTGAATTAAATTCCTTTAAAAGCGAAGCCCCTTATTGTGGTCAAAGTTTAATCTCCTGAGTAGAATGTCGTCATTTAGTGTCTGCATGGGTTTTGTAAAAGGCAGCGTGTTGTCTGATTGACCCGAATGTTGGCTGCCCTTGGAGAGGTGTGTGTGTGTGTATGTGTGTATGTATGTGTTCGTGTGCAAACAGTGCAAACACAAAAGCTCGGTGAAGGCAGCTGTTGAAAGTGTGTGTGTCACACCGGTTGGATGACGTGGCTTCTTCACTCACTAATTTTCATGGAATGAAGCAGCCGCTGTAACTCTGTGCTTTCACTTGCGGTCATTTCACTACCACCTCAGCCCTGAATATTTAAAGGTGTAAGTCTTTCTTTAATAAGAAACATTACAGAGATCACAAAGACAAGAGGCAAAAAGACACCAATCCCTCTAAATTGTTCCAAAGTGAAAATTGTTCCCATTTAAAAAGTGCTTAACCTGTGAATAATACTATTTAATGCCACGCCAAGAGTTTTTTAAAAGAGCTTTTGATAGACAAAGCATGAGGAAGCAAAGTAAGAGGATGCAATGAAGAGTTTAAAATCAAATACGTGTTTCTTTTTCAGTAGGCTTCTTGTATGTTTAGTACTGTATCACCTAAAGAGCCTAAATTTTTCAAGTATTGTTTTTATTTTCCGCTCTTGAATATTATATATGAAAAAGAAAAGCACACAAGGGGTTATTTTCTTCATGTCATAAATAGGACAAATTATCGAAATTCTTGTGTTATACTAAAATATCACAATATATATCATGTGGTCTCCTTACACCAATGAGTTTTTGTTTTTTTGCCATTAAGATAACAGAACTTAAGTCTTGTGGACCTGAAGAAATACAATTTGCAGAACTCTGCGCATATGTGGACAATGTACCCTAGCGTAAGACACAAACACAGGGTTAATATATTGAGTTATATTTGTGACTAGTTCCTGAGTGAAAAACCTTTTGAACTGTATTTTCACCCACTCAAACACTCAGCCCTGTCCTTGCTCTGATTGGCGCGGTGCAATGATCTAAAGATGTTGCATTAAGGCAGTGTTTCTTCAGTGATTCAATCCAAACTAAAGAAATTCACAGCAGGCATTGTGAAATTTATACATGGTAGTGGAGAATGCTGGATTCAAAGGCATGTTTTTCTTACTGTTTTATGCATTCCTGGTACAATAGAAAAGTGTTTAAATCCTGCTGCAGCCATCATTAGCCAGGGGTCTAGGCAGCAGATTGGAGAGGTGGCATACTTCTGTCTAGAGCTGGGGAATATGTCCTATACATTTAATCTCAGATTTTTTTAGCATGATTAGAGGCTATAGGATAGATTTTTTCAAATAAACAAACGTGTTATGTTTGTTTATTTGGACTACAAGTGTACAAGTGCAAACTTCACTAACAAGTTTTCTTGTTATTTTAGAATGACTATAATCAATACAAACAACATTCAAATCTCTTTTTGGGATTAATAAAATACAAACTTTCACCAGTTTTCTGGTTAAGTTCTGGTTATTCCGGTTATACAAAATAAAGTAATATTACAAAATATGTGGGATTTGTAAAGAGCAAGCTGCAGACTTGAATTGGGACACAAGCTGCATGAGGCTTGAGACATGCTCTGTACATGTCTCAATGCCCCCACCCACACTAAAAGCCCTCTCTGATGGGGAACTTGTAGCAGGAATAGAGAGATGCCTCTTGGCCAGATTACTAAGCCTTGGAAAGTTTGCCTCATGCTGCTTTTCATGTTTCTGAAAGATACTTTTGGATTGGAAACTCATATTGGGGGTCGATTATTTTGAGCATATGAATAAATCCAGGCTTTTCAACTGTATATTTGGGCACAATGTCTTGTGATTTAATGTGCCACACCATCAATAAGATCTTTCCACCGAGTCTCCGGCTTGTCATATGGGATACATTGGGTAAATGAGGCTGCTATTGTTACCTGCCTTTTAGCCGGTGTTTTGGCACTGCCGCTGTCTTGTTCACCTCACAGCGCCACACACCCCTCCCAATCAACAATGTGGTTATTTTTGAGGTGTTGGAATAAATTTGTCATGCTGTTTCGTTTAGTTGCCACAAACTTCAGACAAATTTTACAGTGGGCTTTGGCTTGTTCAACGTCTGGAGTTGCAAACTCAAACCATTTACATACGACTGAAGAAACCACACCTCTCTCGTGAACAAGCTCTTTGATTTCGTCAGAGCACGCTCCTATGTTGTATTTTGAATTTCCACGTAGCAGAACTATGCAAGCTCAAGGTGTCATACAAAAGGGAAATTTTGAAATAGATTTTCATTTTTCAACATAAAACATAAAATCTAATTAATGGACAATATTCATATTAATATTTTATGAATAAACACGCAATTGAACTTCTACTCCTCCTGCTACTTTGCAGCGTGCTAGGGTTAGTCAGATTTCTTCACGTCACCGCTCTCTGTGTAGTTTAGTGTCAGACCGGTAAAAACCCAGTCTTAAAGCAATGTTATAGTTTCACCTTTCCATGCTAATATATAAGTGTCACATCAGATTTAAAATTTTGGCCCTGACCTTTTGGTCTTTGATTATTTGTTCTTTTTATCATCCTGAAAAATAAAATCAAAAGCTGAAAGCAAAGCACAAGTGTGCTGCTTTATGGAAATGGGTTGTGTTGTCATGGCGATCGATCAAGCCATGATTTGATTAGCATCTCTCTGTAGATTTAATTATTTAGACAAATGTGCAGCAGTTAAGTTAGAGAGACATCCAAACTGCCTCATAATCTGGTTACGTGTGTATCGAGAGGTCACATCCATTTAAAAAAAAAAGCTTGGTTTTTGCTTATGTGGATTTATTTATTTATTTTTAAAGGAATATGATTTCTGCAATCTGTGCGTCATGTCTGACATCCCGCATCCCTTCCTGAGGGACTGTAAATAAAAAGCCAGTAGTGAAATTCAGTAGTAAGTGATTTAAGTCCGCAGTGCTGCAAGTGAGACCTTTCTGTAATGAATTGTTCAGCTGCTCAATGTCTGAATTAATAATGCACCTTTCAGGCCAGCGTTTTTTTTTTTTTTTTTTTTTTTTTTACAAATTAAAGTAATGTGCTGTCACTTCTGCTCCTGGAGGTCTGTCCTTCTACAGAGATTAGATCTCTAAACTATATTGCCGCCTAATATTTACATCATTACCTAAGGCACAAATCTATGCCACCCTTATTAATGCTGTTTCGCAGAGATGAAATGTGCAGTAAGCGTTCACATATAAGGAGACATTTGATACCATGCTGTTAGAGAAAAATGGTGCACAGTAGTCTGGCAGGGTACAACCTGGCATAAAGTGGAGAGACTCTTACTGTACCACTCCAAAGCATTGATTATTTTCCTGAAGTCCTATGTCCTGAAGTTTTATTTTTCTTATACTGTAGCAACCCCTGCCAACTGATTTATTTTTTTTATAAAACAGCCTAGTTACATTTGATACTGTGAATCTGTTCACACACATACAGTAATAGCAGCTATAAACATTAGGTCTCTCACCAACGTGTGTCTGTGTGTGTGTCTGTGTGTCTGTGTCTGTGTCTGTGTCTGTGTGTGTGTGTCTGTGTCTGTGTGTGTCTGTGTGTGTGTGTGTGTGTGTGTGTCTGTGTGTCTGTGTGTCTGTGTGTGTGTGTGTGTGTGTGTGTGTGTGTGTCTGTGTGTGTGTGTGTGTGTGTGTGTGCGTGTGTCTGTGCGTGTGTCTGTGCGTGTGTGTGTGTGTGTCTGTGTGTGTGTGTCTGTGTGTGTGTGTGTGTGTGTGTGTGTCTGTGTGTGTGTGTCTGTGTGTGTGTGTCTGTGTGTGTGTGTCTGTGTGTGTGTGTCTGTGTGTGTGTCTGTGTGTGTCTGTTTATGTGTCTGTTTATGTGTCTGTTTATGTGTCTGTTTGTGTGTCTGTGTGTGTTGTGTCTGTGTGTGTGTCTGTGTGTGTGTCTGTGTGTGTTCTTCTTCCTCTCCTGAAGTTAATGAGACAAAAGTAACATGTCACTTTACTGAGAAACCACAAAGAAAACCTTTGTCCTGAAGATGTCAGAAATGTTGTTTACAGCTGTACCTTTTTTAGTGCTGTCTTCTAATGAACATGTTAAATAAACATATCCTTGCAGAAAACTTGTTGTTGTACAGGTCTCTATGAATGAGCTGTTATCTTAGAAGGGATAAGTGATTTGGAATGCATTGCATTAAAGTTCTCATTTAATATGAACTTTTGACTCTTCAGAATTTAGCAGCACTGTGTTTTATAAAGGCCAATATTTTCTATTCACTGATGTAGACTAAACAGACCCTAGTGGTTAGTTAATTGGACTGATATCAAAAAATTTTATTTAGTTAACTTGCAGTGGTGTGTTATTAGCATGATACTTGAATTAAATTGTCTACTGCTACAGTATGATTTGTACAGTGTAATTAGTTGATATAGTTTTTATTTTTGCCTGCTTCTTATGATTGCCTTTTTCTGGCTACAGAAAGGGTAAAAAATCAGATAGATAGATAGATAGATAGATAGATGGATAGATAGGTAGATAGGTAGGTAGGTAGATAGATAGGTAGATAGAGAGTGCAGTACAAAGAAATAGTGGTAAATTCTTGGAATCAATAGCAGGAGAGACAGAGACAGCTTGAATGTCTAACCTTCTGCCTTATTTGTGTTCCTCTCTTGCAGGGTTTTGACCCGCCGCATCAAAGTGACACCAGAACCATTTACATCGCAAACCGCTTCCCTCAACATGGACATTACATTCCTCAGAGGTTTGCGGACAACAGAATCATCTCCTCCAAGGTAAGTCAAGCCTGAGAGTCCCCTAATCTTACATCCACTCCTGGGCTATGTATTAAAAAATAATAAAAAACAGTATAGTAATTACATACACTACTCAGATCCTTCTTTACGCTGGTTTAATGAAGGTGATGTCTGTAACAAAATGCTTTTCTTTAATCAATTTATCGCATACAGTTTATATATACAGCTAATGAATTTATGTGCTTTTTACCTGGAATAATTTGAATGTTAGAAATATTGAATAATAGCAAACTACAGTTCTGATAACGAGTCACCTGTCCATTGTATTGGGAACACCTGTACACCTGCACATTCTAGCAATAATCTAACTGGGGTGAGGAAAAAAATGCGATGTGTCATCGATGTTGGTAACAGATGGGTTGATTTGAATATTTCAGAAATTGCTGATCTCCTGGGAATTTCACACACAGTTGTGGGATGAAAAACAAAAGCAAAGAGTCTGCAAGCTGAAACACATGGTTGATCAGAGAGGTCAATGGAAAATGGCCCAACTAGTTTGATCTGCCATAAAGGAGATAGTAACTCGTATAAACACACTAAAACTACTGACCACACTTATAAATGCTTTTGAGTTACAATATCCTTCCTGTCAGTTCATACCAGTCATTCTCCTCTGGTCTCACATAACAGCAGTGTGTTTCTGCTTGGAGACTCTTATCACACAGGATGTTTACTGTTTTTCACACTTTTCTGAACTCAAGACAATGTTGCATGTGAAATACTCGAACCAACTCATTTGTCATTAACGACCATGCCACAATTAAAGCCACAGAGATCACAATTTTTTTTTATTCTGATGTTTGGCATGAACATTAACTGAAGTTCTTGACCTGTATCTGCATTATGTTGTTGTCGTGCTGCCAGATGATTGGCAGGTGAGATAAATGCATGAATGAGCAGGTGTACAGGTGTTCAGCTGTTCCAGTTAAAATGACTGGTTATTGTATTAGAATATAAAGAGAGGCTTTATACTTTTTTTGGTTTACTTTTCTTTTGTGTTTTTTGCTTCCAGTAAAAACCACAATGTTGGTTATGCAAACCACAGTGGCTTCATGTAACTTTTATTGTCTGATGGAAATGTTGAAAGAAACGTGTGGATTTAAGGATAAATTGAAAATCTTCTAAAGACGCTTGAACAGTGCACATGTGCTGCTGCCTATGACAATATTTTAGTGTTACTCATTTATAATCAATCTTAAAATTCATGATAAACGTAGAATGACACTGATAATGTAACACCAGAAATAACCGTTATAGTTTTGACATTAACAGAAGAATTAATATTTACTTACAGTATTAAAAAAGTACTCGATCTCTCTCTCTCTCTTTCTGTATACTGTGTATATTTCAAGAATATAGTATTTCAAGAATGTACTATACAAGATCACAAGATCAGCTATTATTCCCTCAAAACATTGCAGCTTGATTACATAATCTATGACTTTTTTTGATGTATTTTCAGTATGAATGTTTAGAATGTTGAGCAATATAAGACAATGATGCATCTTTACATTCTTGTTATCATTAGGTTTCTGAATTTTTAAAACTTTATTCATTATTTAATGTAAAAAAGAAAACCGACAAATCGTCAATCGATTTTATGGTTCATAAAAAGTCCCGGTTTGACTTGAACATTGTACATGCCCAATTATACTTTTTTTGTAAGAAAAAAATAATTAGACTTTCTTTTGTTCTCTGCCTGATGGGGCAGAAAGTCACTCACAGAGCTTTAATATTTCCTCTGCAGTACACCATATGGAACTTCATTCCCAAAAATCTGTTCGAACAGTTCAGAAGGATAGCAAATTTTTACTTCCTTATCATCTTCCTTGTTCAGGTAAGACCCAGTGCTTCTCATGATTTGATGTGTGCCTGAGTGTGTGTGTGTGTGTGTGTGTGTGTGTGTGTGTGTGTGTGTGTGTGTGTGTGTGTGTGTGTGTGCGCCCGCGTGTGCCCAAGTGCGCGTGCCTCAGAGAGAGAGAGAGAGAGAGAGAGAGAGAGGTGCTTTCACATACCTTTGTGGAATTTAGCAGGTGTCTGTAGCAGGCTTCTAAACGGCCTTAATTATTACAACCCTCTGTAGCGAATCAGGGATTCCTCTGCTCTCCTTTATGCTGATCATAAAATAGCTTTATTTGAGCTCTGTGTGAATTATTACTTTTGTTTGTTTACGTGCTGTAGGTTTATCTGATTCCCTTAAAAGAATATTACTTTTGTAACCCTTATTTTATCATTCCGGTGCCCTTGAGCCAGCTTGCTCTTTATGAAATCTGCCATCTCAGAATAAAGGTTATTAGAGTCAGACTTCAGGTTTCCACGAGCGAATTCATAACCGCAGTAGAGGGACTTTCTCTTTTAAACAGAATCAAGACACGCATTCATTTTCCTTTCATTTTTGCCTCACTCATATAGAATTTTCTTTTTCTGATCAGTGTTGATGACGTTTTTATAGCAGCAGAATAATTATGCGCTCTTTCTACAAAATTATTGTTTTCATAGTAACATTCACAAGAACTTCTATTGTTCATGTTGTGAAATCTTTCAGTTTGGATGAATGGTTGGGTGGGTGGATAGATGTATATATAGATAGATTGATACACGGATACTGTAAATGACTAAACAAGTTATGACTGGTGAATATGTGCAGTAGCTTATTGAGCAGATAATAACAGTATAATATGTGTAATATACCTGTAATAAAAAAAATCTACAATAGAAAATATTACTATAGTAAAGAACCTATACTATCCAAAAATCTAATATACGTACCCAAATTACCCATGGATTAGAGACAGATATACAGTGGTACCTTGTTATATTAACACACCCCGCCTTGCAAATGTTCGCCTGAAGAACTAACATTTTGCAAGAACTTTGCCAGAAGGATTTTCATCAAACGAGAATGTCATGTTTAAAACTTTGCGTCAGTGGAAAGCCAAGCGAAGAGAGTTTACATATTTTTTGTGGGGCTTTTATTTTTGTGGGGTCCCTAGCATGTTCTGGAGAATGTTATATCAGCAAAAATAAAAACTGGTCCACTTACAGTTTGGTTTTTGAAGCAGCCGGTGCCGAGAGGAATCATAAATTAAGGTTAAGTGAGGTTTAATGTCCATTTATTTCATTTTTTACTTTATTTACATGTCTTTTCTAAATGTATTGGTTGTTTTTATATGCAAACACTATAATTATAGTGTTGGAACTGGGTAATATTGGTAATATTTTTGGGTGGCTAGGACAGGTTATCTGCATTTACATTACTCCCTGTTGGAAAATGTGTTTCGCAATACTAAATTTCACTCTAAGAACTCGCATCCGGGACAGATTCAGTTTGTATGCTGAGGTGCCACTGTATAAACATAATCTTTATAAACTTATTATTTCAGTTATGTAGAGATAATTCAGAACACAAAGTATAGAACTGTGCTGCCAGATTATCAGTTATACAGTAGTGTCCTAAATTATAGTGTAGTGTATTGAGCAGAGTAACTGCTCTCTGGAGTTCCTGGTGAGGTTGCTGGCTTTATGCAGAAATATACTGTGGTGAAGATGTTCGATGCATTGCGCGGTTTTCGCCACTTCGTGCCGAGCTTGATGTTTGATCTTTGTTTTCTGCCATCTTCAGGACAGAAGGGGTTACACTTTGCATGTTTTTGTTAATAACATCAGAAAAGAGGGAAATGAAAGAAAGCCCAGTGAGGGACTGAGTGTTTGTAGCTGCTGTAACATTAGTGAGAACGGGAACCTGTTAAATGTAAATAAAAAGTGTGCTGTGCCCTTCATTTAAATTATTATTATTTTTATTTAATAATTAATAGTACTTGTTAGCTGATTTCTGTGGTATAAAAAGAATGAAAGACATGTTCATGTGGAACATGTTCCACTTCAGGGTAGTTACAGGAGCTCTACTTCTTCTTATCTCTTGTTCATTGATTATTGCATTATTGCAGCACATCCACCTCTCTCTTTTTAGTACAAAATATTTTTAAGCGTTTTTGTGGGTTTTGAGGGCTTTTTACAAATTGAAGTTACTATGATTATGTTTATGTTTAGTTATTGATTGTTGTTGACTAACTAAAACATAGACTTTGCAGTTCAGCAGCAGTGAATGTCTCTCTTATGAAACTATACTTCTTTCTACAGTTAATGATAGACACACCAACTTCCCCTGTGACAAGTGGACTTCCCTTATTTTTTGTCATTACAGTAACTGCCATTAAACAGGTGAGTTTTTTTTTTTTTGCGTTAGTTTTGTGAAACATATAGTGATTAAATAGTTAATGTAAGTAAGCAATATTGTTAAATTCTGACAATCCCCTTGGAAAGTATTGGAAGATCAACTTTCATTTCCTGATATTTACATCTAGAAGTGTTAAATGGTACATGGCACCTTTGGTTGCAGACCACACAATTTCTATGTAAGCAAAAGTATAAGAACATAGCCTTAAAGTAAACTCTTCAACGGGAGCAGCCGAAAGACTATCAACAACAACTTTTAAGTAAATTAAAGCAAATAATATTTTACTGCGTATGTAAGCCAGTGACCCAGTGATATCATCAAACTGTCACATTCTTCCCGCATTCTTGAGATTCTTATCCAGTCCTGTACCACAGCTGTACTTTCATTGCTTGGTTTCTTCCCTGTAGTCTGCACTTCGGGAGGTTAAATGCATGCTCAGTTGGATTTAGGTCTGGCCAGTCTGAAACCCTCCACTGTTTCACTTAATGAAGTCCTAAGATTTGTTGGCAGTTTGTTGTGGGTCATTGTCTTGTGCACAATTAGATTGGCTGCATTTTTCTGTAAATTGGCAGACAGAATTTTTCTGTAGATTTGTGAATTCTGGAACATTCTGCTGCTACATCACAAGGTACATCATTAATAAAGGTTTGGAAACTTGTTCGAAAAGCAGCCATACAAGCACAAGCCTTGACACCACTGTTTCCATGTTCGCGTGATGAGCTTGCATGTTTTGGATCACAAGCAGATCCTTTCTTCTCCATAAGTTTGCCTTTCCATCGTAGAGGTTAATCTGACTAAAGGTTTGATTGATGGCATTTAGTTAGTAACCTAGTGACCCAGTGTATCTATCCAATGACAGAAACTTCATTTTTTGTAAGTCGCTCTGGATAAGAGCATCTGCCACATGCCTAAATGCCTAAATGTACATGTTATCCTAAGTTCCAGGACCTTTGGCTCTCATCTTTTTTTAATCATAATTTTGTATTTTTAAAATGCTACCCTTGGGTTTTTGTTAAATACAGCTATAACACTTTGAAGTTCTGACGACTTATTTCATTTTTTTTTTTTTTTTGATTTTTCCCCGATTTTCTCCCTAATTTAGTCGTGTCCAATTCCTCCCCGTCACTAGGGGGCTCCCACATTAAGGCTACTACTACCATTCAGCCGAAGACTATCACGCGTTTCCTCCGAACCACGTGACGCCAGCCGACCGCATCTTTTCGAACTGCTCGCTCGCGCACCGTTGGGGGCGGCGTAACACACTCTGAGGACAGCGCTATCCGCTCCCTCCGTTGCGCGAGCTCACAGACGCCCCTGACTGGCTGTAGAGCCGTGATTAATGTGGGAGCACTATGTACCTCTCATCCCTCCCCCATGAGAGAGCTCGGCCAATCAGCTCTCTCTAGACCTCCGGCTGCGAGAGGTTAAAGCACCACCCGGGATTCGAACTAGCGATCTCAGGATGATAGGGCGAGCGCTTTAACCACTGCGCCACTCGGAGGCCCCTGACGACTTATTTCTTACTTAAAATTTTTATGGTCTTTAAATTATAGCAAAATTTTTAAAAATAAATAAATCAAATCGGGATGTTTATAAAATCATGATACTTAGAGAATCGTAATATTATCAATTGTAATATCATATCAGGTGGTGACTGGTGACTCCCATCCCTAGCATTTATAATTCTGCTCATCAAGTCTTCTGTGAACTGTGAAACCTTCACTCTTGTCCTGTGCAAGCTTTACGTAATGTAACTGACCGACTTGGGTTTTTTTCTTCACAGCTCTCACATTGTTTCTATCATCAACTGCTGCTGTTTTACTTGCCTGACCTGTTTGAGGTCTGGTTGTTAGTACGGTAGTGGTTTTGTACTTTTTTTTGGACATTCCAAATTGTCTATGGCCAATGCTTTTTCAATGGCTCTGATCAGTTTACTCTCTTTATTTACTTCAAAATGGCTTGCTTTTCTTCCATGGACAGCTTTCTGGTCTTTATTTAGGTATATATAGGTATAACGTTTTTTGTTGTTGTTGTTTTTTTAAGTCACCATAGGTGAATCATAGGGCTCAAACCAAGAGCAGAAATTCAGATCTATTGATAGTTTAAGCAATAAGGTTAGTCACATGTTCCAGCATTTTTGGTCACTAGAAAACTATGTAGGTGCAAACAAATGTGCAGGTTGTTTAAAACATCTAAATGTAGATATCAGGAAAAGCTCAATTCTAATCTGATTTTCATCTTTTGATCAACTGGAGTTGCAGTTCCAGTATGTTAAAATTATTTAGCTGTTTTGAGAAATAACTTTTTTAAAGTCACAACAGGAAAGGTGTGTAAATCCTTTACTCAACTTTATTTGTTACAGTTAAATAGGAACAAATGCAAATTCACGAGGGACTGACTACACCTCCTTCACAACGACTGACGCACAGAGACCATGCCTCATTCACTGACACACAAACAGGCCACATCGTTTTCACTGAGACTGACACAGAATACACCTCCTTTCCAGAAAGTGGCATTACACAGAGGCCACTCCTTCCTTACTGACACAGAGAGGCAGCGCCTCCTTCCCTGAGACTGACACGAAGGCCATGTCTCTTTTGCTGACACAGTGACGTCTAAAAAATCCATACTTCTTGTACTGAGACAGACAGACTGAGCCAGGCCTCCTTCACTCCGGTGTCGGGGGTATCTGTCGTATAAAATTGGCTTGACTGGCGCCCTGGTTCACAGATTGTTGCGATATTACATACAAGAGGAATCATGTAGCTTTTCTTTTTGTTCCCAACACACACACACACTGCAGGGCTACGAGGACTGGCTGAGACACAAAGCCGATAATGAAGTAAATGGTGCTCCAGTATTTGTGGTGCGCAGTGGCGGGTTGGTGCAGACTCGCTCCAAGAATATACGAGTGAGTTACATTTTAAATCTATCAAATCTACTCCCATTGAGTTTCTATAAAATCATTATAATATAACACAAACAAGAGCAGTCAAGGCTTTTGCATTACAAGTATTTTTATTGTATTTTGTGAAATATTTAAATATTGATGTTATAAATCACCAAAAGGCAGTTTGATTGATGTGACTGACAACAAATCACACCTTCTTCTGAGATTGTCATTAAATCACCACATCTCACTTTTCACCCACGCTTAGTTCTCCATGTTTGTTTTGCTTGCTCTCTGTGATCTACAGTCTGATTTGGCAGGAAAAACAATGCTCAATGTCACTCTGCACTTTTTAGCTTTTTATTTCCATGAAGTTTTGAGAAAAGGTAACCTTCAGTTGCACAAATACAACTCCAATGATGCACACTTTTGTTTTTTAGTATTATTATTAATCAAAATAAAAATTACATTTTCATATAATTAGTGTATGTTGTATATTGTGTGACATGGTATGCATGAACCATCAGCAGCCTGCAGTTCATAGCCATGTCCATAAAGTTCCTTTAGGTCCTGTTTGTTCTGATTTTGAGCAAGTAATATATAACAAAACCATCCAACCATTTTCTTGTTTAAAAAAGTGTTTTGTTACTTGCAGTGCACAATATGCCATTAGCATTTTTTCAGTAAAGCAAGAGATGTATAGATTACTGTTACTATATTATCTCCGAATGTCTCTTCTGTCCATCTCCAGGTTGGAGACATAGTGCGTGTAGCGAAAGACGAGACATTTCCAGCTGATTTGGTGCTGCTGTCTTCAGACCGTGCAGAGGGGACGTGTCACATCACAACAGCCAGTTTAGATGGAGAGACAAATCTGAAGGTCTGTGACAGTTTGAAGATTCATGCTGTGACTACATATGTATACATCACTAGTATATTTATAAGATGTTGATCCCAAAACACAATTATTCTCTTTCACAGAATATGTTCATTGACTTTTTGAAAATTTTTTATTGCTTTGTGCTTTATGAGCTGAATCAGTGTGTCGATGTGCAAAACAGCAACAAAAAACATGTCAGTTTTGTACACAAGACTTCTAAACATTTTAGTTCTGCCAATTTTACTGAAGACATTACTGAAATTATGGTATGTTTTAGTTTGAAACCAAGTCAAGATTATCATTTAAATACGATTTTTAATAATTCAATCTATAGTTTGTAAGTCAAGACAAAAAAAAAGTATGCCTCTAAAAAGTTCTTAGTTTAAACAGTTTTTTTTTAAATTAATACTCTGCTTAATCCTCTAATATCCACCAATAGAAGAGTAGTGTAGGAGGACACCAAAATCATGAGCCAGCTACACACAGGGTAGTGGTGGTGATGAAGTGAATAAAGAAAAAAAAAACTCTATTACCTCAAGCTTGTGAGCTTTTGTGCTTATTATGGATAAACCTATAAAATGAAATTTTATGCACAAATTGTGTATATTTCTGTAAGGCAGATTTAAAACGGGCGGCACAGTGGCTTTATGGTTAGCATTGTCGAGGTTAATTAAGCCAGTTTTCTGCACAAGCTGACAAGTCACACTGACTGATTACACAAGTGTAATTTAAAAAGTATAATTTTCTTTAATTGCCGAATTTGGACAAGGCTTCAGTGAAATATTAATTGAATTAGTGATTAAATACCATCAGATATTTCACACATCGACACACCTAAGTTTGTGACCACGCTATAATCAGGTTTAATCGGCGCAATAAACCAGTAAATTGTGCAGGCCTGCACTGTACTGAGTTAGCTACATGTCGGTAAGTGTTAAACAGGAAGCAGTCTGTCCTCCGTGAAATCTGAGCTGAAGCAACACTGTAGAAACTGTAGCTTTCCTGCTGTTGTGCTTCGCTTTGCAACATGTTCATGAGCCATTAGGTCATTTCTGCTGCTCAGCTCATTACCCCTCTGTATTCAGACTCACTACGCGGTACCGGAGACGGCTGTGTCCCAGTCTGTGTCACGGCTCGAGGCCCTGCAGGCCGTGGTGGAGTGCCAGCAGCCTGAGCCTGATTTATACAGGTACGAGAATCAGAGTCAAAACCAGGCTTTCAGTGCTGCTTTTCAGTACACTTTACTAGATGTTTAATTAGTTGTCTGGCCATGTTTATTACACAGCGTAAAGGCCATAAAGATAAATAGAAACAAAAATATAATTTTAAACACTAAAGGTTTTTAAGTGAATGCAGAAATGTATTAATGAGTCAGAATGCTATCATTATATAAACTTAATGTCAGTTTATTTCTTGGAAAAAATTACTGGGAAATAAGTCAATATTATTTTGCTCAGTTTTGTATAATATATATAATTTATTAAGCTCTGATCATTTTTGTGTTTGTTTACTTGCAGGTTTGTTGGAAGAATCACAGTAACACAACATGGAGAAGAGATTGTCAGGTAGGTTTGTAAGACATAAAACTTTGGTTTGTTGTGCCTCATTGTAAGGACTAGACAGCTAACAGCTGTGTTATCGGTTGTGTTTAGACCTCTAGGACCAGAAAACCTCCTGCTTCGAGGGGCTCGATTGAAAAACACCAAAGAGATCTTTGGTACATTTTTTTTTTTACATTTTTCTTCTTTGCACTTAAGCACTTGTATGTGTTTTGAGCATGTTAAAAATGTTCTTTCAAAGCATCAGTTAAGTGTGTTTGTGTGTGTAATTATCCTCATTTTGTTTGTGCCCAGGTGTGGCTGTGTACACAGGCATGGAGTCCAAGATGGCTCTGAATTACAAGTGCAAGTCCCAGAAGCGCTCAGCAGTAGAGAAGTACAAAGTTCTCTCTCTCTCTATCGCTCTCTCGATCACTTTCTTTGTTTACCCAAAATGGAAATCGTTTCATACTTCCCTCACTTTTATTTAAATTCACCATTGACCTTTTATCAATTGCCTAAATCTCCCTCAGATCGATGAACACATTTCTCATCATCTATTTGAGCATCCTGCTTTTTGAGGCTGTCCTTAGCACCATTTTGAAATACGCCTGGCAAGCGGAGAACAAATGGGACGAGCCATTCTACAACAAGAAGACGGAGACAGAACGCAACAGCAGCCAGGCAAGATCTATCTGTCTGTCTTTTTTTTTTTTTTTTTTCTTAAGCTCAACCAATCAGGTCTGTGGAGGAGAAATTGGGGCTGGGCTGGGCAGGGGATTAGAGGATGGTCCACAGGCACAATTAAAAAAAAAAAAGGGCAGTCATAAAGGACAAAGCTCTGGTGGAAAAAAAAATTCATTTGCAATATTTTTATTTTGTAGTGAATTAACTTGTAACTTGAATTAGAGTACTTTAAATTACAACCTGTGTAAGTGTTGTACTATTTGTGAATATTATTTATAAAATGACCCGAAAGAAAGAAAGCTGCAGCTGTAAAAATTTTTACATGATAATACAGTTAAACATAAAAAAGTTTAATTAAAAATAAAGTAGTTTACTGGAACAGTATACTTCAAACATGGATTTAAATGTCTTTATTTTCCACATATACATTACTGCTAAAGCATAGCTGTCACAGCGCGTTAACCCTAACCCTAACCTAGCCCCTGGAGTAGCTGAGGTTAAGGGCCTTGCTCATGAGCTCAACAGTGGCAACCTAGTGGATCTTGGGCTCGATCAGTAACTTAGTGACTTAACCCTCTGAACTACCACTGCCCCATTATTTTATTTAGATAAAGCCATTAATTGAAAGAAGTAACTACGTAAAATGCGCTGTAAAAGATTTGCTTAAGTAGGTAAGGATAAAAATAAATGACAAATTTTTTAACAAACTTTTCAACAAAGTTTTAAGCTAATAAATCTTGTAGACTGCAAGCTAGACTAGTTAGGTAGCCGATACTCGCCAGGATTGATAACAACGTCGCTATTGTTACAGTGCGTGAGCCATTTTTTATTTCATATGAGGAGAGAAAGTGGTCAGGGCAATGCTTTTATTAAAGTGGCAGCTTTATAAACCTCTTTTTGTTAGTCTTTCGGCTGCTCCCGTTGGGGGGGCCGCAACAGCAGACCATTCGATCTGCACAACAACTTGTCTCAGGTTTTTCCCGGATACCTTTCTGCGTTTTAACCCGGGTTTGGGCATTGGCTGGGAATCGAGCCCAGGTCTTCAGACGAGACATCTACCACTGAGCCACCAACGCCCACAACTATCGGTCTAATAATTACTTTTTACATTTTATATCTGTTTTACACAGATTTTGAAGTTCATCTCGGATTTCCTGGCCTTCCTGGTTCTGTACAACTTCATCATCCCCATTTCACTGTATGTCACTGTGGAGATGCAGAAGTTTCTGGGTTCCTTCTTCATCGGCTGGGACCTCGACCTTTACCACGAGGAGAGTGACCAGAGAGCCCAGGTCAACACTTCTGACCTCAATGAGGAGCTGGGGCAGGTGTGTGTGTACGAGTGAGAGAGAGAGTTGTTTTTGTGTTTGTTAAGTGCTTGTATGTGAAATCTCATCATGGCTTTATTTCCACTTAAAAATGTAGATTATAATATATATCTCTTCTCTTTTTTTAAAATAATTTCCACTCCTAAATGAGATGTTTTAAAAGTCAGCAAAGTAAAAGTTTTTTGCTCTTCCTGTGCCGTAGGTGGAGTATGTTTTTACTGACAAGACAGGAACTTTGACCGAAAATGAAATGCAGTTTCGTGAATGCTCCATTAACGGCGTCAAATACCAAGAGATTAACAGCAAATTAGTCCCTGAGGGAATGACACAGGACGTCCCGGACATCGGATCTGTTTCTCGCCTGGTGAGACAAAATTATATATTTTTTTAAATACACTGGTGATGTAAGATGATAAGGATATTCCTAGAGTGTCAGATGTTTGAGAGAAACCGCAGGAAATTTGATAAACAACACAAACACCAGCTCATGTGTAAGGGTTTTTATCACATTTCTTGTGAAGGGTTGTGATTTAGACCAGAATTGTATTTCAGTGTAGGCCATCTAAAAGACTCTGATTGGAAAATTACATTCTGACCCAAAGTGAAAAGGAAAGAAAGAAAGAAAAAGAAATTGGAAGGAAATTAAGGAAAGAAAAAATATGAAAAAAAGAGTTACTATAGCACTTAGCTTATTTATAGACTAAATACTTGCATAGTTATATTTAGTTTAATTATTATATATATATATATATATATTTGTGTGTGTGTGTGTGTGTGTATATAAGACCTATTTTGGATATTTAAATGAATTGTACTGTATGTGTTTGTGTTTCAGAGCAGAGAAGAGGAGCTGTTCCTGAAAGCAGTCTCTCTGTGCCACACGGTTCAGATCAGTTATGATCAGACAGACGGTGTGTCTGATCCTTTCTCACACGCTAATGGATTCACGTCTAGGATGGAGTACTACGCCTCCTCTCCTGATGAGAAAGCCCTCGTGGAAGCCACCAAGAGGTAAAGATAAACCTGCCGTGTGTGTCAGAGGAGCTTGAACACACAGCGATTGCAGCATGTCACTTTGCTGCTGTGTGGCAGGACTTGACGTGTTATAGCCGGGAGCCGTTCTGCATCATGCAGAGAAAACGTTTACATTAAACCATTCATGTTTTTCTGAAATACCTTTTAACAATACAACATCACCATGAGACACAAGGAGATAAGAGACTGAGTGGGAGAAAGTAAGAGGAAAGAAATGAGAAAAGAATGAAGAGAGGGAGAGAGGGAGGGGTCGAAGCATGGGTTATAGCGAAGGAAGGAAGAAAGAAAGAGGAAAGGAGATCATGAAAAATAAGGAGACCAAACGGAGGAACTAAGAAGTAAGAAAGATGGGGAGATGAAAGGAAAGGAAAAGAATAGGAGAAAGAAAGAAATTATAGAAGGAAAGAAAGATGGTTGGTTGTAGTGGAGGGATATATTTAGACAAAGAAATAAGTGAAGAATTAAGTAAATTGAAGTAAAGAAAGAAAGTGTGGGAGTACCGGTTAAGGAAGGGAATGAAGGAAAGATGTTAAGGGAGAAAAAAATAAATAAATAAGGAGAGAGAGAGAGAGAGCGAAAGTCTGTCCAATTTAATTCTGGATGTTTTAGAGATGTTTTTGTGAGTGTTTAAACAGACCTTTGGACAACATTTCTCAACTCTGATTTTAAAGACCATGAGTGAAAAAAGGTCTGTTACTTGACTCATCACTGTTAAACATTATAATGCTGTTTTTTCCCCCTGATGATTTCTGTTCTGTTTGATGTTGCAGGATGGGCGTGGCCTTTGCTGGAAGTAACGGAGAAATCATGGAGATCAAAACATTCGGCAAATCAGAGAAGTGAGATTTAAAATTATATAGACTCCAGTTATTTAAGGAAGAAACCACTCAACGTTGTTCTGTTATTAGAAAATAATTAACAACCTGGTGGTGTGGTGTGATGAAGTGGCGTTATTTTTGCCACCATGTTGATGATTGTTTTTCTGTAACAGCACATATCAGTCCCCTAATACTGCAGCAGATTTTCATATTAAAGAGCATAATTTAAATTGTTACAAAAAAAGTTCCTCATAGAAAACTTTACTGAAAGGTGCACATTTGTTTGTAATGTGCACCATACAACTCCTTAAATGAGCTGTTACTATGGTAACGTTAACATATTAGATCAAGTATATTAATATAAACCTGTGATTTGCAGCTGCAGTAAGGACAGAGCTGCTGTTACAGAAAAATAATCAACACTTTCTGACCAATCAGAATTCAGCAGCACTGTAGTACAAAGTTGAGATATGTGCTTTGTTGGGTGTGTGAAGTTTGTTTTTGACTCAATACTGTTACAGCAATCAGTTTTTTTTTTTCTCCACAGGTATAAACTCCTACATGTATTAGAGTTTGACGCAAACCGAAGGCGTATGAGTGTGATATTACAGGCTCCCTCAGGTATATGTGAACAGAATTCTTTGCAATTACAGCATGTGTAGATATGACATTCATTATTATATGTCTAGTGCTATATACATATGCTGTGTTCATCTTAATTGGGAAATGGAAACGAGGAACTATGTATGTATTCTAGTCAGGTACCCTAAGTGATTGAGTTTATGATTTATTTACTTCTTCAAAACAGTCAACTGTATGTCAGTGTTAAACATTTAACTAATACATGTGATAGAGTTGACAAAGGTGAAGTAATTCGTTCTGTATACTCAGTAGTTTCATTTATGTTGACCGTGGGAGTCGCCTTATTTGCATGATGAGGTACATTGGACTCAGGTTTATAAACAATTGAGGCATTTTCTTCAGCTTTTCCTAGTCTGACATCAGAAGGTCTACGGTCCAAGCTTTAGTTAAATGCAGTCTAATAAAATTAGATGTAATATACAGTACAGCCAGTTATGTACAAAATGAATAAAGTTTAAATGGTACACATATATCAAATGTTAAATATTTGACTCCTGGGGTTAACATGTAATGAAATATTTCTTAAAGCCGTGCACAGATCAACAGCTACTGCATAATGCCTTCATTTTTTGACAGAATTGTGTAATTACGGTAATTACAAGTTTCTGACATGTAAGTTGTAATTACCAGCAGGAAGCATGGAATTTTCATTTGTGCTGCTGGGCTTTAAAACAAAAAAGCAACACAAAAAAGCCAGTATTTTAGCTTTCTGTTTTGAAAGGCATAAAATTGAGTTTTTCCCAGATGGTTGAGTTTTTATTTAGCCGTTGTATAAGTTACTATACAGACACCAATTTCCGAGTCAAAGAAACTCAGCTCATGCAAATTAAGATTGCTCAGTAGAAGTATTCAAAGTATTTTATTTGTTATTTACATATGAAAAAATGCTCAATTCTGTTGATAATTCCACTAACAAATACTGAACATATTTACTTTCTGATGTACAATAATGTATTAAACAAACGTTTATCAATAATACTAAAGCAGTATTAGATACACGTTCACAAGAGGTAAACTGTAAGCAACAAGTGTCCTGTCGATCACTAGCATAAGCACAGAGTAGAATCTAAAAGTTACCATATTAACCATATTAAGGTACCATAGTATGTTTTAATAAATCAGTACCTGCAGTTAAATATTAAAATGTTAATAATGCTACATTTGGTCTTTTAAAAGGTATGTGTTTTGAATAACATCTTAATAACAATGAGTATGAAATGCTGATGTGTAAATAACAGTTTTATTGCAAAGAAGACTTTATGTCTGGTGAAATGAACCCATACAAAGTGTCAGCTAACAGCATGCTCTGTGTGGTGTATTAGGGGAGAAGGTGTTATTCACTAAAGGAGCCGAATCCTCTGTTCTTCCCTACACCAAGAGCGGAGAGATCGAGAAGACCAGAGTGCATGTGGACGAATTCGCTCTGGTAAGAGACCTGACAGCCTCTGAGCCTGATTAGTTATAAGTTTTTATTGGACAAATATGTTCTGCTGTTATGGGAAGATCAGTAATAGTATGTTGTGATGAAGCGGAGGTACTACCCCGAAATTGAGTACTTTTTAGAATCCCTGCGAATGAGTTGTTACTATAGAAACAATAGAGTATTCAAGCGAGCACAAAAATGCAAAGCATCCGCACTGTCAGAGCTGATGTTATTGAACATTAATCAACAGAACAGAATCATGACATTGCAGGTATACTGAGGAGGATTTTGAGGGACTCTTGTGTAGAAATAATCTTCTGTATAAGATTCCTATACTGTATATGTTCAAGATTGTGACATATCATATAAGAGCGATGGGAGAAAAAAAGTTTTTTGTGCCATTGAAATAATTCACGCAAGGCTTGCAATAACAAAAATAAATCTCCTTAGGACATAATGTAATTTTAGAGAGTGAAACAGTGCATCATGCATTCCTTTGGGAAAACAGCACCATGTGCAGAGTTATCAGCGTCTCATTAGAATCAGCAGGGCCTTTATAGAAACGTACACTTACGTGTGACATGTAGACTGTAGGTGTTGAAGGCTTCAGTAATTATATTGGATGTGGCTTTTGACACTAATGTAATGTAATAATGATTATAGACTTATTAGTAAGCTGTAAAAAAAAAAAAAAAAAACAGTTTGAAGATGTGAGTTTGGTTTGTTTAAGCATGTTTTTTGCCACTGGGAGGATTTTCTGTGTTGCCGTTTTTCTAACTGTTCATTGCTGGTGGAACATACCTGATGTTCCACAACATAAATGTGACTATAAAAGGATGTATGTGTATATATATATATATATATATATATATATATATATATATATTATTTTATTTATTTTTTTTTTTAATAAAAATAAGTAAAGATGTGTATTTGTTTGCATGATGCTGTGGTATAAGAGGATTAAATAAAATAATGAGTACATATGATTGTGGACATATTATTTAGGTGATGTCAGTGGTCTCTGCCTTATCACTTATTTGACAGTTCTGTGTGTATTTTCAGTGAAACTTGCTGTTTAGCCAGACCTCTTAATAATATTACTAAATATAATATATAGCCTATGGCTATTTTGACAAAGTGGCTATTTTATGAAAGTGTTATGCTCATTTTCCTGTATTGTTTTCAGAAGGGTCTGAGGACACTTGTGGTGGCCTACAGGCTCTTCAGTGCGGAGGAGTATAAGGAAGTGGAGCGGCGGATCTACGAGGCTAGAACAGCGCTCCAGCAGAGAGAAGAGAAGCTCAGTGAAGCCTTTAACTTCGTAGAGAAAGACCTGCAATTGCTCGGAGCCACTGGAGTGGAAGACAAGTGAGTCTCCGTCACACACACACACGCACGCACACTAGCTCAGTGAGGTGTGCTTAAGGATTAATCACAAAAATTGATGTACTTATGTACTCATACCTACTGTACAGTATAGAAGTACCACACAGGATTTTCCATAGATACAATCTGTAATTTAGAAACAATGGTGCTTTACACCTCCGAACCGAGTGCATGGTTCATCCAGGACCAGGCCTGAGAATCACTGATTGAGTCTGTGCTTCTCTTCAGATTCTCTATAATGTCACACTTTCTTCTAATTAGTAGTTATGTTTTTCTTACATTTTCTCTATAAAAAATAATGTTGTACTTGCGTAACTGCATTCAGCTGGCATTATATGTATTTAATATACAGAATTTTTAATGCTGAACGATCGTTAGGCTATATCCACTGTAGTGCCCTTGGTGTACCAGAAGGCACGTTCTCATCCTTATTTGAATGTCTTTCCAACACGCCCTTTTTCTCTTTCCCCCCTCACCTTTACCCTATTGCCTGCTCACTTTGCTGCTTGTTTTTTCTTCTTTCCCATCCATTCTTCTCCTTCTCAGCCCCACCATTCACAACCACTCTCTTTCTCTCTGTATGTGTGCTGAACATGTGACACATCATCCTTCACTGCAGTAGCCCTTAAAATTGTCAACCCAAGTTACAAATTATACTCGTGTGCACAGAGTGGTGTGACTGCTTTGTGTTCTTAGCCTTGATCCCCTGAGACTGTGTTCAGCCATTTAACTCATTCTCTGTAATCGTACTGATCAGCACGTCATTTTTATTTAAACTGCATGTGCTGTTCTGTAAGTCTTATTTACTAAGTTTTTTCACTGGTTATGTGTTAAAAGTCACTTGTTATATTGTTCACTTGTTTTTTTTTTTTTATCTGTGGAATTATGCAGACCTGAAGGAATTTAAAACTGCAACTTTTTTTTTAGTTACATTTAGGAATTTGTAACAATCTAATGAAAAAGTTGAATGGTTACAGTAGCTACTTTTTTATTCTGTACAAAATACAGATCAATAAGGCTAACAGACAAACAGACCCCGTGTCACCTCTTTCTCTGGTATAATTTTAATCTCTCTTTCTTCTGACTGACAGACATAGAGGCCACTCCTCCTTCATTATACATTATGAATAACAAAATGTTCATACCTCCGTCATTATGACCAACAGTGGTGCTATATCTGCTTGTCATATTTTTTGACATATAAAACAATATCATTTTTTTAAAGAATATACATTTTGTGTAATGGAAGGTAGTGCATCTGTTGTCCAGTGTGCAATGTAGCATGCAAAAAGTTTGTGCACAGAATTAAAGTACGGTTAATGTGCACCATGAATCTGCAAACAAGGGTTAGCACATTTCTCATAAAATCACTGATTGCCAAATATATTCCACCCCTTATCAGGTGTCATTGTAACAGATAGTTGATTTCATCTGATGATCCATTTCATCTGTCAGTGGTTCGGCTTATGGCTGGTGATTGTGTACATTGTGTACAGATGAATGAGCACTGAGACAACCTACTTGTTTTGGTTATGTGACTCACTACAACAAGCACTTGTCAAACCAGTCAGTTTCTATTAAAATAAAGTGTAATTTATAGGTCAGTTTCTATGAAAAGTGACAGTGTGGACTTTTCTCTGCATCCTGAATTCTATGATACCATTGGGTTTTGTAAGTGCTTTACCTGTGTATTGTCGTGTAGGCTGCAGGATAAGGTCCAGGAGACGATTGAGGCGCTGCGATTGGCTGGAATTAAAGTGTGGGTACTAACAGGAGATAAACATGAGACAGCGGTCAGCGTGAGTCTGTCCTGTGGACACTTTCACCGCACTATGAACATCCTGGAGCTCGTGCAGCAGAAATCTGATCATGAGTGTGCAGAGCAGCTACGCAGACTCGCACGCAGGTGAACACACGCACCACACACACCACACTCATAGCAACAACAATAATTGTTGAAAAAAAAATTCTTTGTCCTTTATTTTATTTTACATTTATATTTTTGGCTAGATATTATGGTGTAATCTTCCTCAGGACTAATCACTTTAAAATAAAATTTAAAAAAGTTATTAAAATTAATTTGTAAAAGAAACCCTAATGGTAGATTGAAGATTGGTTCATTACTGTCAAGCCATATCTGATTCAGTCACAGTCAGTATTGATGTGTTGCGGTAGAAGGCACATTATTATGATTTTATTATTCAAGTTTATCAGTTCTGCATTATGTACAAAACCATTCACTATTTCCAAACACAGGCCTGTAAAAAAGCAACATTAAAAAAAAGCAACAAAAAAAAGCTACATATTACACGACAGTCCAGTTTACAGATGGAGCCAAAAAACTAATGTTCCTTGCAAGGACAAAGTTAACAGAAGAATTCATATTCTCCAGCATGCTCAGTAAAACCCAACCGCTCTTTTACTTATAAAACACTACTGATTAGTTTCAAGCGTAGAGTTTTCACACCGAATATTGACTGTGACTGTGTGTATTGTATTACTCTTTATTGATCTTTATAGAAGTTACTTTTATGTAGAAAAAAGCATTCCAAAGGTATTTTTGCCCATAGCATTTATTTATTTAGATTTTTTTTGTTCCCAAGACTTGGACACAGTACTGTAAGTAAAACCGTTAGGTTTTACTGAGTGTGCTGGAGAATGAGTAATGGACCGGGTTTTATAATGGTGTGTGTTTGTGTGTAGGATCAAAGAGGACCATGTTATCCAGCACGGGTTGGTGGTGGATGGTGCAAGTCTCTCTCTGGCTCTGCGTGAACATGAAAAGCTCTTTATGGAAGTCTGTAAGAACTGCTCTGCTGTGCTCTGCTGCAGGATGGCACCACTGCAGAAAGCCAAGGCAAGTCAAAATTTGCTGTGCGTGTGCGCGCGCGTGTGTGTGTGTGTGTGTGTGTGTGTGTGTGTGTGTGTGTGTGTGTACATTCTCGTGCATGAGTGCGTGTGTGCATGCAGCTGTTTGTTTGCAGCTGTGGTGCAGGTGTACGTGTTTATTTAGACAAGAAATGTATTCCCATCACACACTAAATACCCTTTTTTTTTTATCTGTTCAGCCTCTCTGTAAATAAGTTTGTGTAAATATAACAGTAGTGTGGTGACATCCAAATTGCTGGAGTAGCATGACTAGTGTCATTATAGTAACAAATCACCCAACTACTGTTAGCATGGTTACAATCGAGCAATAGATATTAGCATGACTATAATCAAGCAATATTTGCCAGCGCGCTGTTAAACAGAATATAAGCATGGCAGTGAATTGGCCTTAGCTAATTATAGCTGTGCTGATATTTAGTATAACTGCATAATTGCAAGCGATATGTTGCTTAATAATATTGATGTTGCTTAATAGTTCTTATACATCAGCTTTATAAACAATACATTTACATCGAGTAACTGGCATTTTAGACATTATGTGGCCAAATTATTTAAATTTTGCTTCGCTTGCAGAAATTAATCCTGGAGAATCTACACTCATTAAACAGTTTTTTTTTAATCTGGTTAGCTTGCTGACATCATCAGTTGGCTGAGCTGGCCATCAAGCTCACATCGACAGATTAACTTTAGTGCCTTAATCATTTTTAATTAGATTTATTGTTTGCTGGTTATGTTTTGTTTGATAGATGTTTTGGTAAAAATATATATTTTTGTAAAATAACCCATTCTAGGCTTTAGTTTCAGATATTTTTTTAGTTGAATGAGTTTTTGTTTTCCGTTTTGATCTCACAGTCTTAACATTGTTCTGGTTTCATCTTTTTGTTCAGTTCTACAGTTTATCTCTCCCGATACTTGTGATTTATTACAGTTGTCCACTAGGTGTAAGATGTATGCATTATTAATAAAGTCCCTTATTATTTTTATATGATTATCAAGAGCTCAGTGCCTCCATGCTGGGTTTTTTTTTTTTAAGCTGTTTGTAAATACGGTGGTGTTTGACAGGTGGTGCGCTTGCTGAAGACGTCTCCAGAGAAACCCATTACATTAGCCGTTGGTGATGGAGCCAATGATGTCAGTATGATCCAGGAAGCCCATGTAGGGATAGGTGAGTGTCCGAAGACAATGGCGCATGAACTTTCTCTCAACTTAGCCCAGTTTGGCATGTTTAAAATGCTGTAACTTAAATTTCTTGGCGGTGAGTGTCTGACTGCATTTGATTGATTTCATGACAGCCCTTGCACTAACTAATTAGCATGCCAACCATAGATCTTCAGCACTGAGCTTTGTGTACATAGCCAGTGTGCCCTCAAGTTAATAATTTTGAGACCTTATTATGACTAGCATTGGCTAATGCACCTTTAATTGCCAGAAGATTTAGAATATTACAGGGCTTCTGTTACATCATCAACTGCTGTAGCTGTGTTTAGTTAAAAAAAAAAAATTGGCATGGTGACAATCACATCATGTAATATAAAATGTCTCTTTACAACCATCTGTAGTGAAGAAAAGCTGACTAGTGAGAGTTAATTGTTTTGGAAGGCAGCCTTAATGTTGCTTTAATGTCCTAATAAAATTTAATGATCTCTAGGTATCATGGGAAAAGAAGGAAGACAGGCTGTGCGAAACAGTGACTATGCAATCGCTAGGTTTAAATTCCTCGCCAAGTTATTGCTCGTCCACGGACACTTCTACTACATTCGAATAGCAACGCTCGTGCAGTACTTTTTCTACAAGGTATGTTCGCTAGGTACTCTTTGTTACTTACTGGATTTATATTACCATCACAGAGGCATGTTGCTTAAATGGTTTTGTGTTTTGTTGTTTTTGTGTTTTATTTTGTAGAATGTGTGCTTTATCACACCGCAGTTTTTATACCAGTTCTTCTGTCTGTTTTCACAACAAGTAAGTCTCTTTTCCATAGTTTGTAATCTATTCATGTGTGTGTTAAATGTCCTTTTTTATGTTTTGTCCTTCATCTGTGCTCTTTAATTAGGTAGGTTTTATACACAAAACAGACTAATGATAATACTTTAGAAACATTGTTTTGTAAAGGCATTTGGATATATCTAAATATGTGAATATATATATATATATATATATATATATATATATATATATATATACACACACACACACATATATACTAGTATATTTGAACTGTTTTTATTGACTGTGAATCCCTTTATGCACTTTTGTCGTTGTTTGTCTGGGCCCGTGCCTTTGAATTGGTCAAGGGCCCAATTAATTTGCATTGTTACATAACCAAAATCTAATGCATTTTAGTAAATTTGAGAATGCAATATGTCTTCCATAGCACTTAACTGGTTCTCTGTCCCTTGTTGTTGACTGGTTTTTGCAGGATATACAGTTCAAATCTGGGTTGATTACTACTATGGTTATTTGCATTCATGCTTAAAATAAAACTAAGTATATAAATAAAGTATCATTATTATCTGAGCTAATTTCATCTATGACTACCTTAATCGCTTTGTCAAATATATCTTTGTGTATGAACTCGTCTTATCTCTGTGGATAATGCTAAAATAAAAAGTTACCAAAAAGCTTTTATGCTAATTTATTACATGTTCTAATACTGTTAGGGTTACGTCCTAAAGTGGTATATTTCAAACTGCTGTGTGTTTGACAGACGCTGTATGACAGTGTGTATCTCACACTCTACAACATCTGCTTCACATCCCTCCCCATCCTGGTGTACAGTCTCTTTGAACAGTTGGTTCATCCTCACATTCTACAGAGCAAGCCAGCACTTTACAGGTATATAACACACCTCACTCACACTCGCACCCTGCTCCTATCAACAATAAAACAAAAAGTCTTTTTTTTTTTGCAACTAATAAAATTCTTAATAGTTACAATCTAGCTATTTCAATCATTCTAATTAGTAATCTAGTTTAAAATTTGTTTGGAAAATTAAGTAATTAATAGGGGAAAAAATTAAAGTGATGAATAAAGTTAGAAGAGAGCTTCCAGTTAATAAAATAAAAATAATTGGTTAGAATATAATTATAATGAATGCACTGCTCAATTTATGGTTATGGTCTAATGTGTGAAAAAGCTAGTGTTGTGGCTTCCCCAAATCTCAGGGCTCTGAAAGTCCTAAAACCACAACTAATTTATTTGTACTGAGCTATTACTGTGCAAGTCTTGAGCCACCCCTCAATACTTCATATTTTGCTTCTAAAGAGCCAGACTTTATATTTTTAATTAACAGTCTTAGTGGTACTGTAGGTAGTGGTTCCCCTGTCATGCGGAAGGCCCGGGTTCGATTCCCAGCCAGTGCCCAAACCCCCAGTCACTGGATGCAGTGCCGGTCCCAAGCCCGGATAAAATGGGAGTGTTGCGTCAGGAAGGGCATCCGGCATAAAACCTGTGCCAAGTTGTTGTGCAGACTGGATGGACCGCTGTGGCGTCCCCCTGTCGGGAGCAGCCAAAAGATCACCAACAACAGTCTTAGTCAAAAGTCTTGTGCACCGTGTTTTCAACTAGAAACTTTTTTTATAGGACTTTATTACTGCATTACAAAAACATTTCAGATTTCTGATCATTAGTATTCCAACACAAAATACAATGTTACAGAAAAATACTTGTATGCCAGAGAAGAAAGCAGCACATTACGTAAGCAACTACTACTCTGACAAGAACAAAACAAAACTTGGTAGTTAATTTCCTTATAAAACTGCACAAATTGTACCCTAGGCTAAAGGGTCCTTGAAGTATCTTCATTCCACATACTGTCTTTGTTTCATGAATTATTGTTTATTGTGCTTTATAGATTTTGTTTATTTTGAAGGAATATTGGCTCTGTAGTATTTATTTATGTGCCTTAGACTTTTGCACAGTAATGTAGTCTTGGAATCAATAGTTCACAAGACTTTCTGAAGGGCCTTTTGATTCTCATTTTTGGCAGGTTTTTGTCTCTCATTTTAGTTCAGTCCCTGTACCTGACCAGTTTAAGATGAATGTTTTTCGTTTGTTAAGCCACACAGTGACCTATGAATAATTCAAGCATAAAACAAAATTTAACGCAAGACATAAACCAGAGAGAAACAGGTGCAGATAATGACAGATGATCAGGCCGGTGATTAATATGCTGGTGATGCTGAATGCTGAGTGGTTGTAACAGACGGGAGGGGAAATGAGGTTGCTGCTAAGGTTGTTGCATAAAAAAAAAATATACATAATAATTTTCAAACTTTTCAGTCTGTCACAATAAAACATTTGTTCCCAATTCCTGAATTTAATCTGCATCATTTCATTTAATATGAAGAAATTAGGGGGTGGTTCAAGACTTTTGATGAGTAGACAGCCACACCTGAGGCAAGAGCCAGCTATGTTCGATGGCCATGACCGACAAAAATGACAGACACAAAGGCCATGCCTTCTTTCCTAGAACTAACAACAATAATAATAATATTATTAATAATAATAATAATCATCATCATCATCATTATAATACATAATTTTGTATTAATAACAATTTTTCATAACAAATGACAGCTGTCTTGAACAATCCATTTGAATTTTGTAACCTCACGTTAACAGAGATATCAGTAAGAACTCGCTGCTGTCCTTCAAAACCTTTTTGTATTGGACCATCCTGGGCTTCTGCCACGCCTTCGTCTTCTTCTTTGGCTGCTACATCCTGATGGGAGAGGACACAAGTCTGATGGGAAATGGGCAGGTCTGCTTCTGCATGTGCACACATGCACATGCACACACACTCTCATACACTTCCTGTTTTTCTTGTTCTGTTTCTACTTTTTATTCTGTCACTTGATCAGTGCCAGTGCGTCAGTCATGCAGATACTAATCAGAAAAGGAGGAGTGCACGTGTGCGAGAGAGAGAGAGAGAGAGAGAGCAATGTTTTTTGGCACCATTTTCCATCTGAACGTTAGGATTTCCGATTTGTCAGCTAATCACCTTTATATTTAGCTTCAATTTACATTATATATATATAATGTATATATATTATATATATATATATATATATATATATATATATAAATATAAAGTAACCAGATGTTGAGTGTGTAGTGCTACATACCAATACAGCACAGAGCCTCTGGCCCTTTGTACTAAATGTTAAACTTCTTACTTCAAGGGCTATTAATTTAAGTATCACGCCATGTGCAAGATAACATACAACCAATATGCTCAAAGTTTCTCGAGAGTCCTTTTTATTTTCTCACGTTATTTTTATACACTAGTGCAATTCCGCTAGTCCACGGAGACTCTACCGCTGTAAGAAAAGCTTTAACTTTTCATTATTCAGCATCTTGAGGACAGAGGAGTTTATATTTCGCTGGATGAATAACTGTTCATAGCAGCTGTGACATACTTGAAAATAAACTTTTTTGGATGTTCATAACAATAAATATTCCTATAAGAATTTGGTGTCAAATGGCTGTGGTATGAGAGGTATAACCAAACACTCTTAGGAGGGTGAAAAGTAACTCCTCTTCATCACACCAACACACACAGTGGTTTATTCCACTTATTACTTATAGCTCAGAAATCCCCTCAATCACCATGTAAAATTAGTTGAATCATTTCCAAACCAAATGTTTACATTGAGTTTAGAAAAAAAGGGTTTAATTTTGTTTAGATTGGAACTGCAAATTAATTGAGTGTGCTCTTTCTTAAAGACTTTGAGTATTTCGAGAGTTTGAGAATATTTGTCAAGATCAAAATAGGTAAACTGGACCAAAATTGGACAAAACATCAGCTCCCTGAAATCATTTGTCTGGCTATAACATTTAGATAAACTTTGGCTTGGATTTTTGTTTGTTTCCTCCGAGTTTTTTTTTCCCATTCCCCTTTATTCTTCCTTTATTTCTCATCTTTCTCTGTTTCTTTTCTCTCTTTTCACACTCTGCATGCTTTCAGATTTTGCGAGCTAACAGGCAGCTGGTAAGAGTTGATTGGATTACAGACATGCATGCCTCCCGTTATTTTTCATGTCGTGCCATCTTTGGATTTCTCACACACACACGCACACGCACGCACACACACACACACACACACGCGCACATACACACACACACACGCACACATAGTCTTGGAAAAATTCCCTCGCTCGTGCTTTGCATGACTGAGGGGAAAATTAGCTTCCGATGTTCTCCGGATTTCCTTCTCATTTCAGATAGTCAAGTATCATCTACTCAAGCACTGTTCTTTTGTTTTTAAGGAAAGCCTGAAGACATTCAGCAAACAATTGTGTCCTCAAACATTTAGCATCTGACTAATCATCAACTCCTGACATACTTACAAATAACATCTAAAATCCTGTTTAATGTGAGATTTATATATTCCACCTTCTGCATTTGTAGATGTTTGGAAACTGGACGTTCGGTACGTTGGTGTTCACTGTTATGGTCATTACAGTAACCTTAAAGGTAAGCTGTGTGTGTGTGTGTGTGTGTGTGTGTGTGTGTGTGTGTGTCAGTCGAAAAAGCAAAAAGCACATCTGAAAACGGTGTTCATTTTTAATAGATTTTTCTTTTATTATGATAGCTGGCGCTGGAGACACACTTCTGGACATGGATGAACCATTTTGTCACGTGGGGCTCCATTGCATTCTACTTCATATTCTCCTTGTTCTATGGAGGAATTATATGGTACTGCACCACTTTATTCTTATACAACACACAAATCATAAACAAAATTACCAGGACCTATGTAGTTTGTGCCCCCCCGCTGTAGCAGGTCATGGGTGGGTCGATTTCTTTGATGTGGCAGGCTTATGACGTAGTGAGCTGTTGTAGTGGGATAAACATGACCTTGATAACTGCGGTAGTAATATTATGACCTTGTAAACACTACGACTATGACCTTGTTAACTCCTGGATCTGCAGCAGTGTTATGACGTAGTAAGCAGTTGCAGCAGGATTGTGACCTGGTAAACCTGTTGAGATAGTGACCAATTACACAGTTGTCCAGTAATTAGATTGTGACCCAGTAAACTGTTGTTGCAGGATTGTGACCTAGTAAACTGCTAGAGCAGTAGTGCAAATTGGACACTGTTGTAGAGGGTTCGACCTCGTAAACTGTCGTAATAGGCATATAGCCTCAGTAACTGCTGCAACAGGATTACATGACTTTGTGGCGAGATTTGTTTGATCTTATTTACTGCTGTAGTTGATAGCTTTCATTAGACCATATTAACCATTGTAAATGTGTATTGTTGGCTAATTTAACATTACCTTAATACACATGTGAGCATTTATAGTATACAGACATAATACCTTTCTTTCCTTTCCCCTCAGGCCATTTCTCCACACGCAGGACATGTATTTTGTCTTTGTCCAGCTGATGTCGAGCGGCTCGGCCTGGTTCGCCATCATCATCATCATCATCACCTGCCTGTCCCCTGATGTCATAAAGAAAGTGGTTTACAGACACCTACAGCCCACCAGCACACAAAAGTCTCAGGTCAGAATGTGGTTCTCTCACTATATCCATCACTAACGATTGAGACGATTGACCAGAGCAGGACGGAATGAGATGATTTGCATGAATGGCATTTCAATACGTGTGCACCGAATTTAGCTGTCTTGAGCACTGCATAAGCCGACACTAACAGAGAGGAAGCATGTCACTCAGCACAGCACAGCATGGCTTGTCAGCAGCACACAATCATGACCTCATTCACAGTAACACACTCACAGTAACACGCTCACAGAAGTGAACTGAGACTAAAGGATCTTCATGTATACAAACCACATCCTGTGGAAACTTTATAGACTTGCAGTCTGGCTGGTATTTACCTTTAAGAAGAAAAGGTTAAAAACATTGGTTTGCATTGTGGTAGCTGTGTGGTGTTTCAATGAGAATATCACCTTCCTATTTCTGAGAAGTTGAGTGATAAAGACCTGGGCCGGTTTTCACAACGCTTCTTAGAATTCTTTCAGAGAGCTCCTGTCTTAGCCTAAAATATCCTAGCTGGGAGTCTTAGACTAAAAGTGATTTAGAAAACTTCTTAGAGCAGGAAAGTCTGAGCTAGGAAAGCACAAAAACCTTTATTTTTGTGAGGAGGTGTGGTTGACTCCGTTGCGAGAGATGATGCAGCAATTCAAGGGCTGTGATTGGTTGATGAAAATAACCTCTGACCTCTGTAAAGATCTTGAAATGTGCTCTTTGTGAAAATAGAAAATATGATAATAGAATAGACAGTGAAATCACAATGTTTGTAAATAAAGAATTTGCATAATCAGGAATCAGGCTACTTTATGCAATGTTTGTTATAGTCTAAATATCTAAATGTCTACTTTTGAAGCAACCAATTCCCACACAGTAGTTACTATATTTAAGTTAAGGTTACCATACTGATTTTATCACTTGTAATCCATTTTAGATTAATGGGAGCAAAATGACTCAGCTTTCACCAATTTACATGATTGACAGTCTATTTAAGTTGCACTTTTGGATGGTATGTAGCCAACATTCCAAGAGAGATGGAAGGAATTAAAAGAACAAGACACTAAATTGTACAGAAAAGTAGTGTTTACTTTTAGCTTTACGTTCAGTGTTTGGAGAATATTTCTTCTTTCCGCCATTTTGTCCTCTTAAAAGTCCTCGCTACTCTTTTTTTTGTTGTTGTTATTTTTGGATTTTTCCCCGATTTTCTCCCTAATTTAGTCGTGTCCAATTCCTCCTCGTCACTAGGGGGCTCCCACATTAAGGCTACTGCTACCACTCAGCCGGGAGGGCCGAAGACTATCGTCACGTGGTTCGGAGGAACCACGTGACGCCAGCCGACCGCATCTTTTCGAACTGCTCGCTCGCGCACCGTTGGGGGCGGCGTAACACACTCGGAGGACAGCGCTATCCGCTCCCTCCGTTGCGCGAGCTCACAGACGCCCCTGACTGGCTGTAGAGCCGTGATTAATGTGGGAGCACTAAGTACCTCTCATCCCTCCCCTCTGAGAGAGCTCGGCCAATCAGCTCTCTCTAGACCTCCAGCTGCGAGAGGTCTCGCTACTCTTAACAATTTTTACCTTAGGAGCTGTATTTAGGGCTAACGTGTTTCCTGAATAATGTTTATCTTTACTAAGATTTAGACCTAAATTTAAGGGCAAATTTTAAGAATTTTCTAAGAATTTCGTCACTAGGAGCAACTTTTAGGCTTAAGAAGCTTTGTGAAACGGGCCCTGAAGTATAACTGGTGCATCCGCATCGAGTTCCCCTTTGCTGTGAAATGTGTGGTTTAAAGCCTCACTCGGGACGGGAGTTAGCAAAGAATACGCTATGAAACAATATGATTCACAGTGTTTACCATTGTTTGATGTACTACACACTTAGATTTATGTGTTAACGTGTCTCATGACACAGAGAGGGTATTATGGGTTAAATGTGACACACAAAGATATGCTAGCGTGCAGTCCTCCCATAAACACGTTGTATGTCTTTTTGGTGCTATGCGTTGAGTGACACTTTGTGAGGCATTTCTGATTGCGTAACTGGACCTCACATTTTTTTTTACGCGTTTGATTAAATGTATTAATTAAAAACTCCTTGCATCAGATAAAAGGTCAAAGGTGCAGTGTGTTAATGTTGATTTATGTGTATTTACTTTGCTAGTTTTTCAAACCAGTGTATTTAATACAAATTTCTAATCTATAATAAAACTCTTGCACTGAACAGCTAGTAAATTAGCACAAGCAAGTTTTTGCCCTTGGCTTTCATTTTTGTTTCACAGACAGCAATTTCATCACATTATTATAGTATGCATTTGTGTATGGGATATAACAATCGTGATATTGTGTTAATATCAACTCTAGTTCATTATAAGTAAGCAGTACCACAGAAGAAAAAAGGGTGGTAATGCTGAATAGTGGCACAACTATGAATTGTCGCAAGTAACTGATACTGAATTTGGGAAAAATTATGGCAAGATTTTTGTTTGTTGTGTTACGTCTAGGTCGGGCCATAACAGGAATGAAACAGAAAAAGAAAAAAAAGGAAAAAGGGGGTGAGACCAAAAGTGCGTTTGCTTAGTGTTTATTTACAAACAGTGAACAAGCAAATCCCCAAAAGGTGGCCGTGAGCTTCAGAAGCCGACAAGGCCAAAACAATAACCAAAATGCCCTCTACCTAGTACCAAAGTGAAATAACTAACCTACACCAAAACTAAAGAAAAAGAAATACAAAATTCTTCCCTTACTCCCTTGCTAACCGCAAACCAAGAGAAAACAGGGTGTAAACAAAATGGCGTCGACTCCCTACTAAGCCACTAATTACAAAACTATGTACAAATATATACAAATTGTATTTACAATCGGGCAACCAGAACCAAAGAAGGGCAAACACGAAAACAAAGTCAGAAACGTAGCAGAAGGTCATACACAATATAATTTTACGAATAATCATCAGAAAAACAGTAAGCAAAGACACGGTCTGAAGCACTGTGGTCTGAAGGCCTTAAGTAGGCCTCTGCGTCTCCTGGACATCCAATCATACGGCCGGAGGCGGGACCAACAAAGGACAGGCAGGGCAGCAACCAATAGATTGCAGGTACACTGAAGAGGGTGGGACCTGCAACAACAAGAGAAGATACGCCCCCATCCCTCCACCAGCAGAGACATAGCAGAAACTAAGCATAGCCAGACACAAAAATACAAATAAACTCAATATCGTTGAATATCATTGTTGCTCTGCTTTCTCATTTTACAGCAAGCAGGTTATCTGGCTAGCTAGCTCAAGCTTATTTGTAAGCACTGCTTAAAGGTGCTTCTGATGAATTTGATGTTACTTCTTCCTTCTTTTATTCATGTATTTTCATGTTTAAATTCCAGTTAGATTTCTGAAAATCGAACATAAAAATTATATAAAATTAAAATATTTATTACTCATACAGCGAAACACAGAAGTTGCTTTTTTTTTTTACAAAAAAGTACGAGCTCTAATATATTATATTATTACATGGTTCATACAACAGCACCTCCTAGAGAATACATTTTACTGTAGAGAGTAAAAGTACTTTTAACATGTATGCAGAGGCAGACGCACTGAAGTATAAATCAGCTTCATGAAGACTAGCTGATGATTTTCTAATCTGTATCTGTCCACTTTGTCTTTGCCCTCTTTGGCCTCAGAGTTTTATTCTCTTGGCTGTATGAAATGGGCCTTGCTTAAAGCTTCGATACGTTTCATTTTTTTAATGCTTTTGTTCTCTCGACATTTGTAAAGACAGAATTACCAAGTTACCATAGCCTTACCATAGACCTTTCTCATCATCAGCATGTTTCTGTCCACAGAACTAGTTTCTTTCTTTCTTTTTTTTTTTGCACTATTATGTTTAGATTCGAGACTGTGTAAAAGTCTTTGGAGATTTCTGATATACTCAAACCGCTACCAACAACCATGCTGCAGTCAAAATCGCTGAGATTACATTTTCGACATTCTGATGATGGATGTGAACATTAGCATAAGCTCCTGACCTGTATCTATATGTGTGTTTAAACGCATTGTGTTGCTGCCAAATAAGTGGCTAAAATTCGCATTGAATGTGCAGGGACATGAAGTAATATCTAATGTTTAAATGTCTGTCTACCCAAAAGGTGACATGACCACATTTGTACTCTCACTAATGCAAGACTATAATGTGTTCGGAGGTTAAATGTTACAGCGAGTCCTGGTCGAGGCTGATGAGAGCTCATCCGATCAAAAACCGAGGCTCTTAATGTAGTTTTAGATGCTGTCATAAATAAATAAAAAATTGTGTGTGTGTGTGTGTGTGTGAGACTGATTTTCAGTCTTCTTTATGTGATTGTGTGTTGTTGCATTTTAGATCTATGTGTTTTTCTTTCAGTTTTTTCATACAGAGTATTTCCGTCTTGGAGCTCAATCATTTGTTTCTCTCTGTACATCAGTCACCAGTCGGCATGTCTGACTTGAGCTCATTGATTGTTGCCATGGTTTCTTGGGTAACTACTTTGAAAGAGTCATGCGCATTTTGCATGTACAGGTGTCACATGTTCAGTTTAGAAAACACCCTTCCAAAGGCAAATCAAATTATCACTTTGTAATTAATTATTGTATTTAATTATATATTGATGAATTATGCATCCATTAGTTTAGTTTATTATAGCTACATAATTTTTTTTATTTATTAAAAATCCCTTTTTTTTTTTTTTTTCACTTATATATATATATATATATATATATATAAACAGTGCCTTTGAGTATGATTGGAGATTTTGTTCGTATCGCTTCCACCCACAGAGTGATACTAAACACTTCACATGATTAGCTAACATTGTTCTTCACTTCTCATTTGCATGAAGTAAAATCATGCCTCAGGTTCTGTCCTGCCCATTCAATTCCAGCAAAGAGTCAGTGTTCATTTATTGGGTACAAGATTTTTTACAGTAAACTTTGTCACAAAGCAGCTTTACAGAAATCCAGAGCTAGTTTCTGATCTCTAAAGAACATCTCCGATCTCACTCTTTATCAAGACATTTTTTAGATGTTCATTTGCATAAATGTAAAGTTTGCAGTCCCTTGCCTCCTTTCCCTGTAACACTGACTGACTGCCAGCAGGAATGCAGGGGTGAAATGTCCGCCTGTGAGTGTGTTGACATTGCTCTACGTCTGTGTCTTTGTCCTCTTATTACTGATCCTGTGTGTTTTCACCCCCTTCTCTCGCTCTGTAGATGTACTCCAACCGAGTTGCTATAGGTGACGACTTCATCGCTCTGCAGCCACTCTCCAGAGCCAAGAATCAGCTGGGCAAAATTAGGTAGAGTAGGAAGAGTCGTTTAACCCCTCAGTGTCGTGCTGCATGCTGTGGTGAAACCCAACTAACCAGAAAACACAGAAAGAGAGAAAGAGAGAGAGATGTTCCAATACTATTTTAACACACATTCCCTTGTATGTTTTTTTTTTTTTTTTGGTTCAGTCCTTTCTGCTATTTTGGAAGATTTATTCCAAAAAAATCTAAAATAAGGACAAAATCTAAAATCTTGTTTGTTAATTTGCTTGCTGTTTTTCTAGAATGAGGGAAATCAGAGCACCCTTATCATAGTTAATAAGAGTCATAACATTTATACAGTGGAACCTTGGACTGTGTGCATAATTCGTTCAGGAAGCATGCTTGTTTATCAGAACACTCATATATCAAAAGGAATTTCCCCATAAGCAATAATGGAAACTCAGATAATTTGTTCCACTGCCCAAAAATATTCATATAAAACTAATTAAAACAAAATCTAATAATAAAAAATAAATAAAATAAGTTAACCTGCACTTTACCTTTGAAAAGAATTCCGACAGAGCTGTTTCCATCAGTCTGTGTTTGTGTGCGGTGTGTGTGTTTGTGTGTGTTTGTGTGTGTTTGTGTGTGTTTGTGTGTGTTTGTTTGTGTGTGTGTGTTTGTTTGTGTGTTTGTTTGTATGTGTTTGTGTGTGTGTGTGTTTGTGTGTGTGTGTGTGTGTGTGTGTGTGTTGTGTGTGTGTGTGCTTGCGTGCGTGCGTGCGTGTGTGTGTGTGTGTGTGTGAAGGCGGGAGGAGAGGAGGAGGAAAGGGCTACTGTGTAGGACAATTTTCACAAACACATACACGCTTATGGAAAATTCCGTGTGTGTTTGCACACGAGTGTCATGGAACATCTCTAATGACACTCAGACTAACAGAATCCGTGCGTTACTCGCAATCCAAGTTTCCACTGTATTTCTAACATATGTTTATAGTTAATATGTGATCGTTATGGTCACTTCAGTTGGATGGTTTTAAATCTCAACTTTAATCACTCAAGAACAAGTTTGACCTAATGTTATCTGTGCAATTAAAAAAATATGTGTGTCCAGTAAACAGTAAGAATCTTCCTGTACCCATTTAAATAATAGTCGAATATAAAACTAAATCTGTACTGAGAGGGTCGGTGGAATTTATCAAGGGGTTGCTGGACCCAAAAAGGTTTAAGAACCACTGTTTCACATAACGGCATTACGGCATGATGCTGATTTTCCCATACATTGTAAGTGTGTAAAATTTAAGAGTGTTTGCATCCAAACACACTCATACCTTCGTACTGCTCCACTTTTATGATTATAATTAGAAAGAGTGTATGACTATTAAAAGTAAAAGCTAACAAGGGTGTGTTAAAACAGTACTGGAAATCATAGAGGGAAAATTGAGTGAGATGATACCAGAGGTCACACAGTTCACCCTGCATGTCTGCCTGAGTCAACCTGCATGTCCCTAATGCACATCCCATTCCATTTAAAAGAAACATTTTGGTGACAACTTGCAGCAAATCAGACCTGACCTGTTGGTAAAAAATACCATTACAGTTGAACCTAGAGGTGGCACCATACTGCGTTTTTCTTTTTAATATCTATAGTGAAACATTGACTGTCAATGGCAATATTTATTTCTCTATAAATACTTAATAAAAGTAATAATACAAGAATGATATAATAACTATAATTGTATTCAATAATAAAATAATGTAGATATAAAAATATATAGTAAGTAGTAATAAAAAAAAAATCTGACAAAAATACACTTGAGTGTGTAAAGATTTCCAGTTGAAAAAATGTTCTCTCCCCCTTTAGGAGTGGCTGACTGTAACTGTTTTAATTTGTTGCACTGCAAAAAGTTTACGGATATTTCCCCATACTTACAAGATTAATTTTTTTATTATTTTATTCTTTTACAGATACCAGCTACAGGTTACAGGGTTCAGCCATCTCTAGTTGCAAAATTTAGCTTAAACGTCAAACTCTCTACATCTAAAATGAAGTCGTCTGAATTTTATGTCACTATTCAGGTTATCCAGCACATGTTCCACAGCTGATCTTCCATACAGCTATGTTTTGTCGTTCCACCTCTGTGCTTGTGCACAATGCTTTTTTTTACAGACCATTTCACCCATTTGTCTTTTAGCTCAAGCTGAAATAAGCTCTGTAATCTAGACCTTGTTTTTTCTTAACCCAACATGCATGCTTCAGAAAGCACAATACTCTTATAACTAAACCCCTGAAACTGGCACCGCTTCACTGTTTTTAATTTTTTTTTTCTTATCCTTGAATGCATGTGCAAAATTTTTTTTTTTTTTTTAAGAATGATTAGTTTGATATACTTTATTGCTATGAGCATTAGAACATGATCTCCAGTCCATTTGAAATGAGATTATCTTTAAAAAATAATCACAAATCTTTTTTTTTCTGTAGTAAATAAGTTTACAACAGAATAATAAGTCACTCTTGTAAGTTCCTCCTACACATGTAAGTTTTTTAAGTTCTTTTTTCTCACAATTTTTATAAACCTTTTAAAACAATGTTTAGAGTTCTACAATTGGATCTACTACCTCTAGTGGGCGCTACAGCTACATCACCATGTTAACATCTGCAAGTGCAGCTTGTTTTTTAGCAGGTTTCATTTATCGTGTCACATACCGTAATATCTGGAATAGCATTCTGACATAACTGCAATAGATGATGCATAATTCTCAGATATATTATATCCATTCCTAAATCATAGGCCAAAAAAGTGAGCTAAGTTCCAGAAATTACGGTAATCGCAGAATTCCGTTTCAACGCGGTCTCCGCAGTGGACCAGTGGCCATTTCCTTGCTCACTCCACTTTTTTTAAAAAACACGCTTTTTTTCCCCTCCGTTCTCCTGTTTTCGTCGGTTTTGGAGCCTTAACCAGCTGTTTTGTCCTTCCAGATGGAAGAGGATAAAGTTTCAGTCGGCTCAGAATATGACTCTGCTGAAAGCAGGGACAGAGGGGAGGACAATTGGCAACTGCTAGCTGCTTCCCCTTCCTCTACCCATCATGCAGTTCCCCCCTTTCCCTAGGTAGTACTGCCCAACATAGACCTGTGGAAATGTGTGTGCCTGTCTCTGTGTGTGCTTATATATATATATATATATATATATATATATATATATATATATATATATATATATATATATGTGTGTGTGTGTGTCTGTGTGTCTGTGTGTGAGTGAGTGAGTGAGTGAGTGAGTGAGTGAGTGAGTGATTGATTGATTACTCAGGTCATGGGGAAGGTTCATGTTTCGGTTCTGCTCCATCATGTTTGTACTCTGTACTGTGCCATCCATCTGTCAGAGCCTGTGTGTTCTGATCCTCACACTCGTGCCTTTTAAGATGTGCATGCTTTTAAATCATTCAATCATTACCTATATTTTTGCAGTATATTTTCAGAAAGAAAAAAAAAACTTTACGGTACTTTTTTTTTTTTTTTTTTTTTTTTTTTGTAAAATCCAGATATTATCGTAACTGGTACTATAATGAGAAAGCATGTAATGATTTTTTTTATATATATATATATATATACTTGTTCAGGTATTTTTTTAATATTATTATTATTAAATGATTTATACGTGGCTGTATGACATTTTTTGTCACTGTGTTTATCTTCATTACCAATAAATGTGTACTGTCAAGCAGTGTTTAGCTTCAGTAATCAAATTCATTGTTTACAATCACCTTGTGAAGAAGTGATTTGTTAATATGTTTTTGTGTTTTGATATTTAACGTCTGTGTGCATTGATCATCAGCTCTTACCAGCGTCCGCAAGCTACACCTCATCAACACCTTCACCAGCACTGTGGTGTAATACACCTCTATATAACCTCAGCTCTGGCTGTAGGCCCAGTTCATATTATTGCGCTCGGTCTAATATGCAGACCCGTCCACTGGTATGGTTTTCAGTGGCGGTTATACATCATACAAATCTTTGTTAAAACACTTTATTTGTACTGGTTCTAGAAATAAGATTTCTTGTTTAAGAAGGTTAGCGACAAGTTTAAGAAATGTCCAAATGTCATTGCTCGCTCCCCCCTGATGGCGCACTCGCTTGCTTGTCAAGTTGAATTTTGAGTCTTTGGAGACGGTCACAGCGGCTGATGGCTCCATTCCACTAATAGGTCACTTTGAATACCCACAGTCTCCACCTTATGAGTCCATGTTTGGCAGCAGATTTATCATGAGGAAGATGATCATCATGTCAGAAGAAGAAGAGGTAAAGTCAGGAGCTCCATCCTCACCACAAGCCCTTAACACACAAGTATATCATGCACATGTGCACTCTTCTGCTCACTCGCGAGGTTGATTTTCCACTCGTGCATGGAGTGTGCGTGTGTAATGTGTGCGATTCTTGAGATTAGGCCTCATACTTCCTAAATCAGACATGAGTGATTTGTATGCCGAGTGGACAGAGTGATGAGTGTCATTGCAATAAGAAAGCGTTCGCCCCGAGTTTTCCCCAACAACCCACCCAATATTGTACGATTTTATAAGACTTGAGATAGTGAGGTCTGAATATATTATGATTTCTAGAATAAAAGTGAATTCACAGGGACTTTATAAGCTCTGGCGGACGCCTCACAGGAAGAGATTTTTAAAACGTTTTTTTTTTTTTTTTTTTTCTTCCAGGAGTTCGTCTAAGAAGAGACGTGTTTAAATTTTACATATCTCTTCTTTTAGCACTTTGTAACAGTCAGAGGTAGAGCTGCAACTTTACATTTTCAACAGATATGTTTTGGAGCATAAAAGGCGTTGAGAATGTGAGAGGCTGGTGAGGGAACGACTATTTCTATGTTTCATGGCATTCAACAACATTATAACTGTACATTATAATTTGTACATTATAACAAATGTAACTGTAAACAAAGGTTTGATAAGGCAATGATTAGTAAACACACTAGAAATATTGGCAAATTGCTTTTATATAGCAGGACTAAAACGCTCCACAACTCCACGGCTGTTATAGAAAAATAATCAACAACAGAGTGGTAATTATAGCTCCACTTCATCACACCATGTTGCTGTTGATTAATTTACTATAACTACATGACACTGAGAGTTGATTCCTGAGAGCTCTTGTGTAGTGTACTGATGGATATGATATCATATTGTGTGTGTGTGTGAGAGAGAAAGAGAGAGAGATGTCTCTGCTTCAGATCTAACTGGAGGCTCATTTGATTAATGACTCTGCATGTTTAATTTCAGCTCGTTACAGATGTCTGGTGTCTCCATGCAGACGCTCCATTCGTCATTAGTGGGCCACCGTTTCACTTTAACAGTTTTACATGTTACCGAAACAGTTATATGTGAAGTCTTCTAATAATATAGTAATAACATGTTTATAATAACACAACATCGAGACAACCACACAAGTCTGCACAAAGGATTGAATTATTTTAAAGTATTATGTATAATGTATGAGAGTCGCGGAGGCTCTGTGCTGCCTCAGGCTGTGACACAGTTTCATACCGTTTTTATCGCTTGCTGCTTAATTTATAGGTTTGTTATACACATGTTTCTGTCCGTAACATGAACCCCCATCCTCTGAATTGCCCAGAATGCACACAATGATTTCTTGGCCAGTTTTGAACCACTTCCTTCTTTTGTTTCCTTGAATCAGTTTCCTAAATATTGTTTAAATCACCATTTTTTTTTTGTTCTTCCATTGGATATACAAAACAAAAATTAAAAATAATAATAGACAGGATGTTACTTTATGATAATTTGTCATTATTTGTTAATACATGGTGTTTGAATAGAAGTAGTAGTAGTAGTAAACACCCTGGAGGTTTTAAATTGACCCTTTTAACATTTAAGAAACGCCAAAAAACATTTTTCTTAATACAGCTATATACTTGAACTGTCTTACTAAGTTTACACTCAATTATTAATGTTTATTTATAGGAATTCAGTAGTTAAACTCAAGTAGCACAATGCTATGTGGTCGAGTGTAATGTTAACTCAATTCCTGCTGGTACTGAAGCACAATACACAAATCTGCTATTATATATACACATGCGCGCACACACACACACACACACACACACACACATATTCAGTGAAATCATTTCTCAAACTGTCAGGTGTAGTAAATTCCTAAGCACATCAGTTGGCCATGGTGTGTAGTTTGAAAAGAGCAAAACACATTATTGCTTATTCTCCACAGAGGTATTTATATTTAATGTATTATTTTAAGATTGTATTGATCTCTTTCTCTAAAATTAGACAATTACATTTTTGCAGTGTGTAGAATTGTAAAAGTTTGTTCAGAAAAAAATCTCCCAGGTATTTATTTTCATAGATGCATGATATATACAGTGCTGACCGAAGTTATGTTTCACCCAAGTTCTGTCAGCAGTCTTGTCATTTAATATTCTGACCGAATGTCCTGATCTATTTTTGTTCTATCTTCAGGCTTTGGCGGATATTAATGATGACTTGCTCTGCATCTTAAACACTATGGCCGTGTTTCAATAGCAAACTGCTGTCTGCGCAAAGCGCTCTTCCAGATTATGCTGAATTTAAATATTACGTTGTGATTGTTCAGTAATGAAAGCCCTCGATGCGACTGTATTTATTGAACAAATGAAGCAAATCTGCAGCAGCAGAACTGAAAGGATCAGGGCTTGTGGCGGAAGCAGAAAAGGTTATACAGTACTTGCAATCAATCACTGTTAGTAGCAACAGCAAAAGGCCACATCAGGTTCTACTCCTGCAAGTGGACATCAAGAAGCTACAAGAAACTGATGCTCACAGTAGAATCAATTTCTGGTTCTTGCTTAACAGGAGTGGAAACTAATGTGGCCTTCAGCTGTTGCAGCTCATTCACCTCAGGGAATAACAGCTGTGTGTGCTTTCTATATTTTGGGGCAATAGTGGCTCAAATAGTTACTGATGGTTAGTGATATTGGGGTGGGGGGTTCAAGCCCCAGATCAGCCGTTTCAGAAACACTCAAACCATCTGATCTGGTGCCATCACTCATACTACAATTAAAAGTCACAGCGATCATACATTTTCCCCCTCATTTTGATGTATGATGTGAACGTTAACTGAAGCTTTTTAACCTGTATCTGCATGAACGTTTGCATCGCTGCGTTTCTGTAAGAGTGGCTGGTGAGTGTGTATACAAATATATTTTCTTTAGAATCTTCTTGCTGCTGTTTATTAGCACTTTAAGAAGGTCACTGTGTAAGTGTATACAGGTATTACCTATAAACAGAAACATTTTACAGTGTTTGAACAAAGCTTTTACACGCAGAATCAGCAGATAATCTGGTATTTGTCCTCTTTAATGAATTGCAGTAGCTGACGCTGCGTTCTCAGCTCAGAAGCTAGACTTTTTTTTCTGCAAAGCTGAGATGTAGCATGTCTCTGAGGGATTTGTGGAAATGGAAGATGTGTGAGGTGATGTTTGCTTAGTCATCAGGATGCGGAGGTGAAGATTTCGCCGAGGAAGATATTATAAACTGATCAAGTGATCAACTTCCCTTTCAGTTTGCAGTTAAATCTTTCAGTTAAATCTTCAGCTTAAAATTCAAATTTAAAAGTCTGAATATGAATCTTTAGGTGTTTTTTCAGAACAATGTGGAAACCTCTGGCTTTCAGGCAATATGATACAATTTCATGACAGTGACTTAAGATTTTACTTTAATATAATAGCTGTCTTTGATATGTAATCAACTTTGTTAAATATTGTTTATATTTCTATATTTCTGCACGATTTGATTTAAAAAAATGACACTGCGACAGATTATTTTGTTAAATATTGTGATGGCAATTTAAGCTACAATATTAAACGTTATAAAATCAACACATGATCTCAGGAAATATTTATTTATCATTTCAAAATAAAAAAAAAATACAGTACAGTCATTGACAAACTGCATGAATTCACAATTATGCATATATTATGTGTAACAAATTGCAGCATTTTGTGATGAAACAATCGCAAAAGTCCAATTTGCAATTTAGTTTTTTTTCTTCAGTAAAGTTTTTCTGATATGATTTTATTCTGATATCTGAGGTGAAGTGTTTCTGGAATAGTGTTTTATATTTATTTATTTTTATTATAACACATGAAATGTGTCCTTTTTTTAATGATCATTGACAATGATTAAAATTAATTCCAATTCTTTAAAATTAAAACAAATCCATTTTACCCCAAATCAGCTAAGACATGCTATGGAACAGGCAGACAGGCAGACAGACACGGACAGGCAGACAGACAGACGGACAGAAGCAGCATAAACATACTGTCTCCTGGGTTGGGTGAGTCTTTGCTGATGCCGCTAGCCTCTTCCTGTAGCTGGCTAGCATACACACGTTTGTCCAGGTTTAGAATTTCAATACCTCTGATCCAGTGTGCCATTTCTACTACCCAGGGTAGGCTTTTTTCAGTCCTCTGCAGTGCAGTTGTCATGTCACACTGTGGCACAGTCGAGAACAATGTTCTCTGTGGTACAAAAAATGACCAGGACAGGACTCTGTTGTGTGTTCTTGACCAGGTGGGGGTGTTAAGGGACCATGACTGCTCCTTTATGTGGACTAACTGGAATTTGATGTTGCTGATGCTCTCTCCATTTGATGTTGCATGTCCTCTCCATGTGTTTAAGTTGGGTAAAAGGTCTGGACTTTAAACAGGGCTGGACTGAGCACGTAGCCGTGTGGTACTCCAGGGTTCAGAGTGAGGGTGGAGACGAGTCGAGTCACCCTTCTCTCAGGTTATGGTCTGTTAGCAGAATGGGGTTGTCTTGCTGGGTTTGTGTAACTGTTTTAATGGAAGAGCTGAAACCATTATATAGAAATTAATATATATCCTATCACAGGTGTTTAGGTGCTCCAGGCGAGTGCAGTCCATAATCAGTTGATCTATTTGCTCTTTAAGCAAACTAATGTTTGTTCAGATCATTGGGGCTGCTGGCCGTGATGTTTGGCACTAAAGGTTTCTCTAAGCAGTTCATAATCACCAGTTTTTAAGCAACTTGTCAGTCATCATTCAGCAATCTGTGCACGATGGATTTAAAACAGCAGCTTGTAGTCACAGATTAAAAACGTCTGCTCATCGATCAGTGCATGTCTTCAGTGTTCAGCCTAACACCCTGTCAGGTCCTGCTGCCTGGTCGATGTCAATCTTGCTCAGGGTGACTCAGACCTTGTGTGGGTGTAGTACGAGAGTGTGTGAAGAAAACATTCAGGTTATGCCGTGGGAGTGCCGTGTCATGTTCCATCACTGGATAGATCGTCACACTGGTTTACTAGGTTATTAACTAATCATGCATCTGTGCGATACTGTGCTTAAAGCTTGTCATGATATTGTAGTGTAATGACACTAATTATTGTTTTCAAGATGATATTTTATGTGCTGTTGTATGTACTTTTTGTGCTCAAGCAACAGAAGCTTATACAGTAGCTACCAGTTTAACATCACGTAAATTATGACTGCATTTGCATCTGTAAATGGATATTAATTATTTGATCTGAAATTCTTTTCTGTTCATCATGTAAACCTAAGACCACTTTTTCATGAATCTGACACTATACAGCAAATATTTAATATTTAATACAGTTCATTCAATCCACTGAGCTCACACACGTACTGTAAACTTGAACACTGCTGTACTGTGAATTAATTTGTCATGCAGCTGAAGGACGTCACCCTCATCCTTGAGCTAGAGCTTCATCAGTCTCTCTTATAGATCAACCGTGGGCCTTATATATAACACACACACACACACACACATTGTGTTTCTCATTCATCTTCTGTGTGTTTGTGCATCACATTACAAAAAAAAACATTAAGCTTGTACAATTATAAGTGTGTTGTGTTTGAAATTATTATTATTAATGTTAATGTTTTTAATCCTTCTTGTTTTTTCTTTTACTCTTTTTTCCTGATCCACTGTCTTCTCTACTTATCTTTTTTCTTTATTTTTTCTCTTTGCCTCTTACTTTCCTGCCCCAACTTATTACTCTCTTTTTCTCTCTCCCTCATATTTTTTCTCTTTTTTTTTTGTACTTTCTCCATCTTTCTTTGATCTCTCTATCTGCTGTTTCTCTCTCCATCTTTCACTGTCATTTCTCTCTTAATCTATCTTCTCTATCACTCCCTCTCTCCTCGCCATTTTTTTCTTGCTCCATATCAATTTTCTCTCCTTGTCTCTCTCTCTCTCTCTCTCTCTCTCTCTCTCTCTCTCTCTGCAGTGTATCGAGCCGTACCGAGGCGTTACCTGTATGGACTCAGTGTCTTGTTTCCCAGAAGGCCGTGGTTTCTGTGGCTTTCTGGAGCGACTGAAGCGAGCCAACAGGTGCCAGTTCTCTCTGTCTAACACTCCTGAGGAGCATTAGAGTGCAACCATAAGCACTCGGCACTGCTCTTGCGAGGGCGGGGTGCGGCGGGGCGTGATATGTGAACTGAGCTTGAGCTTTACGTGTAGCTTGAGGAAACTTTCCGGCCATCTGCAATGAGGCTACAAATGCACTTTGGAAAAGTCACGTCTGTTCGTTTCTGTCTTTTCTTTAACAGTGGCATTGTTTCTTTGTGACACGGTTTCTGTCCTTTCCTTAAAGAAATCGCTGACTGTTGTCACAGAGACATTACGTCATTCTGGACATTAGCCCATTTAAAGCATTCATTATTCTCGTTGAATGTTGGACAGTGTTTAGCCATTTGGATATGTTGCCTCCTAGTTGTGTGTTTGTGTGTGTTGCGGCAGGTTTTGGACCGTGTGCAGCCCTAATGCACTCTGCTTCCCAAGTTTTGTCCTCATCTGTCTTTGATCAGCACTTTGGGAAGTTTCTGTGTGCAGAAAAGCTGTGAGATGAAAACCCAACTCTCTTAAAGGAACAGTTCCGTGAAAGAAAGAAAAAAAAAAGGCGATTTTGTTTGTTTCATTAAACTGGTCCTTTAATGCTAAAACACTGCCACTGGGACGAAACGTTTCACCGTCCAACAACCACAAGAAAACAGCAAGACCACACATTGGCATAACTAGGAAATCATTTTCGAAGCAAATTACGAAAAAAAATGCTAAATATGCTAATATAATCGAAGTGTGACGAAACTTATCATAATATTTCTAAATGCTACGGAAAATGAAACACTGCTTTGACGGTTTCACTTGAAAATGATTTCAGTCGCATGATACTAAAACAACAGGAATCATACAAACCCTGATTTAACAGGAAAACGATCGTGAATGCTCCGTCCTGTTTCTCAAATCCAACACGCTTGAGCAAAAGCATTTTGTTAGACGTCGGTCAATGTTTTCCGAGCATCATTTATGAACAATTAAAGTGCAAAAGCGCGTTGTTTAACAGGCTTGTGCGATATATTACAGTACAATCGTCTCTACAGGAGCTCACACTGCCATGATGCGCAGGGACGTTTACTCCAGATATATTATATTACCAGACCTGCAAACTCTTACGCATGACGAGCATGCTGCTCCTCAGTTAAACGGCAGAACTCGCTAGTGCTAAGGTATCTCTCAAAAATATGCCAAGACAATAAAAGAGGAGCTGATCAGTATTTAAATGATCGACATTTACAGTTAAACCAAGGGAAGTCCCGCCCCTTTTTACCCACTCGCCAATGGACTCCCAGGGTGCCCTCACATGTTGGCATAGAAAATGTAGTCCTTCAGTGTACTGTACGTTGGACAAGTGTATGTTTAGTCAGTTAACTGTGTTTAGTACTCATGTCACTGAAAAGACTCAGTCAGAAATGGCACCAGGAAGGAAAAAAGGTATATACTGTATACAGTACAAATATATATTTTTTATATTAATAGATTAAATAGTCCTCCAACTATGTGCCAAATCTAGCACTTAAAAATTATGTTAAAGATGATGATAATGGAAAAGTTATTCAAAACGCTGGCTTGATCTTAAAAGTAGCAGAGTAGGGAGGTGAAAAGATGGCAATTAGCCAACTAGTGTATAAAAGGCTTTTTACTGCATGTTAATACAAAATCACCTGAAAAGGAAAGATCTATACTGCAAAGGTCTATTTATAACAAGTGCGTGCTATATAAATAAACATTTGGACCTGTCATAAAATGCTTTAGGTGGATCAAACCCCCCTGTACCTCTGGGACCGTGTCAGAAATCAGACGAGACACCGCAACTGTAGATGTGTTTATTATATTAAAGGATGTTTATTTATTTATTTATTTATTATTCCTCCCGATATTTTACTTTATACCCGATGCCTTAGGGAAGATGACAGAATCCTCTGCAGCTGCCTGTGGTGTGTTTGGGCTGCGTGATGGGTTAGAGCGTGGGCGAGGAAGTGTGTGCGCGCATGTGTGTGTGTGTGTGTGTGAGTGATACGACTAATCCCAAATATATCCTTACACACATGTTTGTCTTTCTTATTTTTGTTAATTTTTCCATAACAAATCATCCAAACAAACATAGACTAGTTTTGCTGATAATCAGTGTAACTCAAATAAGTGTTTTGATCAAATAAGTGAATGTTATAGCAGCTGTAACACGGTCTCTGAAAGCAACCCTCCTTATGACTATAACCAAAGGCTGCTAATATATAATAATGTTTATTTTTATGCAGCATGTCTTTAAATGTGTGATTTGAGAGATTGAGGTTCACACACACACGCACACACGCACGCACACACACACACACACACACACACGCCCCCTGGTGGTATGCCATTTTATTTCCGAGGTTCTTTCAACTAGTGGTATTTGTTTATGGTTTCTTACAGTTAGTATTATTATTAAACACTAGTTCAAAATGTAAAAGTCATTTAAAAAATGTTTTCAAATAATTTTTGAAGCAATGATGAAACTCCCAGCTGATTGTCTTTAGTTAAAAGCATCATCACCAGCACTTCGGTCAGAAGATATTGAATGGTTTGGTTGAAAAGCATCTCTGACATTAGTGCAGCTAAAAATGAATATGATCATTCATGAGCTCATTGTAATACGTTATCTTTTCTATAGTATCAGCTCATTCACTCACCGTTCTGGTGATGTTTTTCTCTGTGGAGCCTCACGTATCAGCGCTTTATAAAAGTCAGAGGTTAAACTCTAACTGTTCCTGAGATGACAAGCTGCTTGACGAGCAAGGCCGGTGAGGTGATGACTGTTTATAGCTGCTATAACTGAGAACAGGAACTATAAATAAAGTCCTGAAACAGATTGTCAGCACATCCAGTCTAGTTTCACTGAAAGATCTTTCTTTCATAGTAACCTGATACATAACGCTGTCCTATCGCTCCATGTCCTGTCATTTCATCCGTGCTGCGCTCGCATGCCATTTTTTTTCCATCACTCAGTCATCTGTCTTCGCTACAGTGTAGGGAAAGTCAAAGGCAGAGGTGCTGTGGTGAAAGACCACACATGGAAAATGGATAGTTTTTTAGGGTGATCCAAAATCCATGTTTTCAATGAAAGCATTTTAACGAAACATTTGTCCAATCAATACATTAAATTTTCCATTGATTGATAGAGTAAACAGACAATCAATCAAATGGAAAAGCTTGGAAATTCTGATTATAGTTGTGAGATACAACAATCTCAATTTCAGTAAAATAATATATAAATATATTTTTCACTTTAAAGAAGTGGATGAACTAGTGCAAAGTGAAAAAGTCTAGTGAAAAGACTAGAAAAAAAATCTATACACACTTCAGGAAAAGGAAAACATGTACAAATATAAGAATACAAAATTTATTGCTGTTTATATATTGATGAATACTGTTATATAAAAATTGTTTTATTATGTTATAAAAAATATAATTATTATTTTAATTATATTTTTCTTTTCTTGACGTGTGTATGAGTTTTTTAGGTGGCTCTGCATTCAGTCAGGAAGAATAAAGCTGTTAGAATGAGACACATCAGAGAAAGTCTTCCTAAAACTTTTGTTCAAACGTATCCCCATTTTTACAGATCTACACTTTTATTCCACTGTACAACGATTAAAATGGTCAACAGTCTTATATTTTTGTCCAAATTCCAAATAAAGACAGTCTGGTTCCCTCTTAGATGAACACTACAGATACAGTAAAGGCTGAAAGACTAACTCGAGTCTAATGTTAGCAAATAAAGAGGCTGTGCGTTTAACTCATGAGTTTAAGATGAAAATAAAGACCTTGAACGAGGAAAAAATATCATGCAAGCTTTATGGGGTCTATCGATTTTAATCCTGTAGTGTGACTCGGGCCCAGACTCCAACAGGTTCATCTCCATTTAACAATTTAATCATTTAACATTTTCTATCATGATGTCATCGCTCTCACCTTCACCCTTTGTTTTGTTTATTTTTTTTTTAATGCTTCCAGATCGTGGAGTGACCCAGATCCGTTCTCTTCCAGCGACCGCAGCGTTTTGACCCTTTCTCCTGTGGAAGTCTCTCACTGCTAGTGTATAAAGAAGTCATCATCATCCTAAAGAGGAAATCTACAATCTTAAGACTTTTCTATCACAGAAGATAGAAGTTTTTTCTCTTTTTCACTTTGTTCTACTTGAGTGCACATCGATCAGAACGGACCGTCCTTCGCTGTCCTTTACAAGCCTCTCTGTATTTCTCTTGCCCTGTAATGTAGCATTAGCTCACTCCAGAGATCTGGCCCTGATTCTGACATCACTTACTGAAGGAAGCAGACTCATCAGCTTCAGCTTCATCCACCCTTGACCTTATTTATGCATTTACACATTAAGTTCTTCCATCATCCTCAGTTAATTACCGTGCACATTCTGTCTTATATTTTTCTTCTTTTCGTTTATGGTGTGTTTATCTTACTGAGCGAGCCTGTAGTCTGTATGCGCTCCTCAGATTACAGAGGCCTTTGGGTTACTACGGCAACCATGCGGAAGTCACTTTAGAAATACGCTTTATTTCAGAAGGTCAGGGACAGTTCAGCCAAAAATAAAATGTCCTTTTCATCCAAATGTAGTCAGTCAGTTAAAACATTTTACTGCCCAGTTTGCTTCCTTTTTTTTCTTTGGCACTATTTCGCTAATGCATAATATTGATCTTGCACGTCAACGTTGTGTGTCAAATTGTCTTTATTAAAAACTTATTGATACGGACACTGGTACAGAGTCTAATTAGAGGCTAAAATATTGCAGTTACCAGCCTCTGATACTATGACTCCTATGACTATGACACTCCTTTCTGAATCCCAAGCTGTGCTAAGGAAGGAGATCAGATTTGGTGCTGTAAATCAGAATCCACATGCTAAACTTGCAGCTATTAGCTTTCAGGACCTGCTAGTTTACTTACAGCGCCAGCACAAAACGAGACAAGCAAACATGTCCTGGCTGACTACATTTGGATGGTGTGTGTGTGTGAGAGAGGGAGAGACTTTGACTGGTTTTGTTCCTTTAAATTAGGAGGTTCTCAGTGAAAACTCCAATACCGAAGACATTCAGTCCTGTAAAATATATTTATAAAAGTGTGTAATACTTAATAAATCCATCTTAATATATTACCAGAGAAGAATTTGGGAGCGGTCACAGCTCTGACATGAGACTGAATATAAAACTGTGGTTAGATTTTTCTTGTTGTTGTTGTTAAACCTATTTTGAATGAATGATGAGACTGTAGACATATCAGATGAGGAATTGTAATTGTTTTTTTTTGGCAGTTATATACTTCTTGGTTAGTTTGTTTGTTAAATCACTTTTTTGTGTCAGGAAACACAGGGCATCAACAACCGCCTCCTCCATTCATGTTGAAATATCCACACAGCTGCCAGGTGATTAGTGACTACAGTGTTAGAGCTAATAAACTGACAGCTCAGTGTGTTCGTGTGTGTTTAGGCTGTGTGTGTTTCTCAGAGACGGTAGCAATAAGAATCTCTAGACCAAGGAGGGTCCACACCCGCTGCAAGGCCAGAGCGCCATTCCTGGTCCGTTTCCATCATTTTACATTTAAAAATGTTGACAAAGTGTGTTACTGTAATCGTTCTCTCCTGACAGTAAAAGTGTTAATTTATGGAAATTCTATTTACAAAAATAAAACTTTTTATAAAAAATATCGTACACTACATGAAGGGTACCTATTTATTTTAGATCACCTTTTTTTGTTTTTTTTTTGTTTGTTTGTCCAGAATGATGAATCAATATGTCTGCGCACAAATCCACATGATGACACATACAAAGTCGCAATAAAATATATATTTTTTTATTATATATTTATTTACTATTATTATTTTAGAAAACCAAGGAAAACCCATCTATGTAAATGTCTTAACTGTTTGGGGCAGGACATTCATTTCTGAACAACTGTACATCGGGGAAAAAAAAGAAGAAAAAAGCTACACCACAAGAACAGAACTCACATTTATGAACACTTTGTATGGAAGAAAAACAAGAATAGAGGTTTATTTCTTAACAAATGTCAGAAAATCCTTCCAACATTTACGCATTAGTGTTGAACTTTCCGTTAAATTATTAGAAAATTAGGATGTCTGATTGAACCATAACCAGTAACACTTTTCACTGAGAGTTCCTACCACTTCACTAGCTGAAGACCTGAAGTTAATAGCTGATGGCTGTACAGATGAAGTCTATCAGAGGAACGCTTTCTCTCTCAGGAGGACTGTGCCACTTCCTCCTCTTCCTCGTCCATTTGCACCAGCACTGCGTGACGATTGGCCTGTGAACCTTCTTTAAACAGGACCTTCTTAATGACACCTGCTTTAGGGGCTCGGATCGTGTGCTGCAAAACACAGGATGGTACAATAAACTGACAATCACCCAAAAAAAAGTTTTTTGTTTTTTTTTATACTAAAGGAAGCGTCTCCTGCTTACCTCCATCTTCATTGCTATCATCACCATGAGAGGATCTCCCTTCTCCACGGTATCACCAACCTTCACAAAGACCTTCAGGTATATGCACACATTAAACCACCAGGAAATAAGAAAACTTTCCCTGTATCTATGTAACCACTGATTTCAACGTCATGAGACATCATTTATTCAACCTGGTATATAATATATGTGTGCGGTGCCAATTTAAGAAAATCAACAAGACGGCGTATCGACGTGCTTCTACTGACAGTTATTGTCCTCCCAAAGCATGTGGTTTTAATTTACAAAAAAGTGACAACATTAACTGCAGAGTATGACGTAGCATCAGTGAAACAAGCTAGATAGTCGCTCTCACTTACTGTACATTATAGCAGCTATAAAAGTGCCTCTTCACTAGCCACTCTTTTCTCTCTCTGTAATTTGTCACGTTATTGAGAAGCTGCAGTGCGTAAACTCCTGATGATTTGGAGACCAAAGTTACAGCTTTACTGCTGACTGTTACAAAGCCTGGACACTGGAGATTGTGTGTAATCATTCACACTTATAAAATCAGTCCTTTAATCTGCGAAGGTGGAGCTTCCAATGTACAGGTCCCTGTCAATAAGCTGTTACTATAAAAAGAAAAATATATTTGAGTGCTTTAATGTAAACCTGTGACTTGCAGCTGCACTACTGTCAGAGAAGGCAATTATTAAAGGAATTATTTTAACAAAATCAACACCTTTAGACCAATCAAAATCCAGAATTCAACACCCCTGTGATATATTTTACCTTAGCAGCATATTATTCACAAATTACTCACTACTACGCATTTTTTCATTCTCAATATAGCTTTGAAACTAATAACAACCAAATCCAGACCTAACATCACTCAACTTATTTTCTCTGGGGTTGTCTGCAGTCAGTAGTTTATCAGAAATGGTCCAGAAGTTAAATACCCTGTATTTTTAGACCCTGTGGAAAAATTTACTAATTTCCACATGAGCAATTTCAGTTTAAAATCCAGTACACTGCAAATCTCGGCTGTTTTTTTGAACCCAAACTTCCCTGTGTGAAAAAGAAGTATAAGCATGTTGTACACAAACAATGCAAAACAGAACGTACAGTTTTAAACACATACCTTCTCAATGGTTCCAGTCATGGGTGCAACAGCACCACCTTGTGCTCCGGCGGTTCTCACGCCAGCCAAGAACTTCGGTACAGGCACTTTCACCTCCACACTGCCCTCCTACAGAACCACAAACAGATTATAGATAGTGCTGCAATGCAACGCTCTGTACATGCCTGATTCTTGTGTTTTCCCCCCCATTTTATGCATGGTGTTGCTGCTGCATGATTGTCTCATTGGCTAATTGCATGAGCAGAGGTACAGAACTTGCGGCAGAACATAGACTTAATTGTTTATTTTTTTAATGAATAAATAAATAAACAAAACAATCCTTACCATGGAGAAAAGATGAACTGAGTTGTCTAGTATGACCAGTTTGGGTCGAGACAGAACTCCATTTACAGAGCAGTGCAGGTATGTGGCTCCACCCACTTCCTGCAGCTCACCTGACACATGGAACACCTGGCCTCCAGTCTAACACACACATGTATACATTTCATTAAACACACAGTGATAGAGCAGCAATTATCCTTCTAGGAATTCTTCTAGGCTTAGGCGATAGAACAATAATAATATACACTGCAATAGACACTCTCTAAAAAATAAAAAAAATGTTTGGTATGAGAGCTGGTTAAAAGCTGTGTACGAGGAGACCACCGTTGTGTCTCAGTTTGGAGGTGGCATCCTTCAAAGGCTCATATTGTTGAGACTAAGGCCGTCACATTTTAAAGGCCGCCTCAAACCTGGCCTTCTTTCCCCTGAAAGCAACGGGTGCAGTGGTGTTCGTCTCAATTCCCAACCCATCCAAAGATTCTTTGCAAGCCATTGAAGAGACCAGAAGAGACGATGGTGGACGCAAGACCCGGAGATATTAAAAAATATTAAAGTTAACCAGCGGCTGTTCGGCTCCATAGACCAGTGTCTTATTTTGGTTTGGCCTTCGCAGTCTACACAGTACGACACACACAGCTGGCATACTCTTCGCTCCCGTGACCAGACACACACACACAACAACAGAAGTGTTGAGGAACGTGAGGGCGAAGATGAGTGCAGAAAGCGAGGAAGAAATCGTCAATAAATTAGGAAAGGTTAGAGTCAAAGTATGGAATTATTTTTACACTGTGTGTAAATTGTGTAGTCGAACAGTTCTGACCAAAATTAGGAATACAACAAATACAATTTATACTTTATTTTTAACATTGCATTTACTGAATCAAAGAGTTTATATTTCTTTTTTTATTTATTGTCTTACTGATATTAGTTCAGCAAAGCTGTTGATTTTACTTGCTTTACTTTACTTTGCTTTACTTTACTTGCTTGATTGTTAATTTCATTTTATATTTATATAAATTCATTTTGTGTCTCTCTCTATCTTTGTGCCTTGATAAGGGCTAATTATTTTTTTTCTCCTGCTGTTTAATAAAAAATATAGCATTGTAATAGCTTAACATGAATCATCAATTTTATCAATATCAATTGATATTAAAAAAAAAATATTGTGATTAAAAAAGCCCAGACCTAAAATAAAAATATTAAATGTTATAGAAAACCTCTCAACTATTACACACATTTATCTTTGTTTAATTAAAACTATCAATACTGACAGGTTAAAGTATTAAAATAAGCACATCAACACATCATAATAAACATATAGCGTATGTGTACCTTCATGCTGTACGTCCCATCTGGATTGTAGGTCACAGATACTGTAAGTTCTGCAAAAGACACCACACACAAGTCACTTTGATAGTCCATTAGAGATCATGCATAGTGCAGAGGACAGCTATTTCAAGAGGCTATCCATTTCCTGCTCTGCACAGGAATCAAAAGTGTTACATCAGCATGAGGCTAATCCATCATACATGCATGATTTAGAGAAGTGGAACATTTTCCATGCGAACTAAAGGGAAAAAAGTATTAACCCAAAAAATAAACAAGTGCAGCTGCAAAACCCTGGTTTGTCTAAGGTGGAAACCTTAGAAAGAGATTAAATCCTACAGCGCCACTGCATTCAGTCTTCATAATGTTTACACTAGATTTGTGATGCCACAGGAAAAGCAAAAGACTGAGATTAAAAGCGTGTGTGTGTGTGTGTGTGTGTGTGTGTGTGTGTGTGTGTGTGTGTGTGTGTGTGTGTGCAGGTTTACCACTCACTGTTTTCCCCAAGCTGGAGTGCCAGGTCCCTGCAGCAGAGCACGTTGAGTCGGCTCCCGTTACCCGAACCGAAAGGAGAAAACACATCTGAAACAGGGACGCTTTATTAATGGGACATCCAACAGCAGTTTGTCCAACTCTCCAACTTTGAAATTCTGTTGAAATACTTTTAAATGAAAGCGCTCTTTTTTTCTTTCAAGTTGCTGTTTGACAGATCCTCTCAACTTCATAATTAATTTTGTGTGCATTTTCGAACCACTTTATTTTTGAGAAATTGTGATTTCTACTTTTTTAATCTTGAAAACTATAAACAAAATTAAATTTTAAAAAATTTACTGGTTCTAAGAAAAATTTCCAGGGTTTATGTTATTTTCATGAACATTAGATACGCTGCCTGGCATATAGATAGATGGATGGATATAGATTTTTTTTTTTCTATTATTGTCACACTTAAATGATTCAGATCATCAAACAAATTTTAATATTATACAAGGATTATCCAACACAATGCAGCTTTTAAATAATTATTTTATTAATTAAGAGAACAAAGCTGTCCAAACCTTCTCAACCCTATTTAAAAATATATATAATTGCCCCTCTTGCTAAATCATAAATAAATGGTGATTTTTAGAAAGCTGAGTTAAATTTCACTTGCTACACCCAGGCCTAATTACTGCTGAATCAAGAGATCACTTAAACTGAACATGTCTATCAAATTGATGCATGCTAAAATATCTCAAAAAGCAACACGATGTAAAGAAATTCAACACCAGATGAGATACTGTCTGGAAAGGGTTACCAAGCCATTTATAAGGTGCAGGGACTCCAGCAAACCACAGGGAGAGAGCCATTATCCACAAATGGAGAAAAGTTGGAACAGCGGTGAACTTCCCCAGGAGTGGGCGACCTACCAAAATTACTCCAAGAGCACAGCGTTTCAGAAAGAACTCAAAATAACATGTAAAGAACCGCGGGCCTCAGTTGCCTCACTGAAGATCAGTGTTCATGATTCATAATTAAGAAAAAAGACTGTGCAAATATGGCATCCATGGGGAAGTTCCCAGTCTAAAGCCACTGCTGACCAAAGAGAACAAGAAGGCTCGTCTCACAAGTGACAAAAAACATCCTGATTATCCCAAGACTTTTTGGGCAAATGTTCTGTGGACTAATAAGACAAAAGTTGATCTTGGAAGGAGTGAGTCCTGTTACATCTGGCATAAAATTAAAACCGTGTTTCATTAAAAAAACACCAACAGTCAAACATGATGGTTGTGTGTCGATCTGGTGCTGCTTTGCAACATCAGGACCTGGACGACACTTCTGAATGGCTCAATAAATAAATAAATAAATAAGGTTTTGGAGTTGGTATGTTTTCACAGCACTGTGCATCACATATGGTAAAAATGTCCTCGAAGTAGGGTTCACCCACCCCACCCAATATTGTTTACCCATACTACTAACATTAACACACCTGGGTCAGGTAAATGTGTTCATCAATTAAAAACAGCTGTAATTAGTACAAGCCAGACTTTTAGTCAATGTGTATAACGTGTGTTTGCATTCTGACCATGTGACCGGCGCAGAAACTCCAGTGTGTTCTCTCTCTCCTGCAGTAAAAGTCCGAGAGCAGCCTGACACACCACGTCTCCTCCCGGTGCAGTTGGTTTAGGAAACAGCTGATCGTAGTGCTGCTGGATAAAACTCGTGTGAACGTTTCCTGCCTTAAACTCCGCATGACCCGAGAGACTTAACAGGAAGTCAATGTTGGTGTTGAGACCCACAATCTGAGGACAGAGGACGTTAAAATCCCAAAATTAATAAGATTCACATGAACAACCTACAACAAATACCTGGTGTGCATTCTTACAGTTCATTTTATTACCAAACTTCCAAGAGGAAAAAAGTGTTTATAAATGCCAGTATTATTTTAGGTCTGGGCTTTTTTAATCACAATATTTTTTTATATCAATTGATAAAAAAATGATCATTTATGTTATATATAAACAGTTATATATACACATATGCTTTAAGTATTTAAGTTTCAGGTTTATTACAGCACTGCAGTGAGTGATGTTCTCCTCTAGAGTCTTACATTGTACTGACGTAAACAGTAGCGTAGTTTCTTCAGAGCAGCTGAGCGATCCTCTCCCCAAACCACCAGCTTAGCGATCATGGGGTCATAATGAGCCGAAACCTCGTCTCCTAACAGACGCACCAAAAGAAAATCATCAGCTATAACTCAGTACAGAGGAAACTTTATTAACCTGTTTTTACATTTGTGTTTACAACAATACAACTGTAGGAAATGAAATCATTTTGTAGTGGTACAAAAACTACTTCAGGAATAATTCATTCCGCATAGAATATATTCATGGAAAGCAGATTGTTTCCAAGTAATCCCAATAAGGGAAAAAAGAAAAAGATTTTAAAAATTTTCAATAAATACAAATTGTTATGGTACTGAGGGGAAAAAAAACTTGTGATGTTGGAATAGTTTAAGTTACAGCTTCACCTCTGAGTGCCGACACTGGAGACTCCTTTAATTAATATTAAATAGAAGTCTCCTTATAGAAAACTTAACAATAAATTTTTTATCTGTTTATGTGATGATCCCCTGCACATGTCCCTGTGAATAGGTTGTTACTATAGAAATGTATTACAATAGCATTACTGTACATATAAATAAACCTGTGATATGCAGCTGCACTACTGTCCTGCACAGAGCTACTGATACAGAAACTGAATCTACAACTTCTGACCAATCAGAATCCAGAACAGCACTGGGGTTTATTTAACTCACAGCAGAGATGGCTGTGTGAATTTCAGCTATAAGCAAAAGTAGATGTACTGCAATACTGTCTAATAAGGGTGAAGCATTATGGGTAACCTATGAACCACAAAGTTTGTTTTTAATGGCTGCACCACAACACAGGCCAGAGTGCCAATACTTTAACCTTGAGCAAAATTTGACTTGGCCCATGCTCCCACGCACCTTACAAAGTTATATGAATTCACACATGGGTAGTCAGGCATTGTCTGTTGCTGAATCTCGAATTATCATATTATACCTTGTGTGTGAGCACTGGGAAGTCCATAAAGCGCCCCTGTGTTAACCAGGAGCCATTTGGGGAGAAAAGTAAAATAAATAAATAAATAAATAAATGTAAAAAATGGAAAAGGGGGAAAAAATCCTTGACTCCTGTCAGTCACTGTCACTAGTCTGCATTATTTTTTAACTTCACACACACATCCAAGTTTAGATTATATGGTACCTGGGGAAGAATGGAGGCCAAATCTAAGTACTGTAGTATGGCACAGGTAACATGGAGGTGGAAACATTGGAAAAATGGAGAACTAAAACATGTTAGAAAGTGACATGTCCATTTTCTGCATACATGTGCAATATAAAGCGATGATTATATAAGGTAAGGCACTGACGTACAAAATGATTCCTCAGACAAATAGCATGTGATCTAATGTCTCTTACCTGCTGTTAGCTACTTTTTGAAAAATAAAATGTGAAATTGTAAAAATTCATTGTGGATGTTAGTCTGAATGTAAGCACAAGATCCAGCAAGTAAATTTTTAACAGAAACTTAACGCGGCTCAAAGGCTGTATATGACAAGAAACTTTTTTCACAACGTTTCACCTTATGCCGTCATATACATTGTGTTGCGTGTACACAAAAAGAAAGTAACAGCAGGGTAACCGTGATAACATACATGCTGAGGTTTCCTGTGTGCAAGCTAGTAAGAAAATCCATGCTGACCTTGACGCACTCCGGTCTCGATGCGCGTGTACGTCTCCTCCTCTGGTGTGGAAAGGTGCAGGAGGGGTCCGGCTCCAGGCAGGAAGTCATTATTGGGGTCTTCAGCATAGATTCGAGCCTCAAACGAGTGACCTCGCAGCACAATCTCATCCTGAGACAGTGGAAGCTTCTCTCCAGCAGCCACCTGACAAAGAAATCAAGCTTTTAAATCTTAAAGACAACATCACACTATACAATATTCATCATATTAAGCACAGCATTCATGATCAGAGTAACCATTAGAGTGAAACACAAACCCTTTTAGTTGATTAGTTTTATAATTTCCAGAGGAAGAATTCTAGCAGATTTCACCAATAAAATAAATGACTTTAGCATCAGGTTCAGTCTTGGCTTTCTCTCACAGCGTTAGATTTCTCTTGCTACATGTTTTTTCTATTTATCCTATTTTATATTGCTATCTTTTCCCTAGGCTTTCTCATGTTGCATCAGCTTTCTCCATGTTAGATTTCTCTAGCTACGTCAGCTTTTTCCTGCTGCATCAGCTTTCTCATGCTGTATTGGCTTCCTCATGCTATGTCCAATATCTCCAGCTATTTCAGTTCTCTTTTGCTATATAAACTTCCTCTCATTACATGAACTTTCTGCTGCTTTATATGATTTCTCTCACTTTGCTAGTTGTCAAGCTACATTAGCTTTTTCTCATTGTTAGGTCTCTCCTGCCATGTCAGATTTGTCTCTGCCACTCGAGTCTTGAACAGACAGTTGTTAAACATTTGTGCTCATTAGAACACTATGCACCCACCTGCACACCTCTCAGATCAGTGTGCGAACTGAATTGTGCTGATGTTACATAATCACAATCATACTCTTACCCTGAGCTGCCACTCCACCAGGTCTGTCCCAGTGATCATCTCAGACACGGGGTGCTCCACTTGCAAACGAGTGTTCATCTCCATGAAGTAGAAATTGTGCTGAGCATCCATGATAAACTCCACAGTGCCTGTGGTCATACACACACACAAACAAACACACAACATAATTTCTTGATATATTTTTGTCCCATTCTCTAATATATATTTGAAGAACTCACTGTAGAATTATGGCTACAGTGACCTCTTCAAATATATTAGAGAATGGTTAAAAAGTTCCAGTTCATTGGAACAAGATTGAGATTATCATTATTTAATTAATTTTATATTTAATTTGTTGAATCATACACAGTCTGATGCAAAACAGAGTGTATTCAGTGTCTCACCTGCTCCCACGTAGTTTACTGCTTTAGCAGCCCGGACTGCAGCCTCTCCCAGTTTACGCCTCACTTCAGGACTGATACCAGGCTGTACCACACACACAGAGTCGCATTTTTAAATAAACCTTAAAGTTTAAATGTTGCTGAAATGTTTTTTTTTTAATTAAGCATAAGCTATAAAAAGGCTTAGGAGGTGGTGTTGTCTCGTATGGACAACACCACCTCCTGAAGAAATGACTTTTCAAATTTACAATCACATGACCATGCATCATGTAAAGTGACTCATTTCTGATTTTTTTTTTACCCTAATGTGAAATTATCTGAATTTTTCATGCTGTCTAAATGCATCTGATGTTTTTGAGAACAGGTAGATTGAAATTTATGCAACTGATCGTTGATGCCAGCCAGCACCAGCAGGGCAGGAATTTCATAGCAGTCCTAGGAATACGGAATAACTGGTAAAACAGTGTAAAAAACGAGGCGCAACAACTAAAGCAAATACAGCCTGCTTGCCGTCCTCCAGAGCAAAATAAGTATTTGAAATGAATGAGTGCTTACACAACCTCATGATGGATTTTAGATAGTGTCAGCAAAGACATATCGATGTGTACGTACTTGCTGTTTCAGAGGACAGACGAGTCGACATTGAGCCACAAAAAAGTTACTTGTAATTATGAATGCAAACTGTGATGACCAAAAAAATCACGTTCTGACCGGAATTAAGCAATGTGGTTTACGTGAACGTAGCCAGAACTGCTTCGTTGTGTGCAGTTTGCTGGCTGTTCCTGGGCATACACTAAATGGACAAAAGTATTTGGCTAAACCTGCAATGACATTGTATCCAAATACAAATACTTTAATATGGAGTGCCCATTTTTGTGCCCATTCATTCTGTAGAGCATTTATGAGGTCAGCCATTAATGTTGGATGAGAAGGGCTGGCTCACAATCTCCATTCCAGTTCACCCTTAAGGTGCTTGATGGGGCCGAGGTCAGGGCTTTGTGCCAGTCAAGTTCTTTCACACTGAATTCATCAAACCATATCTTTATCATTCCTTGCTGTGTGCATTGGGACACGTTCATGTTAGAATAGAAAAGGGCGTTCCCCAAACTTTTGCCACAAATCTGGAAGCACAGCATTGTCCAAGATGTCTTGGCATGCTGAAGCATTAAGATTTCCCTTCACTGGCCAATAACATTTATCCATACGGTGTAGGTTGTCGTTGAGTGGGTTCTTGACTGCAACACAGTGAGGAAAGGAAATTGTATTGCATTGTAAAATCCAAATATAGCACTTAATTCATAAAAAGGATGTTAAAAAGGATGTTTTTCACTGATCTGATCAAACAATAAAAGACATCTCAAAGATGTGCTTGTCACAGTAACGTTGTTGTCCTCAAGTATGATTGCTTTTCTGCCTCTGAATCTTCTCCACACAATACCAGTGCATTCTGAATGATGTATTTCTATTTCATCCCCAATATAAATAAATGGCATCCATATTAACCCCTGGTGCTTCTTCTATGATTTTCTGGTGTCTCCGCTGCACGCTGCAGTCTCTCTCAAACAGATACACCGCATTACCATGTTGATCTCCAAACACCTGCACCTCCACATGCCTAAACAAGAGCAAGAAGTAAAGAACAGTAAAGAAAAAGCTTCACACCCATCTATTGAGACAGAAGCTGCTACAGTCAGAAAGACAAAAATATCTTCCAGCTTGGAAAACAAGCGATTTGCAGTGTGTGTGTGTGTGGTTGGACTATTTACCTGGGGTTTTCTACAAACTTCTCCACTAGCATGACATCATCATTGAATGATTTGCGAGCTTCTCTTCTGGCAGACTCCAGCTGCTCATGAAATTCTGCTTCTGAGCGAGCAATACGCATTCCCTGCAAACGCAATATACACAAGCCAATCAGGGCAAGTAAACATGATGAGGATTAATCCTGTTTAATCCAGAGTTAAGCACCAACCGAAACCCAAGCAAGATCTGTGATTAGAACACTGTTTCTCGATTAGATCTGATCTGTTCAATATCTTTATTTATTACCTCAAGAAGATAAACCAAACTTAAATTTATATTTTATGGAGACAAGGTGAATATGTCTCCATAAAAGTAAATCTTTCTCTCTGTTTTCCCTTAACTAAATTCCTGCTGCTCTCTCTCACCTTCCCACCTCCACCTCGTACGGCTTTGATCATAACAGGAAAACCAATCCTGGAAGCTTCAGCATGGAGCTTCTCATCTGATTGGTCCTCTCCGTGGTAACCCTCAATGATGGGAACGCCTGCAGCGGACATTATGTGTTTGGATGTGCTGATAGAGAACAAGGAATAACAAAGTGATTTAATTATTCTGGTTAATACAAGCTTAATTAAAAAATAATAATAATACATAGATTTTTTTAATAAACGTAACCTCTTGATGCCCATATCACGGATCGCTGTTGATGGAGGCCCAATGAAGATGATGCCTTCCTGTTTGCACAGTTCGGCAAACTCTGTGTTCTCAGACAGGAAGCCATAACCAGGGTGGATGGCCTTTACCACAAACACAAGAAGTTTAAAATAAGAACATATTAAAACATATACAATGTCGAGCAAAAGGTAAAACTCTTTACTGTGATGAAACATTTAAAACAATAAAATATTGGTGCATAAGAAGTTCTTATTTATATAATATCTCAATGAACATTGTGGTATAGTAAGTGATTTTATCTGTTTATGATTTTGTAAGTTTAATGAAGTGGCCTTTCCTGCATGGATGCAACATGAGTGGCAAACAAGAAGAGACACTGTGCTACTGACATGTTTTTAGACACCAAGCAGTTCTGGAAGTCTTGGATGTGCAAGTGAGAAAAACAAACATGTTGCACAAAGCTTTAACCATGAGTTTTGTTAATAAGCCAAAATAAGTAGATTTACACACAATCTGCTCAAACTCTCCTGATTTTCTGCTTCCAAAAACTACAGTAAAGGCAAACAACCTCCTCACAACCAGCGTTGAAACCAAATGGAATCTAGACAGCAAGCTAAGCTAGAACTTACAGGAACGTTATAAGTGTGAATATCATGTGAGCTGTAGTTATTTCAAATCAGCAAAAAAAGTGGCCAGTGGTTTTTCTGATAAAAAAAAAAGTGTGAAAGCAGCGTTGTGTTGTTCTTAAAACACTAAAGATGAACCACGTCTAAGAGCAATCCTTCTAAGAAAAGCCTTAACTCTGAACAATAAATGGCGCTGTTACATAACCAAACCTATAATTTCTTATGTTCTTCTATTTAAAAATAAATACATAAAAAATAGTACTGTGATAGATAAAAAATGTTCTATCAGGTTTTTATGATTATTTAATTTATAAACCAAAGCAACTTGTGCTGACTGTTTGTTAACTAAGCAACAACTTCTTTATTATCAAGGTAATTATTTATTTTTTATTAACCAAGTGACTTATAATTAGTCTTTATTAATGAAAAGACTAGTCCCAATTCCTTATATCCAAGTGACTTAAACTGATTCTTTATTAACTAAGGCAATCCTACTGAACCGTAGTGAAGCCAAGCGGGAGGAATGGTTGAAGGGTTGGAATAATAGTGGAAGAGTTGTACCTGTGCAGAGGATTTCTTGGCAACTCCTAGAACTTTCTCCATGCATAAATAACTCTGTTGTGATGGAGCTGCTCCAATGTGATATGCTTCATCTGCCTGCAATTTAAAGATTACAATTACATTTGTACTCAGCTGTTTAATTTACAGACGGCAATGCAGAGCAAGCAGGGACAGATTAACAGAAATGGACAACAGACATCTTTCATAATGTCACATATAGGCATTAAACAAAGCGTTAAGAAAGTGTTAAGACATGGACAATGGTGAAGAGGAAGTTGTGAGGTGTGATTTTCTCACCATGGCCACATGCATGGAGTGCCTGTCAGCATCGCTGTACACAGCCACAGAACGAACACCCATCTTTTTTGCTGTGCGCATCACTCTGCACGCTATCTCTCCTCGGTTAGCGATGAGGACTTTCTCTATCCTCCCTGCAGACACAAAATTAAGATCAGTACATATACCCACACATTCATCTTTCTTTTGTCCCTGTAATTTACAATTCACAAACATCAATATCATCATCCAGTGGAATTCCATAATTCACACTTCGGTCAGTTCACCTAAAACTACCAGCAAGCTATTATTAACATGCAGCATTCCTTTTTTTATTTTTAATATGATTCAAACATCACTATAATCTAAAATATCATAATATCTGTGACATTCCACTTATCTATTAACTACCTGATTTATTAACCAAGTATGTTAAACTGATTTGTCATTAGTTAAGCATAACCCACAATGACAGATTGAATGATGCTTAATGATGAGAAAAAAATTGAGTCTTATGATCATATGTTGATTATTCATTCATTCATCTGCTATACTGCTTTATCTGATATACAGGGTCGCAGAGGGCTGGGAGCTCATACCAGGAGACTTGGAGCACAAGGCAGGCTACACCCAAGACAGGGTGCCAATCCATTACAGGGCGTGCACATGCACACACACACACGCGCACACACACAGAAGGGTAATTTGGAAACACCGATTAACCTAATCTTTGTACTGTGGGAGGAAACCGAAGTACCCTGAGGAAACCCACCAAGCATTAGGGGGGGAGGAATGCAAACTCCAGACACCGAGGTGGGAATCAAGCATCACCGTGCCACTGTTATGACAATAATGATGATGATGATAAAATAATAATAAAAATAAATAATAATAATAATAATAATAATAATAATAATAATTTAGTAAAAATAGAATTATTACTGTAATTGACTGGTTACGTGAGTTAAATGATAAAGGATTTCATATAAATCTCAATAACATGTGAATAACAGGACATAATAATATTTGAAAAGTTTAGATGATGTTAGATGTGTGTGTGTGTGTGTGTGTGTGTGTGAGAGAGAGAGCGAGAGAGAGAGAGAGAGCAAGAGACATTTAGAGAGAGAGAGAGCGTGAGTGAGTGAGTGAGTGGATGGATTTTGTTTCATAAGACTAAACTGTTCTGTAATGATCAGAGAGTTAGTGGATTGTTTTTGTAACACTGCAGGAAAACTCTTGAGGGATGTGTGAGCATCCTGGAGAAACCATGGATCATATCCTCTTACCCACAGATGCATGTCTGACTACTCCTCTGCTCCAGAACAGCTTCCTACAAAAAAGAGACATACAGAGGTCAATGCTTTCATTTTTTACACAAAATCAGCCATATTTTGACAACAACCTGGTGTCCTTACACTCAAGGACAATGGCACTAGCACCGTTTCTGTCCAGCCCTTAACCTTGTCCAAGGCGTGACGTCACTGTGCCCAGTTTGGGTGCAGAACATCAGATTGATTAAACTAAGCACCTTAGTCTATTCATGTTTAATTAATCTCAGAGAATCCATGTCCACAGTCCTATATGAGAAGAGTGTAAAGCTGTACACAGTCACTTTGGGTTAATATCATTTTGCGTGGCATTTAACTGCCTGACATCGAAAAACCAAGCAATGCATGATCAGCAGCACTAAATATCAACACACATTAAAATCGATATAGTTGTAATAACTTACTGTAGCTGGGCTCTCAGAGCTTGGTTGATTCGTACTTGCAGGACAGCAGCCGCCATATTTGCGAGTGAACAAACACCGGTTAGCTAGGCTAATCTTCTAACAGAACCGGTAAATATTTTAAACTAAAACTTGGTATAAATTAACCTTCATTTAACAATACATTTCACCGGATTATACGATACATTACTGACCTATTTTTATTTTTAGCATGTGTCTTTAAAAGTCTGTAAATAAATACAGATATTGACAAAACGTTAGCTAGCTAACTAGCTTGGAATACAGTTTGACCCTATTAGCCACCCGTAGTTTCGCTAACCAATCATCGTGGAGGATGATGTAGGTGTGTTGGCCTCGTGCGCTACTTAGGGTACAACATAACTCACACATGATAGAGAGTGCACTACATGTGTAGTAAGTTTATTCTGTAATGTTTACAACAATAATAGCATTACATATATAATAATGTTTATAATACATTTTGTAATGGTTTATTTATTTATTTATTTTTGTCTTTTAATTACCTGTATTTTATGCATTAGATCAGTTATGTGTTAAATTCCATGTGCATGTATTTAATTCCTCTATATTTTATTGCTAATAACTACATTTTTGTCAAATAAAAAAGAATTTATACATGTAAAAGTAAACACAAATAAGGCTTTAATCAATATCAATACATATTTGTTAATCACATATAGCCAACAGTCGAAGTATGAAAAACCACATATAGCTTTCTAAAATATGGAAAAATGTAAACTTTTTAGCATATGATGATAGGTAAACATTTCGTTGCAACCTATCATCATGGTATGGTATTTAGTGCATGGAATATAACAGGCTAGTTTTTGATTTTTTATATCTTTAGGGTGTAACAGAATAATGATTCTTGAGTTCACATTCAGAGTTGCTGGTATTCTTGACTACGACGTTCGCGCATGAGCACAAAGACCAGAACTGCAATAAGGATGACTCCTACAACTACAGCACCCACCACAATGGGCACGATCCTCTTTATGTAGTCCTGCCAACACTCTGTTTCTGAAAAAAAGAAAATATATTATAATTAATTTACTCATACAGCAACTATTGCACCTATTCAGGCTGCAAGATGAGTACATGAGTAAGTGAAGACCATATATATCTACATCTAGAAGAGTAGTAAATAAGTGCAATTTGGAAAATGTCTGCACCTTTTCCGAAAGTGCCACTGGGCATGTCAAAAGCCTGAATCTGCAGTGGGATTAATTTAATCTTCAGATCTTTAGCCAGATGTAGTTGAGTCTTCGACTGGCACTTGAAGCTCTTGCCCTTGGTGGTCTTAAAGAGCTTACCATGGTCCAAAACGCCAGGGTACCTTTTACCTGTGGTAGAGAGGAATAACAGCTGTGGAAATTTGTGTCTAACTGGTTTTTGTTGCCTTTTTTAAAAATAATATTCTCCATACAAATAATTCCAGGAAAACAAAAAACAAAAGAAAGCCCAAAAACCCATAACATTTTAAATACAGATTTATTTACAGTATATATTTATTTTTTTAGCAAAACAACTGAAATACCATCTCTCTAATGGAAAAAAATTGGAAATATGAAAATAGGATAAAAGTTTGAGATGTAAACTTTACATACTTTTGCATTGTTTACAGTAAGGCTCAGGCTCCAGCAGCACTCTCAGTGTGCTCACATATGACTGATTACCGCTCTGCAATGGGAAAACATACAGTGTGATCAGAAAGGTTTACACCTGAGGCTAAGACTACATTCAGCACTGACCAGGGCCACTGGCAGTATCGGGTCCTCACTTTCGGTCTGCATGGCGCTCCAGCTACACTTCAGCAGTTTATGGACATAGTTTTACGCCGTCACCGTCCATATGCAGCAGCATACTTCGGTGATGTTATCGTCCATTCATACAGCTGGGAGGATCATCTATTTCACCTTAAAAAGGTATTGGAAGAACTTCGGACAGCCGGACTCACAGCAAACCCAAAAAAGTGTCACCTGGGGCTAACTGGAGTGCAGTACCCGAACACAATGCCTCGCCATGCAGACAGCACGAGGACCAGAGGCCTGCACTGAACTACAGGAGGTATATATGCGCCCTGGGCGACCCCTTAGAGCCACTGAGGCTTCAGATCATTCTGAGGCATCTGAGTATGCATGCATTGATAAGATGCTGCTGTTTGCACTTCTGTAAATAAAAGCATTGTGTGTTTGTGGAACTTCTACGTGGTTCTTTCCAACTTCGCTCTGCCTTGTGGGCAGCAGCTCCTGCCGGCCCTTTGATGCAGCTTTCACAGGTGTGGGAGTCTTCATGAGCTCAGACTGGTTTATCAGTGGTGTTCGGTCCGCTCGCCTTTTATGAACTGAGCTCAAACAGGTGAAATGGCGGCACTCAGTCAACTTGCCTTTACGAAACAAGCTCAGGCAGGTGAATCGGCGTTGTTCATCCTGCTTGCCTTTTATGAAGTGATCTCAAAGAAGTGAACTAGCGGCCCAATCACCCAATCACCTTTATGGAACAAGCTCTAACAAATGAAATGGCGACACTCAGTCCATTTGCCTTTATAAAACAAGCTCAAGCAGGTAAATTGGTGGTATTGCGTGCTCAGGCTGGTGCAACAGTGTAGCATGCTCAGGCTGGTATAATGGCAGCATAGCATGCTCAGGCTGGTGTAACTACAGCATAGCGTGTTCATCATTGAAGTCCCTGGGGCACGGGGTATCACCTCGCTTATATGCCACTCACGTGTGCAGGTTGGTGTAAGTTGGCAGGCAAGGTTGGACTCTTGTGGGAGGTGGCTCATGCAGCTTTTTTAAATGCAGCTGTCCTCTCACTGTGTCGTCCAGCTGGCCATGTTTGTCATACACTGGCGCAGCCTCTGAGTGAGCTCTTGTGACTTCCAACATCTGGGCGGCTTACTCCGACTGGGAATGGGGGTGTTATGCACTAAAATGCCCCCCTGCCACGGATTTCCCCCCCTTACATAATCTCTATCAAATATTATATTTGAAAACAAATTCATAGGTCTATGATTATCAAATATGATATTATTATTATTATAATGAACCCTAGGCAAGTGACAGCTGTCGAGACCATTAATACAAATTCTCAAATAATGTTTATTTTGTGACACATTTATTTTTCAGGGGTGTTTCATGAATATGCAAATAAATAATTATATATGAAACAAATAATATTTTTTATGATGAAAAATTAGATGAAACGAATAGTATTATAAAATAAGCAATATAAAAGTATACATGTTGTATATAAAAACAAAATTACTACAAAAATACTGTATATAAATTTCTGTTTTTATTTTTTTATATACAACATGTATATTGTCATATTGCCTATTTTATAATAAAAATTAGTTTTGTGTAATTTGTAAACCATAAACCTATGAATTTATGTTCTGATATAATATTTGAGAGATTATGATTATGATAGAGATTATGAAGGACGGGGGCCAATCCGTGGCAGGGGAGCATTTTAGCGCATAACAGGTCTCTGGTCTGGTCACTTTGGAGTGAGCCAAGGAGAAAAAAATTCGGCACATTCCAGTAATAAGTTAATATTGTGACAGTAAATATAGAGGGCAGGGCATGGTTATTCTAGGTGCTGTCCATTGGCAGCTGTGCTTGCTTGAAGTTTCTGATTATGTTTCGCCTTCCATCCAACAGGCTTCATCTGATCTAATTAACTGGAATGAGCTGGCACATATATAAACTCAGGGGAGTTGTTAACTTGATACGCTGATGGTGACCTATTGGTTGTTGTTCCACCTGGCCGTAAATTCATTGTTATTAAACATTAATTAAACAATGTTGGGGGATGACTTTGAAACAAGTTATTATTTGTGGTCACTCAAGGGCGACTCTACCACTGAGAGTAGATGTAAATGGTAAAATAGCAAGTCAGAACTGCAAAAGTCAGCAACTTGATATTCTCAGTAAAATAGCAGAGAGCTTCTTTGTCATATTAACTATAATCATAATAAAAAAGACTTGCTGTGTTATTTTTTTATGCAAATAATTATCAGAATTTTATAAATTGCTGTGGTATGAAAGGAATAAAATGTACAACGAATAAAAAAAAAACATGATTAATGGAGTACAGTAATGGATTAACCTGTTACTTCAACTTCGCTCTAAAATTCACAAATATACTGAAGTTATGTTACTTCATGTGCTGCAGGACCCAAATTATACCAGTTACTGAACATACCTTAATGAATGTAAATTCCAGATTCCCTCCATCAAATATGAGTGAGAAGATAGCTCTCTTATCGGTGCAGTATCCTGTTACACTGGTGGCTTTGGGGTCCATGTTGTAATATAATGTCTTCTATATAATTTGAAATAATAATAAGCATTTTAATGTAATGTATGGTTTAGTCTATATAATGCATTAATGTTAATACAATTTATTTAAAAAGTCACAAACAGATTTACACATAATCACACACTGTAATTTTACACACAGCTACATTGAGCTTTAAAACTAAACAAAAATATTTTTTTTTAATTTCAAGTATTCACCTTTTTTAAAAACTGGCCATTTTTTATCATTTGAAGTTATATGTTTTCCTGGTCAGAAATAGAATGGTTTAAATAACTAATTTCTTTTTTATATTTTGAGAAATAAAGGCAATGAATTTTATTTCAATGTGTATTAGTAAACAAAAGGTCTAATTATTGTAAATTATTATAATTATTAATAAATAAAAAATAATAATTGCAGAGGTATGGAGGCTGAATTGATGAGAATTTATTCATGAGTAGGTGGGATTGGACAGGAGTTCTTTATGTCTTTATGTAAGAGCGAACCTCATAAGGAGGTTTTTTGTGTGTGTTTTTTTTTAATTATTATTATTTGTTCCCTTTTCTTTCACTTAATTTACATCATTTAATTAAATATGAAGAAATGAGGGGTGGCTTAATACTTTTGCACAATACTGTAACTCTGCCCTACAGTATCTATCTATCTATCTATCTATCTATCTATCTATCTATCTATCTATCTATCTATCTATCTATCTATCTATCTATCTATCCTTAGTTGTACTATATACCTAATGCCTTAGCGTAGGCTTAAATGTTTGTGCTGATAAATAATGGTACCATAAAGTAATTTTGCTTGTAGTTGGAGTGGTAACATCACTGCAAACGTTTGTATATTTAGTGTGTATATTGTACTATTGAAGGTAATTTTAAATATTTTTAAATGCACACGTACAGGTGAAATGCATATGAATAGGCTCAATTCTCTCTCCATGTATCATTAATCATGTTTAAATGTACACATATTCATTATAAAATACTAAATGTACAAAAGATGTCCTCATGGCCAGAAAAAAAGAAAAGTGAAGCTCTCTGAAAAAATGTTGCATAAGCTGATGTGCATGAATGTGACATGTGTGCTGTTTTTCACAGCTCTTAGAGCGTAACATGACCAACTGTTTCTTCACCTCAATGTGCAGATAAACCGAAAAAGAAAACCACAGAGACTTTTCCTGACTCTACCTTGTCTTCTTCTACCACAAATTCCACACCGAGCCTGGCCATCACACACACTCGACCATCCTTCTTCAGTGTGTAGGTTTCTATCAGAGGTTTGCTCTCTTTGGGTTGGAGGCTGGGTTTCCTGGACATATTGTGCTGAGCCTTCATCTCCTCAGACTGGTTCAGAAAGACCTCTGAGTGCAAAGAGTCTTCAACTTCAGATGCCACACTGTTTCCTGTGGGCACAAACCATAAACTTATTGAGGGGCTTACGCTTTTCAGTTCACTCAACACAAGAGTTTTTTACCCACCAAATACAATGTGCAGAACTCTGGACTGTTATGGCAGTAATTTAAAGAGAGAAGTATGTAACACAACAAGGTCTCCCTTTTTACAGGTATTTTTTAACACATAATTCCACATGATATATTTCATAATGTGGATTTCCCAATTATTGTTCTACAATGAATATAAAGAAAGAAAGAACTTTTGAGTGGGCGTGTCCGAACTTTTGACGGCTACTATGGCCTATATACAGTATTTTTTTTTTCATGTTTTATGTTTTTCCTTTTCACAATGGATTATATCCATATTTAATCATGGCAAGAGGTGAAATCGCAAAAAAATCTGATTTTCAAAGAGGTCAAATTGTTGGGCAATATGAGCACGAACTGTTTCAGACACAAATAAGTACAATTCTTGAAACAAGAAAAGGGTAAAACATCAACATAGCCTTGAACTAATGGACCTGGGCTTTCTGAAATACTTCTGTTGAGAACAACCTTCTCATTCTATGCCTACGGCAGTTCCTGACTTGCCTAAGGTAGCGCTTAAAACTGCTTAAGGAAAGTCAATAAACTATTTTAAAAGTTTTAACAGTTAAACATTACTTGCTCAATAAGTCAACTTTAACTTTTAAAGTGTGGGTGCCTGTTTACTTCTTCGTATTTGTTTGCAGTGTTAAATGTTAGAGGATTTTGCAGTCTCATTGTTGTCTATACCACTTTATCCTGTATACAGGGTTGCAGGGGGCCTGGAGCCTATCCCAGGAGACTTAGAGCGTTAAGGGGGGGTGTAAACCCTGGAACGTGTGCCAGTCCAAAGCGTGCCAATCCAAGCCAATTCTCTTTTAAGAATATCCCCATGATGCGCAATGATGTCAGCTCATTCCTGGACAAGACTTTCTCTTATACTGAGCTGCTGAGTTACATCTCCAGAGAGCAGATTTAGTTAAAGGTTTCATTTAATAAACAAATCTGTGATGTGTATTATTATTATTTTTTTTTATTATTATTATTATTTATTTATTTATTTATTGAAAAATATATAATTATATATACTGTTGCTTCCAAACATAAATTTTTAGTTTCCAGGTCATTTCAAACTCATCTGATGTGGAGAAAACATGAACTCACCCATGAACAGCAGAGCAGCGAGGATGAAAAAGTGCATGGCCATGTGGTTTGCATTAGTCATCTTGAGAAAAGAAACTGCTCTACGTCTCATCGGTGTATGTGTGTATTGTCTTTAAAAGTGCTGGTAATCTTCTAGGGACAACCCGGGGCGGGGCTGTAATGCTCATCAACATAATACCAGAGTGCGTGTGCGTGAGAGTGAGAGAGTTAGAGGCAGAGAAAGAAAAAAGAAACACAGAGGTCAATGCTTTTATTTTTCACAAAATCAGCCATATTTTGACAGCAACTAGGAATGCTTACACTCAAGGACACTGGAATTAGCATATTAGTCAGTTAAAGAAGCTTCAAATAGTTAGACCAATTAATGAAGGTCGGTCAAAGAAAAGCCAGTTTGCACCTGGACTCCGTTACTGTGTTTCTGCTCCCGCCCTTAACCTTGTCCAAGACGTAACCAGTTTGGGTCCAGAAGATCAGATTCATTAAACTGAGCATCTCTTAGTATATAATATTTATAATTAATCTCACAGTCCTATAAGTCAAGAAAGTTATGCTGGACATTTTTTAGGCTATTGGCATTTTGCTTGGCATTTAACTACCTAGCTTATTTCAACATGTCAGGGAAAAAAATAGAAAAAAATTAGTTGAAAAGGAGCCCCCAAGATCTCCAGCACAGGCACAAGTCAGGAGATGGATACAGTGGCTTCATCACTGCCCAGAAGCAAAGTGATGTCTATTATTAACAAGTGGAAGTTATTTGTTACAACACAAGCTCTCCTTGGATCAGAACGTGCCTCCAAACTGGATGAAGGAGCCAGGAAAAAAACGAACAGGCTACCGAGAGGCCTACAGCAACTCTGAAGCAGTTGCAGGAATTTATGACATAATGGCTATTGTGTGCATGTTACAACAATATCACAAATTCTCCACAAATATTGCTTGTATGGGAGCATTGCAAGAAAAAAGCCCTCCTCAAGAAAGGCTACCTGCAGTCACAACAGAGCTTACAACTCACCTTGAAGATTCTTTGGTCAGATGAGACTAAAATTGAATGATTTGGTCACAACATCAAACGACATCTGGTGGAAACCCAATACGGCTCACCATGCGAATAACACCATTCCTACAGTAAAGCATGGAGATGGTAATATTCTGTTATGGGGTGTTTCTATCAGGGACCGGAGCACTTGCCAAGATAGAAGGAATATGGTTGGTGCAAAATACTGTCAAATTCTTGAGGAAAATCTGCTGCCATCTGCCCGAAAGTTGTCAATGGGAAGAAGGTTTACCTTTAAACAGGACAATGATCCAAAGCACACAGCAAAACTGAGCAAAGTGGTTGAAGTATAAAAAGGTGAATGTCCCTGCATGGCCTAGTCAGAACCAGGACATAAACCCCTTGAAGACAGCAGTCCATAAATGACCACCATCAAATTTAACTTAAATTGAGTTCAAAAACAGTAAAAAGAAAGAAAGAAAGAAAGAAAGAAAGAAGAAGAAGAGTGGATATTGTAACGTCTATATTTGCAAAACTTTGTGTGCAATTATGAAGGTGGCGGCTTCACCTGAATGAGATTACAAGTCACTTTTAGGAGGGTTTTTTTTCCAAATCAGGGACTTTTTTCTGACATGTTGGTGTTATATCTTTCAATTATATGTCAAAAGTTGCACTGACTAAATACAGCTGGATATAACTCCATACACCATAGAGAGTACACAGTCTAATAAGTAGCAATGTGGAGTTTATTCTCTAATGTTTACAATAACAATGTGGATTTTGTAATAGTTTATTACTAGTTGTCTTTCTGTGTTTTTGTCTTTTTATTATACACACGTGGACAAAATTGTTGGTACCCTTCGGTCAATGAAGGAAAAACTCACAATGGTCACAGAAATAACTTTAATCTGACAAAACTAATAATAAATAAGAATTCTATGAATGTTAACCAATGAAAGTCAGACATTGCTTTTCAACCATGCTTCAATGGAATTATAAAAAAAAAATAAACTCATGGAACAGGCCTGGACAAAAATGATGGTACTCCTAATTTAATAGTTTGTTGCACAACCTTTTGAGGCAATCACTGCAATCAAACGATTCCTGTAACTGTCAATGAGACTTCTGCACCTCTCTGCAGGTATTTTGGCCCACTCCTCATGAGCAAGCTGCTCCAGTTGTTTCCGGTTTGAAGGGCGCCTTTTCCAGACAGCATGTTTCAGCTCCTTCCAAAGATGCTCAATAGGATTGAGGTCAGGGCTCATAGAAGGCAACTTTAGAATAGTCCAATGTTTTCCTCTTAGCCATTCTTGGGTGTTTTTAGCTGTGTGTTTTGGGTCATTGTCCTGTTGCAAGACCCATGACCTGCGACTGAGACCCAGCTTTCTGACACTGGCCAGCACATTTCTCCCTAGAATCCCTTGATAGTCTTGAGATTTCATTGTACCCTGCACAGATTCAAGACACCCTGTGCCAGATGCAGCAAAGCAGCCCCAGAACATAACCGAGCCTCCTCCATGTTTCACAGTAGGGACAGTGTTCTTTTCTTCATATGCTTCATTTTTCCATCTGTGAACATAGAGCTGATGTGTCTTGGCAAAAAGTTCCATTTTTGTCTCATCTGTCCATAGGACATTCTCCCAGAAGCTTTGTGGCTTGTCAACATGTAGTTTGGCATATTCCAGTCTGGCTTTTTTATGATTTGTTTTCAACAATGGTGTCCTCCTTGGTCGTCTCCCATGTAGTCCACTTTGGCTCAAACAACGACGGATGGTGCGATCTGACACTGATGTTCCTTGAGCATGAAGTTCACCTTGGATCTCTTTAGAAGTCTTTCTGGGCTCTTTTGTTACCATTCGGATTATCCGTCTGTTTGATTTGTCTTCAATTTTCCTCCTGCGGCCACGTCCAGGGAGGTTGGCTACAGTCCCATGGATCTTAAATTTCTGAATAATATGTGCAACTGTAGTCACAGGAACATCTAGCTGCTTGGAAATGGTCTTATAGCCTTTACCTTTAACATGCTTGTCTATAATTTTTTTTCGAATCTCCTGAGACAACTCTTTCCTTCGCTTCCTCTGGTCCATGTTGAGTGTGGTACATACCATGTCACCAAACAACACAGTGACTACCTGGAGCCCTATATATAGGCCCACTGACTGATTACAAGATTGTAGACACCTGTGATGCTAATTAGTGGACACACCTTGAATTAACATGTCCCTTTGGTCACATTTTCAGTATTTTCTAGGGGTACCATCATTTTTGTCCAGGCCTGTTCCATGAGTTTATTTTTTTAAATAATTCTGTTGAAGCATGGTTGAAAAGCAATGTCTGACTTTCATTGGTTAACATTCATAGAATTTTTTTTAAATTATTACTTTTGTCAGATTAAAGTTATTTCTGTGACCATTGTGAGTTTTTCTTTCATTGACCGAAGGGTACCAACAATTTTGTCCATGTGTGTATATTCTTTTGTAAACTGTATTTTATGGATTATATAATTTATGTGTAAAAGCTGAAATATGAAAAAAGGAAAAGCAACATTCCACATTTAATCCTCTATATTTTATTGCTAGAAATTTTTTTTCAATAAAAAAATATATTTTTTTCAATAAACAATTAAATATTTTTTCAATAAAAGAATTTATACATGTAAAAGTAAACACAAATGAGGCTTACATTTATCAATATCCATACGTATTTGTTATTCACACCCTGCCAACAGTCAAGGTATAAAAACACACATTTAGTTTTCTGATAGATGGAACAAAATGTCAAACAAGTTTTTTCAAATGAGTTTTTAGCATATGATGATAGGTAAACATTTTGTTGCAACATGTTCTTATGGTGTATTTAGTGCATGGAATATAACAGGCTGGTTTTTGATTTTTGATAGCTTTAGGGTGTGACACAATAATGTTTCCTGAGGCTTTGAAGGCAATCAAATTCAGATTCGTTCATAGCCTTGACTACGACGTTCACGCCTGAGCACAAAGACCAAAACTGCAATAAGGATGATTCCTGCAACTATAGCACCCACCACAATGGGCACGATCCTCTTCATGTAGTCCTGCCAACACTCTGTCTCTGCAAAAATGAATGAATAAATGAATAAATAAATAAATATAATGTATTTAATTTGCTCATAAAGCATCTATTACACCTATTTGGGTTCAGTAATGTGTTATATCATGAGGGCTCACCAATTCCCACTGGTGCATCTCTCATGCTTTCTTAATCTACTTTTAGATTTTCCTCCAATTGTTCTCCCAGCATTTAAGAAAAGCAGGATGGTCCACCTCATTAAGGTTAAACACACCCAATAAATGCATTTCACATACACTACAGTATCTCAGTAACTGCTAATGATTCGTTATGGAGATATAGGAAAAATGTCCAGATAGAGATCACTGATACACTGCACTCTGGGTTAGAATTAAATCAATTACAACCTTGTTTTTAATTTCTTCATACCATTAACTGTATTTTTGTTATGACTGTTGGTGGTGCTGTTAAGCTCACTCACTTCCATGAAGCATCACAATAAACAACTTTTGTGATTTAATTCACACTTATGAACAGCAGAAAGTTCTTGATGTAGACGTCATAAATTAAACTGATGTCATCTTATCCATTTAAACACTTACACCAACCAGCCCTGAATTTGTATAAATCAAGATGAGTACTTCATAAAAGAATGACAAATTAATCAGTAATGACAATACACATCAAAATGTAGAAGAGCAGTAAATAAATACAATTTGGAAAATGTCCGCACCTTTTCCGAAAGTGCCACTGGGCATGTCAAAAGCCTGAACCTGCAGAGAGATTAATTTAATCGTCAAGTCCTCAGACAGATGTAGTTGAGTCTTCGATCGGCACTTGAAGCTCTTGCCCTTGGTGGTCTTAAAGAGCTTATCATGGTCCAAAATACCAGGGTAGCTTTTATCTGTGGGGGCAGAGGAAAGACAGCTGTGGAAAGTTTGGACTAACCTGTTTTTGTTGCCTTTATATTTTATTTATATCCATATGAATTCCAGTAAAAAAAAAAAAATCTGAGCCCTAAAACACTATTAAATACAGTTTTATTTACAGTATATACACATATTTATATATATAATTTTTTTTCCATCAAAACAATTGGAACACCATCTCTCTAATGGGAACAAATAATATAACATGAAAATAGGATAACATTTTATTATTTTTTTTATGGGTTGAGTGCTATGGTGTAAGATGTGAACTTTTCATACCTTTGCAGTGTTTACAGTAAGGCTCAGGCTCCAGCAGCGCTCTCAGCGTGCTCACATATGACTGATCACCGCTCTGCAGGCAATGGGAAAAACATAAATTGCGATTAAAAATAACTAATGAACAGCCTTTAAAGAACTAAACAAATAACCATTTTAATTTTTAACTTGGAACAGTATAATAATCTTACATTGCAACACACTATGCACTATATATGTAAGGTCATGGTTTATTGTGGATTGTGGACTGTTATTTCGTCCTGCCTTCATGTAAATGTATTATTATTATTAAGCGGTCATTAAAGAATGCTATGGAATGACTGCGAGACAAGTTTTTCTATAGTATGTGGACACAAAAAAAAAACTTCAATGTTTTTTGTTTGTGGTTTATTTTCTATATTCTATAACAACACTGGAGATTAAATTATGGAGTAAATAATAAGATACCAATTAACATTATTGAAGGAGTTTCCAGTGTCAGCACTATGCAAAAGTCAGCAACTCTGCTTTCAGACATCTTGAGATGAAAGGAGTTTACACGGTGTGGTGTCTCAGTGAAATAGCAAAAATAGTTTCTCTGACTTATTAATTATAAAGACTATGGTGTGTCATCCTTTAATTCAAATAATTGTTAAAACTTTCAAACGGTATGCAAAGAATAAAATAAACCTGTCTAAAGGAGTGCGGTAGCAGACGATCCTTTGGAAATTCCCAAATGTACTCAAGTTATATTACTTTATAAATTTTGTCACCTGACCTACCTTGATGAATGTAAATTCCAGTTTCCCTCCATCAAATTTGAGTGAGAGGTTGGCTGCCTGATCAGAGCAGGATCCGGTTACACTCGTGGCTTTGGGGTCCATGTTGTAATACAATGTCTTCTATAGAATTTGAAATAATAATAATAATAATTTGAATGTAATGCATGTTTCAGTTTATATCATGTATTAATGTGGTTCATACAATTTATTAAAATTGTCACAAACAGTACTTCTACACACAATCATATACTGTATTTCAGCTACATTGAGCTTTAAAACTAAGTCAAGAGTATGGTACAGTTTTTAATTTCAAGTAGTCAACACAGGTTATGGGAAAATAACCATTTATAAAACACCTGCTTGGTCAGAATCAGAGTGGTTTAAATAACTATTTGATTATATTTTGAGAAATAAAGCCAGTTAATTTAATCTCAAATAGTCATTGCAGAGGTATAAAGGCTGGATTGATGGGAATTCATTCATGAGCATGAGATTGGCTAGAAGTTCTAAATGTTTTTATGTAGGGATGAGATTGGTCAAAAGATCAGAGTGTATAAAACCAGATTTTTTTTAAATGGGTGGTTTTGTCAGAATTTCTTTAGAAGTAGACAGGATTTGAGTTAAGAACAGTCCAAAGCATACAGTACTGTACAAAAGTCTTGAGCCACTCCTCACGTTGTCAGATTTTGCTTTCAAAGAGCCGACTTTCTTATATTTTTTTATGTAACTTACAGTAGTGGTTGCGGAGTGGTTGGAAGAGATGAGAGGGGAAATGAGAGTGCTATTGAGGTTGAGGTCTATCTCAACTATCTATCTATCTATCTATCTATCTATCTATCTATCTATCTATCCTTCTTTTTCAATTGTAAGAAGCCTTAAATGCTCATGCTGATAAATAAAGGTACCATAAAGTAATTTTGTTTGTACTTGGTAGCATCACTGCAAACATTTGTATATTTAGTGTGTATATTGTACTATTGAAGGTACGTACTATTATTTTAAATGAACACTTACAGATGAAATGCATACTGTAATAATAGGCTTTAATAGGTAACTGTGCGTTACAATTCTTTCTCCATGTATTTTAAATTATGTTCAAATGTACACATATACATTTAAAGAAAATACTAAATGTACAAAAGATGGCCAGAAAAAAGGAAAAACGAAGCTCTCTGAAAAAATGTTGCATAAGCTGATGTGCATGAATGTGACATGTGTGCTGTTTTTCACAGCTCTTAGAGCGTAACATGACCAACTGTTTCTTCACCTCAATGTGTAGATAAACAGAAAAAGAAAACCACAGAGACTTTTCCTGACTCTACCTTGTCTTCTTTTACCACAAATTCCACACCGAGCCTGGCCATCACACACACTCGACCATCCTTCTTCAGTGTGTAGGTTTCTATCAGAGGTTTGCTCTCTTTGGGTTGGAGGCTGGGTTTCCTGGACATATTGTGCTGAGCCTTCATCTCCTCAGACTGGTTCAGAAAGACCTCTGAGTGCAAAGAGTCTTCAACTTCAGATGCCACACTGTTTCCTGTGGGCACAAACCATAAACTTATTGAGGGGCTTACGCTTTTCAGTTCACTCTGATTCACACTCCTGATTCAGTTCATCATTAAAACACAAGAGTTTTTTACCCACCAAATACAATGTGCAGAACTCTGGACTGTTAATGGCAATAATTTAAAGAGAGACGTATGTAACACAACAAGGTCTCTCTTTTTACAGATTGTTAATATCTTTATGTTATTTTTTGTTTGTTTTTTATAACATTTATGGAAATAGTCTCCAGTGTCAGTGCTTTGTAACAAAGCATGCGTGCATTCTATCAATGGGCCATTCTAACTGAATATCTTTGGGGATAGGTAAATGCACTTGTCCTATATATATAATTTTTCTTTCTTTTTTTTATTACACTTATATAATATTCATGTTTAACAGAATCAATAAGAGTATAACTTCTTCTGTATTTGTACTACAAGCATCATCCACTCAATAAGTATTATCTGAAAGCATACTATGACACTTTCTTACTGCTGAGTTACATACCCCACCACAGACATGCACACACACACACACACACACACACACACCTGATTCAGTTCATCATTAAAACTCATTAAAACCTTTTTTCAAGTGTTGTTGTTTCCATAATTATAATGATTAATTACAAGCCTAGTCACTTCAAAACTCATATGATGTGAAGAAAATATAAAATCAGACTCACCCATGAACAGCAGCGCAGCGAGGCTGAAAAAGTGCATGGCCATGTGGTGTGCATTAGTCATTTTAAGAAATGAAACTGCTCCGCTTCTCATCGCTGTATGTATTCGCTTTAAAAGTGCTGTTAATCTTATGGGGACACCCTTCATGGGGAGGGGCTGTAACACTCGTCAACATAATATTAGCCAGCAAATATAATAAACCACAAATGTAATACAAATATGCAGCTTTTAATGTAATAATCTCACAAACTTAATACATTTCTCACAAATTTAATAACAATCGTGGGCAGTTTTTACACACAGCTAGGTGTTACAAGGGCTGTCATGTTCACCGCAATAGGAGGTCTCTTCCTGTAAAGCTCTGTCTGTTGAGTGTTTCTGTTTCTGAGTGCAATTGTGTAATTTGATTTGCCACTATTGTGTAAAAGCTGTTTTCCCTCAGATCATGCACTCGCAGCTGTGCACAATGTTGCATCAACTTTTGCAGAACTTCACTCACTCATTGTCTATACCGCTTTGTCCCGTGTACAGGGTAGCGGGTGGCCTGCAGCCAATCACAGAAGACTTAGGGCATGAGACAGGGTACACCTTGGATGTGATGCCAATCCATCGCAGGGCGCACACACACACACACACACACACACACACACACACACACACACACACACACACACATACACACACTCATTCACAGACAAGGCAATTTTGGGAATACTAATAAGTCTACTCTGCATGTCTTCAGACTGTGGGAGGAAACCGGAGTACCTGGAGGAAACCAAGCACGGGGAGAACATGCACAAAGACCTGACGCGGGAAGCAAACCCGGAACGTGGCCACCCTGCTAAGCCACCTGGCCTCTATTAGTAGAACTTCAGTCTTTATTTATTCCTATATGATCATGTATCATCTGTAGTTCTAATAAGCATGGATCGATAAACAGGAATGGACATGTTTTATGGATATTAAATGGAGCTACACGCCTGAATTATTTGAAATAGTGTTGAACGTGAAACCAGCTTATTACGTTATTAATTTCCTTATATGGAAAAGAAAGAATTTCCCCATCTATAAGAGAATGAACTGAAAATGGCCAGAGATGGGGGGATACAAAAAAATACAAAACAATCAGAATAACCACAGAAACTTTTATTTAGCTTTTAGTTTTGCTTTCTACACAGCAAGTGTACTCTCAACATTGTTACTAAGCTAATCAAATGGCAGAAATGACTAAAAGCTTACACACATCACACCCTGATGTTACAACAGATCATTTAATATATGCTTCCCCAATATGTTATGTTTTCTACAGAGACACAAACAGACAATATATTGGTGTTTACTTCAGGTTATTTTCATTTTTGTCATTAATATGCATTCAGCGCTTCAATTCGCTTTTCCAGTGTAGACACTCTCGGTCACTGAGGTGAGCTAATCTGACAGACAGACAGACAGACAGACAGACAGACAGTTGACCTGACAGACAGATACTGTACATAAACAGACAGCTGGACAGGAAGAAAGATAAGACAAATAAGCAGACAAATAAATACTGACCTACAATCAGGCAGACCTACAGTACTGATAGATATAGACGGACAGGCAGACAGAAAATAGACAAACAGAGACAGACGGACAGACAGACACAGACACAGAAGTGACCGTGGTTAAAATACAACGGTAATAAAACATCAGCCATCATATACCATCAAGTGATGTCTGACGTTTAACACAGCATTTATTTCTATTGTTTTATATTATCAATGTTAAATTCCGCTTCTCTACAGACACTGTGTCTTTAATTTGTAGTCCACTAGTCTGAGAACTACATTTCCATTGAGGTATTTAGCCACTTAGATTGAACTGATCAACATAGACTTGCATTAAGGCAGTCAAGTGAAGTGCTTTTAACCTCAGCTATCTCTTGTTGTCTGTATACGCCCTGATGAAGATCTCTGACCAAAACCTTTTTTTTTTGCGCGCGCGGATTGCATGTTCAGATGCCATTTTTCTTTTTTTGCTAATCAAACCCTAACATTCTGCACTGTTTCACTGCCTCTAACAAATTGTCTGATTTTTGTTGAATATCTACTCTGGATGCCAGTTTATTATAAGTTATAATTAAAAATTATAAATATAATTTAAATATATATTATTATAATTATATACTTTTTTATACAGTAAATAAGCTTCTGAGAAGGAATTAGAAGAGGAATTAGAGCTCTGTGGTCAAAGGTAGAGAAGGTCAAAGTGTATTGTCCTTAATTACACACTACCGGAGTTTGTCTACGTGATTACAGCCACCGTGCATTCTAAAAAACACTGTTTACTCTTCCAAAGTCTTCAGGAAGCAAGAGCTGAACTGCAGCTGCTGCATCTCACCACCGACTATAAGAAAGTGTTAAACTGACTTGCCACGTGCACACAGTCCCACAGCAGCAAAATGAGCTGTTAAAAACAGATGGGTTTTTTTTTTTAATGGTTTGTTTAGAAATAAATTCAATTTCACAGTGACATACTATGTATATGATCATCTTTTATCAAACAAACGGGGGAAAAAATGAAGAAAACCTTAAGAATAGGGACAATAGGAGAGGAAATAAGGCACAATGTGTATATGATAAAAAAAATTAGGAATAAGTAAAAAATCATGTAATAAAGGCTTTTGTTTGACCATTTTTGATGAGCTAAAATCTGTTTCGTGTACAAAACTAATATACTTTGAAAATGTGTCTCACCAAAATAATTTTCTTTTTATTCAAATAGTTAAGCTCTTTCATTTGATTTTTGAACAGTTTTGTACAGTATAGTATTAATACTGATTAAATGATGTTTGCCTCTTTTTTTATTATTTTTACAGACTATCAGCTAGATAAATAGCTGGACAGACTGAGGCAGATAGAGGTAGATGAATTGTTTTTTATTGATTATTATTGTTTATTTATATTTAATTAATAATTCATAATTACTTTCTTATTATGTGTATTATCTCAAGTTTTCTGATATATTTTTTTTTCATTGAAAGGATTGAACCAGTTCTACATCGGGTTCCTTTTTAATCTAAATTTTGTGGCATCTAATCAATGTTTGAGTTTAATAATTTAAAAGCAGTTCTAACAAGCTGAGAGAAAAGCTGATTTTGTGCCCTGAGCTCTGAGTAGTGAAATTCATTCATCCAATTGTGTGGTGGCTCAGGTGGCTAAGGAACTAGGTTGTTGGTTTGGGGGTCTAAGGATCCGGGTTCAAGCCCCGCTGTTGGTGGTTGCCCCATATTACCCAGTCACTGCATGCAGTGCCAGTCCCAAGCCTGGATAAAAATGTGAGGATTGCATCAGGAAGGGAATCCGGCACCGAAATTGTGTGCAGGTTGTGTTGACCCCTTGACAGCCGAAAGAAAGTTCTTAAGAAGCGCACAAATTAAACCCAAAACTTACACAAATTCACAGCAGAATTATAAAGAGCAGAGGAAAAATACTTTCCCAAATAGTATATGCAAAATGCCAAACTGAGATTCTTGAAGTTTTTTTCCTCTGACGAAATGAACAACAATAAACAAATAAATAAAAGTGTAGCAAATGTAGGCAGCATCTGTAGTGGTTAGCACTGTCGCCTTGCACCTCCAGGGTCCGGGTTCGATTCCCGGCCAGGCTCGATTCCCGTCTCTGTGTGCATGGAATTTGAATGTTCTCCCCGTGCTTGGTGGGTTTCCTCCGGGTACTCCGGTTTCCTCCCACAGTTTAAAGACATGCAGATTAGGCTAATTGGTTCCCAAATTGCCTGTAGTGTGTGAATGAGTGTGTGTGCCCTGCGATGGATTGGCACCCTGTCCAGAGTGTACCCTGCCTCATGCCCTTATGTTTCCTTGCATAGGCTACAGGCCCCCCGCGACCCTGAATACAGTATAGACGGTGAGTGAGTGAGTTTAGAAAATGGAGAAAAAAAAATATGAAGAAAACTGTCCAGCAAATGAGATGTTTAAAAGGTGCTTGTTAATAAAGTAACCAAGTACTTCGTCTAAGGTCAACAAAATGGTTTGTTTTTAGAGCTGATCCTATGACCCATTTCCTCTTTATTGTGAGATATTCCACTTATCCTGTGTACAGGGTTACAGGGGCCCTGGGGCTTATCTCAGGAGATTTAGGGCACATGGCGAGGTACACTTCAGAGATGGTGCCTATCCCTCACAGGGTACTCACACACACACACACACACACACACACACACACACACACACACACACACACACACACACACACACACACACACACTACAGACAATTGGAGAACACCAAGTAACCTAATCTGCATGTTTTTGGACTGCGGGAGGAAACTGGAGTACCCTGGGGAAACCCACCAAGCACAGGGGTGCATGGGCGGTTCTACCCTGTGGGTGCGAGCACTACAACGCCATGCCACCTGAACCTTTGCAACCTAGTTAATGAATATGTTATAATTAATCCCGTTATAACCTAATTAATATGTTCAACTCTATAAACACATGGAATAAGGTAATGTGGTACAAACATGCAAGTAAGCATGTGGAGGTGTCATATTCACCACAGGAGGAAAGAAAGGTATTGGCACCCCATTCCAACACTCTGCTGCATAGGGCACAAGGCGCACTGTAAGCTTTGTACTGTACTGTGTTTAAGACTTGTAGAGTGTTGACATTCTCTCAATGCTGAACTCTGAACTCTGACTCAAAGTTGAACCTGTAAACATCATGTAGGAAGTGGATACACAGTGTGCATTAGTCCTTAATTAAATGTACATTTGCATTGTCCAGAAAGTAAAAGAAAAAATAGAGACCACAGCTAGAGTAATGCTAGTACACATCACAACTATATCATCAAAGTTAAGGCTGCGTCTTTTATCCATGCTTTGGATAAGGCTGCGCCTTCGTGTTACGCAAGTACATTTTTGACGACCATGTTAAGCATAATTTTATTATCCAAAGCATCATACCCATCAGCTAATGACATCATCTGAATGATGGGATTGTTACCGGCTTGCACCTTTAAATGCTTTAGTTAAGTTGTGCACTTTGAGGTGTGTGTGTGTGTGTGTGTGTGTGTGTGTGCGTGCGTGTGTGTGCGTGTGTGTGTGTGTGTGTGTGTGTGTGTGTGTGTGTGTGCGTGTGTGTGTGTGTGTGTGTGTGTGTGTGTGTGTGTGTCAGCACTCTGAACCCAAATGAAATTATTGATTTTTGAGAAACATGTGGGCAGATGCAAAGGCTCCCGAGTAAGTAAACATTTGCACTATATTCCCAGCAAATGAGTGTGTATCATCAGATCAGTGCACTGACACTGTGTGGGTTATTTAGGTAACTGAGTCTTTTTAGCTACAGGGCAGCCAGAAAAAGGCATGCACAAGACCTCAGGATAATGCAAGGACACAGAATTTGGGTGATTTTGGCCTTAACTTGGCTTTTTTGCTCAGAATCACATGCAAATGATGAGACCAGGCTTCAGTGTGATGATCAAAGCGTGCAAGATGTCGTGTCGACGGTTCTTTTAGAACACAATAAGCAGTTAACTGAAGGAAACCAGCTTGCTCTATATCAGATCCTTGAGGCTATAAAGGTAGGCTGTGAAGTTATAAAGTCTTAGTTACTTGTATATTTATCTATATGTCTAACATTTTTAAAATAGTATCATCTCTTTATTAATTACCTTATTCACAATATCAGATCTTCATAGAGAGAGATTTATTTATCAGTCAAATAAGATTAACAAGTTTAAACACGTTTAGAGTATTATGATCAGTAAATTGTGTATTTAGTGTGTGTTCTTCAATTTAAGCATTTTTATCCATGCTTTCTTTTCCATTCCAGCTCAAGAATGAATCAAGGGAATTTCTTTCAGTACATTTTACAGCAAGAGAATCTGACTGTGCAGCAGGAATTGAGAGAACCTGGAAGGAGTGTGAATACTTGCAAGATTCCTCAAAGGTAATTAATAAATAAATAAATGAATAAATAGAATGCGAGTAATGTGGCCTGATCTGATATATTTCATCCCTAGCCGATCAAGCATTGTCGTGCAAGACTGCAGCTGAAAGAAACTAACGAGATCTTGTCACATCAATGTTCAGGTGGGTCAATAGATTAACCATTATCTGTTTTATATTTAGACAGTGATGTCACTAGAGGGCACTGCAGACATTCCTGGAAGTTTTAGCTTTCATAAACAATTCCTAGAAATGTAGGTCAGATTTCAATAAATTTATGCACAATTATAATTTTAAAAATATTTTTCTTTTTTTTTTAATGTTAATAGCATCATCTCTCTATTAACTAAATTATTTCCAGTATCAAATCTCGATAGGGAGATATATTTGACAGTCAAATAAGTTTAACAAGTTAAACAAATCTAGCCGAGTGGCCAGTGATCAGTTAAGTTCAGCCACCAATAACGTTGAGATATGGAACTTTAAAGTATGGTGACAGGAAAAAAATATACTTTTTTCATTTATTATGAATTTAACATTTAAAAATATAAACAGTACAAACTTATAAGACCATAAACATTTTTTTTCTTGAGCACATAAGGTATGCACAAAATAAAGGTGTTAACTAATTTTAGATAATAATACCTTATTAATAAATGAATAAATGTTTAGATAATTTTGGTATGTAGGTCCTAAGCCAAAAGGCATGAAGGGCATAAGGGGTACATCCTAAAGCTAATATGGTTTTTTTAAAAATATCAGAAAACACACACAAAAAAAAACTTAAATATAACATTTAGGGGTCTAAGTGCTAAGCTGTAAAAATAAAATAAAATAGTAACATCAGGACAGTATTTCTACAGCAAATAGTGCAAACAATAGTTCTTTTATATACAGGATTTAAAAAAAAAAAACATTATTTGCACTAGGATAATGCTGATGACCCTGTTTTTATTTTGCACTTGATGGAATCTGCTTTCTTTACAAAGTAAATGTGATGCATGGCTTTTATGATATAAAATGCCACCGTAAGCTAAGTCAACTTCTAATCCTAAATCTGAGTTTCTTCATCATTTACGAAGTGACATCAGACAGCATCAGAAATAAACAAAAAAAAAAAAACTTCTTACCATTAGAGTCCATAACTCTGAAATTATATTTCACTATTTCACTTAAGTACTTTTGTCACTCTGGATAAGAGCGTCTGCCAAATGCCTAACTGTAAATATAAAAAATTTTGCTACACATTCTCAGCACCCTATTACAACCTGTGCCATTTATTTGACCAAATTAATGGAGAAAAATGACCTAGCACTAGATAAATGTATATCAATAATAATAATAATAATAATAATAATAATAATAATAATACATTTTATTGCTAAAAGACTTATCGTGAGTTGTGATTACAGTAGCAGAAATAGCCATGCATCGCCAGAGTTGAGTTTCAATTCTTACTTCTGGTCTGTGTTTGCTAATTTTACATGTTCTTCCCTCCTGGTTACCTCAGTTCCTCAGGTTTCCTCAAACATTTCAAAACAATGCATTTCCAATATTCCCCCATAGTGTATGATTTGGTGTGTAAGTGTGTATTCCTGAGGTTTGCTAGGGGGCATCAGCAACTTCTACTACATTAATGGCTACCGACATGAAGTAATGTCCTAAGTCCAACCATGCCATTTTAATATCAGCTTGAATGTATGGATAAATTTAATATACAAACCAGATCTCAAATTTAACCCAAAAAACAGCACGTCCACTTGTACTTAGAAACAGGAAGTCACATCAGCATGTTTTTCTGGTAGAAACCGAATTATCTAGAATCCATTAGATTGTTATAACACTTATAGATTATATACACTTATATGATATATTCTACTTTTTTAACATACTGCTGCTCTACTGTCAAAGCTGCTGCTGTAAAAATTTGCTCCTTTTCTGACCAGTCAAAATCACCCATTCAGTATCATTGTAATGTTTACAGTAGATTCATAAAGAAGGTGTTTTTTTGCATGTGTTGTCTTGTCAGTGGAGCCTCCTATCACTGTAGGGTCACGTCGTCCATGTCTGGGCTGCCCTGAGAACATCAGAGTAGACAGTGATGATATTATTGAGCCTCTGAGCTACTCCGTCGCCAAAGCCAACATAAATAACCAGCACACACATCATTTCCTCCTGCACAATGTTGTCTGGGCAACAAGACAGGTAAGGAGCACACATCAGATAATGAGCTCACTTGATTACACTATCTGTAATCAAGTATAATAATAATAATTATTATTATTATACCAATAACTAATTATAGTAGTACACATCAGTGGAAAACTGTGTGTGTGTGTGTGTGTGTGTGTGTGTGTGTGTGTGTGTGTGTGTGTGTGTGTGTGTGTGTGTGTGTGTGTGTGTGTGTGCGTGCGTGCGTGCGTGCGTGTGTGTGTTTTCTTGTGTAGGTGATAGCTGGATTCAGATATCGGCTGCAGTTTGACATGCAGAATAGTAACTGCACTAAAGAAAACTTTAAGGACGTGACTGAGGAATGTCACCCGGACCACGCAGAATCAGTAAGAATCAGAATAAGAAACAGCTTCACCTGTACCTGTCCAAGAAGTCTTGCAGTCTTAAATCATTTCAAGAGCTTTACACTGCAATTATAAACTTTCTTAACTCATTTATCAAATATTAGCTTCAAAGAGACAGAGAGAGAAAGAAGGCTGAGGGGTTGGATTGTAAACAGAACATTAACATTAAATTTCAGTCACTGACTGTACAGTATATATGGGAGGATATCATTATATGGGTGTAGCTCTTGAATCCCAGAGCATTTTAACCATTTATTTAGCTTTTTTTGTTTGTTTGTTTATAAAATAATTGTACTGTATATAGGGCTCAGGATTGGTCAGTATGGAGTGACATATTCTTTTTTAATGCCCAAAATTGGCAATAAGATTAACTGAATTTTTTTTTTCTTTACCTATATAGACATGACTGTTTTGAGAGCTCTAGATTTTTGCCACATCATCCCTATAATTCATTAGTGGTCAAATTTACACATTATAAAAGTAATGATAAGGTTTGTTCTACACGACATATCTGAAAACCCAAATGCGCAGTTTGATGTCTGAAGCCTCTCTGTTAACACACACTGGCAGGACTTCCATCACTCATTCCCTCACTCATCTTCTATGCCGCTTTATCCTGTATAGAGGGTCACCAGGGGGGTCTAAAACCTATCCCAGGAGACTTAGGGCACAAGGCAGGGTATACTCTGGACAGGGTGACAATCCATCACAGGCCACACACACACACACACATACACATACACACACATACACTCAAATGCTCATTCACACACTATGGGCAATTTGGGAACGCCAGTCAGCCTGATCTGCATGTCTTTGAATTGTGGGAGGAAACCGGAGTACCCGGGGGAAACCAACCAAGCACTGGGGGGAGGTGCAAATCTACCCTGGACAGGAATCAAACACGGACCCTGGAGGCGCAAGGCGACAGTGCTAACCACTAAGCCACTGTCCCACCAAGGGACATATACAATGTCACAATCATACAGTATATGCAATTTTTTAACCATCATTTACTGTACCTATGCTGTGCCATTTAAAAATGAGCCAAAAATATGAGTCCTCTATTGACTGGCTGTAGTGCAATTTACACCACAAGCCAATTTAAACCAAGCCAAGATTAAGATTTCATAAATCATTGCAGGAATAGTGTTCTATCATTTTTACAAGTTTACTTGACCTTTAAACTGCCCCTAATATTCTTTCTTAGGATAAACGTGTTTTATGGGAATTATTTAATTATCCATGAAACAACATGGTTTATGAAGTGATTGATAGTTTAGGGTTAGACTAGTAATTATAGTTACGTTTCATTAATGCACACAAATTTTTCAACATAGACCTGAAGCTGCAACCTCCAACCAATCCCACTTGTAAACTTTAAAACTTATATAAATGTACATTGTTGACAGCTTTGACTGTCGTACAGTATAGCACAGCTTGCCATTTTCACTGAGTTGCACTGTAGGCAAAATCTCACAATGTGTACGTTCAACATAAATAGGTAAAATGTCCATCACCAATATAAGCAGATGAGAGGGCGACACAAAATCCAAAATCCGGTCATAACAAACGTACATGAGGGTTCCACCATGATCGTGACCAAAATGTACCTGCAATTAGGCAAAATAGATTTAGATTTGATCACGTTTTTAGAAAATGTTGTCACAAGTTAAACTGTTTACCTGTTAAAAGTGTAATTAATTTTTGGTGAATAATAATAATGATAATAATAATGATAAGAATGCAAATACAAAACTACAAAAGGGAAGAAAAAACAAAAATAGGACAAATAATAATAGAAAAGAAATTCTAATAAATTAGAAATGTTAATTATATATAGTATTATTTCTTGTTATGTTGAATGATGTCAACAAATAGGAAATAACACAATCTGACATATATAAATGTACTCATTATCCTAAATATCTACAATCAAATCATCATACACTTGCATCAAAGACAATGTCTGACTCTATAGCAATATTTGTACATAAACAATGTCTAATAAAATGGCCAAATATTAAGGATTTACTAACAGATCATGGATTACTTGTTAGTTTCCCCTGAATATGTTAAACCATTGTTTTTTTTACTTCTGTTGATATTCTCATTATATGTACCTGTTTTAACTGTTTAAGGTGTTTATCAACTGCAACTCGACTGTGGATGTGGCCCCATGGAGACATGAGCTTCCTGACACTAGTGTGAATTGTGCACCTGGAGCTTTACAAGTGGTGAGATGATGAGAGCTGCTTTAATATATATATATATATATATATATATATATATATATATATATATTTTTTTTTTTTTTTTTTTTTTTTTTTTTTAAACACTATGGAGTTCACGTTCATTATAAATTTAAAACACTTTACACAAAGCAAACCTCTCATGTTTAATTCTAAGGATAAACTATGGAGAAGATCTACATTTCTTTATTCTCTACAGGAGATAGATAGATAGATAGATAGATAGATAGATAGATAGATAGATAGATAGATAGATAGATAGATAGATAGATACTGTAGATTAATAAAAATAAATAGAAGTTCATACAGTCATTAAAATATTATAAAAAGTATATTTATTTATGTACGTGATAAAAAGAAGGCCAAACAAATAAATCTTTGGCTCCATCAACACTTCAGCATTCTGTTTTTTTGTTTGTTGGTTGGTTTGTTTGTTTGTTTGTTATTTGCTTTACGAGAAAATGAATCACTGTGTACACATAACCAGCATCTTATCAGCATTCATGTGTAATCATCTTTACTGTATATAACTTCTTTATATAATTTCTCGTTTCTCAATATGTTAATTTCAGAGATTAGTAACACGCAGACGTCCTCCAGGCTGGAGTCCACTGAGGACCATACTCAACTTTCACGTCACACCTACAACGCAGGAATCTACAAAGCAGGAATCTACAAAGCAGGAATCATCTGAAGAATCCCAGGAGGGAAAAGCAAAGCATGGCTCGCCTTCAGAAAACCCCAATCCAGATCCTAAGCCCTCTCTGACCATACAGGCCACAGCTAGTAATACCACTACCTTTAACTGTCCCAGCAAACCATGGAAACATTTTGCTGTTGAACTTCTTCCTCTTCTTCCCCCTCCTCCCCCTCCTCGTCCTCGTCCTGATCCCAACGGCCCCGCGAAGTCTGCCGTCGATGAAAGTGATCTGTTTACTGGGTAATCAATGTTTACAACATCTACAGTCAAATCCCTCTTTTATCCAAATTTGAATAAACTATTTCAGGCATTTCTTTGAACAATACTGCAGTGATGCGGTGTGAACTGTTATACTTCCATCTCAATAAAGAGGAAAAAACATAACTTTACTGGACTTGTTGATTTTTAAGTAATCCATATAGTAAACTTTAAGATAGGTAGAGATCAGGTGACTTTTGTCAAATTGCATTGGGGTGTAGAGAAAAAACCTCCTTTGTTTCCGTGAGTTGCTTTTGATAATTCTGTAGTAACTTATAATTAGAGCTGTCAGGTTTGAGGGATTTAGAGGGATTTTTTGCCTTAAGCTCAATAGTAAAGGTTTAGTGAGCTGAGTCATTCTTTCTGCTTTTCTTTTTTTTTTTTAGGTTTCTTATATTTTGACCTTTTTGTACCGAAAAACGCATTTACTAAAAGAGTAAGTAAATAAATAAATACAGGGTGGTTCATTTATATGGATACACCTTAATAAAATGGGAATGGTTGGTGATATTAACGTCCTGTTTGTGGCACATTAGTATATGTGAGGGGGCAAACTTTTCAAGATGGGTGGTGACCATGGTGGCCATTTAAAAGTCGGCCATCTTGGATCCAACTTTTGTTTTTTCAGTAGGAAGAGGGTCATGTGACACATCAAACTTATTGGGAATTTCACAAGAAAAACAATGGTGTGCTTGGTTTTAACGTAACTTTATTCTTTCATGAGTTATTTACAAGTTTCTGACCACTTATAAAATGTGTTCAATGTGCTGCCCATTGTGATGGATTGTCAATGCAACCCTCTTCTCCCACTCTTCACACACTGATAGCAACACCGCAGGAGAAATGCCAGCACAGGCTTCCAGTATCCGTAGTTTCAGGTGCTGCACATCTCGTATCTTCACACCATAGACAATTGCCTTCAGATGACAGATGGGGGTCAGATCGGGAGACCTTGGGGGCCATTCAACTGGCCCACGACGACCAATCCACTTTTCAGGAAACTGTTCATCTAGGAATGATGACCTGACACCCATAATGTGGTGGTGCACCATCTTTCTGGAAAAACTCAGGGAACGTGCCAGCTTCAGTGCATAAAGAGGGAAACACATCATCATGTAGCAATTTCAAATATCCAGTGGCCTTGAGGTTTCCATTGATGAAAAATGGCCCCACTATCTTTGTACCCCATATACCACACCATACCATCACTTTTTTTTTGTTTCAACAGTCTTGGAGGGATCTATCCGATGTGGGTTAGTGTCAGACCTATAGCGGTGGTTTTGTTTGTTAACTTCACCATTCACATAAAAGTTTGCCTCATCACTGAACAAAATCTTCTGCGTGAACTGAGGGTCCTGTTCCAATTTTTGTTTTGCCCATTCTGCAAATTGTGTGTGCCGATCTGGGTCATCCTCGTTGAGATGCTGCAGTAGCTGGAGTTTGTAAGGGTGCCATTTGTGAGTAGTTAATATCCGCCGAAGGGATGTTCGACTAATGCCACTCTCCAGTCACATGCGGCGAGTGCTACGCTGTGGGCTCTTGCTGAATGAAGCTAGGACAGCCACTGATGTTTGTTCATTAGTGACAGTTTTCATGCGTCCACATTTTGGCAAATCCAACACTGAACCAGTTTCACGAAACTTAGCAAGCAGTTTGCTAACTGTAGCATGGGAGATGGGTGGTCTCGTAGGGTGTCTTGCATTGAAATCTGCTGCAATGACCCGGTTACTTCGTTCACCAGATATCAACACAATTTCGATCCGCTCATCACGTGTTAACCTCTTCAAGGTGTCAATGGCTGTGAACAAAGAGAAACTTGTAAATAACTCATGAAAGAATAACGTTACGTTAAAACCAAGCACACCATTGTTTTTCTTGTGAAATTCCCAATAAGTTTGATGTGTCACATGACCCTCTTCCTATTGAAAAAACAAAAGTTGGATCCAAGATGGCCGACTTCCAAATGGCCATCATGGTCACCACCCATCTTGAAAAGTTTGCCCCCTCACATATACTAATGTGCCACAAACAGGACGTTAATATCACCAACCATTCCCATTATATTAAGGTGTATCCATATAAATGGCCCACCCTGTACATTAAACACACATTATATAAACTGTATACAGTGCCTTGGAAAAGTATTCATGCCCCTTGAACACATAAAATGCATTTTATTGGGATTTTATGTGATAGACCAACACAAACTGGCACATTATTCTGAAATGGAAGGAAAATGATAAATGGTTTTACAAGTAAAAATCAGCAAAGTGTGGTGTACATTTGTATTCAGCCCCCCGAACTTGTTTCCTCACATCAAATAACACATCAGTATTTCATTCTTCTATACAGTATACTTTAGTACATTTCTGCATTCACTTCATTATTATATACACTTTAGTATTCTGTACACTTGTCTACACTTGGCTATTTCACTGCTCTTTTCCCCTGCTTCATATAGAATTAAGGTATTGCAAGTCAATTTGCCGGTCAGTCACTGCCCAGTGTTCCATCATTCCCATCAGGTAATCTGTGGATGATGCAGAAAATTATGCAGTGTGAGTAAAGTGATACTCATTTGTTTTTAATGAACGTCTGATAATATTTATAATGCATCCAGTTCCTCCTCTTTGACTTTGGTTAAACTTCATCATCATTCCAGGGACTAAAGTCGAACATGTCTAGAGATTGGGCGTCAATGTGCTTGAAAAGATTCTTGGTCAGGGCAGTGGGTAAACTATTTTTAGTTCAGTCCTCTGAAAAATCCTAACAGAGTTGACTGATGGTACTTATGGGTAACCTAGTAACCCAGTGTAAGGATCTATCCACTGACGGAAACTTCAAATCACTTTTATAAGTTGCTCTGGATAAGGGCGTCTGACAACTGCCTAAAGGTAAATGTTAAACTACTGACCTAATTAAAAAAAAAAAAAAAAAAAAAAACATGCATTTACCTTATCCTGTGATATTTTGCAGTTGCTAAATTGAATATAACAGAGAAACATAGAAACACAGGCAAATATAAAAACACAGAGTGGATCACACTGTACACTGCACACTACAACACTGGTACTGTAGATGCATGTCTCAACAGTATGATGACAAAAACCTTACTAAAATTATATACCATGTACTGAATAAGATCCCTTTTTAAAATAAAGTTGGCATCTAGTATGTGTTTCATTTGGTTTAGAAGATGAGACGCCATTTTTTTTCACCCTTCATCATGTGTTGTGAATAGTGGACACATGTACACTAAGGGCACTATATACAGTAAAGTATATACACACAGTATATACTGTATATGTATCCTCTACTAATAACCCACATTATAAACAAGATGGATGGTTACATTTAAATTTGCAACTTTTTGGCAGATGCACTTATCCAGAGCGAATTACATATTTTATCTCATTATACCTCTGAGCATTTGAGGGTTTAAGAGCCAATCAGTGGCAGCTCAGTGATGTAGGTTTGAACCTGAGACCTTCTGATCAGTAGTCCAAAGCCTTCGCCAATGGGCTACCCCACAGCTGATCAGTACAAAAGATTTTTTGCATCAGATTACACTAATGAATAAAAGGCCAGCACTTCAAATAACAAATTACCATATCAAATGGCAGTAAAATCACAAAATAATAAATATTCACACTAAATAAATGATCAAATAATTATAATAAACTTCCATATAAGAGCTCAAGACAGTAACACACCAAAACAGAGCCAGAAAAAAACAAGGTGGATACAATATATAGATAGATAGATAGATAGATAGATAGATAGATAGATAGATATAGATAGATATAGATAGATATAGATATAGATATATATATATATATAGATAGATAGATAGATAGATAGATATAGATATATAGATATATAGATATATATATATATCAGTGAAATATATAAAATATATATTCATTATATATATATTTCATTATATACTGTATAATGAAAGTCGAATTGCTTAAATAAAGAACGGATAGGGCCTATTGATAGAGACCTAGTCAATGTAATTACAAAAGACAAAGCAGGGTTTAGTTTTTCCTAAACTTGCAAATTTGTAGAAAATACTTACCTTAATACTTAGGGTATTGCCAATTTATGTTTGAGCATTTAAGAATGAGTATCCACACCAAGAACATCAACATCCCAAAGTTAAGGTCAAATCCAGATAAGTGATTGCATATGAATCTGTGGACATCTTTCTGAAATTTATGGCCATGATCCCAAAATAAATTAATCAAAGTTCAAGTGAGCACAAACAGCACCTAGCGTCCTCAAGGTTTATTTATTATTTATTTAGAAATTGTATTCTTGGATAACGTCAAACTTCAGAAGATTTGTCTTGTCACCTTCACTTCATTTATCATAGAAAGTTTCCAAGGTTAATAGCCAAATTCTACACTCATAAACGTACATTTTTGAACTCACATCCTAAACTATCACTTTTCCTCTGTGAAATCTAATAAAAAACCTTAAATCTTACTGTTATTGTATCAACATTCAAATTATCAGATTATACAAAACATACAACTTTACACAATAAATAAGAGCAGTATTCATAAAAATTACGATAATTTTTGAAAACTGTTTTGTGCAGCCAGCACTTTTAGTATGCTATTTAGGCTCAAACTCCCTTCCATGGCACTGAGATCACATTACCTGAGACCACATTATAATTTTTTAAAAACAACCATTATGGTGGACTAAGAACCAAATCGCAAAAAAAAAACAAAAAAAAAAAACACAAGCTTTAACAGAATCTGCAAAGAAAAATCTTCACTTGTTTGGGTTTCTGATGTCTTGTTTGTTTTGACACCATTTGCATACTCATTACTATTCATTAGCATCGGCCAAAGATGGGCGTGTACACAGGATCAGCCTGGTTTGTGCTCAAGTATTTCAGTGTTTATACAAAAAATTGTATTTGCTATAGTGACTTTATTTATTTATTTTCCCCTTCATCCTAACATACATTCTTACCCATGTAATAGAATTTTGAGAACCATGTATGTGGCAGCACGGTGGATTAGTGGTTAGCATTGTTGCCTTGAATCTTCAGGGTTTGGGTTCGATTCCCAACCAAGTTCAATTCTCATCTCTGTGTGCATGGAGTTTGCATGTTCTCCCCATGCTTGGTGGGTTTCCTCTGGGTACTCTGGCTTCCTACCAAAGACAAGATTAGGCTAATTTGTGTTCCCAAATTGGCTGTAGTGTGAGTATGTGTGTGCCCTGCAATGGATTGGCGCCCTGTCCAGGATGTACCCTGCCCTAAGCCTCTGGAGATATACTCCAGGCCCCCTGTGACACTTTATACTGGTATAGATGATGGGTGAGTGAGTGAGATCCATGTAAGGTCTGTGTCAACCCCCCCCCCCCCCCGCCCCCCCCATTTTGTTAGATTATTTTTTATTTATTTGTTTGTTTGTTCTACCTATTGTTTTTATTCATTTACATGTTCTTTGTTTAGTTTGCTTATACTGCATATCTATTTTTTCTTCTGTTAATTGTGGAGAATTAATTGTATCATTCAAGCTGAATCTTGTATGTTGTGCTTTTACTTGTTAAATATTGTTTAAAAATGATAACAATTAAACATTTGTATTTATTTTTTTTTTAAGTAGCCACCACACTTTGTTCTTCTTGTTTTACGCCGGTTCGCATTCTGTAAGTTGCGAACTGCTTACAGTGTGTTCACACCGTGGATCGTTTGGGAGACCCGTTACAGCGGGGGCTCGTAAGGCGCCGTAATGACGTCACGACGCAACGTCGTCCACGCGCCCTCCTTTTTCTTTCTTTCTTTTTTTTTTTTTAAAGCGTGATGTATGTGCTATGCGTTTGCGAAAGCGGACGCTCAAACAGGAGCACCTGTAGCTGCGGTTCATTTGTGTTTATATACTTTTTGAAGACATAATTGGAATATTTGTTGTTTAGTGGATGTACAGCGAGGTATACTTAAAATAAACCCGTTTTTTAAAAATATTTCTTAGTTTAATAAAAAGCACAATGTGGGCTGAGAGCGGATCATCATTATCAGCAGCAGCAGCAGCCGCCGGATTCCCACACAGCCGCGGACTGTTTAGGATTTTCATTTCTTTTATTTCATTTTAGATGAGTAACAGACTGGAGATTTGCGCTGCGGACAGACATGTGGATGTTTTCTCATGAAGCGCCGGGGCGGCGATCTAACGGGAAATAGCGCGCGCGCGTCCGCCATTTATTCGGAGCACTGCAGCCGCTCCTGCGCTGTTTGAGCTTCACCGACTCTTTCATTCACTTTACCTAATTATACTGCTGTGCATCTTCACTATCATTTGATATATTTTTTAAAGACACCTTAAATCATTGGGTAGACGTTTTTTTTTTTAATAATCCATTATAACCCGGATGTCTAATAAAGGTGTGCATCATTACACAGATAACCCATTTTAAGTGGAAGGACATACAGATTTTAGATCTTTAGAAGTTTAAAGCCTCAAATATTGCCTTAAAAGAAAGCTTCCAGATTTAAAACACAATATTTCACCTCTTAAAAAAAAAAAAAGAGAGAGAGAGAGGAAAAGTTCCAGGTGTGTTAGGAAGCATGGCAGGCGTGTCAGTGGAGGAGTCCATGCCGGGATACCTGCAGCTCTTCTCCACAGCGTGCAGAGTTTCACTGGACGCCTACAGAGACTGTGAGGACTGTGGCATCAGACTGTCCATACAGACCCTGCTGGACCATGCATACCTCACCCCTACAGAAATCGCGCTGTTCTTTCTCTGCATGGTGATCTGGACCAGTCTGAGATGGGCTCTGACTTCTCACCTGTTTGTGGTAAGTTACTGCATGCTCAGGTTTGCTGAGTGCGTCTAATATCCAACACACAATTATTATAAGGATATCCAGTAGATAGGAATAGATGTGTCACAGGTAAAAAAAAAAAAGTACATGGCATGCACATACAAAAACTCACACAAAACATACTGCACAAAAGCACATATAAAAACAAGTTGGAAATGATTGATTTGTTATTTGATTAATTGAGTAATTCTGCACAAACTCTGCCCACAGTTATGACCTGTAACTGACCCACCCTTATTTAAAACATTTAAATATTTTGATTTACACAGGTACAAAAATTTCCATGAAGATACTCAACTGTAGCATCTGCCAGATTTGCTTTTGATGGGTCAAAAGGTTAATGTTTGTTGACTGGTCACAAAGAATTCTCCTCGTCTGTCTAACTGCACATTGTTTCTAATAGATATATGTATGTAATATATATATTTATTTTTTATTTTTTTTCCCCCCTCATACTAGTTTGCATGATAATAATATGACCTGATGGGGCCAGATCACAGTTGCACTCTTCATTATTGTGGATGTGTACATATGGATATAGTTTGCATGTGTTTTTTTTTTTTTTTTACTTTGTTATACAGCAGTATATCCAATTCTTACACTTGGGTGTACAGTCTTCTTAAGGCAGTTTTTATCTTTATATATTGAAATAAACAGCACAATGCAGGATATTTAAATTTTTCTTCTTTAGCATGCAGTTATTTTGTCTAAATCTCTAACATCTTAAATGTAGAATGTTGTTTTTGGAAAAATGACTTGAGTCATTCTTATGGAACACTTATGGATTTTGTATGCATTATTAAAATAATCTGCACGACAGAACTTGTCCCTTGGACTGGTCCAACTTGGGACACATTTTCTGTTTGTTTTGTGATTAGATTATGAACTGTGATCAAAGGTTAGTCTGTTGCCCCGCGGAATTGGTATCGGGACATGCAGGATGATATGCATAAGTGCATATGCAAGCAGAACTTCCTGGAAAACAAAATAAAAATCACTAGCCCTATAGACCGAGAGGATCATGGGAGGACGTGTCGGTTCTCATTCATAACATGTCATGCATCTGTGTACTTTGTTTCGCACTAAGGTTTTGTCAACGCTTTATTTTCATTCGGATAAAAAAAAAAAAAATACGTAAGCGTTCACTTTCTCACTAAATATTTCAAACGCTTCGGTAATGCTAGCCGGGTGTCTAACACTGCATCTTTATTAAACAGCATCCAACCTGGAGAGAGTGAGCAGTGATACATGAGATTGTGTTGCAGATAGTGTGTGTCTGTGTGTGTGCGTCTGCCTGCGCATGCGTGTTTGTGTGTCTGGAAGTTCAAGGCTTCTCAGTTTAATAAAGTATCCGAGAACTTTGACCACTTATTCAACAGCTACAGTCCTGCTTATCACGGTTCATAAAGCTCAGTTACTGTGTGGTATTTTGTTGTAAACCTCATCTTGGGGAGATAATGGGTACAACATGATTAGTTTACATATTTCAGTTTGTTCAATTTATACTTATGTTTTCTATATTGTCTAAATTGCTATGATTGCATAGGGGTGTGTGTATAAGAAATATATAGAAATATTTTAAACACTTTTAATATTAGTGTCAGTGTTGAATGGAGTTGAGATGGTGCTGCTAAAAATTAGCTATTTGTGTGCGTGGTTGAACATAAAACAAAAAAATTATCTTATGAACACTGAATACAAAAAAAACCAAAACACTGCAAGTGTTGAGCAAGAAATGAACTTTATCTGCCGTTATGTGAATCCAGTTCATCTTCTGTGTGTGTGTGTGTGTTAGGATCAGGAAAAATGTTCAAATAAAATATAACACTCTCATGTTTATTTAATTAAGAGTGTGGGATTTTGGTATCAGACACTCCCTTTTGGGATTTTGTAGCGTGTGCACACCATTACTTCCACTATACACTGATCACCCATAATTTTAAATCAATTAACCTTAAAAACACCTAGGTTTTGGTGTGTGGCTCTGGCCCTGTGAGGATTGGTTCCTCAGGACCTCTGGGAGTGTGATGTGTTGTCTGGCACCAGGACAGTGAATCAGTGAATCTTTTGGATGCTGTGGGTTGTGGGTGGGGCTTCCCAAGCAAGTGGATTGGACTTGTCTGTCTGGCATATCCCATAGCTGATCTGGGGGGACCTTGGAAACTAAGTCAGCAGCGTTGGACTCTTTGGCTCTGGGCCCTGTGTATGATTGGGTTGTGGAGCAGTGGTTGTACTGGTGCATTTCTTTCATGGCCTTTTTGGCCATCTTTCCTTGACTTTTTGGTCATTAGTGCTGCATTTGGCTTTTCTGTGGGATTGGACCGGACTGGCTGGGCAGTTTTAGCTGCCCATGATCTTGTCACCACTGATCAGTGTTATTCATATCACCTGTTGGTGGTCATAATGTTATGGCCGGCTGATGTACAAAAGTTAGGTAGTGTGGGCAGGGCTGCAGTTTGTTTAGGTTTTAAAAGTGATAGTGTTCATTTAGCCTAAGCACCCTCTTTGCAATTGGAGCGCATGAGTAGTCAGTGTATTTGGGGGAATCTGTTTATTGAAACTTATTGCAAGTTATTGTAAGTAATCCATTCTTGTCCTTATCTTTAAGTTTATCTGGGTTTTTCTTATTCAGTCTTAAAGGTTTGTATATATTGCTGCAACAAATCCACCCAGTTCAGTGACCTTCAAATCACTGCTGGTTTTATCTTGGATATGTTGGATATGTGTCATGAGTCCTGGGATGCAAAGGGCAAGGTTGTTTTTATGTTGTTGTTTTTAAATACCATACCAAGCTACACAATTTCATCAGTAATGGCACATTAGTCATCATCATGGCTGATTGATCATCATGGCTCAAACCGTCGACCTTCTGATTATTTATATATATATATATATATATCTCAATTAATTTTGAAGTGATAAATATTTGCAACCATCCTCTTAATGAGATCATTTGTTTAATTATTTACTGTTAGCCTGTTATTTTCTACAGTTGAATACAGAATGGTTTATTTAATAGTTTAATATTGCAATATGTTGTCATGGTGAAGTTTTATGTAAGGAGAAATGTTATGGAAGAGGTCTCCCATGTCAGTGCTTTGTAACAGTCAGTTGTACAGCTGTTAAGATTTCCAGCATTTTCAGGATGAAGCGGTCTATGCATTGTGTATTTTTAGTAACATTTATGAGCTCTAGTTTTATCTTATTAAAAACTAACTATCTATAATTGCGTAAAATGTACAAGCCGTTGTTTAATAAATACAGTTGCAATTGTTGGCACACCACTGTGGTGAAGGAGGAATACATTGGAATGTGCTGTAGTTGAAAAATAAGCCCATTTATGGTGGTGACATTACATGAACCACTTCATCCATCAATCATGTATTTATTTATTTTCCCTTATAACTGACATAGTTTGCACTCCTGAAAAATCCAAACAATCAAATGTTGCTGCTCAGTTTGACCAACTGCCTTTTCCCATCTATTTTTTAGGAACACAGCAGCTCATTTACATTGAATTTGTTAGTGTAAAATTGTTCATCGTCCGTGCAATGGCCTGACGTTGATTGAAAGGAAGTGACATGATGGAAAAAGCTTAGGGACTTATGGACTCTTTGATCTGTCTGCTGTCTGGTTTCTCGTCTGAATTCTGAAAACATCATTTCTAAAGCTGTCCAAATGTTTACATCCCTGTTTTATCTTTTGAAAATGAGTGCTCTTGAGTTTATCGAACCCAAACATAAAACTAAAGTACAGATGACCTGCCGTAACCCACAGCATTTAGTATGAAAGTCTGCTAAAAATAACGCAGCCGTGTCTGTTGATTTGTTGCATCAGATACTGTAGGTGGCAGATACAACAATACATTGTGATGGGATTTATTGATTGTATTTTTTGATGCTAGACTATATTTGCTTCTGAAACTTTAGTCATTTGGAGGCAAAAAATATTGACAAAACCTTTTATGTTTTTGCCAGTTTAATACTTTGTGGAATTGCACATACAGAGGTTGAAAAGGACAGGTGACTTGCGGTGAGAGAGATTGTCCCTCCAAGCCCACGTTGCTAGGTCAGTACGTTCCTGTATCAGTTGTCATTAGTAGGTTATGGTTCAGTCTAAGCTGTGGTTCCTTCAACAAAGGTCTTACTGCTTACAAACCAGCACCTGTCTATTTGCATGTCTTTTCCATAATGGGCACAAGTTGGCACATGGCAATTATGTGTGACAGCATGGATGCACACAAAGGAGGCAATGCTCTGGATACAATCCAAAACCAGGATTTTATTTTTTGATGATGTATTAGGTTAAATGACATGACGCACAGTTTTTGCATTTTACTCTAACGCACACATTGTCCTAAAGCTCCTCCTCTCTCATGTTCTGTGATACAGTCACCAGTTTTGATTAGTACTTGATCAATTTAAATAGAAGCCTTTGTTCACCCAGGCATGTCCGTTGTTTATTATTGTTTAATAATCTCATGATTAAACCTGAAAAAATAATCCTTTCAAATAGCTCACATTTAAATGCTGACAGTGCTATATGCTACAGTATATTATGCTATTATTATAATGCTATATTATGTGTTGCAGAGATGATGATTGTAAAGCTTTAATTGTTCACATCAGTCGAAGCAGTGCTAAGTGATTAGTAGCAAGCCTGAGCAGCGCACACAGTTTTAGGGGCTAGTTTCATGCACCTTGAGAGAAGCATGTTATCCTTTATCCTCCCAGTGTTGTTAGTGGTAGTTACTGGGAAATTGGATAAAACATGTATGAAATATAATGATATAAATGTCAAAATATCTATAAGATGATTGCTGAAGGGCAAAACCTGAAGTAGAGTTCATAAATAGCCATACTAGGTAGTTGAAGCTAAACAGCCGTGCTAGCTGAGCTACATGGAAACAAACTCGAGCATCTGTCGGGTAAATGTCGGGCACATCCTGCCTTTACTATGTTTTAACCCGATACTTTGTCCCTCTTGGAGACCTGTGGGATTTTGTAGAGACTGTACCATATACAATACTTAGCATAAGTCTTTCAAATAAAACTTTTGCTAAGTACTCATTCAAATAAACTCATGCAAATAAATGCTATAGAGCAAGGATGTCTTACAAAAAAGAGGAGAAAACAAACTAAAAGTGGTCACTTGTATTATGTGTTGCTTTCTCTTCTTCCATGGAAACATTTTTTATTTTTTTATTTTTCCCCGATTTTCTCCCTAATTTAGTCGTGTCCAATTCCTCCCCGTCACTAGGGGGCTCCCACATTAAGGCTACTACTACCACTCAGCCGGGAGGGCCGAAGACTATCACGTGTTTTCCTCCGAACCACGTGACATCAGCCGGCCGCATCTTTTCGAACTGCTCGCTCGCGCACCGTTGGGGGCGGCGTAACACACTCGGAGGACAGCGCTATCCGCTCCCTCCGTTGCGTGAGCTCACAGACGCCCCTGACTGGCTGTAGAGCCGTGATTATTGTGGGAGCACTAAGTACCTCTCATCCCTCCCCTCTGAGAGAGCTCGGCCAATCAGCTCTCTCTAGACCTCCGGCTGTGAGAGGTTACAGTACCACCCGGGATTCGAACTAGCGATCTCCGGATGATAGGGCGAGCGCTTTTACCACTGTGCCACTCGGAGGACCATAGAAACAATTTTAATTTAATTTTTTGGTGGAACAACTGAATTTCATTGGCTATTTTTTTTACTTTACACAATGACGGTTCTAATAATCTAATACTGATATTTTGAAAATCAGAAATGTCTGGAGAGAATTTCACACGGAGATGGCATTCTCAAAAATATCTTTGTTAATCTTGATCTTTGTTAAAAGGAATCTTGGTTAATGTGGTTATTACCAGAGAATCTCAGTGATTTTTAGTCCTGTCCAAATCTGTCACATTGGTAATATTTAAAGACCAAGCGGTGTTATAAATATTTTGTTGTAGTTTTGAAATCGGTTTGTAAAGACATCCCATGAAGATCTTTTCAACTATCGAGTTTAAAACTGGGAGCAATACATATAGATGGTGTTGAAATCAATATGTCAGAGAAACAACTCTTCTGATGCCTTTAAGCACATTATCTACAGTAGTTCAGTTTATGCTTTTGCCTTATGACCTAGTAATTATCACACCGCGCTTGTGATAGTTGTGTAATAAGGTACAGTATACACACGTAGACAAAATTGTTGGTACCCTTCGGTCAATGAAAGAAAAACACACAATGGTCACAGAAATAACTTTAATCTGACAAAAATAATAATAAATAAGAATTCTATATGAATGTTAACCAATGAAAGTCAGACATTGCTTTTCAACCATGCTTCAACGGAATTATAAAAAAAATTGAACTCTTGGAACAGGCCTGGACAAAAATGATGGTACCCCTAACTTAATAGTTTGTTGCACAACCTTTTGAGGCAATCACTGCAATCAAACGATTCCTGTAACTGTCAATGAGACTTCTGCACCTCTCTGCAGGTATTTTGGCCCACTCCTCATGAGCAAGCTGCTCCAGTTGTTTCTGGTTTGAAGGGCGCCTTTTCCAGACAGCATGTTTCAGCTCCTTCCAAAGATGCTCAATTGATTGATTTATTTCCTTTCTTTTGTAGTTTGGAAATCTCCAATATTAGATGAAAGTTAATGTGGTGATAAATATGTCAGTAGTTCACCACGTGCCTATATGGCATGATATTTTTAGATTAACACCCCCAGGGCTCACATGGGTGTGATCCGCCATGGTAAGTGACTGAACAAATAAATGAAGAGGAAGGTACTCTTCTCTTCTACGCAATTAGATTGGGCTGTAATTCACATTAACTGGGGTATAAACCTGGAGCCATTGTGCAGATCACTAAACCATCAGATTATGTTGCACTGTCTGTGTATGACAAACAATGAAACAAATAAGGCCTTGCTAGATCGCCGCCAGTTGCCAACAGGTGAAATGACTGATTGAAATGCAAACTCCCTGGGGTCAGTTGGCAGATGTGTTTGAGTGTCTTCTTTGTGATAGAGAGATGGTGTATTGCTTGTAAAGATGAGTTTTTGAAACCCAGTAGCTCCAAAAGGCCAGCTGTCAACGCCTCTGTCCCAATCGTCCACAACAGAGCTCTGATTAAAGAGAACAAGAGAAGTCTCGTAAAGAGAAATAGATTTCACAGAATGACTAGTTACTGTATGATAGAAGTGAAGGATATGAGTAAGGCTGTATACCACCAGCGTGTGTAAAATACTGTTTCTGGAATTCTAATGACGGATTAAAGCCATGCACAGTTTCATATTAAAAAGCGTTTGATATTTTCAAAGGAAGTAACTACATGTTCTGTGTGATGTTGTAAATGACCCGAGTATTAACTCAATTCATCTTTCATACAAATAAGTTAACAGACATTTGTAGATGAGCATCATGTATACAAGTTTAGCTGCCTAGCTCCTACGCAGATAACATGAAGCCTAACATTAGCTACACTCACCTCAGTAACACTGTCTGTTTAAATAACCTATAAGCTAACTAAACTTTGTGTAGTTTTATTTATATATAAAATAAAATGTACAGTGTGTGTGTGTATATGTGTGTATATATACAGTACAGCCCAAAAGTTTGGACACAACCTTCTCATTCAAAGAGTTTTCTTTATTGTGTTCTTTATTGTGTTCTTTAGCCCAAACGCGTCTCTTCTGCTTGTTGCCTGTCCTTAGCAGTGGTTTCCTAGCAGATATTCTACCATGAAATCCTGATTCACACAGTCTCCTCTTAAGAGTTGTTCTAGAGATGTGTCTGCTGCTAGAACTCTGTGTGGCATTGACCTGCTCTCTGATCTGAGCTGCTGTTAACCTGCGATTTCTGAGGCTGGTGACTCAGATGAACTTATCCTCCGCAGCAGAGGTGACTCTTGGTCTTCCTTTCCTGGGGCGGTCCGCATGTCAGCCAGTTTCTTTGTAGCGCTTGATGGTTTTTGTGACTGCACTTGGGGACACTTTCAAAGTTTTCCCAATTTTTCGGACTGACTGACCTTCATTTCTTAAAGTAATGATGGCCACTCGTTTTTCTTTACTTAGCTGCTTTTTTCTTGCCATAATACAAATTCAAACTCTTTGAATGAGAAACTGTGTCCAAACTTTTGGTCTGTAAAAATGTATGTATGTATGTATGTATGTATGTATATGTATATACACACACATGTTTGTTAGTAACAAAACAAACAAAAAAAAGTGTATATATATTGGATATTTAAAAAAAATCATCATAGTTACTGAAACGCAATACAAAATGAATTGGCACCTACGGTAGGTACAACAATGCCTGATGTCGTTCTGAAAATCACCAGAATGGGTCAGTTAATGTCTGGATTTCTGCATTTTATCTTTCTCCAATCCTTTGATACTTAGGGAAACTTTGTTAGTACTTGTTTCTTTTTTTTTCTTTTTCCTGCTGATTAAACTAAAGACTATCAAATCATCAGAGACTCATTTATTCACAGGAAACATTTCCAACATACTGATTGTGGTTGATGGTTCTCACTGCACTGGCCTTTTTGCTCCACCCTTTAGGAGGGTGTGTGCGTGTGTGTATGAGAGAGAGATGCATTTGATTAAGATCACTTGGACCACAGTAAGCTGTATTAAACAACATTTTATTCATGCTGTCTGCTTTGTAGATAACATAGAAAGGCTGAGCGGAAAGTCATGGTGAGGATACGTTTGTTGCTGTGGAAACTCTGTTTCTCAGCGGAAGTGTCACTTTGTCAGAGGGGAAGTAGAGCAACTACTTTTAGGTACCGGCAGTGCTGTGTACTGTACTGTATATGCACTCAGCCTACTTTCTGCAGAGAATACATCTGTGAGAGATGCAAGAAGGTGAAACCACCTATCCTCTGCAGTTACGTCTCGGCCATCTGGGGTTTTTCGCACTATTAAAATTTCATAACCATTTCCTTGACTGCAGGAAAAGGAAATGGTTCACTGCTGATGGCATAAACTGTTGTAATGTAGGAGTCACAAACATAAAGTGTATAAACAAACGATGGAACAACAGGAAGAGAATAAATTGCTTAGGAAATTAGAAATAAAATGCATGATACCATTTAAATATTTGTGATTGAGGGTAAAAAATGTAGCATGCTAGTGAAACCCATGGGATGCCTGGAACAAATGAGCTTAGGCAAGCTTTTTTTGCATGATGCATTCATCAATATTGTTTGTCCATCTTCCATGTGTATGACACAATGAGCAGAGTCTCTGATATGTAAATACATAATGTTGTTTGTGAAAACCAGCCAAGTCATGAAGTATGCTGAGGCCTTATTTGCAGTCCTAGACCTTGGACTCGCTCGAGGTGTTTCTTCCAGCTATGGTGCAACGATTAATTGACGTTATCGACTAAAATTGATAATAAGATTAGTCGACAAAACACATAATTCATCATTTGTCGATTCATTCATGACGTCTCTGACATGCAAGTGTCTGTCTTACTGGAGTGAATAAAAAATTGCAAGTTCGAATCCCGGGTGGTGCTGTAATCTCTCACAGCCAGAGGTCTAGAGAGAGCTGATTGGCCGAGCTCTCTGAGGGGAGGGATGAGAGGTACTTGGTGCTCCCACATTAATCACGGCTTGACAGCCAATCAGGGGCGTCTGTGAGCTCACGCAAGCGGAAGGAGCGGATAGCGCTGTCCTCCGAGTGTGTAACCCCCCAACTGTCTGTGAGCGAGCAGTTCGAAAAGTCTTCGGCCCTCCCCGGCTGAGTGGTAGTAGTATTGTATGCATGTGTACATTCATATGTGTGTGTATATAATATTATATTATATTAAGTTTAAGTTTAAGTTAGCCTTTATTGGTCACACATACATTACTGCACAGTGAAATTCTTTATTCTTCGCATATCCCAGCTTCTTGTTAGAGCACAGGGTCAGCCTTTTTTTTTTCTTTTTTTTTTTACGGCGCCCCTGGAGCAGACAGGGTTAAGGGTCTTGCTCAAGGGCCCAACAGCAGCAATCTGGCGGAGCTGGGGCTCGAACCACCGATGTTCCGATTCGTAACTCAGAGCCTTAACACCCTGAGCCACCACAGTGTATGTATATAAAATTTCATTGAATAGCACAGAAAAAGCCATAAATATTAATAACCTCAAATATGCTGGTAGTATAATGTAGAACTCGGACTTGGATTACCTATCATCAGCAACAACAGTACGAGTATGTGTTTAAAAGATGGAGCTGGAGTGTTAAGTTGAAGAGGAGTATAGGGACAAACTGATGACAGCTGGTCTCTATAAATACCCCCAGGATGATAGGATGCATATGGGATTAGGTATTTAGTCCTCTCGCAAAACAGCCAGCCGTCTGAGCCGACCAGAGACACTGCACTTCAAAGTGGACCGTCTCTCAGACTTATGAGTATTCTGTGGCTTAATTACAAGAGTGGTGTCATTTGATGCCTTAGTGTGGTTTGATGTCCCAATTTCGTCCCTGGCTTTCATTCACCCTTACAGCACTAATTGTGACAAGGTAAACCTGAGATCACTTTAACATGAGTAGAGAATGCTTTCTCATTGTAAATAGTTATCATCCATGTCTCGTAATGCAATAGCCCCATGTCGATTCCCGGGTGATGCCCAGTATATATAGCACTGGGCAGAACAGAAAGACTCCTATCAAGGAGAGATAAGAATGAAGATAGCATTACTTCTAGTGACACGCACACACATGCATGCACACCTATAGGCTGTAACGTGACAAACTGCACAACCTTAATGCTTCCACCAGGGAAAAAGCCTCCATGTCTATCCCTAACATAACCTTTAACATGCCCAGCCTAAAAGTAAATAAATAAATAAATAAATAACCACCTAGATGTAGAAGGCATTACGCAGTAAATAGCAGACTATAATTTCAGCACACATCACACTCTGAGATCCCTATACAATATCGCTAGAATTCTACAATGGACCAAAAAAATTCCACCACAGCCGTTCATGTTGAAACACAAAATATCTGCTCTACACATCTTACTCCTTTGCATATTTTCTCACTTGGCTTGCAGAGAAATGTGCCATGAAGCATGTCAAACGTTTTTAGCACTTGAAATATGTGATGTGAGACAAGTCAGCTATCGTCCTGTTTTTCTTTTTTTCTTTGTTACCTTCCAGTTCCTCAAAGCAGAGGAACTTGAAGAGTCAGTGAGCACCTCAATACCAGGGTCTTTTCTGTAATGTGCTGTTAGTAGTTATTGTCCATTTACAGGAATCTGAGACCAGTTTGTAGTGTCTGGGAACACTTTTTATGTCTCTTAGTCTCTTATGTAGATATATTTAACAGGCACAAATATTTAAAAGGCACAAACCTTTGCCAAATGTTAATAGAATTTAATGACAGTCACAGCTGAATAAATGATCAGTTAGTTATATAAATCTTTTTGTGTGTCACATACTGTACACCCTTAAATTACACGGTTTTTTTTCTGCATGGCATTTCATAGTGCTACAGCTCGGTCTTGTAACTCTGTTTAACAACTCAAATCTGTAGACAAAAAAAAAAAAACCCACAACAACCCAGAGTCCACATCATGTTTAATTCACTTCCTGAAGTCGAGTTGATTCAGTGTCGGCTCGCTTCCTCACTTTAGTAAGGTAAGGTTACTAAAAGTAAGGTTTAAGAAGTAAGGTATACTGTAACTGGAGGTAAATCTGGAAAAAAAAAAAGTTTTGCTAGTTTTGTCACTAAGTAAACAGAGATTACTGACCAGCAGTAAGCCTGTTAATTACTTCAGATTAATAAAAAGCAAAAACTACTTAAACACCTAGTATAGACTTCTTTCAAATGTTAGAGATGTCACTTTATGGTAAAAGTGGCAATATATTAAAAAAGAAAAATCCAAAACAGGACAGAAAAAGTCACTTAAAATGCTAACATTACTTGTATGGTGGTGTAAAAGCACAAATGTTGTGAACATACGTAGCAATTTATTTCCTTAGTGGTGTGCCACTAAGCAATTAGAAAAGCATGCCGTCAGAAAAAAAAAATCTAAATAGTCAGAAAGGCCTTTTCTAATGATTGCGAGTTCTGAAGCTGTATTCTTCTGGAAATATTTTTAAATGCTCAACAGGATTGAACTTAATACTGGTAATCTAAAATAAATTGCAATCTGGTATTAAATGCTAAGAATTGCTGCATGTTGTCTGTTGTAGCCGTTTGGCCAGTGGTGTCGTCTCCATCCCAAAGATGTGGAGAAGATGCCAGAAAGTGCTTGGAAGCTGGTCTTCTACACAATGTCGTGGTCCTACAGCACCTACCTGCTCTTCTTCTGCGACTACGGTTTCTTTCACAACCCATCTTCTGTCTTTTACAGTAAGTTGCCTCATTTTCTGTAACGGCAGCTATGACACCAAATCACAAGTTAATATATAATAAATGTGCTCATTGTAATACATTGTTGTTTCTATATTGATGGCTCATTTACGGACATTTGAACAACAAATGATTGGCAATAACTCTTCATCACAGCACCTATGTTGATTTATTTGATTATTTTTCCTATAAGAATACTAGACAACGTTTTTTTTTTCCTCACGTCTGTATACATATTCGTGTGCTCATACAAAACTGCACACTTGGATATCTTAAAAAAAAAAAAAAAAAGTCAAGTAGATGCAAAGTAAACAGGCAGCACATACTGTAGGAAAAGATTCAAATATCAATTTAGAGCTTCAAACAGGAAAGACAGACAAGACTATTTAAGATGTGCTGCATTATGTCCTAAGCATCAAACTAGCAGCTACTGTAACTAGGATGACTGATAGTGTATTTTTTTTCTTAGCATTGATTTAGCAAAGAAATATGTCTGCATAACATGTGTTAAAGAAAGGTATATGCTTCTTCCCCCCCCCCCCCCCCCCCCATGTGTCTACCAAATAATGACCTGTTTGCTAGTTAAATTCATAATAAATGGGCAAAATGGTTTTCTTTAAAATAAATATTTAACTTTTTTATTTTAAATTTTATTTGTATGGCACAATGGTCATTGTTGCAAAGCTAAAAGAAAAGGATCAAAAGAAAATTATGGAAATGTGAGAAAATGCATATGAATCAAAATATCCAGATTGCCCCTGATGAGCAAGCCGAGGGAGATTTTCAAACCGAGCTATGATTTTGGCATAATGATGCACCCCTGTTATACATGCATCTTACATCCAGACAACATCTGCCCTCAAAGCATCAGTGATCAAAAAAGCAGTATTCCGGTCACTTGGCAGCAATCTGAGTTTTCGGGTAAATGTGTAAGCATTTTATGTGAGCATTGTGTATTGTGCTGGGAAATACTGATTTGTTGATGTCGAAAGCACTCCGGCTCTTGGCTCGAGTGCTGCAGGAGAATCTGATCGATAAACATTAGCAGACTTAATGCATGTAATTACACTAACAGCTTTTTAGACATCCTCTGTGGTCATTCTCTCCCATCACCCTCACATAACTTTAATGATTAATGATGGAGAGTGGTCTTTTAAAAACTTTAATCTTTTTCTTTTTTTGTCTGTAGAGTGGAACGGTCTTGAGAAAAAGCCCCAAAGAAATGTCAAATTTTCAATGAAAACTAAAAAGTTCTTTTCTTCAGCGTCTTTTTTCCATAACCTAACAAATAATAAACATATTACAAATTCAGAAGCTATCATTAAATTCAAAGATGAATAAAAACAGAATGGAAATGGATGAGCAGTTGGGCAGGTGATGGAGAGTCCAAAAGACTGTAACCATCATTAGAAGACCCTTAGTCATGTTTCAGAGACTAAAGTAAGAAACATAATTTTCATAAATTTCAATCTCTAATGCTTTCATTAATTTATTTTGAGGAATATCTGTGAGCAACAAAAAACTTAGAGGTCTATACTTGTTTTATATATATATATATATATATATATATATATATATATATACACACTGCAAGACATACTGTAGGCCTTGTAGCTCCCCCAAAGTGTGAGTGTTGATGCTCCGGCTGAAATACTGCTCAGATAATGCATTTTACCATTTCTCTCCTTCTGTTTCACTCCTCTACTGAATGCTCCATTTCAGTGTCTGTGTAAATAAGCCAATGCTGAGCCACACTTCAGTGGAGAACAGCAGAGCTGGAAGAAGCCGAGCAACAAGCTTAGGGAGAGGATCTACTTTCAAGATCACAACAAAATAGGAAACCAGAAAACAAACCACTTATTTTAAAATGATCACTGTTTTTTTTGTGTAGAAAAGTGCATGAAAAAAATGATGCACAGTTGAACAAAATGTAATATTTTGGGTACACAAGATTTATGGTCAGTTATCTTAATTTAAAATGAGACCACACAAGACATACGGTGGGACAAGCGATACAGGTTGTGACCTTTTTTTAGGTCCCATTTTAAATATTTACATTTTAATTGATTAAAATGCCTGACATACACACGTGGATAAAATTATTCGGTCAATGAAAGAAAAACTCACAATGGTCACAGAAATAACTTTAATCTGACAAAAGTAATAATAAATAAGAATTCTATGAACGTTAACCAATGAAAGTCAGACATTGCTTTTCAACCATGCATCAATTTCAATTCAATTCAATTCAATTTTATTTCTATAGCGCTTTTAACAATGGTCATTGTCTCAAAGCAGCTTCACAGAAATGAAAAGAAAATGAAAAGAAGACTTATGGAAATGTATATATGTGTAAGAAAAATGTGTCTAGATAATGAGATTGTCCCTGATGAGCAAGCCAAGGGTGACGGCGACAGTGGCAAGGAAAAACTCCCTGAGATGGCAATAGGAAGAAACCTTGAGAGGAACCAGACTCAACAGGGAACCCATCCTCATCTGGGTGATGACAGATAACAGAAATTGTAGAACATCATGTGTGTTATGCAGATGAAAGGCCGATATAACAGAAGTTATTTAAATTAACACAAAGTCCAGTTCAGCTCAGGGATGAGTCAGCTGGTGCAGAGGGCAGATGGGGGTCTGGATCACTGTGAGCTCAGGAGCAGCATGTGTAGATCCTAACCAACATGAAGAAAAATTCAGCTGGAGCAGGTCCTTCTCTGGATGCCTCAGGAACCTCGCAGGGTTGGCACAATCTCCAGATGCCTCGGGATGGGTGGAAAAATAAAGAGCAGGTGAAAAGAATTAGCATGGTTGCCATTCACGATAGATGTACTGGAGTATGAGGTAAAGAAATTAATTACTGTATGTGTATGCCAGATTAAAGAGATGCGTTTTGAGTCTACTTTTAAATTGGGAAACTGTGTCTGAGCCCCGAACACTGTCAGGAAGGCTATTCCAAAGCTTTGGAGCTAAATATGAAAATGCCCTACCTCCTTTTGTAGATTTTGATATTCTGGGAACTACCAGTAGTCCGGAGTTTTCTGATCTTAAGGAGCGTGGTGGATTGTAACGTATCAGAAGACTGGTTAGGTATGTGGGAGCTAGATCGTTTAGAGCCTTGTAAGTAAGTAATGCTATTTTGTAATTAATTCTAAACTGAACAGGTAGCCAGTGCAGGGATGATAATATTGGGGTTATATGATCATATTTTCTGGATCTAGTGAGAACCCTGGCGGCTGCATTTTGGACTAACTGTAGCTTGTTAATTGAGGATGCAGGACAGCCTCCCAGTAATGCATTACAGTAGTCCAGTCTGGAGGTCATGAATGCATGAACCAGCTTTTCTGCATCAGATACAGATAAAATGTTCCTAAGATTGGCAATATTTCTAAGGTGGAAAAAGGATGTTTTTGTGATGTTGGAGATATGATTTTCAAAGGATAAGTTACTGTCTAATATTACACCCAGGTCTTTCACTGTCGAGCTGGTGGTAACAGTACATCCTTCTAAACGTAGGCTGAATTGTGAGAGCTGGTATGAACTGGTTTTTGGGCCAATAAGTAATACCTCTGTCTTATCTGAATTTAGTAAAAGAAAATTATCAGTCATCCAATCTTTTATATCTTGAATACACTCAGTTAGTCTAGACAATTTGGGTATTTCATCTGGTTTTGTGGAAATGTATAACTGAGTATCATCAGCATAACAATGGAAACTAATCCCATGTCTTCTAATGATGTTACCCAAGGGAAGCATGTATATTGAGAACAGCAGAGGTCCTAAAACTGACCCTTGTGGCACCCCATATTTCATTGGCATTACACCAGACTGTTCTCCATTCAGATCTACAAAATGGAATCGATCAGACAGGTAGGATCTAAACCATTTTAAAGCCTGTCCCTGAATACCAATGTGATTTTGTAAGCGATCTATGAGAATATCATGATCTATAGTGTCGAATGCAGCACTAAGATCAAGTAAGACAAGAATTGAGATGCAGCCTTGGTCAGAAGCTAAAAACAAGTCATTTGCAATTTTAACTAGTGCAGTTTCTGTACTATGATGGGGCCTGAAACCTGACTGAAATTCCTCGAGGATATCGTTTTCCTGCAAGAATGTGCATATTTGGACTGATACTATCTTTTCTAATATCTTTGATATAAACGGAAGGTTTGAAATTGGTCTGTAATTTATTATATCATTTGGGTCTAAATTAGATTTTTTAAGAAGAGGCTTAATAACTGCCAACTTGAAAGGTTTAGGGACATGACCTAGATATAATGAAGAGTTGATAATGTTTAGAAGGGGCGCTCCAGTTATATTTATCACTTCTTTTAAAAGTCTAGTTGGGATTGGATCCAGCAAGCATGTTGTTGATTTAGCCGAGGTGATAAGTTTATACAGCTCTTCCTGCCCTACACCTGTACACCTGCATCAACGGAATTATTAAAAAAAATAAACTCATGGAACAGGCCTGGACAAAAATGATGGTACCCCTAACTTAATGGTTTGTTGCACAACCTTTTGAGGCAATCACTGCAATCAAACGATTCCTGTAACCGTCAATGAGACTTCTGCACCTCTCTGCAGGTATTTTGGCCCACTCCTCATGAGCAAGCTGCTCCAGTTGTTTCTGGTTTGAAGGGTGCCTTTTCCAGACAGCATGTTTCAGCTCCTTCCAAAGATGCTCAATAGAATTGAGGTTAGGGCTCATAGAAGGCCACTTTAGAATAGTCCAATGTTTTCCTCTTAGCCATTCTTGGGTGTTTTTAGCCGTGTGTTTTGGGTCATTGTCCTGTTGCAAGACCCATGACCTGCGACTGAGACCCAGCTTTCTGACACTGGCCAGCACATTTCTCTCTAGAATCCCTTGATAGACTTGAGATTTCATTGTACCCTGCACAGATTCAAGACACCCTGTGCCAGATGCAGCAAAGCAGCCCCAGAACATAACAGAGCCTCCTCCATGTTTCACAGTAGGGACAGTGTTCTTTTCTTGATATGCTTCATTTTTCCGTCTGTGAACATAGAACTGATGTGCCTTGGCAGAAAGTTCCATTTTTGTCTCATCTGTCCATAGGACATTCTCCCAGAAGCTTTGTGGCTTGTCAACATGTAGTTTGGCATATTCCAGTCTGGCTTTTTTATGATTTGTTTTCAACAATGGTGTCCTCCTTGGTCGTCTCCCATGTAGTCCACTTTGGCTCAAACAACGACGGATGGTGCGATCTGACACTGATGTTCCTTGAGCATGAAGTTCACCTTGGATCTCTTTAGAAGTCTTTCTGTGCTCTTTTGTTACCATTCGGATTATCCGTCTCTTTGATTTGTCATCAATTTTCCTCTTGCGGCCACGTCCAGGGAGGTTGGCTACAGTCCCATGGATCTTAAATTTCTGAATAATATGTGCAACTGTAGTCACAGGAACATCTAGCTGCTTGGAAATGGTCTTATAGCCTTTACCTTTAACATGCTTGTCTATAATTTTCTTTCGAATCTCCTAAGACAACTCTTTCCTTCGCTTCCTCTGGTCCATGTTGAGTGTGGTACATACCATGTCACCAAACAACACAGTGACTATCTGGAGCCCTATATATAGGCCCACTGACTGATTACAAGATTGTAGACACCTGTGATGCTAATTAGTGGACACACCTTGAATTAACATGTCCCTTTGGTCACATTTTCAGTATTTTCTAGGGGTACCATCCTTTTTGTCCAGGCCTGTTCCTTGAGTTTATTTTTTTAAATAATTCTGTTGAAGCATGGTTGAAAAGCAATGTCTGACTTTCATTGGTTAATATTCATAGAATTTTTTTTAAATTATTACTTTTGTCAGATTAAAGTTATTTATGTGACCATTGTGAGTTTTTCTTTCATTGACCGAAGGGTACCAACAATTTTGTCCACGTGTGTAATTGTAACATAAAACTACCAGTAAGGATGCATTGATAGCATTTTTTTTGACCACACACGTGTTTTTGGTACTCATTGATACCAGTACTGATTCAGAAATAATTAGACTATTTAGTATACATAGTAAACATATTCTGCTCTGTGTACAGTATGTTGCTAAAGATAAACATGTCGACATGTTTCTCTGCTCACTTGGGTCACAGCTCCAAATGTGTATGTTGCAATGTATGCAGATGTACAGTTGTTCCTCTTCTTGATGTTTTTGTCAGAGCACACTTTGCAGTCTGCTTTCCTTTTTGTCAATGATCATAAAATATATCCAGACTGCTGAGATATACTGTAGGAAGGATAAAGCAATGTTTGGAACATAAGGTTGCGGGAAAATAATCAAGTCCCAGGTGGTAAAAGCAGCTGCCTCACTTATTTCCTGTTCTCATGGTTGGCTTTCTAAAGTATAGACTGGTTTAGTTTTACAACGTTAACATCATCTTTACTGATCCTTCACCTAAAAATAACTTTAATACAGTATCGATTACAACACTAATCTATGAATAATTAATCAATAGATTGGAAGAGCGGAATGCAGGTGCCCATGGACATCGCCTTTGCTTACCTGATCCAGGGGAGCTTCTACGGCCACTCCATCTACGCCACTATGTACATGGATGCCTGGAGGAAAGACTCTGCCGTCATGCTGCTGCATCACTTCATCACTCTAGCGCTGATCGGGTTCTCCTATGCCTTCAGGTCAGGGAACAGAGAGAGCACAGATGTGAACACATTAGTGGTCCATGTCTTTTTCTTTTGTTTGTTTGTTAGGTCCCCCCCCCACTTTAAACTTTAATGAACATAAAAGCAATCAAATCTGTAAATAACTTCCTTTAAATCAAAGGTAAAGCTGTAACTTTGGGTTTGCAGTATCTTCAGGAAAGGCATGTTTATACTCGGATGGATTTGCTATAACTTCTTATAGCTGCTGTAGGTAAATGAGAACAGGAACTAGCTTGTTTTACAGATGTTTTATATAATTCTATGGAACTGTAAGTAGATCTGTTCAATTTTCTGTTTTTAATAGACAGAAATCGTCATCTTTGTCAGATTGTTGTGGTACAAATTGTAACAGTTGGGGTGAACTTTGTAAAAGTGGGACATGTTTTATCATAGGTTTTCTGTAATTTTACAAGACACCTTAATAAAAAGTTCAAAATCCCCTTCAAATGAAAAAAAAAAGAAAGAAGTCACTGATGAATGTATACAGGAGCTAATATGTTACTCAAGACAATTATTAAATGTCCCACTTTACCTACTTAACCTCCCTACAATATGTACTCTACTTAATTACACCATTTTAGTGTTGTCTTTATGTTTCTATTGTCCACTGTTACAGAATGTTTGTTTTTAACATTTTATACTTCTGTTATTAAATTAGAGAGATTTCTTTTTAAATTATCCCGCATTGAGATTGCAAACTTTTCATGTGTCTCTCAGACTCCGTTCGGTTACACTACAGTCTAAAGTCTACTAATGTTGTCGTGTTCTGTATCTCCTTCTTCCTAAAGGTATCATAATATCGGGCTTGTCGTGTTGTTCCTCCATGACTTAAACGATATTCTGCTAGAGTTCACGAAACTCAACGTCTACCTAAAGATCCGTGGAGGAAAATTCTACGCGATCAATGATGTCCTGTCCAGTGTGGGCTTTTTGGGCTTCGGCATCACATGGTGAGTCCTGCACATAAAACACAAACTAGATTTTCCACTGTTCACCTTATTCACTCACACACTTGCTTTTGATTCGACACTCAATCAGTCAGCAGAGGTGGAAAAGAGAACATAAAACGTGATCTGTGATTAACACAAACTTGCTCATTATCGTCTCATCATCTATACCGCTTTACCCTGTATACAGGATCACGGGCCTGGAGCATATCCCAGGAGACTTGGGTCACAAGGCGGGGTATACCCTGGGTGCCAATCCATCACAGGGCGCATACACGTGCACACTCATTCACACACTACAGGCAATTTGGTATCGCCAGTTAGTCTTATCTGTATGTCTTTGGACTGTGGGAGGAAACCGGAATACCTGGAGGAAACCCATCAACCACTGGGAGAACGTGCAAACTCCGACCTGAGGCGGGAATCGAATTCGGACCATGGAAAAGTTAAGAGTGCTTACCACTAAGCCACCGTGCCTCCCCACAAATTATTGAAAACAATACGTGAGCAAAAGACATAGCAAAAGCCCTTTTAAAATATATAAAATATGGATTCCACATTGTGCACAATGGGTGCTGGTGCACTTGATGCACATGTACTGCTGTGGAACGTTCACAAAACAAATCCCTGGTATCACTTACATTACAGCGGTCATAAACAGTCGTTTCTCTTTCTTGTCACCATGACAAGCAGCAGCACAACTTTCAGAGAAAATTTGCCAACATCATCTGACCAATTAGAACCTGGAACTCAACAATGATGTGGTATAAACCTGGATAAACTAAACGACTTCGTAAGATTGGTTTAATGTCATTTTTAATAATTCATCTTTATGGAGTTTAATTGTAAAAAAAGTAAAATGTTGTTGTTGTTAACCATTGCTTTAGTTTTATTCTCATCATTTTTCTGACTGTTGTTCCCGTTTCTTCTCTCCTCCTCAGGTTCTGGTTCCGACTGTACTGGTTCCCCCTCAAAGTGCTGCACGCCACCTTCATCAACAGCCTGCAGTCCGACCCAAACATCCCTTTCTACTTTTTCTTCAATGCTTTGTTATTTGCACTGCTGCTCATGAACATCTACTGGTTCCTGGTAAGACAAAAAAAAGCTACTGTGAAATTTTCTAGCACGAATAATTTACAGTAGCAACTGCCTTTAATATGGTGGTCATCTGAGAGCACCTGATCATTAATGCCAAACACAAGCCCTAATTAATGCAAAACAAACTTTCTTGACAGAGACACACACACACAGGGTCACCAGTGCATTCCTACAGTATTTTTAACCTTCTCCATCAACAAATCATAATCACTTCATCATCACACTGCATGCAGATAAGTACACTATTTACAAAGCGAACACATTGAACTTGCCAGCGTTTAGTTTTTGACCGCTGGTTTCAATTCAGTCCTGCGTAGAATTTGACAAATAGGTTTAACCTTATTGTCTTCAGGTCTGCTAGTTCTAACTAATTGGTAGCATATTAGCCTAACAAGACAAATTATACAAAAAGCATTTTTTACATGTAGATAAAACATTTCATTGCAAAATAACATCGATGTTATCACTCACTCACTCATCGTTTATACCGCTTAATCCTGTATTCAGGGTCGCAGGGGGCCTGGAGCCTATCCCAGGAGACTTGGGGCACAAGACGGGGCACACCCTGGACAGGGTGCCAGTCCATCACAGGGCAGCATCAATATTATGTTAAAGAAAAAGCTTGCTGTCAAATGCGTACTTGGTATAACAGCAAGGTTATCTGACTAAGATGTGTTGGCACACACACACACACACAGAAACAGATCCTGTCTCTAATTAGCAGCATGCTTGACTAACGTTTTTAATATTAGCAAAATAAGTAATAGTATAATTAGTAATATTTATCACCACAAAGAAATAAAAAATAATTAATATTGACAAACCCTACATAAATTCCTTTCTACGCATATATTACCTGTAATATGTTGCAGGCTTTTGTGATTAAAGAACTGCACAGGTCCATAATTGCGATTTAGATTGTTCCTTTTAGGTCATATGACACTCTTAAGGGCCCAAAGGCTTGAATGTGTCTAAATTCTCTGCAGAACTGATTAAAACTCCTAAGAGAAAGTGTGATAGTCAAGGGGACCAGGATTTCTAACAATTCAAAATTTACTATGGTAAACCTTGAATTTAAGACTTGTTTATTGCGATGCAAGAATCGACACGACGCTCGTCATGTTCGTTAATGACACGTTCCTGTGAGGAGTCGACACGTCAGGGAGATCATTCACTAAACTCGATCCCAACTGTGTGTGCTGTGCAGTTCATCGTGCAGATGGTGGTGAAGGTCCTGACTGGGCAGATGACGGGAATCAATGACGTACGCGAGTATGAAGAAACCGAAATAGAGGGATCGGTCAAGGCCGAGAGGCATGACTCTGGAAATCAGCACTCTGGAGAAGGGTGAGTGAGGGGGGGAAAAACATTGATTTCTTAGTAACTTTGCTTCATCAGATATAACTCATTATTAAAGTCTTGCTGTGTTTTGGATTATAACAGGGTCTGATAGTCTCATCGAATATCATGTTACCTGTTAGTCTACCAGTTTAATACGGTGTGATGCATTCGATCAACTGTAAAGTGGTCTCATAGGGTTTGCCCGAGTCTGGGTTTACACAGTCTCAAAGTCTGATGAAGCCTAATATTGTCTAACTTTACCTGACCTGCAGGACATACAAATAAGAGCTGACTTGCACGTAGCTGGCATGAGGCCTGGCTTTATCTCTCCCGCTTTCAAGCAACATGATATACTAAGGACATTCACCTCATTCAGCTCTCTGTCTCTGTCTATAGGAATCACACACAGAATGGAATCAACAAGAAGCATCAATAACAGCCTCAGTACCGTCACCTGCTGGCCCTCTACAGCAGTTGCAAGGAACAAAAAGGGCAGTTCAACTCGAACACTCCATCTGTACCAGAGGAACAAAAACAGTCACTGATTAACGTTTAATGCTGTAATCTCATTATTTTAATGAAAATGTGAATTTTATTTCAGGGGATTTGTGTGTAAATGTTGTAAAACAGATGTACGTGAAGGTGAAGTTTTATCGTCGTCGTTTTTTTTTGTAAGGGTATATAAATGAGATTTACACAGAAATTTCCTCTTAAACAAAGAACTGTATGGTTCTACAGCATAGAACAGCATAGTAGCATTGGTTAATTTCTGGTGATTTAGTAGAATCACTTAATGTACAGCTCCAGTGCACTGCTCAGGAGCCTTTTGGATTAAATCCCCTGCATTATAGCAATTCCCATGTAATTTATTGAATCAGAGAATTTTTATATGGCCCATCATCTTGACATTGAGACCTTAAACAACCATGTTACAAGTGTTCTGCAAAGAATTTAAGACCTCATTCGCTTTCATTAAAGGCACCTCTAAACATGGCTACGCTGTAGTAGAACTTAATCAGAAAAGTCTACACAGATCAATGAATGATTACTAGATGCTATACTATAACTATAAAAGCCTTAAAATCCTATTATGCCTATAATAATGAAAGTGTTTGGGAGCATTCACATATTACCCAATATCTAAAGAGCTCAAACCTGTTCACATTAGACGTTTTGTGTAATTAGTTCTCACTCTGACTCAGGCTCCTACATTTATTCATTAGGGCCCAAGCACTGAGTGCGCAGGGCCCTATTGTTTTCGTTAGGATTATTATTTTTTTTTTTTTTCTTTTTTTTTTTTTTATTATTTTTCTTTCAATCATCCGGGCACTTTCGGGCCTCTTAACATACTCAAAAACTCACCAAAATTTGCACACAGATTGGAATCTGCGGCCAACAGGTCCTCAGTGGGGCTCGGCCCGGGGCGTCGCACACGCCCCGCGCAGCGCCCCCTACAGTGTCTTGCCTTATAGCTCAGACACACTTGCACGTATACTTATAAAACTCGGTGAACATTTAGATCTCATCAAACTGAACAAGTTTCGCGCTGCATGTCATCAGGTCTAATCAACAGGAAGTGAGTTATTTTGAGTTGTTTGCAAAACGCACCCAATGGAATGTGATAAACTCCTCCTAGAAAATTTTTACAATTCGCACCAAACCAGCTAAATATGATCTAAACAAGTTGCCGATGCAAAATTGCAGAGATCTTTTTGATACCTCGAACGGTTCGGCCGTGGCGACGCTTTAAAATTATGGCGAATAAAATGAAACAGGAAGTGGCTAATAACTTCTGTGTACATTAAGTTATGCACATGAAACTTTACAGGTATGTTAAGAGTAGGAAGCTGATCACATCATATGACAATCATGAGTCTATGTCATAGCGCCACCAAGTGGCAGCAGGAAGTGTGTCACTTTTGGAAATCAGTAATATTTTGTCCTTTACTTTCACCTGATTTGGTTCAAAATCAGTCAGAATAATGAAAAGACATGGGTCATTTGAAATCATGAAGGATTTTTTTCTAATTTGAATCGTGTTGCTATGGTGACGATTTAACTCAAGAAAAAATCGAAGAAAATTATTCTTCTCATATCTTACGAGTGGAAAGACCTACGGTTCCAAAATTGTATGGGTGTAGACTCTCACTGATTGTGAGGAAGCCCTGAGAGCCTGGAGCCCGGGCGTGGCACAGGGCCTGTACAGCGCCCCCTGGAACTTTGTAAAGTTTAAGCTGCATAACTCATATCCACTTTCACATATATGAATGAGACCCAGTATAAATTTAGATGTCATTGAGGTGAACAACTTGCATACCCCATGTCATGGAATCCGCTGAACAGGAAGTCGGTTATTTTGCGTTGTTTGAAAAACGCACCCATTGGAATGTGATATACTACTCTTACAGGATTCATATGTTTTTGACCAAACAGGGTCTAATATAATCTCAAGACATTGAGGATCTAATATTGTGAACGGCTGGTTGATATCTTAAACGGGTCGGCCGTGGCGAGCCCTTAAACCTATGGCGAATAACAGGAAACAGGAAGTGGCTAATAACTTCTGTATAAATTGAGGGACATTCATCAAACCTCAGCAGTAGGTTAAGAGAAGAGTCCTGCTCACAGTGACATAGGTCCCGTGAGTCTCAGTCATAGCGCCACCAACTGGCAGCAGAAAGTGTCTACTTTCAGAAATTAAATTCTTTTGTGGCTAATTTTCAGCAAATTGGCTTCAAAATCAGGCACAATAATTGGAAGACAGGGCTGATGTCACACTGTAAAGGACTTTTTGATACGTTGAATAGTATTGCTATGGCAACATATCATTTTGAGCAAATATAAGATACTTATATCCACCAAGTGGAAAATCCTAATGTGCCCAAACATTTTAGGTAGAAAGAACAACTGGTTCTGAGTAGATTTCTTGAGTTTCATGTTTTTGTGATGCTCACACAGCTCCCAACAATTTTTACAGTATATTTATCAGCCTTGGTCTAAATTTTCTGCACTGACTCCTGCAGTAATAAAATATGTCCAGTAGATGGCAGTAGTAGGCAGGTATTCTGCAGTCAGGTCTTTCCCCTTCTCCTTTACTATGGCTTCATCTTTACAATTTAAATATATGCAGAAATGATAGAAAATAAACAATACAAACATTTAAATTGCCCACTGTACAACATACACATACACACACACACACACACACTATATGTGACATCACATTCAGGAACATCCTTAAACTTACACCGATAAATTATTTATAACACACAACACCAATATTAACACACAGACTCACACACCATACACACACACACACACACCATATACACAAACTCGCACAAACACAAGCACATTTTCTCGTCACACACAGACTGACACATCTACATGTCACACACCTCTCTCCCTCACTCTCTCTCTCTCTCTCACACACACACACACACACACGGACACACACACACAAATCACATCACATCACTGTCACACACATCTCTCCCTCACTCTCACACACACATCACATCACACATTTTGATATCTCAAACAGGTCAGCCGTGATAATGTCTTAAACTTACACCCAACAATTATTAATCACACACAAATCACTAATATTTGAACACACCATACACACAAACATGCACAAACACAAGCACACATCACTAATGTTAACACACTAAATAAACACACATAAAGACACAAACACATCTCACACACACGCACACACATGCATGCACAAACACAAACAAATACACTCATACATCACACAAATGAGCACCTACATACACACACACATTATAACATCTCAAATTATAACATTCACACACTCACATCTCTGTCTCACACACCCTCACGCAGAAACACACACATCCACTAACAAGTCACATGTCTTAGACATACTAACACACACATCACTAATGTTAACACACAGACTCACACACCACACACACACAAACACGCAAAAACACATTTACTCATCAGAGACAGACTTAATGATCAGAGAAAGATCATTAACTAGTCACACACACACACACACACACACACACACACACACACACACACACACACAAATATTTAGGGCCCAAACTGATATTAGCCCAGTAAAGTGTGTGACGTTCTGTGTGCAAGTTCTGCAGTGCAACCGGGTGCCAATGACTTTTTCGAGGTTTTGACACACTCGAATAACACGCAGGTTGTGCGGTGCGCCCGGGGTGGGGACCGCGCCCGTTGCTTGGGCCCGTCATCGTTGCTTGCAACTTTAATTTTATTTGGGCTTGCATCTTGCAATGTCTTTGAACTCCATGTGACTGCTTTTCTTTCGGAGCAGTAATTCCCCACTGGTTTTCACAATCTTTTTTTTTTTTTTTTTGAATAATTAGTACCTTCTGAAAAAAAATCCTTAAAAATTCATCTCTAGCTACAAAACACTGCAATGCTACACAACTACAGCAAGACCAATACGTCCTAAAACCACACAGGTTCAAAAATAATGTATATCCACGCAGGTTGTCTATTTTGCAGTGTTTAAAGGTATTTATCAAGTGTGCCAAAAGAGAACCTGATGTACATCGATTTTATTAAATCCATTTAGACGACTCTGTATTCGGATTAGTCAGGTAGTATTGATTATTCTATAGCAACAGGTCAGACAGACGTTCAGGTTTATATTTATATTAATGTTAAGTTTATTAACAGGGACCTATATGTAACATTGCTGTGGTAGGAGAAAAACAAAACCTTTCTGAATATTCTGATATAGGAAAATAATCAATGTTGGAGTGGTACATTATCTCTACTTTACAAAGTGTTCATCATGTTAGAGCCGTCATCAGTGTCCGTCTATGACCACAGCACTGCTAGTTTGGGAATGTTTCTGTCCAACTGTGTGGAAATGTAAACCTACCGTAATAATTACATACTTAAAACTCTGAATTGTGTTTCATAGAGTACATGGTCAATGCTCAGCTGCATTGCTTTTATTTTTAGTTATCAAATGACAAGAGAAAAAGGGCTTTGATTCATTTCTTAAATGTTTTGAATTAAAAAAAAATTTCTTTGAACCATATTTTGAGAAATAAACATTTTCAGTCCAATAATGAAGACCGACTATTATTTTTTTTACTTCAATGTTTTTAAATTAAAATCAGTATCACCGAGGTATTCCAACAAAACTCTTTATTCCTCAATCTGTCTATTCACTCATTGTTGCAATTTTGCTGCACATGTCAAAGCTTTCGTACATAGGCTCACACACAGCCAACAACACCTTAGACCCAGCTAAATGAAGGAAACCAGGTAAAATCAGTGCAACAAGGTGAAGCTTTATCTGCTTCCATAAATAATGGCAGAAAAACTGAAGCGGGGGGGGAGAAAAGTGTTTCGCTCTTGCTGAAGGATACGAACGTATGACTCTGGCTCTGGTGTGGAGTAGAAAGCAGGAAAGGAAGGAGGAGGTATAGTGTGTTTCTTTCCTTCCGCAGGCTCTTATGGCTATCCAAAGTGGTGGATGTAGGATACATGATAGAAAGCTAAAAGGCTGAAGTTATTAATAGGGAAAGTATTACACAGGTTATGTAATATCACACAATTGAATGTTAGATTTTTACTCCAGAGGATGGATGGATGATTTTGCTGAGTGACAGAGTTCCCTGAGTTAACAAGGGCAGAGCCTAGGTTAAATCCCAACAGCCTTTTGTACAAGCATAAGCACATGACATGTTTAAAGAATGTTACCTTAAATATAGTCGCTAAACTATACTACTATACTGGTTGCTACAGGCTGTCTTTAGTTTAATTACATTTGTCATGGTTTCACTGATAGCAGCAGGTGAATGGGATTTCCACTCAAACCAGGTAGCCAAAAAAAAAAAAAAAACACCTATGAGCACAGATCAGTTACTTTGTTAAAAAAAAAATATGGAGTAAAATGCTGGTATGTATTAGTGTTGTATGTACTGTCGACTAGTGTGTGGGGATGGGAAACATTTTATCCTTTACATGTCATGATAGCTATTTTACAATTTTGACGTACTGAAAACATGAAATATGCAGTAAAACAGTAGAAGTCTTAAGAGTAGCGAATTGGAAAACGCTTCAAAGTTACGGCGGAAAAAGAAACACGTAACCCTCCCCTACTGCTGCTTGTACTAAATTGCTTCACTTCTCATTTGCGTAATATGAAAGTTCACTTAACTTTGCCATGTAGCCTGTCACAGCCACTTCACATTAACATTTTATTTTAATTTTAACTGGAAATCAGCACAGCTTGCTGAAAACTAAGAGGTGACCACATGATCCACTTTGCTTTCCCCCCAATCAAATTTAACCTAGGTGTCCCTTAGTCAATAAGGGCGGAGCTGGTCACTCTGCAAAATCAGGACGTGTGAGGATGTACACATCCATCATTCTGTCCTAAAGAAAAATCAGGATTAAATGAAATGTCACGTCTTAACAGTTTCCAAACTGACCAGCTTTCTTAATCTAGTTAACACTCTAAGCTGTGATTTGGCCCATTTGACTTTAGCTGCCTGAGAAGATGACTGACTGTTGCTTGGCAGAGATCTCACTAGCTTCAGACTGAGGCAGAGGAGTGTGAGGCAGTATTGGACAGGAAGGAAGACTGTAAAAAAGAAATGAAAGAAAAAGGAAAAACTGTCCCTGGCCTGAGGAGGACAAACAGGAAAAAAACACAAAAGGAAAATGTTGAATTTTCCCCACCAACAAAAAAAAAAAAAAAAAAAAAGGAGGAAGAGGCATAATAATAAAAGAAATGAAAAAAAAAAAAAAAAAAACACAGACACACTCTTGGCTCCATGGTGGGACTGCAGGAGTCCCTCATATTGCAGGGATGAAATGAGCTGGAGCAGCATTAATGCTGCTTTACTCGTGGTGCTGTGACCCGGCGAAGAACACTGTACAGAACGGCAAAATGCTGTAAGGAAAAAGCACAGGATGGTTACTACAGCACTCCCACACTACACAATAATATCTCCATCTACATTCATTTTCACCTTCACACAGACACTGCTACACATAATGCACTGCAAGAGAAATACAGTCCATAATAGTACAAAAACTATAATATGGATAGAAATAAACCATTTTCTTTTTATCCACAGTCTAATTCTTTGCTCAGACCCCAGGGAATGTACATAAAAATAGTTGCAATCGGATTGGCTCTTGATATTTCAGTGCACGTGCACCGACTCCTTTAAGAAATGTCTAAAGTGTCAGCACTTTGTAAAAGTCAGTGGTAAGACTGTAAATCTATATTTTCTAACACCTTTAAACAGAAGAACTTACGACAAGCTGCATTGTTTCACAGTATTATTAACTACAAGAGAGAAAGAGACTGGTGACGGCATGCATTACAGATATTCCTTAGCCTTAAATGTAACTCAAAAAGGATAAAGTGAACATTTCACACTTTATCCTTCATATGAAAGGAATGAAAGACTTAAAATAATAATAATAATAATAATAATAATAATAAAATGACATTTTAGAAAAATAAATCAACTTTATGGTAAGTCGCACCACACCATCAAGTCACTAATGTGTGTGTTTTTTCCACCTTACCTGAACAGCCAAATACACGACACCGAGATATGCAGCAATGCACAGCGCCAGCAGCAGGTCAAAGATGGCTGGTTTTACTCTGAAAGAATTTTGAAAAGAAGAGTCTTTGATATTGATTGTAAAATCAGCAACATAAATGCTGATTTCACACTTATTGAATAACTTCGTGTTATTTATTTACATTAGCTTTAGACCATAGAGACGTACACTGCCTGGCTTAAAAAAGAAGTCATGATTTCATTCAGTAACCTTTAGCTTTGTTCACAGTAGCGCACAACGTGATGGCCACCATAAATTGCCTAATTTATAATAAATTAATTTAATAAATTAATTTTATTGCCACAAAGTTACTGAGCCTAGAGCTGACAACTGAAGCAAACCCAGATTATAACAAGCCTCCAGGCTTGTACAGTGGCCGATATGCAGGATGCGAAGCTCCCATTGCTATAGAGTATTTTTCACACTCCTCCGACTGAACCCGAACAAGTCTTCACGAGTCTTCTGAAGTCTCTTCAACCAACCAATCTTCCGAAGTCCATCATTGAGTCTTTGTAGCTAACTTGTTAGTGGTTTACTCACGTCAACACAGCTGTTTAGCTAAATCCTAAAAGTTCTCACCGCATCATGTGTATGGAAATTCTCTTACTTTCACTATTAAATACAGCAATAGTTTAAACAGTTTTTTTTCTTAACCTTGCAACTTCAAGTGTTTTAGTGATATCTATTCATGATTTTATTTTTCCTGACCACATTTCATTCACAATGTTGACAGTTCAGCACTGTGCTTTCAGGTTTTCACAATGTGTTTAAGGGATCTTAACCCAGTTCCAGTAATTTCAATTCTCCTTAGCTGTTTTTTTTTTTTTTTTTGCTTGACGCAGCCCAATAATTTGACCCTTTTAAAATGACAACTTTGTTTCGGCCAGGCAGTTCATTTTATAAAATTATATTAACTTGTATCAACTTATATTATATACAGATATAAAATTTACATTGGAATTTTAAACAATATTCTGTACTGTATATAGTAATATAGTCACTAGGGATGGGAATCACCAGTCACCTCCTGATATATGACGATATCATGACTCTAAGGTGCCGTTTCGATTAAAATTGTGATTCTACAAGTATAGAATGTAGCATAGTATAAATATTTCGAAATTACATTTTCCATCTGATTTTATTACAGTTTTAAACATTTAAAAAAGTTTAATGAGTAAACACAGCCTGTTCCTTAAAATTTCTTGCACTTAAGAGCCAAGTGTATCATTTAAACAACACAAAATAACTTCGAATATAAGATTTCAACATTTTACTTAGCAGCAGCATGCATCTCTGTCATCCGTCACAATTCTTAGTTCTTATAATATACTTGGAAAATAATTAACTTCTACCACACGAGATTAAAACATGTAAAAAGTTTACCTGTAGGATTATAAAGAAACGGCAATGTTTCACGGCCTTAACCTCCTCCAAAGTCTCAAAAGTGTGTGTGTGGGTTGAGCGGCCACAAGCCCGCGTGTGTGTGCGTATTCTCACACGGGGCTAATGCACACGATTTTCGATTAATTCATGATGTTTTGAAACTGGTGTAAGTGGGCTTTTAAGATCAATTTGTTTACAGTTAAAAAATAAATAAATCAGAGGCTTTTAACATGTGATGTTTGATAGCGTATTCCCATAAAAATGCATTTCTGTTGGTGACAGTCAGAAGCTTCTGCGCTTGGTAGAGAAACGCTTATATCAGAGGCCGATCGCTCGATCACCTGTTATGGCCAATCAAAGTGAAAACCCGTCAATTCTGAGTAGTTAGCTATACAACAACGCTATTATTAAATAGCGTATACTGTAATTGGTACCATGAAAATGTATACTGCTAGTTTTATGTTCGTTAATACACACATACATAGTGAGAAACCTCAAGATCCCTAAACACGAATGGGTTTCAGTTAAAACCACATCGAGACCATTAACAAATATGTGTATGGTGTTGGATATTCACCTGTATGCATTCATCGTCTGTTTCAACTGATCATAGAAGACAAACTCAGGATCTCTAAAGGAAAAAGTTAGAAAAAATTAAAACCTAGAGGGTTGTGTGTGAGAGCCAATGGGAGTTATATACTGATACAGACTCACGACTGTGCCATTATGTCAAGGTGTTCCAGTTACACGTACCTTTTGTCAGCTTTGACAAAATGCCTCTTGACATCTTTAAGATAGCGGCTGAGGTAATACTCCAGGGTGCTGACCACGCTGCTGTCTTTATCCACCAGCTGGGCGGCCCGAGGCTGTGCGGTCAACCAGTCGACCAGTGAGAGCAGCTGATCCTCCTGCACCTGCTAATTACAGCATGTATGATGTGACGTGGTAAAGTCATGTTTTCCAGCTGAAATCACCAGTAAATCTGCCTACTACATTAGTCTAAACTCATAGCAGCTGCTGGAAAATTGCAACTTAGCTATCTGAATGACTATGGGCTATTTCTTTAGGGGAAAAAACTCCACCTTCTGAATATGACAGAGTATTAAAAAAAAAAAAAGGGCAAAACACTGATATAACTGATATAAGAGCAAGGGCTGATGGAACCAAGCACTTCCAGATGGATGTTTTGTTCGTCTTGGTGCACAAGGTCAGTGCTTTGAAATAGGTGGAGCTAGCATAGCTTATCCTCGATGACTTTTTACACAGTATGAGACGTCACATACACAACCAAATCCAATCTGGCTTTCTTACAGACTCAGCTCAGTTTATTTGGGCAATGTTTTCACTCATATTTAACTAGCAATGGTGTCTCTACCGATACCTTGTTTTCTTTTCGGAACCTGAAACTTCTAATATTAACTAATATCCATGTCTAGAAAACTAGATTTTTTTTAACTGAATTGCTCTAAAATACAAAACACACTTTAATTAGATACATAACATACTAGTCATGTCCGCAACTTTGTTCATGTAGAATGTAATTGCACACTCGTAAAAAACGTGCAGCACCATCTGTGTGCGGTATGAAGACGCGAGTTCACGTTTATAAAGTAGATTTGCACAATCATAAGCACATATTAAAAAATGTAAAGCACAATCTGTTGAATTTTGAGATGAAATAATGTTGACTAGATTATGATATATAAATTTCCATTTAAATTTAAAATTAGCATATCTTATCTTGCCGTGGGATTGTGATAAAACTAAGTCTATATCAAGCTCGGCCAAATACATGAGCGAAAACCCCATTAAAATTTGTTTAGTAATTTTTATGTGATGTGTGCACAAACAAACAAAGAAAAAAACTAAAACCACCTTGATGTGTTCTATTACTCATCTTGCATCCCACCAAATTATTTTTTTCGCAAATATCTTGTACAGACACACATGCATGCATACTACATACAGAGTCAGCCAGTAGATCAATATATAACATACAGCAATAAATTAGTGTTGACATATTTGTACATTTTATAAGTATTTATTAAGTTTTTCTTTCACTTTCCTGAACTGTGCATACATTTTCAAGCTGTCAAGTTCTTGTGACAGCTTCTTATTTGCAATTCAGTGTCCTGAAACATCATCATCATCAAACTGCTAAACAAACACTCAATGCTAGAGGTGACGAGAGATGAGTCATGAGTCGTGAACTTACCATCTGCTCTGTGAAGATCTCCAGATCTCCGTTAGTGCCCTGTGGGATTCACGAGATGCTGTTAGTTCTCATTTGACCTACAGCCAGAATGACACCAGCCTACTATGGCCTACTACAGTTTTAAATTCTGGAGTTTAGGGCCATTAAAGGTTTCTAAAGCAAATATAGGATTTTTTTTTTTTTAATCAAGGATGTGAAAGTTAGAGAGAAGGCTTAACAGGAGCATGGCTGTATCAAATAAGTTTACATAGTCAAATAAATAAAGGTTGTAGGTTATGGGTCTTTTAATATGTAAAGCGTGCCAGATAACCACCTCACAGGTGCAACTTTAGCTACTGTACAGAACCTCATCACAAATGTGCTTGACCACGACAACTACTAGATTAGTAGCAGTATTGGATGAGGAATGAGACTTGGCTAAACGATTTGGAGCAATGGACAAAGGGCATGAAGTCTGAGGAGTGTGATGATTACTTTATAGCAATGAGAGCTACAGTATAAGAAGGAAGGCACATTAAGCGATGCACCCATCATTGTACTATTATTGGCCAGTGTACAAGCCTCTGGAAGAGTGTTATGATCTGGGCTTGCAGTTGGTCAGGTCTAGGCTTAGCAACATTATGTGGCAATAAAATTAAGTCAACTGACAACCTCAATGAAAGTCTATGGATTTTTTCCCCCTGATAAAGCGGGCATATTCTAGGACTTATACTGTGAAAAAGTGTATAATTATGACATGCATTCGCCATGGACTTATGCATTAAAGACAAAAGATCTTTAAAACACAGTTCTCTCACCTTCTCAGTCAGGTTGTAAACCACTCGTGCTAGAGCCTCTGCGATCAGTTTAGTGTTCCTACTGAGTTTCTTCAGGTCCACATGATTCCTAGAGACACACCAAAACACCCCACATTAGCTCACTAAAAAGGGAAACAGATCAGCAAGCTGATAAAGAGACCATTCACTGACCGAAGGTCCATGATGGAGTTCCGTGTGGAGCTGCGGTGGCTCTCTAGGTGCGAAAGCGTGAATGCTGGAAGGCGGCGAATCCCAAAGCGCTCGTGTTCCCACGCCAGCGTGTCGTCAGCCAGGTTAATCTTCTTATGCACCATGGAGAACTTCAGCTCTGGGTACTGCTGAGATACAACCTGACGAGAAGAATATAGCAAACGCAATAATGACTGGAATTTGTTTTAGTTTAAAATAATGTACATGTGTTTCACAGGTAGACACAACTTGTCCATTTATAAAAAATGTGTGCAAGTCTTTTAAGGAAGATGTGTGGCGCCCGCTAATAAAAGTGCAAAAAAAATGTTAGCGCTGTACAGCAAAAAAATATGTTATTAGAAAATGAAATAGCATTCGCACATCTATACTTCTTAATACATGTTCTGTGAATGTTTGGTCAAATGCCCATGAATTGTTTCAGAACGGTTCGCAGCTTGAGGAAAAGTGTGACAACAGATGCCGCCACCACTAGACAATAGATAGTGATCCCTATACATTCTGCATTCTCCCTATGCTTGCCAGGCAGGTGGAGCAAAAAAAAACCCTGCAAAGCTCGAAACAAGTCCCTTACAACATGAAATTTATAGCAGAATTGTCCCACAAAAATCAAGTATATACGAACAAACTGCATTTTTTTTTTCAAAGATGTGCACCAAGCATTATTAATGATTAAAAAAAGAAAAGTTCTAGTATTCTATCATCTCCCACAGACTATAAAGATGAAGGTAACCACTAACAGATACAAATTAGCCTCTTTCATGTCATTCTGCTCAGTACATGATATTTATGCATCTCATTTTTTAAAGAAACCCCAGACTTTAATACCTGGGAATGAGTTATTACTCAAAAACATCAAAAGAGCAGTCTTGTTTTTCTTGTCAATAAAATGCAAGATGAACCTTTTACCATATGAATCTTACACGGCCATTTGCAGTAAACCTAAAATGGTGAAAAAGTCCCCCCCCCCCCGGGTAACAGTTACAGGAAATTAAGCAATTTAGCACTTGTTCCTAAATCATGAGCGCAGAAGATGCCACACAACATAGGTCTATTTTAATCTAAACTGAATAACAACTTTTGCTGACAAATCAACAGTGTATCTGCTTGGAAACAAACAGCAGGTCTTATTGGTGCCTCAAAATAAATACCCAATAATAAATAAAATAAAGTTCTATAAGCGTACACGACAACATACTATGCAAAAATGCAGATTACAAAAATCTAGTTGTCTACAAATTAATGTTTTTTGTTTTTTTGCAAACCACAGGCAAGCAGGTAGCTTTGTGTGTGACTGTGTGTGTTTTACCGTTTGAAGCTCTCGGAGCAGAGCGTACTGAGGTGTGCCTTCTTTAGGAGGTTTAGACACGTGCAGGTAAAGACTGTCTCCATGCCCCAGTGTGTCCAAACACAAGACGAACGCCACGTTATCCTGTAGGAGACTGGATTCTAATAGAAAGATAAAAAATAAAAATAAAAAAAGAATTATAAGAAAATTTAAATAAAAACACAATTCACAATATCTGAAAGAACATAAGAAATAAAAATATATTGTGTAACCATTCCTAAATTACGAAATTTTCCTGACTCTGCCATTGACAATATTTCCACAATAGGACACAGTGTATTATGTATTTAAGGAATAACAGTACTCACCTGTGTGGTCCAAATTATCCTCTAGCCACCGTTTAGTGCCCTGATAGTTAAACTTCCCTCCACCAGATAGGAAAAAGAGCAGGTTGTACCTATAAAACCAAGCAAGCCTGTTTACACATGAGAATCTAAAAGACTATTTCATATTGCATTTCATTTCCTAAAGAAATTAAACAAATTTTTCTACCCAGCGTGAGTCCGTTTGTGAGAGTAGAGTCTGGAGAAAAGTCGAGCCAGCTCCAGGAGCATGGTCACACCACTGCCATTGGAGTCAGCACCGTACGACAACCACTAATATCACACATACACACTAATCAGAACAATAAGCATTATATTATATACTGTACATTACATACAAAGTTGTTGATGTATGGGGAACCTTTTTTAAAAATGAACTAAATGTTATGTTATTGTTTTATTGAGACTAAATCTGGTTTATGAATCAAGCAGCTCATAATGTTGCCCAAGAATTGTAATTAAAGAAAGGAACCTATGTCATCTCAGAGGACATATCACTACGTGTATAACAGCAGAACTCCTCACCGGAGCCACTCCAAAAGAGTCGTAGTGAGCCACAAGAACAATAGTGGGCAGATCTTCTCCTCCTGCTCCTGCCAATTTACCCTGAAAACAATGAGCAAGACCAGAGTTGTAACGATGACATCAACAATCATGAGCAAAAAAAAAAAAAAAAAAACGGGCTGACTCAGTATTAATTCCTGAACCAATACCAAGGATCCCACTTTATGCTGTGGTTTTTATTAAGGCCTAATTTCACCACCAATATGAATGATCAAGCTTGAGGCCCTGTATACCACTGAAGAAGCGAGCTCACCTCAAGGCTAGTGATGGCCCAGTCACTCACAGCTTTGCTCTGAGCTCCACTCGTCACCATCTGGAAGCCATTTGCAGTGGCAGAGTGCAGGAGCACTTCAGGGGAAAATAAATAAATAAATAAATAAAATGATTCACACCCGAAATTAAGGTTAAGTTGTGGATCCTGCAGTGTAGTATGTGTGTGTGTGTGTGAACATTGTGAGCTTTCAAGAAAACTTTAAAAAAAATAAAAAAAAAAACAGAAAAGGAGTGAAATAAAAAAGATGCTAAAAAAAAGAAGAGAAACAAATGAAAGAAGGTAAAAAGAAGAAGTAAATGAAAAAAAAAGAAGAAGGTTTTTGCAGTTGCAGAGCTACTTAGAAAATTAAACACCTTCTGACCAATCAGAATCCAGAATTCATCAGCTCGGGATACTGACATACCTTCAGCTGCAGAGGAGGAGCCCTGTGAGGCGGAGGACACCTGTGTCTGGGTGTAAATGGAAAGCAGTTCATCATCCTCCAGAGCAAAGTAAACAGGAACGATGGTCTCTGTGGCCATCAGCTCTGGTTCCAGCTCCATGAACTGCTACGGGGAAGGGAAGAAAAAAAAAAAAGAAGACATAACTCGAAAGAAAAAATGCAAATGTTTAACATTACTGGTTAAGTCTCTGAACACAGATGATGTGCTGTCGATTGTGGGCTTTTACTTGCACAATGTCCTGAGGCATTGTGGACATGTTCTTGGGGAGGATGATGACGACGGCCCCCGCGGACTGCCGCAGAGCCTTTTGGTATTTCTCGTAGGAGAAATCAGCCAGTCGCATCATCACGCAGCGACGGCTTAGCACCTCCGCCTCCACCGAACGGGCTTCAGTGTTCAAAATCGCATTCCTTGATCCTGCAAACACAGTACGGAATAACATCAGTGAGAAAATGCGTAATAACATTATGATCGTAGTAGTCGTCTGCAAACTTATTGTCCCCTTAATGAATGAAAGCGCAAAAAATATATACTACTCTACGACGTCAGACCAGGTTAGAGACATTTCTAGAATTTCTTGGACCTCCTTTGGGACATACAGAACATCTGAACTACTTTTTTACTTCAAACCCCAGGGACAGAGCCGTGCCACAACCGTTGCACAGATTTAGATGCATGTTCAACAGCTTTCTCTTTTCAATACTCCATTTACCACCATGTATTAACCTTCTGGCAGAGGCAACCAGGTTTTGGTGAGTTGAAGGGTGCCAGTATTTATGCATCTCTCTATGCTTGTATACGACAATGTGTGAAATTGACATCATAAGGTCAACATTAGACCGATGCATTTTCGGTTTTTAAGCAAAGTTTATTGTTAATAGTAAATAGAAATATTGTCACAATGCTAGTCAGATAGCAGCAGCTAACGGCTAGCATAGCTAACATTTAAATAGCAAGCGGGCTTGTGTGTAAGTTAGTGTATTTTATAAATAGACGACCCACACACACGGTGACCGAACATCTCGCACCCGCGTTCCTTACAATATTTTAACAAATTCAAACGAAACGTAGGTGTTCTCCGGGGTTAAGAGGACGTGTGTACCGTAGTTCTGCCCCTGTAGGTCATACTGCTGCATGCGGTACACAGTAAACTCATGCGCCGCTTCAGCTGGGAGCGGAGACACCAGGATCAACACTGCGGGCAAAAACACGATAATCGTCAGCGGAAAGGACGATTTCAGCATGTTATCAAACACCTCGCTAGCCTCCTCGAACATGATGGAAAATAATTCCTGAAATCCGCTTCAGAAGAAACCAGGAACAATGAATGAATCCAGTAATAAACTGACAGCTCTAGGTTTCCAACGCTACACAGTCTGCCTGAAGGACCCGAGATTTTTATTCCGGCGATTGCTCAGGACACCTAAACTGCGCTCCAGCACTGTGAGACCACACACTGGTGCATTTCTGGTAACCGCCTCTAGATGCCGCTAACTGTGGTAGCACTGCCGCCATTTTAGAACAGCACAAAAAAACACACACACACACACACACACACAAAGAGCTTACATCGACACAAAGTGAAATAAAAGTAAACCGTGTTTGGTTTATCTAAATAAATTAAATAAAGGTTTTGTCTGTATATTGGTCAGAACTCGACTTTTATGGTTTACGTTTTTACACAGTTACGTTTCATACACTGTAGGACCCACATTCTCAGAAAATATTATGTCTGTATGTCTGTCCAGGCGAATTTGTCACTGCATTACGCAAAACTGGCTCGACAGAATTTCACGGAACTTTGCCAGTCCTTCTTTATTTGCCTTAACTTAAATCTGTGCCATCAATGAAATGAAAAACGTTGAGCAGAAGGCATGTTATGAGCAGTTATGTGCCAGATTATGTCATCCAGCAATGTCTATTTGAATAATAATACATTCTTTGGCCTAAAATAAATTCTATATAGTCTGCTTTTGACATACAGTGGGTATAGAAAAGAATCACTACCTTTAAAGTAAATCACATTTTGTTACTTTGCAGCCTGAAATGAAGACAGACACAGCTTTGGACAGAAGCAGTTCTTTTCCAAATCAATGATTCTGTTTTTTTTTATATAACAAGTTGGGTTTATGTCTTTCATTTGGATGTTAAATGTTGCACCGAGTAAATACAGCGGGATAGAATGGAATCTGTGTCTGTCTTAATTTCAGGCATCAAAGCAACAACGTGATTATTTCAAGGGATGGTGATTCTTGTCTAGACCCACTGTATATCATTTATTCATAACATCATTCCCCTATTGTTTTAGAATTAAGGCACGCGGGTTTTAATTTTTCTTCTGCCTCTCAGAAGTTCTTGCTTATTTTAATGTTGAAATTTTCATTCGGCCTACAAGTTAAATTAAAGAGTTTAGAAATCAATAGTGAATGTATTGCCTTTAATATCTGTACCTGGTGGATGCAGAATCTCAGAAATGAATAACTTATGGCCATAACCTCTCAGCTCAATAGGAGCTACAGAGTGGGTGTGCAGTGCATATTTTCACCTCAGACCATATGATGTATGTAGGCAATGTGTCTGTCTTTAATTGAATTCTGAGTCACTCTGGAGTTCATTTAGCACGCCTATCACATTTTCTATTTTAGTGAGGCCGGCTTATTGCTGGGTGGCATGGTGGTATAGTGGTCTCCTGATTGAATTGCATTTCAGTGAGTAAAATAAGTATTTGATCCCCTACCAACCAACAATAATTTTGACTCCCACAGACTGGTTATGTGCTCATGTGATACACAGATTATTGTAAGAAGGTGTTCCTATTCAGTTCATTGTGTGTGTAAAAGACACCTACTGTATCCATGGATTAAATCTCTATCTTCCATCTAAACATCACCACCATGGACAAGTTGGGACCCCAATCACCAAACAAACCATTTGTATCACCATACGCTGCCATGGATTGAAATCCTTTAGCGCTACAAGTTCCCCCTCCTCAAGAAGGCACATGTACACACCCGTCTAAAGTTTGCCAATGAACAGAGAAGGATTGGGAGAAAGTGCTGTTGTCAGATAAGAACAAAATTGAGCTCTTTGGCGTCAACCCGACTTGTTATGTTTGAAGGAAGAAAAATGCTGACTATGACCCTAAGAACATTATCCCTACAGTCAAGCACATACAATCAAACAAGGTGGAAAGATCACAGCTTTAGGGCTGTTTCTCTGCTAAAGGTACGAGCCTACTTCGCCACATTGATGGACGGAGGCATGTATTGTAAAATCTTGGATGGGAACCTCCTGAAGATGGGTCTTCCAGCATGACAAAGACACAAATCATACTGTCAAGGCAACAAAAGAGTGGCTCAAGAAGAAGTATATTAAGGTCATAGAGTGACAGGCAAGGAACCTTAAGGATTTAGAGAGGATCTATGAAGAACAGTGGACTAAAATCCATCCTGAGATGTGTGCAAACCTGGTAACCAACTACAGGAAATGTCTTACCTCTGTGTATGCCAACATCTGTTTCTACACTAAGTAAGCAATGTTTTGCTTTGGGATCAAACATTCATTTTCCTCATTGAAATGCAAATCAATTTATAACATTTGTATCATATCTGTATCATATTTGTTTCTATCCTATAAAATAAATCTATGATTAAAAATTATAGACCCTTCATTTCTTCAAAATCTTTGTACAAAATCTACAGGAGATCACACCACAAATCAACTAATCCCATGGGCACAGCCCAATCAGAGCCACAAATGACATTTAATAAAATTACTGTAAATAATCATTACATTATATCACACCCATAATTTGAAAGTTTTGTTGTATATTAAATACAATCCTCAATAAGAAATAAAGCTTTCTTTATTTTTAGGACCCAATAGCAAAATCGAAATCTTATCTGCTACTTATCTGTATGTTTAAGTATGGATTTTTTTTTTCTCATGTCAAACAGTATAGCAAAAGTGTTCAGCATACCACAGGGCTCCTATCTTCTAACAGGCATAATAAAAAAAATAAAGCACCACCATTTGAACCAGTGCGTAAATCATTATAACATCACAAATGTTTTAATATGAAAGTTATATTGTTTAAGGATGAAGTTTGCTTTAGAATTTGGGTTGTAACCAGCTAAGGGGAATAATGATGAGATGAAAAAAAAAAAAGTCCAGATGGAGGCAAAAACTCTGCCGCAACACAGATTTAGCCATAAAATGTAAGCTTTTCTTTTTGTTCCACCAGCTTTCACCACCAGAGGGAAATAAGTGATAATAAATAGATGATTATGCATTTCATTCTTCATTACAGAGACACCAGTTAGATGAAATATACTCATAGGCATTGGTTCACATGGACTAGCAACATAGTGGAACAAATCTTCACAAGCTTTAATGTACATATAATGTAAATCCTACATTGTGTGAGAAATAGTCACATTAGTGAATATATGTTATTAGACATGTATTCATAACAATGACTTTATCATCTTTCTCAGACAGAAGAAACTCGCAAATATATTGATGAAGAAGAAAGTAAATTAATTGTATACATTAACAAAGTAAAAGATGTATCACTGTGTATGCAATAGGTTGGTCATGTAACAAAAGCTCTATCATATATTTTGTGAAACTGGTGTGACAGTCAGATTTATGTCAGGAATTTGAAAGCTATTACAATTAATGTAATATTTAATAATTAATTAACATATAATGTAAAAATTGTTGATAGACACAGAAAAAAAATCACTCAGGCAAGATGACATTTTCTTAGAAATTTTGCATTGAAGATACAAAAGAATGTGTTTAACCAGTAATTATCTTACAGTATATGATATCTGGATCAGTAACATCATCTATCTATATATCTATATATCTATATATATATCTAGATGATGTTACTGATCCAGATATCATATACTGTAAGATGATAGATAGATATATATATATACATATATTTATTTTTATTTTTTTTAATCTATGTATGTATGTATGTACTGTATGTACAGTATGTACTGTATGTATGTTCCTTATAGGCTCTTCCAGACTTTGAGGGATCTGGACTAAACTTGGCACATATATTTGTCATCCCCCTAGTCAAAATACTGGTATGTTTCATCCCCTAATACTCACTCATTTTCAAGAAAATACTGATTTCATCTCGTACTGCGCACTCATTTTCAAGAGGGCGGATGAGGAACTTTTTACTGAACCATAGATTGAGTTTCCATGGCCAACTACAGGATTTTACCCCAACATACTGCCGCTCACATGTTGTATATCACCGCTCATTTTCAAGATGGCGGACAAGAAAACTTGCCACTACTTTGTGTATATTCTTGGAGAAGCCGAGGATTGAAAATTTAAATTGGGAATTAGTAGACTAGTTTTGTATAAAATGAACAAATTATCATATGTATGTAGTTACAATATAAAAAGTTGGTGTGATGAAGCAGACTTACTGTTGCCACCCAAAGTGCGTAATTCCTCATAAAAGCAACTCGACTATGATTGTCCATTTTTATACATTTATATTATGTTTAATGTTTTGAATGTCCATGAAACAACTTAGTTCCCATTCTCACTTATACAGTATTGTAGCAGGGATAAACTGTTGTTCTCTTACTGTTTTAAGACATGGCCAAAAAAGTTTTTTTAATTAAAAAAGGCATACAACTTTAACTCTGACTGTTACAAAGTGCTTACACTGGAGACTCCTTCCATAAATGTTTAATGAGCACAGAGAACACAATATCAACTATTAAAATATTTTTTAATCAGTTTGAATTAGCTGTTACTATAAAAAATCATGATTTATAACTGTTACTGCTGCTGTTAAATAAAAATTAATACACATCATGCCCAGTCAGATTTGAGAATTCACACATATACGGTATAATATGTGTTCTATGGGTAATTTGCTAAATTGTTAGCCGAATGTTACTTAATAGTTGGTGAAATTTAAACAAATAAAAAAGTGGGAAGTGTCTTTTTGGCTACGTAATCCTTTAAAGTTTTATAGATAAATGTATCAAAACACTTCCTAAATATGTTTTTTATGCTTTATATTTTACTTCCTGGTTTTCTACCCTATTTGTTGCTAGCACCTGTTTCCTGTTTCCTAAATCTTCTTATTGTCATTACCTTCACATGGTAATGTGATATACAGACCCGTTAATCTGTATGCATTCTTTGGGAAGTCTCATGTGTTTCATGGTTCAGAGTTTCTTGTTTTTCGGTTTAAGCAAAAATGTTGTTTGCATTCTGTATAACATGACCTTTTTTCTGGATTATGACCACTGCAGTTGTTTAATTTGTACCATTCTTGTCCAATATTTGTCTATTCAAATTTGATTTGTCACATACTGTACACTATACTGTCACAAACATACACACACACAAAAAAAAAATCTAATTTGAAGGGACAAATATTGCAGAAGTATGGAATAATTGAATCACAAGAAACTCTGAGCCATGAATCACATGAGACTTCCCAAAGAATGCATTCAGAATAAAGAGTCTGTATACACATACTATTCATATGCCATTTACTGGACTATCATGCGGTCACAAACATGTATGATTTAACCACATTTTAAGGTTTTAAAGATAGACACTCCTCTATATAAATGCATTAAGTTCACGCTCCACTTCTTGTCTTGATTGTTTCAAATGACATCAAGCCTCAGCCGGTTGATGTGAGGCGTGTGCACAGAGTGTGTCCTGCTTCCTGACTACTCTTTCACATCTATTTCCTCTGCGCACAGAACAACACACTGTCCATTAGCACAGGAGATCAGTTTCATCACATCAGGTTTAGAAATCTCCAGAATGTCAGCATAAGAGAGCTTGTTGATGGCCTTCTGACTTCCCAATCTTTCAGAGATGAATAGGAGTGAAGGAACATTGCCTAAGCAAGCTTTTTTTAGCCACTAGTTTCGAGAATGAGTTTCAAAATAAAAAAGCGAAGGAGGAAAAAATGCTAGAAGTAGAAAATAAAAATTCAAATAGTAAGGTTTGATACAAGTATCTTGTATTGTGTGATATAGTAACTGTACAGGTCAACATACACTATCTTTCCCTGTTTGTTTGTTTGAAGTTCTGGCTTTTTTTCTTATATAAGGCACCAGACTGGCACTACATGTAGGACATCACAACAGCTTCCAAAGGTGTGTATGATATATGTGGGAGGGGTGGCTAATTGCCAGAAATCTTTTCCAGCAGTGGTTCCCGGACAGGTCCTGGATTAACACAGCCCAGGACTAGAAAAGCATTTACGGAAAGTGAATGAATGATTCATCTGCTTCTGGCAACTGCCCCTATTTACGTATCACATGTTCAGACACAGAGCTCATCTTCTATCCATAAACATTATCCTTGGACGTAATTTGATATTATTCTTGGATTTGTTTACAATTTTATCTATACAGGGAACAGCACTGAAATGGCTTTGTGTTGATTCTCATGAAATCAGAACAATTAATTTGTAGCTCTTAGTGTTTCAATTTAGACATAAAGACATAATCCCAGCTAACAATTTTAAGTAACCAAATTTTTATACATTCTTTTTTTACCATCATATTTATTTATACTATTCTGACACAAAATTAATACCACCAGGTAAATTGAATTTCTGTCCAGTCTGATTCTATAGAAAACCCAATGTAGCCCAAATTGTTGAAGAAATCAATGTGATGGAATCCTAATGGAAAGCTATCAGAACTCTCAGTGAATCACAGCTTACTGTGAATAGGGCTTAACAGGCAAAGAGGTTAAGGTTGTTGACCGGGCCTCCAAATTCTCCAGATGTCAATCCGGCTGAGCATCCATGGAATGTGTCAGACAACAACAAACCCAATCCATGGAGGCCCCACCCTACAATCCACAGCACCCAAAGGATCCACTGCCAACGTCCTAGTGCCAGACACCACAGCACACCCCCAGAGGTCTTGTGGCGCCATACCCTGAGGGGATAGAGCTGCCCTCGTGGCACAAAAGGATCCTACGCAATATTTGGTTTAATGTTTTGTGTTTTATTGTTATGGCTGATAAGATTTTGTCTCACCAATATTTTATTTCATGTTTTATGAAATGTTGTTGTTTCATTTCTAACTGGCAAAATACAGATGTACACAAGTCTTTATAAACTCTATGTAGATTATTTCCATGGCAACTTTCTTTTCTTAATTTTTGTAAAGGGTCTTGCATGGCAGACCTGCATAGCCACATAAATAGATTTATTTTATTTTATTTATTTGTGTAATTGTTGAAATGATGATAAAAGGTTTTCCATAATGAAAGTTTCATTAACATTTATGAAATGATCCTCCAGTTTCAGCACTTTATAACAGTCAGAGGCAAAGCTGTAAATGTAATTTTCCAAAATTTTCATACAGTATTTTTACACCTTGCGGGTTCTCTGTAACAAGAGAGGCTTTTTTCTCTCTCGCTGTAATCTATATGTTAACGAGAACTAACTGTAGACATTAAAGCATAAATATATTAGATAAAAACTAATCTGATATTCGAACTATTCTTTAAAACATAACATTGTATTGTATATTGTTGGGAAATTACATTGATATAAGGAGTATACAATACTTTAGGCTGTGCTGATATTGGAAAATAATCAACTTACTGTAAGAGTGAGAACAATACCTTCATCACACCACCTCATGGGTGATCATTTTTCTATAGCGGCACGCTAAGGTGCTAAAACTAATCAAAAAGGCACCATTCAAACATTACAATCTCAGTCTAAGTCACAAAAATAGCAACATTTCACCACCAAGGTAAACGAGTCAGTTTCATTCTGTGCAAATTGTTTAAATTAAGCTCATTGACATTTAAATTTTGCATTCAATTCCACAATAATTTATGTACTTCCAACCTGATTGTGTCAAAGGAGTGATGCAACCTCAGCACCATAAAAACCCAAACTTGTTCTCACGCACAGAGAGCACAGGCAAGCAATTGACTCAGCTGACGATAAACACAAACAAATTGCAGCAGGTCAGAAATATGCAGCGTGGGCTTGGCAGACAGCGAGATTGGTGAAAAGGCAAAGGAGTGAAAGTAATTAAACTCCCACAGCAAAGTGTGTGACTGACTGACGAAAAGAAAGAGCGCATTCACATCGTCAGAGTAGGAAGTATGCTTTGGGTGACTGACTCGTTAATGTGAATCTTCCTCAAGGACTGCTTAAGGTCAGCGTTAGGCTCCTCCTCATTACACTCTCAGTATCCAAAGTCAAAAGGACAATTTTGTCAAATTAAAGTTTCCAAATAATGTGATTCATTGTTTCATTAGACAAATAAAACTTTTGTATTTTTGTTGGAATTTGGACTAGCGTTGATGTTATGTGTAATTACGATGTAATTGTAGTCATACAATGAGGTAAGTGTTGAGATTCCTGCCTGTTTTGTCATGTTTTACCATTATTGTGTCTTTTTTGACTAAACAGCAACATGCTAAGCAGCTAAATTAGACTCAGCTTTTAGCCATTAAAGGCCTAGCTCCCACATGTTGATGTTGCCTAGGCACCATGTTCTCCCAACTTGAACCACTCGAACGGTTAATGTACCATGTGATGTCCGAAGACGTTCCTTTTGAACTCAGTGCAAGTATGTTTTTATTATTAAAAGTGAAGGATTGGTAATAAGAAAACAACAATTACAACTGCCTAAACCACAGAGCTTTCAAACACTGGATTCTGATTGGTCAGAAGGTGTAAATGAATTTTCTGCAACAGCAGGTACGGCAGGTTTAAAATAATATGCTCATTATTACACCTTATTCTTTCTATAGTAACGGTTAATACACAGGCTTGTATAGCAAATACTGTACAGATTTTCTAATGTGTGTATCTATGTAAATAAAAGAAAGGTTTTGCATGCATATTGGTCAGAACTCGCTTTCAGTGATATCTTTACTTTTCATACATTGGAGGACCCAAAACCTGTCTCAAAAAAATTCTGTCAGTATATTTGTATGTTTGTCCAGCTGATTTCGTCACAGCATCACGCAAAACTGGCTGAACAGAATTTAATGAAACTTTAACCGTACTGTAAATACACAGAGTATGCAGGACATACAGAAACTATCGCAATGCATCTACTGTACCAACACAGGAACACAAACGGATGCACGACACAGCATGGCTGAATCCAAAAATAAGGCAAGTAGACTATGAATCCTGAACCTTCAAAGAAAAACGGACAGATCGCGTTTATTCTTCCTGCGGGAAGTTTAAAACTAGTTTGTCTCATACTGTATGTTCTGAAACCGTGGTGGTAATAAGCAGTAATTTGGAAAACCACTATGAGATATAACATACTGTATCTGCAGCAGTCTGAGGTGAGGGTGTATAAAATACCCAAACTGAGAGCACATTGGTATGCACTAAAATCAAAATGTTGAGTAAAAGCCATATTATGAACAGTTATGTGCCAGGTTTAATAATCTACTTTAAAATAAGCTACTTGCTGGATGTAAACAAACACCTGCACTAATAGATATTAATTAGAAAAGCTAAACTGAATATATATATAGTTTTTTTTATATATATATATAATATTTTTGGATTTTTCCCGATTTTCTCCCTAATTTAGTCATGTACTTTTCCTCCCCCTCACTAGGGCAATCCACATTAAGGCTACTACTACCAGTCAGCAACCTTAACAGCCAACCGCATCAATTTTGAACTACTCACTCAACAACGCCATCCTCTCCCTCCGCTTGCGTGAGCTCACAGACGCCCCTGATTGTCTGTAGAGCTGTGATTAATGTGGGAGCACTAAGTACCTCTCATCCCTCCCCTCTGAGAGAGCCCGGCCAATCAGCTCTCTGCGAGAGGTTACAGCATCACCCAGGAATCGAACTCGAGATCTCCGGATGATACTGTGAGTGGTATAAGTGAATGTTAACACACTGGAGTCATTTTAAGACAATTTAATGTTTTTTTTTATCTACTTTTTTGATTTCTCATCTGTGATTCACTCTCTGCTTATTGAACAGGAAGGGTATTCGGCTGACGACAAAAGAAGGCCAAGTTCATAAGATAGACAACTTTACAAAACTTTACTTCTTTGTATTACTAAGTTAGGCAGAGAGTTCTGCCATATAGGAAAAAAACAGACAGAAATGTACATGGGCATCAACCTGAAATAAATATTGATTACATTAAAGCTGATTATAATGAACTTTTTAACTATTTCTACAATCTCTTTTCCTGTCAACGACTGGTACTTACACTAGTTAATTAATATTTATTTTCTGTAAGAAAACATTTATTTTAAAGAAGACTAAAGAGAGGCTGATGACATTAAATGTTTAGTAGTACATATTTATAACAATATTTATACCAAAATGCCTATAGTACATACAAAAAAGATAACACGTGTTGTTCTATGATAAATAGAACAAATATTCTGGTGTGTTTTGTGTGATTTTCGATAACTTTGGGCATAATGCTTTGATAAATGAAGGTAGTGGAATAGAAATGTGATTGAATGAGTGCATTGTGATTCTTGAAGAAACATGCAGTGTGAGTCTGTGAATGCCGCTTAATGAAAAACAACTCTCTAATTTCCGCCATTGTCTGGTTTTGCTCTGCCGTGTTGTTAAATCTCCAGTGAACAGCAAAGAAGATAATCGGCTGCAGCCTCCCATACTCTGGAGGTCCACCTAAGTCTTGGGAAGAGTTTACATCAGGTCAGACTGTACCATGGTGGCCATTTAACTCCTGCATTACAGCGTTGATTAGCTGTACCCCAAACACGAATTGTCAGATTTCACACACAGACTTGTAGTGGCTTTCATAGCATTAGCTAACTGTATATTACTTAAATGGCCCCCGATGTAAAATATTCCTGGAATGATGGCAATAAACTTCTTATTAGGCATGATGCTGCACTGAGTGCATTAAGACAAGATTAAAATGCTATTGCGTGGACCAAGAGTGAGTTTATCACTTTTCTCACTGAGTCTGCTTTCATCAAGAAAATAGCATCATAATTACAAACACTGGAACGGCTTTATTTTATTTATTAATTTTTGTTTGTTTTTTATTTAACTTCATTCATTTAAGCTGAATCAATGAAACAGCCATTTGCTCTTTCTTATCGTTCATTATCACCAGTAAAATTGTAAAGCAGGAGCTTGCCGTGCCATAAACCCATTTTTCCGTATTCTGATGTTTGATGTACAGTAAGCATTAACTGAAGCTCTTGACCTATATCTGATGTCCACGATTATGAATTGGGTTTCTGCAACATGATTCAATGATTGGAATAAATGGGTAGGAGTCTGTGTTCCAAAAGAAATGGTAAAAGTAATAAAGTTAGTTGGGATAAAGCATTTTATTTGGAATTTTGGGTCTGAACATTTCCTGATTCTCAGGAAATAATAATAATAAGAAGGAACATTCACAATAATACAATCCAAACAAATGAACAAAACACCTTATGCATTTCTTGCAAGGTTTTTTCTTTGTTACGAATTCAAGACAGACAGGTTGTAAAAAGGAATTGATTTAGATTCTAATTTGCTTCTAAGGAATTATTTTTCAGAACAATGAATTTCTAAGTTGTTTTTTTACCCAGAATTGTTGCTATGACAGTTGAAACTCCCCTAGCCTGAGAACCATCTACTCTGAGCTACTTTAAGTCAGTGAATTCTTATTCCATACACCACTAAGACACTTTCTCCTCATTATCCCTGCAGTGACATCTGGTTTATTCTTCCCATGTAGATCCTAAACACTACTCATTAGCCTGGGTATCAACTATATATATACTGTATATAAGTGAGATCAGGTATAAACTATAAATGTTTATTCAAAAAAGTATTCTCTTCTTGGATAATTTAAATAAGTATACACTTACAAAAGGCTGTGGTAATAAAGAGTAATAAAATATATCCTGCGAAGGAAACTAATCAGCTTCTCTGTGTAGGGGTAACTCTGCTTCTTTACACTCCTCTTTCATTCCTTAATTCCTGTTTTCAGGTTTAAACAGCATAAAGATAAAGGTTTATGTACATCTTTCTGCAGCTTGTATGATCTATTTCTTTACCCTCCTTTTCTGCCTATGATAAATGACCTGAGCCAATAATGTGGTGTCTTGGAAAGTGGTGATGAATTGCCTTGCGTCAAGCCCCACCGATGTACTGGCAAGCTGGAGGTGAACTCAAACTCAGAGGCAGCAATCAGAATCACCAGCCAAAAGCAACAACGTGCACTAACACAGCTCACATCAGGGAGTTCCTGACCATACACAGCTTGGATCTTCATGGGCTAGTGTAATTTGGGACCATTTTTAGTGATCTGGGATTTTAGAGACTCCAATGCTACAGTATGTCGTATCCTTGTTCCATAACTGCCTGTACTAAGGTAAAAACTGCCCACTCTTGTTGTTGATGCAATTTACTCTGAGATACATCTGTTTTCAGCTTGAAGCAGGGTGAATATGCACATGCATCACTGTCTATTTGTCTTTAAATGCTCTGGGCATCTGTTTTTTTTTTTGTTTTGTTTTTTTGTTTTTTTATTCTCTACAGGGATGCAAGGTCAACCTTTCAGCACAGTAACTGTAGTACACTTTTCTTTAATAATAATAATCTGATAAACACTCAGTAAACCTTATTTCCATTGTACAAATTTACAACGTTCTGTATGTCTGATTTGGAATAATCAAAAGTGATTTGAAAGTCTGCTGATTAGGAGGAGTGATTTGGGGTACAAAAAGAAATAGGACTTCTGTGTACTAGGGTGATCTGAGTTGCTATGAATTTAAAGGTTTGGAGTGATCTGCAGTAGGGTGTTCTGGGATTCCTGATGTGATTTGCAAAGCTCCGAGATTTTTTAAATCCTTCAGTAATTCGGGCTGATCTGCTTCTTTCAGTTTTATTTGTGGTGATCTGTTGCTTTTGATCTCTGCAGTGATCCAGATTGATTTGGTCTTAGACTTTGGTCACTTGGGATGAGTGGTGTTAGCAAGCTGTCTGCGTGCTCCATGTCATTCAGTCTTTGATGTGGTGAGAGAGCATGGCAACCAGATGCGGGACTCCAAACGTTTTATATAAGAGCAGATCTAACAGGGTTTCAGATGTACGTATATCACATACTGTATTTATATTAATGCGCTCGCTCTGATATACTAGCATTTTAGTCTTAAACGCTAGCATTTAAAAGCTTATTGTCATTAACTTTGGACAGTATTACTTTTTTTTTTACTGTTATTTTCTCCCAGTATTTTCTTCTGTACAAAAGGGCAGCTATGAACATCAGGGCCAAACCATAGCTCATCAAAAATATTTTCACTTACATCAGATCCTGCCTCTGAATCATGACACAAGCTGTTATCCTGTTAAAGTTGAGAATTAGAAGACAAACAGGGCTCTTTTTGAGCTTCTAGGCTGTGTCTGTGAACAGAACAAGTCTGACTGGCGCTGGGTGTGGGCAGCAGGCCTGGGCATCTGCCACATAGCACACAGGTCTCCAGTGGACACGACATGGAATGTATGTGCGTGTGTGTGCCTGGATGTATGTTTGTATAGTTATGAGTCTGTGTTTGTTTGGGAGACATTTTTCCAAGCAGTGCACCAGGCATGGGATCTCAATAACCACAGTCCTCACTGAAAGAGACTGGAGCCTCAGATGGAAAAATGATCAACAACTGGCACTCTGGAAACAAGTCGACTATGAGAATTCATAAAACATGTCACTATTTCTGCTGAGGAACAGACAAGGACCCTTTTTTTTTATTACTCTGGATTAATGATAAGAACATTGTAATTAAGTTGATATTACTTTTATAATAATAATAATAATATTTTTTTATTAATTAGCCAAGGAGGAGATTCTCAGGTGTCACCCATGCTCACTGGGATCAAAGACCAGCCTGTCCTGGCCAATCCCACAGAAAAGCCAACGCAGCAAAAATCACTGAAAAATGTAAATGCTGGCCACAATAGACAGGTGCCAGAACACCAAGTGCACCACAGCCCGCTGCACACAGTGGCCAGCATGTAAAAAGACTGGCAACCCAGCCTCAAAATTCCCCAGATCCCAATCCGATGTGGGAAAAAGTTCAAGGGTGTGAATATTTATGCAACACACTGGATCAGCATAGGTGTCCGTGTGTGTGGAGTTTGCATGCTCTCCCGTTGCTTGGTGGGTTTCCTGCGGATACTATGATTCCTCCCACAGTCCAAAGAGATGCAGATTAGGTTAATTGGTGTTTCCAAAATCCCCATAGTGCGTGTGTGTGTGCCCTGCAATGGATTGGCACCCTGTCCATAGTACACGCCACGATGTGCCCTTCAGGATCCTGGCGACCCTGTACACAGTATATGAATGGTGCAGCATACTTGATATTAGACTAAAACAGGACAGACTACATCAGATTCTACTCTCGTGTAAGTATAAAGAGTTTGCCGTAGCGTAACCGTTTTGGCCACTGACCCCATTATCATGGACCAAAATTAGACTCTCATCTAATGAGCGGACATGGCTTATGCATTGCATTGCAATAAATCAAGGATTAGGACATGTAGTCAAAAGCACAAATCTCATTTCTGTTGTTACATCTAAACTTTCGAGAGTGCAGTGTGAACCATGTATCCTACAAATAAATTCTAACAAATGTTTGTGCTCATTGCATTATTCAGGCTTGCACATTTGATTTCACATACAGTTTGCATGTAGTGTGAAGTCCAGTTTCACTAACAACATTTGAAAATATTTGCACATCTTTAAAACCATATTAGCACTGTACATCACATAACGTGTGTTCCAATCTAAATAAAATAAAATGCTTTGTAGTGTTTATAGCTAGAAATGCTAACACCATTAAATATATATCTATTACACATATAAAATATCTTATGAATCCATCCACATGACAGGCATTGATATCAATGTCAAGACACACACCTCCATGCTAAAAACAAAATCTCAAAGCCAAAGCACTTTCTTCCACAGCATTCAGATAGTGGATGTGACCTAAAGTCTGAAAGAACTATTTTGTTTGAAAGTAATTTGGATTAGAATATATGTATTAATAATTCATAATTAATTAATCTTTCATTCCCTGTACCACTTATCCTGAACAGGGTTGTGGGATGGCTGGGGCCTGGGTCGAGATACACCACGGAATGGGTGCCGATCCATCTTATACAAGCACATGCACACAATCACACACTCACTCACACACTAAGTCAATTTTGAAATGCCAGTTAGCCTAATCTGCATGTCTGATGGCTATAGTAGGAAACCGGAGTCCCAGGAGGAACCCCATCAAGCACGGTGGGGAGAACATGCAAACTCCTGAGGTGGGAATCGATGTTGTATAATTCTACAAAAAGAATTAATACATGATTAAATAATAAATGGTAACATTTATCATTTGGCTTGTTGCTGGTAGCTAGCTAGCACAAGCAGACAAAAGCAAATTTAAGTTGCAATTTATATTTCGTTATGAAAGGACTAAGACAGAGAGAGAGAGAGAGAGAGAGAGAGAGAGAGATGGGGTTCGGGGAGATGTTCATCTCTGGTTAATGTTATGTGCTGAGGAGGAGGAGGCATCTGGAGCAGGAAGATGCTAAAGTATGATGAACACGTGCATGGTATTGTACAGATTGTATTTAATTAGTTTAAGTCATGCTATATTACATATTACCCTGCTGCAACAGTTTTAGCAGAAAAGCACCACACCCAGACAGAGAGAGAGAGAGAGAGAGAATGAATAAAAGGGAGAGAGAGAGAATAAGAGAGAGCGAGAGTAGAAGGGAGAGAGAGAGAGAGAATAACTGGGGGAGAGAGAGAGATAATAAAAGGAAGGGAGAGAGAGAGAGAATAACAGGGAGAGAGAGAGTAAAATGGAGAGAGAGAGAATAAGAGAGAGAGAGAGAGAGAGAGAGAGAGAGAGAGAGAGAGAGAGAATAACAGGGAGAGAGAGAGTAAAATGGAGAGAGATAGAGAGAGAGAGAGAGAGAGAATAACAGGGAGAGAGAGAGTAAAAGGGAGAGAGAGAGAATAAGAGAGAGAGAGAGAGAGTAAAAGGGAGAGGGAGAGAATAAAAGGGAGAGAGAGAGAGAGAGAGAGAGAGAGAGAGAAACGGGGGGAGAGAGAGCGTAACAGGGAGAGAGAATAAAAGGGAGGGAGAGAATAAGAGAGAGAGAGAGTGAGAGAGAGAATAACAGGGGGAGAGATAGAATAAAAGGGAGGGAGAGAGAGAGATAAATTGAGAGAGAGAGAGAGAGAGAGAGAGAGAGAGTAACAGGGAGAGAGGGGGGGCAATGAAAGAGATAGAGGCGGGAAGATGAAATGAGAGACAAAGAAGGAAAAAATGAGAGAAAATAGACAGCAACAAATATAGATCGGGTGTGTGTGTGTGTGTGTGAGAGAGAGAGAGAGAGAGAGAGAGAGAGAGAGACTGGTAGTCCCAGTATACCTGGAATCCGTTTAGGAATCAGACATCTCTCTCTCTCTCTCTCTCTCTCTCTCTCTCCACTGCGCGCAGTAAGGGTGCACGTGCGTGTTTGCTGCGCGTGAACTTCATCTTCAAACTTTTACAATACTCTTGTTTTTTTGTTGTTTTTTTAAAAAATGAAACATGTCAAATGAAGCGGATCGGCGCGAGGACCACGTCGTTGCTGCGCTGCCGTGACGGTTTACGAGGAAACGCGCGCTGTTGCGTCGGAGCGCGCGCTGCTTTTGGTCTCCAAAAATCCTCATGTCAACTTCACGGTAAAATAATCTCTCTCTCTCTCGCGCGCGCGCGCGCGCTCTCTCTCTCAGGAAGCTAGAGAGTTCCTTTAATCCGTGATGTTTTACCCTTAGGAAGACTTTGTTGAAGAAAATGCACAATTTCTTTCCTAACCAAAATATATCCTGGGTAATCCAACCATGCCTGGTGTATGATGTTCAAGCGTCGAGCTTCAAGTCTAATATGGCTAATCATATAATTCATTCATTCATCAATGCATTAACCACATTCTCTTCATAAGCCCCAGAATACCTTGACTGATCACAGGATTAATGTTTCTGTCTGTGTGTACTTTTGCACCCTGTGCATGTCCCGCTGCTCGTGTGAGTTTCCTTCATGTTCTCTGGTTTCCTCCCAACGTCTGGGTAGGTGTATTGGATATACCGACTACTTTTTCTTTAGTTTTTAGTGATTGTATCAGGTTGGTTTTTGTTAAGGGCAACAATTGTGTGCATTTAATTGTGAAATTGTCAAATTGTCCCTAGTTTCATGGATTAGTTCTGAATCTAACTTGCAAACTTGCATTCAATTAGCTATTTAGCTACCCTGATCTATTTTGGCATTTTCCTGATATTTTCCATTGAATGGAAAAAAAATCAACAATTCCAGACTAAAAGTAATATAGGTAGCAATAGTAAGCTGCATTTAGAGGATAAAGTTACAAATAAACATTTGATAATGCAAACCATCCTTACTTAGCCATGCTGAAAAAGTAGATCAGTTATTCATTACTTAAAATTGTGATTTGAGGGACATATCTCTAAACCGTCTAAAATGGCAATGCTCATCGTTCATACTGCTTTATCCTGTATGCAGGGGGCTGGAGACCTAGGGCATGAGGTGGGGTATAACTCTGGATAGGGTGCCAATCCATTTCAGGGCATTCGAAAGTTATATTAACGTATATAGCACATGATTGCAGCATCAATCAGGGTCTGCGAGCTATACATATGGTTTACAATCAAAATGACTATCAGTGTTAACTAGTTAGTTGTGTTTGGGGATAAAGTAATATTTGTCTGGCTGATAATGTTATAAAAATCTTTTTAATTTTACATCGTACAAAATAAAGATTTGCTCAGAAGTAATAAAGAAATGATAGGTTTTTGCTTTTTTTCAAATAAGCAGGATGGACTAGAAGGATGTCTTTCAAGCTTGCTGGGATGTACAGAATAAGCAATGATGAGGTATTAATAACATATTTTCAAATTCCATCAAATTTGAATTTATGAAGTATTTATTGTGCATTCAAGTCTGTTGCATCTTATATGAGCATGCTAAATAACTACAGTAGTACGTTTTATGTTAGCTGTGTTTGGATCTTTAGCTAGTTAACACCATGTGTGATCTCTAATAAACAGATTTAAGCGAACATACACTAATTCCTAGCACATTAAGGTCTGACTGAACGAAATGAACTTGCTGAGAATTATTAAGTTGGGGTGTATTGGGGTGTTTTTAAACAGAATATAGAATCTCAATCTCAAAAAATAAATAAAAATAAAGTAATTCACATGAAAAATTTCACTCTCTTTTCAGTGAGCACAATCCAACACACACAAGCAGCACACATAAAGAAGCACTCTTTAACATGCCAGACTGGCACATTTTTAGTTTTATGACCAGGCAGTAAACAAGTCGACACCAAAGCCTTGCTGTGTGCGATTAATTCAAGCTCACACATGCACAGAAAGAGAACATGCCAACCTTGAGCAAACCATTTACAGCATTTACACACCCAGACAAGACGCCAAGGGTTAATTATGTTCTTTTAGCTAGTTTTATTCATTCAGTATGTTATTTGATTTTATTATGGTTTCCAAAGGAAAAACTCAAATTCCCCTTTTGGGCAAATGTGGACATGTTGACAGTGAACACGAAGGTACTATGAGTTTGTATAGTTGTATTTCATTACACACATTTTTAACTTGCATCTGCTGAACAAGTCCCTGTAATTATTATTATTATTATTATTATTATAATATATTGTTATGATATATAAACCTGCCTTAACTTCATAAGAGTGAAAACAGAGAGGACTGGCATGGTAATGAATGTTTCTAGCTACATGGAGGACATTTGTTTTTGCAGCACTATATATAACTAGAAATGGATAAAACGTATAGTATGTTCTTTAAATAATAATGCAACGCTGAATTACTTGGGTAGAGGAATAACACACTTATGTTGCGATGTGCTGTTAAAGGCGTATTTTGTCAGGACAGATCTACTGTAAATCGTGGCATATTTACATATCTACATATATTGTTTATACATGACTTCCAGCTTGTGTAACTCAGCCGAAGGAATCCACACCCCTTCAGCTCACTCTGACCGATACTCCGGACAGTGGCTGTAACATTTTAATGCTGTGCTGTTGGGATGTGTGTAGGAGTGAGAGCTGACATTTCAGCTGCAGATCACTTTGCCTACGCTGATCTCATGTCTAAAGCCATGAGACTGGACTATTATCTCATCCTTCCCCGCTCGTCTTCCGTGACCTTATACTGTATGATGGTCCAGTGGAGCTCATATCCTTAAGCATTTACAGTTTATTCTCCAGCGCTCTGGCCTTCCGCTAACTCACTTGTCTACTCTTACCTATTTTCCTGTGTTTATTTGACCAGAACGTGCTGTCTTTACCAGTAAAAGATAATGACTGCATTGTGGTTACCTGTGATGCACTGTTCTACTCACAAACTAGATTAAAATGTCCTATAATCATGCACTGTGTAAATATACATAACCTTCCTACTGGCTGCTGTCAGACCGTATTTAAGTTTTGTATTTATTTATTGAGTTAGGTCAGAATTTATTATTGTCTACGCTGTCTTGCTTTTATTGTCTATGCCATTGTCTTGTCATTTCTGTCAGTACTTGATGCCCTCCTAAATTCTAGCGTAGTGTAAAAATTATTAGCTGGCAGGGGTGAGACTTTGGGATATTTTTTTAATTAAACTTTTGATACCACAAAACTGGCATGCAAGTGAAATTAAATGATGAATACATAAAAATGCATAAAAAATATGAAAGTGATTAAAAGTATTTCAAATGTATAACAAGAATAATAATATTATTATTATTATTAAATATGAAAATAAAATATATCTAAATGTAAAATATATAGTAAAAATAATAAGAAAAAAGTCAAATAAGCTAAAAATAAATAGAACTGTTGTTATATCAGAAAACTAAAATGTACACATTTTAGTTGTACATATATATTTATATTCAGAATACTTTAATTTAATTTAATAAAATATCTATGAAGTGAAAATTAATGTTTTTTTTTTTAATGAATGAAGTAAACATGTCAAAAGCTAAAAAATATAAATTAATTTAAAACAATTATTGTAATTTTTTAGCAAAATGTACCTTTATTTACAAAGCATGCTCTACATGACTGCCAGTACAGTGTTGTCTCTCCCACTCATGATGAACTTGTGTTAACTAAGTGGTTACTTCTGGCGTTTTGCATGTAATTGCACTTCAAACGCATTCCTTTAAAATCTGTTGGTGCTATATCTTTTATTGGTACGACTGCTCTGAAAATTTTCCCTCTGTAAGGAGACTTTTGGGACACAGTGCACACTAATTCATTATTTCTAACAAATCAGACTTCTGTTACATGAAGCTTTATAATAATTTGACGTCATGCTCTTGGGAAGATGTGGTCAGTCCTTTTCATGTGACGGGATGCGTACAGTGTGCGGTGGGTATGGAAAAGCCTGAGCGATGGAAAATGTGCTGTAATAAGTCATGTTGTCGTAGAGTTATCAGAGAGAATCAGACAGTTCAGCAGACGGCACGTCATAGTCAACCCATTATGGAGACCAGTGCGAGGGTGTTGCAGGAATGTTCCAGTGGAGGATGGTAACAATAACACAGAACATTATTCATTTGTCATGAGTTTGAGATGTTGCATATTCCTGTTCCTCTTTTTTTATTTATTATTATTTAATCATTCAGACCCATAAGTAATGTGCACTCATGTGCAAGCTGAGGAAGACACATTAAACGCTTACGGTACTCATACATTTACAGTACACTTCATAGGAGTGAGAATATTGGAGAAATATTGAGCATCATCAGGATCTGAGCTAAGAATATTATTTTAGTAGTTTTTACAGGACAAAACTTCAAACAGTGAGTATGTCGTGAACATGTATGTCTACTGGAGCTGAGCAATCCAACAGTATAATATTGATTTCATGACCAATTGTGTCATAAGCTACTTTTCAGAGATATTATGATATGAGATATTACATTTACAAACTGCTTCTTATTTTTTTCCATTGTAAAAGGATTCAAAATATTTTTGTATTTACGTAAAAAAAAATTATTTACAATTTGCTTTAATAGTATTAGTATAGCTTATTATGAAGTATACAATAGTATACTTCATATACTATTGTACCATATATCCTGATACATTATGTGTATAACTGAGAGGACTGTCAGATCACCAAGCCCTGGTGTCTACATACACATACATGAACATCTGCTGTTTAATCCCCACCCAGGTTCATTAAGAATATAAGAAAAGTTCATATAAAAGCATGCATAATTACATTCCAGGTTTAAGTCATTCAAGTTCATGCATGTCATATTTTTAGATGATTTATAGCTTTGTATTTGATGGGAGAAGAAAAACCAGCTAACGTTTGTTCTCTTTCATTTTCCTAAAAAGCATTTTTGTATCGTTGTTATGGTTCCAATATTATTTCTTTCTATTTTTATTGTTATTCATACAGTATTAGTTGAGAGTAGAGATTTCAGTGCTGTTGCTGTGGCCAAAATGTTTAAATTAACTTTTTAAATGACTCAAATAGGGCATATTTAATTAAGAAATTAATATTGAATAATTTACATTTCAGACAAAATATGACCAACATTTAGTTTTTGTCATTTTGCTCTGTTAATACATAACAACACTCATGTTACCCATCCTATTAGTGGAACCAGACCACACTATTGTATAATGTTTCCTCATCACTCATTCTCTCTACCGCTTATCCTGTATAGGGTCATGTGAGGACTGGAGCCCATCACAGGGCAGACAAGCACACACTCACCCACTACAGATCATTTGGAAACACATTTGGACAGTTGGAGGAAACCCGAGCACCCAGAGGGAAACCCACCATGCACTCGGACAATATATAAACAATATTGGAGCTTTAACCACTGCCACCTGTTTTGTGACATGTAGAAGCAATGTGCTGCCGTACTAAAATGGATCAAAATGATCTTTCGAAGAGTTATATTTTTTGCCTACTTTTGTGTTTTTGTTCAAATACATCAATTCCTAAACAACAACTCATTTACTTTGACATGTTCGGTCAATATAACTGGATTACAGTGTCAAATTATTGATCTGGTGAGGTTTTCTGTAAAGGGAGATTTATTCATCATTTAGGAAAGGGGAGTTTACACTTTTTTGTGCTTACTTGGTACCATGACAAGATTTTATGTCTTATTAAGTTTGACATGATGATGTCTGTTTGTAGCTGCTATAATAAATAAGTAAGGACAGGAACTACCTTGTTACATGGACATACAATAAATGTATTGAGTGTTACAATGAATTGATAAAAAAAAAAACCACTGTGGTAGAGGAATAAATCACCTAAGGACATGCTGTTATCAGACAATACTCAAGACCTGGGTGGTAACAGTAACTCTGTCCTATAACATCATGGCACACTTTGTTTTATTTCTGTGTGGTTATAGTTTTTCCATTTTTTGAAGCAATAATGCACACATAAGCCCATTAATCCAGAGATATTGTATGGCCAAAAACAGCTTTTAGTGGAAAGTTCCTGGATTTAATGGATATTTAAGCTCTTCTTTCTCTCCCTACAGGGCAAACTGAGGTTGTGAGGAGCGTGCGGTGTGCAGCTGGTGCACGCACTGTAATGGCGGACATGCTGTGGTGGAGAGGGTTCCTGGCACCGTGATTTGTTGGACAAACAGAAGTAAAAAAAAATCACATTGCCAGGGATTTCCACTCCTGCACGGCTCCTGTGGTCAACATCTGGCGCAACTGCTCACCGGTCAACGTTCCAGCTGAGCTCTTCACCTTATAGCTGTAGATGGAATCCCCAAAAAGTGATGGAATAAGTCAGTGGGTTCATGTGGCTGTACTGTATATACAAGTTTAACATCACTTGGATGAATTGCTGACGTTAGCTAAGCGTCTGAGGTTCCTTTGATTCTGTGCAAGTTTTTGCATGTTGTGGTGCAGTCTCTAAATGAATAGGTGTTCTGTAATTGATGTGTCAATCTTTATGGAATCCAGATCATTTCAGCACAATTTCTTTATTTTATTTTATTTTTTAATATAAGCAGGGTAGCAAATCAAATGTTTTTTGGAAATCACATGTTTGCAAAGACGAGGGACACTCGCTTTTCTTGCATGTTAGCATGCTAGTCACGAAAGCCACTTTGACATTTGATGGTTTTATGATTCACACTTCAGTCAACTGCTTTTTCGCCGCATATGCCATCTAGTCACTTGCTCGAGGCGCAGAGCTTAGCTAATTGGTGAGCACTGATCCATTAAATATACTGTTCACAGTGGCTAAGTTCAGCGTCTGCAGCGAGAAACCTAACAGGATGTTGCAAAACGCTCCTGGATTTCAACTAGTCACTGTGGTGATGCCTATCAGAGCCTAACAGATGGGATAATGAAAGAAAGGACTGGTTTGGTCTGCCAGGTAGGCATAGATGTGTTTGTGCTAAATGTCAAACCAGTTATGGCGTGGCGGTTTTCAGTTTCATGCTCTTTTAAAGCCATTTTGGCTCTAAATAATAGGACTGATTTACATCTCAATCCTGCCCTCGTGTCTGTCGTAAGCATCAGTCCAAAACACTTTATTGTGTGCACTTAACTATTTGTGTGTAGCTGTTTTTCATATAATGGTGATATTTTTCCTCCATGATTTCATGACGATTTGATTTTATATATATATATATAAAAAATCAAATCCGTCATGAAATCATGGAGGAAAAATATCACTATTATATGTAATTATTACATATAATAATATCATGCAAGATAATATAATGCAGTTAAACATGTTTAAATTTAGATTATTTAGCTTTGCGCTAGAACTTTAAATCTTTTATTTATTCATAAATAATTTGTGGGAGTGTTTGCTCCAGAAATGTGGCTTTCATAAAAATCCGGTTAGTTGGAAAAACTTTTGGGTTTGTTTAAATTTACTTATGAAAAGTTTTATTAATGTGAACCTTTATTGTTTGAATTTCGGTGATTTTATTTATGAATTATCCTGTCAAGTTTCAAAAATATATTTCAGTTAAACTGTAACAATGTAACATTTTTGTAAAACACAGTTAAATAAGTAAAAATAAGAAATAAAACTAGTTCAGTTTGCACAAAAGTAATGGCACAATATAAAAAGGTGGAAGAAGTAGTGCGTGGCTGTGGGAGCTGATGCTGTGCAACGGCTGAGCTGCATTACTGGAAGAGCAGATGCGGTGCTTTAAGACTCCTTAGTCATTGTCAGCTTTCTGTGAGCTTTGCCCTTTATCCAGATTTGTGGGCGTTGCTAAATTGAGTGAATGTAATTAGCAATTAATTTATGGTTGATTAGTGTTAATCAGTGATAACATATGAGTCCAAAGATAATCAGTGAAAATTTTGTAAATTTAGTAGGAAGTCTTACTTTGGATTGGTCTGTAAAAACATTTATGTGCTGTGAGATTACCTGGCGGACTGCAGTCATGACGCAGTACAGCAGACTGAATTGTGAATTGGTATTATTGACAGTCACTTCTCCATTTCTTCGTAATGAAAACTTTTTGTATAAGTTGAATCTTTATAAATTGTGTATATTTCAATAACTATTTTACTTACTTCAGTGCATTCATCATCGAGGTGCTCGTGAAGATGAGGAAATAACATATAACTTTTAAACGGAGTGAGAACGTCAGGGTAAAATGAGGTGACGTACATGGAGGGCCGAGGCCTCCGGTGCCTGCTGAGCTGGTATCAGTGTGTGCACAGAAAGCTGGCTCAGCTCAGCAGGAACAGGAGTCCTGCTGCATCCACCCTCCGCTCCTCTGTCAGGAAGACACTGTCTGGGAATATAAAAATTATATGGCTTTGATGAATTATGAACTCTATTCGACATGCAAGGCTGGGGCTAAATTTGCTGCATCTCTAATAAGTGCTGTCTCTGTTTATATTCATTACTCCCCCACGACCGAGGCCACTGAGTCAGTCAGTCATCAGTCAGATCCGGCTCCTGAAATGTGTGACGTTTTGCCTCTAAGGTTTTCCTTATACTTACAGAAGAAAACACCCTGTGGTGTTCCTGGGCGTTTCAGACGGTCAGGGTGAATTATGACCAGCTCCTTATTTTAGGGCTGCTTTGTCACCTCGATTTATGAGTGAATAATGGTCGTCATATATCTCATGTGCGCCATAGATCTCGCCTTGTTATGCTGTTTTTGCATGCAGGAATCTAACTATAGCTTTCATCCTTTTATGTCTGAAAGGTACCACTGCTGTAAGAGCAGGGAAAGATCTACAGCTCAATCGGTTGTCGGTTTTCACAATAAAAACTCCATCACCTGTATTTCTTGAACAATGTATGGCTTCTAATGTTAGTGGTATTTAGTGAACTAACTTGTACTTGAACTAACATTGAAATGAAACAGATAAAAGGTGGGATATGTCATTATGTAATAAGCAATATTATGATCGATGGAAAATTGAGCTGGTATAAGCGGAATAAAACATTATAAAATCATTGAAAAATAATCAACTTCAGTATGATAACTCCACTTCATCACACCACAATAATCACTGACTGTTTTGCTAAAGCATATTGTTTTATTCCATTTTTCTCTCTATCCATTAACATCGTGACCTTTAATACATCACAGATTGCATATTTATCTGGAGACAGACAGATGATAGGAAGCATGATTCACAGAGAACAAAAGTGTTCTGGCAAACAATAGGAAGTATTACCATATACAGTATGGAATGAGGAAGCCCTACAAGGGAGGAGACATATGGCAGAAGATGTAAGAGATAGAGGCATGGGAAAGTCCACATAATATCAGAAAACCCTGACAATGTCTATAGATGGCATAAAGAATATCAGGATGTCTGTGTGACATTGTGTGTGCTTTCACGTAGATATTTGCACTGATATGCATTGCAGTGGCTTAGTGGTTAGCACTGTCGCTGTTCACTTCCAGGTTCTGGGTTCAATTCCCGTCTCGGGCTCTGTGTGCATGCTCTCCCTGAGCTTGGTGGGTTTCCTCTGGCTGCTCCGGTTTCCTCCCACAGTCCAACGACAGGCAGATTAGGGTAAGTCACTCACTCACTCATCATCTATACGGCTTAATCCTGTATTCAGGGTCACGGGGGGCCTGGAGCCTATCCCAGGAGACTTAGGGCACATGGCAGGGTACACCCTGGACAGGGTGCCAATCCATCGCAGGGCACAGACACACACACATACACTCACTCATTCACACACTACGGGCAATTTGGGAACGTCAATTAACCTAACCTTCATGTCTTTGGACTGTGGGAGGAAACCGGAGTACCCGGAGGAAACCCACCAAGCACGGGGAGAACATGCAAACTCCATGCACACAGAGACGGGAATCGAGCCTGGCGGTGCAAGGAGACAGTGCTAACCACTACACCACCGTGCCGCCCAGATTAGGGTAACTGGTTTTGAAAATCTTTTTATATGTGATGGCTGCTTGGAAAAAGGACAAAATGTACATTTGTAACGCATTTGATTCCCAATAAACTAGAAAATGGTGTAGTTTACATATTACAAATAAGTAATGATTATGGATTATTGGTGTTAATGTTATAAATAATAAAACATCTGTTGTTGACACACAGCAAAAGGGAGTAGAGAGTGTCTTTTTATCCAAGTTGCATTGCTAAGCGTGTTACAAAGCAATTGCAAAAAATTGTCTTTTTTATTGTGTCAGATTTTTTAATGACATCTCATGATCTAAACTACCACACAGAGTGATCCAGAGTGTGTAGAGAGTGTGTTGAGGTTGCACTGTGGGTGGGAGGGGGATGACAGGGTTTCCTGAGATGAAAGCGACAGCCTCTTATTTCAATTTCATAGTCGTGTCTTAGCCCTTTTATCCCCTCCTCAGACGCTGACAGCTGGATTTTTTTTTTTTCTATGTGTTTGATATTCACTTAGTTGTTTCCGCTCTCTCTCTCTCTCCCTCTCTCTCTTTCTCGCTCTCTCTCTGTGAGTGGTTAGTGATGGGGTATATAATTGGATGAAGTTGTGTAAAACCAGCTGTGTGAGAAAGCAACAAAGCTCATGAAAAAAGTCACCGCTTCCAGGATGCAGAGCTCATCCCAGGTTACTGCCTGAACAAACATTCACAGGCCAATTTATTATGAACACCTGTAGAAATGCTCAGTCAGCCAATCATGTGACAGCAGTGCAGTAGGTCAAATTATGCAGGGGGGGGATCATAGGGGATTGAGCTGAGAGGAAGGCACCCACATCTTTAATGATAATTCTTTATACTGTACCTGTGGTGAGCGGAAAAGAATCCTAGAAAGCACAACACATCAAACCCAGAGGCAACTTGTACGCGACCACATTTGTAAACCGGTGTGTATTTTTTTAAAGTAATAATTTAATACATCAAAAAAGTCTCAATATCCAATATAGAATCTTTATAGCGTATATACTCAATATACAGTAGTGTAAAGTGTGCAGTAAATACCAACATGTGACTAAATAACTCATTTTTGTTTGTTTGACTCTCTCTCTGTTTCTAGAATATACTTAACAATAAAAGATCATGTTTGTTCTCAGCTGTTAAAATCAGCTACTCATATGTTTCTGTTCATCTAGATTCTGATTGGTCAAAAAGATGTTAATATATTTTCTATAAGAGCTGCTCTAACCATAGAGCATCAGATTTACAGTACTCATTTTACTACAGTACGTTATCTCATCCAGAGTGACTTGCAAAAGTGCTGAGAAGTTTCTGTCATTAAATAGATCATTACACTGTGTTACTCGGTTATTAACTATATCTACTGTAGCATTTCTGTAGTGCCATTTCTTTTGGTTCAACTTTTGTGCTTCACGAAAAAAAAATTTTTTAAACAGCTTTCTGTGAAGGGACATTTATTTAACATTTATAGGAGTAGTCTGCAGGGTGAGTGTTTTGTAACAGTAACTTTAAGTTTTCAGAAGAGCAACTAGAAGAATTGCCTCTTGATTTCTTGGTAACATGAAAGCTGTTTTTTTTTTTTTTTTTTTTTTTTTTGTCATATTGCGTTAATCAGACTTTGTTGATGTTTATAGTAGCTTTATTTGAATTTAGAACATAAACTGAATTGTTTCACAAACATTCCCGGAACAATGAAAATTATTAACTGAAAATGTATGATGTGTCACATTTGGTTAATTTTTTTTTTATATTTATTAAATTACTGAGGGATAAAACAATTGGATGTTCTGTTATATGAAAATCCTTTAGTGCAGTTACTGTAACTCCACACTATTCTTTTCTCTTTTTTCTGATAACAGATCCCTCTAAATGAAGAGTCTGTTTAATATGTTTGTATGAGTTTTATTCCAATGAGTTTAAAGTGCTCTCTTTTTCCTATGCAAATCAGGAGGACATGTTGCAACTACATCTCTTTCACGAATGTGATGTCACTATTAGGCAAGTCAGCATACCATGCTATAACGCAGGAAAGTCAACTTTAGGGCAGGAACTGAATGTTCAGTATAACAGACATTATGAAACACACCTTACTGAATGGTATTTCTGAGGCATGCTGCAACCCATGGGTTTTCCCATCATGGTTTCACTGTCCGAGCGGGAATGTGATTCAGATCAAATCCGAATAATTCAGTTATTTGACTTTGTTTGGTTTAGACTCAGAATGAATTAATCATCAGGGTTTAGTTTTCAGCCTGCTTCCATTCTAGGCATGACATCATTAGATAAAGGGAGAGATTAAAAGAAAAAAATTGGGATGGGTGGAACCTTGTCAATGAATTAAACATCTCTTAATCTTAATAAGTGAAATATAATGCTCAGCTACACCCTGTAATTGACAAACAGAAACACACCCAGCAGGTGGAGACAGAGTGGCAGTGTGGCCTCACATGTACTCCGGTCCTGGAATGTGTTCAGAGGTTTACACTGTGCACAGACACACACACACACCTGTCTGCTGAACACCCGGAGGCCAGACACTGTGCCATAATTATAAGAGAAGCAAAAGTAACCATTGCACGCAACAATCATTAACTTTTTACATCTTTCCTGGAGGAGGGAAAAGTTGGTGGGTATGTTTTATTGCTGCAAAATTATTATTATTATTATTATTATTATTATTATTATTATTATTATTATTTTGTCCCATCAATTTTAAATGAGAGAGAAAAAACAGAGGTTAACGGCTGTTAACCTGAGTGAGAACAACGAACTGTAAAGCTAAAAGAATTAAAACACATGATTTTTAGTAAATAAAAACAGTGAATTATTGTTCAATTGCGGCTGTATAAAAGGAGTAAAACACTTCTAGATGGTGTGTTGTAGCAAACTAATCAATTTTGTGGTGTACACAGAAAATCAACCTAGAGTATAGGGTTAATCACTTGTTAATATTAATACAAGTCTGCTACAGTATGAGCACTAATCCCAGGCTAACCTGTAATAATGATAGTTATATGCAGTAATAACCATAGCACAACAATGTATATAACCACGATGGCCAAATAAATTCAGGTCGACAGAGCCATAGCCATTTTCTTTTTTTTTTTTTTTGCACTCATCACTCATTGCTGATGTTCTGACCATCAGCCTGTTGGAAACAGAAATAAAACACAGTGTTATTTCAGGTTATGGTGCATTTACACAGATTGATGGCCGCTGACGCCAAGCTCAAACACCTGCCCCTCTCGCTGTTCTATCCACTAATGATCCTTCAAACTGCTCATGACATCTGATACATAATCTGGAAACTTGGCAGGCAGACAGTGACAAATCTTGCACGCTGTTCTCCCATTTGTAAATGTTATGTCTGCTAGAGACTGCAGGTCAAACGAGCCTCGTGTGGAAACCTGCTCCTGAGTTCAGATCAAAATATTCAAGCATCATCAAGCACACTGAGTGAATAAAATATGAGCAGACTGGAGGTTTGTGACTCCATGTGGATTTGTTTGATTTACAAGTGAGGTCAGGAGAAAATCTCACAATCTCCTCTTTAGTTTTATTCGTTGCATGTTAAAATGAATGGAATCTACCAGTCACTGGATCAGGTTGCAACATTCTATAAAACAAAATGCTCCTTTTTTTTATCTTGTTTCTTATATAATGTTCATTCTTATAGATTTTAAAAATATATAATTATATATTTATTATATGATACATCACCTGAAAAAGTAATTGCCCTTTTCCTTTTGCATATTTGTCACACTTAAATGATTTAGATCATTACATTTATTTTAATATTACAAAAAATTAATCCGAATGAATACAAAATGCAGTTTTTAAATAATGATTTTCAATTCAATTCAATTCAATTTTATTTGTATAACGCTTTTAACAATTGTCATTGTCGCAAAGCAGCTTTACACAATCGAAAGAATTATTTAAGTTTGTATGGAATGTGAATGTGTATGAATCACAATGGCCAGATTGTCCCTGATGAGCAAGCCGAGGGCAACGGTGGCAAGGAAAAACTCCCTGAGATGGCAATAGGAAGAAACCTTGAGAGGAACCGGACTCAACACCCATCCTCATTTGGGTGAACAGAAAGCAGAAATTGATCTGCATTCATACTGTGTGTTGGGTGGCGGGCGGTTCAGTATAACAGTTGATGTAATTTATGTTAATTGATGTTAATATGGAGTCCAGGTAGACGTGTAGGAAATTCCAGTCCTGAACTATCGAGTAGCCAAGTCAAGTCCTCAGAGAACAGCTGTCAACATCAGCCGAGGCCAGAACCATCTTCATAGTAGAGTGAAACCATCCCCAGATGCAACCAGAACCAGAAGATATAGTTTTTCAATTAAAAAAAAACTATTTTTGACGTATAAAGCATTCCCTTATTTTAAAAATATTCAATTTATCGCCTAAACCTAACAACTGGTTGTGCCACCCCTGCGTTTGTGACAACTGGCAATGAGTCTTTCACATCACTGTGGAGGAATTCTGGCCCACTCTTTTATGCAGAAAACTTAGCCAAACTGGAGGATTTTTGAGCATGAGCGGCATGTTTAAGGATCTCAATCAGATTTAAGTCTGAACTTTAATTAAACCACTCCAAAACCTTAACTTAAAATTCAGAGGTAGACTTGCTGGTGTGTTTGTTGTGCTTTATACCAGATGTAAAAGGACGCACGCCTTCCGAAAAGTACAACGTCTCTCATCAGTACAGAATATTTGCCCATAAGTATTGGAGATTAAGATATTTTTTGACAAATGTGAGAACTTTAATCCTAACCCAAACCCTTTGTTTCTTTATAATAAATTTTAGCTTTCCAAAAAATTTGCAAATATGCAAAAAAAAAAATAATCATGAAGAGGCAAATTCTTTTTTGTCGTGCTGTATGATTGGTAATTCTTATCTGAGAATAAGATAAGAGTTCAAGTATATAAGTTCAGGCTTTGGAGTACATGCATGAGCACAGGGTGAAATCAGGAGGACGCTTTTTAATAGTGTTTGTGTGGACGTGTTTCACAATATGAAAAATGTGGGTGGCGAAAGTGAATTGTGCTTTTAGTATTGGCTAACGTGTTGATCTGCTGAGATCTGTAGTAAGGCAATTCCTGATTTTGTCATTTGAACCAGTTGTAATGTGTAAGTGAATAGAAAAAAGTGTCATTATAAAGTAGCAGTATGGGGCTGATATGAGGCAAGATAAAATTATGAATCAGTTTTTAGGGGGGAAAAAACATATTGTTGGATCATTCAAGCACGTTTTTAAAATGTTCAATGTTTAGGTTGTATAGCTTATTTTGTAATATAAGGCACCTTAGTTAGGTTTAGTAAGCAGCTGTAATAGGAATTATGTTACAGTCGCCCTCTTGAGGCCAGTTGGTGTACTGTAAGTGACTTCATTTCCACACAGCAAGGAATTACAAAAAAACAATCTCTTTATTTCAGATATAGAGCTCTTATATACATCACAGGAAAACAAAAATATATGAACATTTTATAATAATAACGTGCAAGTACAAAAAGGTTCATATGTTAAGGTACATTATTTTCTCCTGCACAGTTTCAGTCTGAATAAAAACATTTTCATAATATTCATTCAAAGCCTTCTGGTGAGTATGAGATATAAAACATATATTGCATTTTTAAAGGTTTTTACATGGTTCCTTCTTTATTTAAAAAAAAAATGCAATAGGTTTTATTGTTATAAACATACTTAATACATATATATTTAATAATAATAATAATAATAATAATAATAATAATAATAATAATTGTTCAAATAGTTGTATTAATTTCTTTGTATTTTTTTAAGCTTAAAATATGTATTATTCAATGTACTTAAATCTCAGAAATAGCAAAAAATAAAATAAAATAACATAAAAATAATAAAAACACTGCACAAAAATTCACTCAAAAACATCTTCAGGAACATGTTGGTATGTATGTGCTTTATTCCTAAGAGGCGAAAAAAAATAACATTTTTTTGTACTTTTTTTTTAATTCTCATAGATTCGTTTGTTAAGATACAAAGAAAGGCTTTATTTTTAGACTCTACACAAAGTGAAAAACATGTGTTCACTATTCTGACAGGTGTGTTGGTGGCAGTTAGCGAATTAGGCATTCGCGTGATTGACTGTATGTCTGCGTACACGTGTGTGTAGGTGTGTGTCTCCCTTGCGGTTAATGTGCGAAACGTGTGGTTTAAGTGCTTGACGCAGACAGGCAGGAGGTGGTGGAGCTCAGCCTGGTCTTCTTTCCACTCCGCTGGCTCTGTGGACTTGTGCTCAGGTTACGCACTTTGTTGAAGCTGTTGCGCAGACTGCTGTGGCGACTCACTGATGTGCTGGACGTCTCCTTGGATGAGAGGATCTCCGGGTGGCAGATGCAGCACAGGAAACTGCTGATGGCCTTGCGCAGATCCTGGCTGCCTAGCGAGTAGATGAGTGGGTTGATAGCTGAGTTGAGGACGGCCAGCGAGATGACCCACTGTGGGCTGAAGAGGGCGTCACATTTGCGTGAGTAACAGTAATAATCCACCAAGAGCAGGACGAATAGTGGGCCCCAACAAACCATGAATGCACCCACGATGGAGATCACAGCCTTGAGGAGTCGGATGGACCGCTTTCTGCTCTTCACTGAACTTATCACCTGGCTCCTGCGGACGTGCCAGTAGATGGCGAAATAGAGGCCGCCGATGGTCAGGAGGATGATGAAGAAAATGACCAGAGCAAACAGGATATAACTCTTGGAGTACAAAGGCAAAAGAGTCGAACACCCTCTTAGGTCGCACATGCAGTTCCATCCAAACACTGGCAGGAAGCCAATGATGAACGCCGTGACCCAGCACAGCGCCACCATGATGTAGATCCGATATGTTTTCCTGTCCCTGTTCTCGGACTCTGACTTCATCATGGTGGCATAGCGCTCCACAGCGATCAGCAGTAAACTGAACACAGAGGCAGCCAACGCAACAAACAGGAGACCTTCACGCAGGAGCCAGAGGAGCGGGCTGAGGTGCAGAGTGAGGCCTCCTGACATGCAGATGTTCACCACATACGCCGCGCCTGTCAGCAGATCGCTGAGTGCAATGTTGGCGATGCAGATGTTCAGCCAGCGGTGGCGCGAGTGCACGCAGAGCGTCACAGCCAGCAGCACCAGCAGGTTCTCAAGCACGATAAGGATGCTGATGCAGAGGAGGATGGCTGAACCTGTGCTGATGCTGCTATTGCTTGACATTCTGTGCTGCAGTCTCCCAGTATAGTTATAATGCTGCAGGATGATGCTGCCGTTGTTCCGGCCATACAGTTCCGGGCAGGACACGGAAGTGCTGAGCGTGTGCATGATTTCCATGTTCGATTAACGGGTTTGAGTTGAGCTGGTTTGGTTTGAATCTCACTGAGAAGACAATTTTGTCTTAGTCAGGCAATCAAACTTCCTCTCTTGTTGGTTCTGTAGCTCTTACAGCCTCTTTAATGGGAAAAATGATAAAATGAAAGCTGAAAATTATCTTTTTTTTCAGTGCATTAATACAATGAAGAGTATTGGCTTTACAGACACAGACAAAAAGAAAAGGGAACAGTGACAAATCACAAAAAAGTTCCAATTCTTTTTCTTATATAAAAAGTAAATAATTCAGTGCAACAACAGGGTGGTATGATGAGGAGGAAATTGTTGCTGGCATGAAGCTGATTATTTTTCTTAAAACACCATGTTGTAAATGGATAATTTTTTTATTTGGAAAAAATATATATTTTTTAATTAATTGTTTTTTCTTTCCCAAAGAGAGCAGAGATATGATACTGGCACGCTTTTAAAGTGCATTTAAATATCTGTACTTTCACTACTACTCTTGTGGTTATAGGTGGGGTTTCCTCTACTGGCCGTTTAAAAAGCCTCGCGTTTGTTTTGCAAAACATAGAACTGTCCGGATTTAAATGCCCTGGCCAAAGTAAAAAATAATAAATATAATACTAATGAAACATGCAAAAATGCATGCACTAAATGTACTACATAATGCACTTACTATTAATTAAGATCAAGTGGAGATAAAGAGATCAAAGAAAAAAAAGAAATCCCATCAATCTAATAAAAACATCTAATAAAAAAAAACAGATTTCTATTTATTCAGTGACTTTATTTGTTATATTTGTGTCAACATTTTCATGAACTTTAATACCTTAGTTTACACTTTTTCATTTAGCTGCTTTGTTTGGTTCATCAAAAACCAAAACAAAAAAGTCATATGCAAATAAAAGGATGAAATAAAAAATGCACAATAATTGAATCAGTTTGCTATTATTAATATGAAAAGTTCTGTCCTTTTAATGTTTATTTTTGTTCCAATGCTTTTTTTAATTGTTATTTTCAATGCAGTATGCCTTACCTCATGCATATGATGCTGATGTATGTGCAGCCATCCATCCTCTGAGTGCTCATCCTCTACGCACAGCTATAACGAGGAAGGAAGCTTGCTGTCGTAGGTTTTGACACACCCAATAGAAAAAGGGCCCATAAACTGAAATAGGTTCTTCACACATAGTTTTTAAAACACGACTTTAAGAATTGTGACATCTTCTAGGCAAAAATGCCCATTGTATGTTTATTATAACATTTCTTAATGAGTCTAAAAAAAGGAATAACGCCAAACAATCCATTCTTTCGGTAACATAAACTATAATTGCTTTCAACTTTTATATTTCTTTTGATCATTACCTTTTTTTTTTAGCGGTTGTTCATGCAATCACAGTTCACACGTGTTGTTGCAATACATCACTAAGAAAGTAGTGGCCTACATTATGCCACCGGTCTTACAACAGCTGAATCTTGGCCAAATAAAAAAAAATAAAAATGTAAAAAAAAGCTTGCCCAACATTTCGCAGAAGCAACTCAGCAAACAGGAACTCCTGATAGTCTGTGTGGTGGCCTCCTCCCTTATTTTCTCACTTCACCTCATCCAGCTGTGAGCAAAAAAAAGAACCTACTTAAACCTGACAGACTCATACAGACCTCTATGAGTGACCTATTTAACACATCTGCATTTTTATATCTGTTTTTGAACTTCCCAATTTAACTGCTCCAGAGAAGAGGAAAGGACAGAAGAGAAGAGACGTGAAGAGAAGAGAAGAGAAGAGAAGAAAAGAAAGCAAAGAAAAGAAGAGAAGAAAAGAAAGGAGAAGAAAGAGAAAGAAAAGAAGAGAAGAGAAGAAAGGAGAAGAGAGAAAAGAAAAGAAGAGAAGAGAAGAAAGGAGAAGAGAAGAGAAAAGAAAAGAAGAGAAGAGAAAAGAAGAGAAGAGAAGAGAAGAGAAGAAAGGATAAGAGAAGAGAAAAGAAAAGAAGAGAAGAGAAAAGAAGAGAAGAGAAGAGAAGAGAAGAAAGGATAAGAAAAGTGAAAAGAAAAGAAAAGTAGGGAAGAGAAGAGTAAAGAAGAAAAGCAAAAAAGGGAAGAGAAAAGAAAAGAAAGAAGAGAAGAAAAGGGAAGAGAAAGAAGAGGAGAAAAAGAAAGATTTAGTTTAAAAACTTAGCTAAACATTTAGTTTAGCTTATTGACCTTCATTTCATATTAAATGACCGCATGCCTAAAAACAAAAAGAATTAATTTGTGGTGTATCTTAATCTTTCCTTTTTGTTTTAGCAAAATAAAACTGCTGCTAAATTAATACCATAAACTGAAAGAGTGGAATCGATGAAAAACAGGACGACATCAGAGCGTACCACATCCTTGTGAGTTACACCCTTAACAGTCACCTTCTCACTGGTTGACAATAAAACCAAATATGAGAGTAAAAACACATCAGGGTGTGAAACGCCCTGTTACCCGAGCACGCTTAAAACCAGTCAGAGTAAACCAACTGCAAAAGTAAAACAACTTTGTGTTTACATCCTTCTTAACAGGAAATTTCCCTTTAAACATTAAAAAACCTTTAAAAAACATGTTTTGGTTTGTTTGTTTTTTTTCCCCCTAGACTATTACCATGAGGGCATTCAAGTCAAACCGGGACTTTTGATTGTGCAGAATAACAGAACACAGTTATGAGAGTTAAAAGTTTCTCTATCATTTCTTTATTTCTCTGTATAATCCCCTGCTACACTAATACTATTATATATACATGCTAGTATGTGTTCAATAGTGTGCACGTCCCACAGACACATGCATCTTTTCTGCAAGTTTGGGACAAGTTATCTGTCGATTTTCAAGGATCAGGTGTTCTTTATTTCGATTGTCATTCATGGACACATTTCCTTCTTTTAAACATTTGCATGTACAATGTTTTCTTGTGGCTAAGAATCTCACCACCGTACTGTGCTTGAAGTCTTCTGTAAATGTCAATTGGTTTTACACCTTTAATCACAAGAAAGTTCTGATTTAACTTAAATGCCCTTTGTGGTAAAAGGCAACGCTACGAAATCATTTAAAAAAAAAACTTAATTCAGGTATGTGATTGAAACTTTTTAAGGCTCTGGCGGTATGGGATTTTTAAGCATGAGTGAACAAAAACATTCACCTTGTTTCACACATCAGACCTGGTATGTTCTGCCACAGCTAAGAACCTCCGATGTTCAGTGTGTGGTGCCGTAGTGGTTTAGTGGTTAGCATTGTTGCATCACACCTCTGGGGTTGGAATTTTAGAGAGTTGAATCTCATTCCTAGTCTAGTTTCAATGATCTCCATGTGCTTTTTAGGGTCCCCCACAGTCCCAAGATACAGTATGTGTTGTATAGGGTGATTTACAGTATGTTTCCAAATTGCCCATGTGTAAGTGTGTGAGCCTGATGATTCTTACAGCATGTACAGCTGTCATGAAATCATATTATTATTATTATTATTATTATTATTATTATTATAGGTCATTATCATCAAACATCAGTTAACAATAATGATTTTATTATGAACAGAATTATGTGTACTATACATCCTGTTTTTCTACCTCTTTTACTATCACTACTATCACTTTGGCCCTCCCTCTGACGCAGTGAAAGATGTTAAACAAACACAAAAATATGAGAAAACCTTTATTGATATGAATTCATAACATAGTAATCTCCACTACTGTACAAAAGATTTTAAAACATCGCTCTCAGTTTAATTCTTGCTTTTGACGTTTTTGCACATTCACCACTTAGCGAAACGTATTGCAGCCTTTTTCAGTGAGTCAATCACTTGGCTCAGCTCCACTGTAAGACTTGACTTTATTAACGCCCAGATGACTCACTGCTATTATTGTCTCCAAAAGAGATGAAGTTTGAGATATTGTGGTCATTAGTTAGCCACAGCAGAAACACTGTAGCTAAAACTGGACCATGAATTCTTACTGTTATAATACACAAATAAGTTGCTTTTTTTTATTATTTTGTGTTCAATAAAAACATTGTTTATCACATATTAAGGCACAGACCATTTTAATTCTTTGTAAATCCCAGAGGCTGGTGTCAGAGCACAGGAGCACCCATTGCATGTCTCCTGAGCAGGGACATCATAGCAATTCTGATACTCATCAGTAACCCAGAGCCTGTACAGTGTGGCAGGATATCCAGAGCTTATCCCATGAATACTAGGTCTGAGGCAGGAATACACTTTAGACGTGACACTAGTTCATCACTGGCCCCATACATACTTTCACGTACCTCCAACAGGTGTAAAGGGTACCGTAGCATCAGGTGGAAAGTTAGCATCACCTTTCAACTACTGTGGTTTGAACAGGAGGAGGAAACCAAAGAACCCAGAGGAAAGAAAAACTCTGTACAAGCAGTGAGCTCAGACTGGAACTACGTACTCCGTAACTGTGATGTAGTGATGCTTCTCTATTAAATAAATAAATAAATAAATAAATAAATATGCATTGACAAATAAAGTAAGTGTTATTTTCATTTATCCCAATGAGTGTTTCCATTCTCAAATCTTTCAAACAGATGCAGAAGACGGCTTTCCATGGAAGTAGTTTGGTTAAACTACACTGCAAAGTGGGCCTGATCACAACATTCATATACAGTATTAGAGCTGTTTGTGGATAACACTTGTATGCAAATGACACGTCAGCAGTACAGACCAACACGTATTGTATGCAATTCATTTTCTGTTTAAAAACAAGGGTTTTTTTTTAATCTTGTAATTTTCTGTTTCAGAGGGATCAGAGTGGCTAGTGTACTATGGTAGCACAGTGTTATGATAACCTACGTAGATGATTCTTTTAGGGTTTTTTTTTAAATTATTATTATTATTTGTTTGTATATTATTCTGGTTAAATAGATTTAGTACTAATCCACTGTACAGTACGTATTAGAAATCTTTTTTTTTTTTAGTTTTTTTTTTTTACATTAGCTAGCAAGATTTGTGAACGAGTGACCTCATTGAACTGACTCACCTATGCAGTACAAGTGTTGTTGTTTTTTTTGTGTGAGAGAACAGATGTTGGTGGGAATGAGTAGTGTGTGAGAAATTAAAAGATTTAAAGGGGGATTTTTTTTTTTTGGATGGGGAAACCCTGGCTAATACTGTACATTTTCACCTAAGTAATCAGCCTCAAAAAGCAGACTCCTTCGCACTAGCTTTGTGTTGACAAGCTTTTCAGGAACCAAAACTAACATTCATGATATCTAATTAAATTTAGTTACCACCTTGTATTGACTACCAAGGGGTTTTTGTATGCAAACCATGTTAGGGGTGAGACTAGAAATCCTAGCCCTTTCTGAAAAAAAAAAAAACTTTATAAAACATCTTTAAACCACGTGTTCTGGGGCAGAGGTCTAAGTCTGAGGTCTGAGTCATACAGGGATTTTCTCCATTACAACATGCTTCAACACCTACACACTCCTGTAACGGGATTTTGCTCGTCTCTTTGGCTTCATCTTATTATATGCATTATTCTTAAGTGAAAGAAACTAAAGATTATTTATTTATTTATTTATTTATTTATTTACTTACTGTATGTTCATTTCTAACTCTTTTTTAAACAGTAGTGTGTATGATTAAAATGCAAATCATCATAGTTTAAGGTAGCAAGTGATTAGTAAAGACAAAACACTCTGAGGCATGCATGACGACATTTCCTGAAGCTTTTTTTTTTTTTTTTTTTATCAAACAGAAATTTGTTAACAGTACCAATCTTATCTTTTAACAGATATATTTTATGATGTGAAGACTCTGTGGGAAAAAAAAAAATAATTCGTGTTCTCACATTCTAAAAATTGTTTTATTCTCTATTCTCATTTTTTAGAAGTTAACTTAAAAAAGGAGTGTGTTGAGGAGAAGATTTAGAAGATTTAGGTATTCACCTTTGCATCAGCACTTACAGAATGAAAGATTTGGAATTACTGATTATAAAACAATTCACTCAATTTTTTATGACACGTACTATGTGAGCCGTTACTATAGTAATAACCATAATTGATTGAGCATTTTAATATAAACTTGTAATTTGCAGCTGCACAATTAACAGAGCTGCTTTTATAGAAGACTAGCGGAAGTACCCATCGCTGTCGGGAAAAGTGCGTCAACGATGATCAGCTTTAATGTAATCAGATTGAAGCCTACATACATGACTTCCTGTCTTTTCTGTACTGCAGAACTCTCTGTCTAACTTATTAATACAAAAAAAACTAAAATTTGGTCAGGTTGAGTACGCTACTGTACGTTGTATTTCTTTTGTTGTCAGCCAATGACGCTACCTGTTCTGGAACAATGCAAATATTAAGAATTCGCAGTAACGATACACAGTTTAGCTTTTCTGATTAATATCTATTGGTTCTGTTTTTTGTTTACATTAAGAGCGAGTTCTGACCATTGTACAAACAAAATATGTCCGTTATTTATATAGATGAATAAACACCTCCTGATCGATCAGAATCCAGAATTCAACAGCACTATGGCCATAAAGAGACTGAGACTACAGTGGGAACATCCTCAACGAAAATGGATATTTGGTCTTTTCCACTGTCAATGATCATGTGTCCAGTGACTGACAGGACAGGATTCTGATTCTGATTCTTCTTAAGGCTCAACATTTGTGTGCTGAGATACTTGTCAATTCACCACAGTTGTAAAGACTGCTTGTTTGCGTTTCCATAACCCTCCTGTCAGTCTAAAGAAGTGTGGCAACTTTCCTCTCCTGTCTCTCATCAACAAGGCATTTTTGCACGCAGATCTGCCACTCAGGGAGTGTTTTTTCTGCACCATTTAAACCATTCTGTGTAAATGCTAGAGGCTGTTCTGTGTGAAATTCCCTGAGTAGTTTCTGAAATACTCAAACCAGCTCATCCAGTATCCAGCTGGATCCCAGCTTCCATAACACTTTTAAGTGAAGCTCACTTCGAGATCATACATGAATTGATGTTTGTGACCTGTAACTGCATAATTTCATGCATTTCTCTGTTGCCACTTCATAGGCTCATTACATAACTGCATTAATGCCCGTAGGTGTACAGGTGATCCTAATAAAGTGGCTGGTGAGCATTTATTTCAGCATACAGTTTATGTGATGCAAAATCCTAAGCTTGCATTATTTGCAACTGGCACCACCTTGTGTGTGTTCGAGGGTAGCTCAGCTTTTTAAATATAGAGGATGTTGCTACATAAAACCACACACATATGCCAGGGTAGATTTTGAAAATATTCACCAACCCCCCATTTGTATGATTTGATTTACACAACATGCTTATGGCTTTGAAGGTCCACTATGTTTTTCATTTTGACACAAACAATAAATAAGACAAACAAATAGAAACCTGGAGGGTGAATAATTTTGCGCCCTCCAGGTTTCTATTTGTTTGTCTTATTTATTGTTTTTGTCAAAATGAAAAACATAGTGTAACTTCAAAGCCATGATTGATCCACTGGGATTTTACTGCCCATTCTTTAAAACAAAACGCCCTCCAGCTCCTTTAAGTTATTTGGACTGAGTTGGTATACAGCAATCTTTAAGTTATGCCCTAGATTCTGAATTCGATTGAGGTCTGGGCTTTGAATAAGTCTAAGACATTTAAAAGTTTCTATTCAAACCACACAAGTGTAGCTTTAGAGTCATTGTCCTGCTGGGAGGCAAATCTCCATACCAGTCTCAAATCTCAGGCAGATTGAAACTCTCTGTATCCAGCACCATTCATTTTTCCTTCAGTCCTTGACCAGTTTGTTCTGTTGCTGAGAAGCATTCACACAGCATGATGCCTCCACCACCATGCTTTACTGTGTGGATCATGTTTTCAGGGTGATGGGAAGTGTTAGGTTTGTGCCACATATAGCATTTTCCATGATGGACAAAAAGTTCAGTGTTAGTGTTATCTGATCTAAGAACCTTCTTCCACATGCTTGGGGACTTGACCACATGCTGACCACTGCATAATGGAAACATCGGTTTTGGATTTGATATGATCCATCATATTGTAACGGGTTTGACAAGCTAAGAGAAAACAGGGTAACCAGAATCCACACGCAGAGCAGTCTTTATTCAGAACACAGTCTTAATTCAATTTAGTTCAATTCAGTTTTATTTGTATAACGCTTTTAACAACTGTCATTGTCACAAAGCAGCTTTACACAATCAAAAGAAATATTTAAGTTTGTATGGAATGTGAATGTGCATGAATCAAAAATGGTCAGATAGTCCCTGATGAGCAAGCCGAGGGCGACAGTGGCAAGGAAAAGCTCCCTGAGATGGCAGTAGGAAGGAACCTTGAGAGGAACTGGACTCAACACCCATCCTCATTTGGGTAAAACAGAAAGCAGGAATTGATCTGCATTCATACTGTGTGTTAGGTGGCGGGCGGTTCAGTATAACAGTTGATGTTAATTGATGTTAATATGGAGTCCAGGTAGTTATTGGAGGCTCAGGTAGACTTGTAGGAAATTCCAGTCCTGAACTATCGAGCGACTGCGTCCAAGTCAAGTCCTCAGAGAAACAGCTGTCAACATCAGCCGAGGACAGGCACTCTTCATGGTAGAGTGAAACCGTCCCCAGACATCGGACGCATCTCAAAGAGACATACGGGGCATCCATGTGACGAGAGCTCCAACCAGAAGCGGCGCACCAGTATGAGTCAGACAGGTCCAGAGGGCAGAGGGGGTCTGGATCACTGGAAGTCTTAGTGATCTTACACTCTGAAGCAGAACAGTGGTTTCGGTGATCCTCTGGGTCGTGATGAGGTGAGCTAAGCAGATGAGGTGAGCAGCATGGACCAGGTGGCACAGACAGGCAGTGCCAGCTTTCTTCTTGGCAAAAACGTGTCAGAGTTTGCGGAGCCTACGGACACAGAGAATGCACGTAGGTTTATGTTCTGTAATGAGCTACTCACCGGTCGAGCATGACGTGGCCTTTTTGTAGGCTGCTGGCAACAGGAGAATGGAGACGTTGTTTGCGTTTGAGCTCAGGTGTACAAGCAAGCCCCACCCCCTTTTGCACACACACACACACACACACATACACATAGGGGCTGCAGGTAGAGTGGCGTGTGTGACACTGTGTGTGACTCTTTCAAGCGAGAAGGTTTTCCCATTGTTTATGCACTGGTGCATAACAGTATCAACCAGCACTATTTGGCCCTAGTCACAGTAACTACAATTTCTTCTTACAATAGGACCTGAAAGGGTGGGATATATTAGACAACAAGTAAACATTTTGTTCCTGAACTTGATTTGTTGGAAGCAGAGGGGGTGGGCAAATGCAAGGATTTGAGCAATTTTGACAGGGACCAAATTGTGATGGTTAGATGACTTGATCAGAGCAACATAGGTGTATACATACGGTGTTTACAAGTCGTAAACATTATACAAAGGTGTAAAAGTTGTTTACAGGACAACAACTGAATGTGGTGTTGTGTAAAAACATAACAAAATTGTAGCAGGTCTTTGTAGTAAACAAATACAAATAACAACATTCTACGATTAACAACGTATAACTTTAATCCTCAGCCCTTGATTCATTTGGGAAGTTTTTGCAGTTTGCTGGTCTGGAACATTCAGGTGTGTGTTAACATAATGTCAAGGACGAAAGACATAAGCAGTTGTCTTAAATAAGCAACTGTTGCTGCGCAGCAATCTGTAAAGGATTATAAAATCATTTCCAAACAATTTGGAGTTCAATGTTTTACAGGGAGTAACAAGTGGAAAGCATTGAGGACAATTGTCAATCTTCTCAGGAGTGGATGTCACACACTCACCCCGAGTTCAGGCTGTGCACTGCTCAGAGAAATACAGCGCCTACAAGCCTCAATGTGCATGTTAAATGTTGAAGTCCGTGAAGCATAATTAGAAGAAAACTGATCAAGTATAGTTTATTTAAAAGGGTTGCCAGGATAAGGTCTCTTCTGTCTAAAAGAACATGGAATCAAAAAACTGCTTCATGGAATGAAAAAACTGCTTCTGAACAAACCACAAGATGTCCAATGGACAAATGAGACCAAAATTGAGTTGTTTGGTCTTAATGCCCAGCACCATGTTTGGCAAAAACCAAACATAGCATTTTAGCAGAAGAGCATACCCACTGTCAAGCATGATGATTTGGGCTTGTTTTTGCAGCCGCAGGACCTGGACACCTTGCAGTTATTAAGGTAATCTTGAACCCCTCTGTATACCAGAGCATTCTTGAAACAAATGTGAGGCCATCTGTCTGGCAGCTAAAGCTTGGGGCAAAATTGGGTCATGCAACAGGACAATGATCTGAATCCCACCAGTGAATCTACATCAGAATGGCTGAAAAATAAAATAATGCAAAAACGTTTATGGAATGGCCTAATCAGATGTCAACCCAATTGTAATGCTGTGTGACCTTAAGAGAGCTATGCATAAAAGAATGTGCAAAAACCTGAATGAACTGCAGCAATGTTATAAAGAGAAATGAGCCCGAATTCTACCAAAATGATGTGGGACACATGATGTGATAAAGTCACACAGGAAACAAATACTTCCGGTTATTGCAGCTAGAGATGGATCTGCAATATACTAAGTCATGTATTGCCAATTAAAGTAAACACAGTATATCAAATTTACATAAATATTGGTTAACCCATAGTTATTGAATACAAATGATTAAATACAACATGAACAGTAAATGTATTTTAAATATCGGAAGAAATTATTTGGGGTGGTGGTGTAGTGGTTAGCTCTGTCGCCTTGCACCTCCAGGGTGTGGGGTCGATTCCCGGCCAGGCTCGATTACCGTCTCTGTGTGCATGGAGTTTGGATGTTCTCCCCGTGCTTGGTGGGTTTCCTCCGGGTACTCCGGTTTCCTCCCACAGTCCAATGACATGTAGGTTAGGTTAATTAGCGTTTCCAAATTGCCCATAGTGTGTGAGTCTGTGTGTGGGTGCGGGCCCTGCGATGGATTGGCACCCTGTCCAGGGTGTACCCTGCCCTAAGTCTCCTGGGATAGGCTCCAGGCCTCCCACGACCCTGAATACAGGATTAAGCGGTATAGATGATGAGTGAGTGAGAAATAATTTCATAGTCAATGTAATGATCTCATAGATACTGTAAACTCACGTCCTCCGTGATTCTTTTATTTCTGTCTACGCCTCCTCCAGCCTCGCGGGGGCGCGCACGCAGCGCGCGAGATCTGTCCCTGTTCTTCCAGCCAACCCCCTCTTCCCCTCACAAAGCGCGAGACTGGAACTCGCTCATCATCTGGGGCTCGAGAACCCGGAGGAAGTGCCCGCGACATATCAGCGCGAGCCGAGTTTAAAAGTGATTTAACGGCTGATTACTGTAGTTCTTATTCCGGATGTCTGAGAGGACGACTAACCGTGTACGATTCTAAAGAGGAAAAGTGACGATTCGTTAGATTTTCTGCTGTTTTGTAAATAATGTAGGTTAAACGTTTTGGGATAAGACATGAAAGACCAAGGTGAGGAACGCTAGCTAACTTTGTTAGCTGGTTCGCTAACATTAACAATTTTTTGTTTGAAGGTTTTTTGGTTGGCATTAAAGCTGAAACATATTCAACTGGAGTAAAAACTCTTTTGCTGCTAGGACTGTATGTACCTTACATATTTTGGGAGATATATTTGAGTATTCATGTGTCGGTTCAAAAATTTGGTTACCAAGCAAGGTAAGTAAAAAAAAAAAAAGGATAATAATTTGATCATATTTAAATTTTGTTGGCTTTTGATATCTTTATCTATGATGCTTACTAATAGTTAGCAGTGTTTGGACGAAGTATCGAATCTTCAAGCTTTTGTTTGTTTTATTGTAACGTGTAGCATAGTTAGCTAGGTGGCTAACTATTACCTATCAGTTTTTATAGAAAGTACTTAATGTTATGTCGTTTGGTGCGGAAATAGGAGTTCACAGTTACAGACCGAGATAGCTAACAAACCTAACAAGTTTACTCAGTAAACAAGCTTTTTGGTAAAACATCTCTGACTGAAAGCCATTTTTAGGACAGAAGAAAATAAATTTCGGCTGCTTTAATTCTCAGGATTATCCATACACATTCAGCTTTGCTATATGAATTTTCTCCCTTGCAAAGACAGGATTTTGATTGTTGAGGCAAGGGTTTGATATTTGGTCTTAACTGAATCTGATTTCGACCCTGCTGCAGAATAAGATGAATAAAAGACTCTTGGACATGCTGCTGTAGGGAGAATAATTAAGCGTAGTAACAGTGATGCCAGTAGGTATCACAAGACCAAACTGTTGATTTAGTTTTCTATTTCTGCACGTCATGTTTTATTGCACTCATACTATCAAGTATCAAGGCACTGATGCTACACCTAGTTCATCTCTTGGGGAATGTATAGAAACTGTTATTTTAAAGTTCCTGAAAAACATCATATTGCTTAAAGATTAAATGTAGGATTTTTTTCTAGTGTTATTATGGATGATGGCATTATAATTATTTTTGCTTAGTATTAAACTGCTAGACTCTGGCGGCTTTAGTAAAGCCTTTATTTTGTCACATATACATTACAGCACAGTGAGATTCCTTCTTCGCATATCCCAGCGTAACTGGGGTCAGAGCGCAGGGTCAGCCATGGAACAGCGCCCCTGGAGCAGTTAGGGTTAAGGGCCTTGCTCAAGGGCCCAACAATGGCAACCTGGCTGAGCTGGGAATCGAACCGCCGATCTTCCGAAGAGTAACTCAGTGCCTTAGCCCTTTATTTAAGCATGTAAAAAAATGCTCTTCTCATTTCTCCTCTTTTCTTCAGTTTTATACCAGGCCCAAATCTTACTTGCTCCATTTATGAGTAATAAGTGAGCCATGGAAAAACCAAATCACCAAAAAGAAGAAAAAGGAAACGAGAGAAGAAATGCAGGCATGTCAGATGCTGTTAGGGTTTTCTATTTTCCTTTCACATCCACAAATTAGTTGGTTCATCTACCAGCGAGAGCCTTCCAACAAATTAGAATAGGACTGAAGTGACATAGTTTATACACTAATGTATCACAATCTTCTCATACCTTATGACATGATCTAGGCAAACAGTTCATGGACTCAGGGTTAAACGGCAAGGCTTGTTCTTGTGTGGTGTTATTTTAAATTTTCAGCATTCAAACATCAAAAACTCAACACCAACAAACTTATTAACTTAAACCCTTATAGTCACAGTAATAGTAAACCTGGTACTGTAAAGTTCTGTCATTATCCAGGGTTAAATTGCTCTATATAAGCATCAATATTCACATTCTGCTTACCTGGCTAAGCGGGTAGAGTCAAAGTCTTCATTGCTGCGGAAAGTAAGCTACACTGGAAAATGCATCATCATAATGGGCTCTGAAACATCTTTCTTTGCTTATTTAAGGATATTTTTATTGAGATTGGGTGATTGTATTGTGTGAAGATGAGCATTTATAGAGGATGTTATGATTTAAAAACTTTTTTTTTAAAGCAAAAAATGCTGTGACCCCTGAACTTTTCTAAAGTTTACAACAGGTGTACATTGTTGCCTGTTGTTTGCTAGTGTCAGAGCATGTTCATGTTACTGTAACTACATACCTGGTTCAAATTTCCTTCTCGCACCATGCTGTCCACTCATGCGATTCATTTCAGACCTCTATCTGACATCTTAGCAAAGCATAATCAATCATATAAATTCCCATAAACCAGGCATGTATTCATCTTCTCAGAGCTGAGTTATGACATCAGAAGTCCTGACCTTTCCATACCACTGGAATTATTGGATTGAAAAGTGACATGTTTACACATTTTCTAGTTTTGACTGGCTACCTTTTATGTGGTAGTTTTGGAGATACTGTAATCCCTTGAGCCCTATTTGCCATATTTTTTAAATGAAATTCTAGACCCAGCCCAAGTAAGGGAAACACTGGTGCCGTTCCTCATGACCCAAGCTGGAAATGGTGGCGGCTTTTTATGAGACAGTAACAGGAAATTGCTAATTCACTGTAATATACTTATAGCCACAGCTTATGCGGTAAACCCTTAACTGACTGTGCTAGAAGAATGCCTTACAGTGGGTATGGACATAATGCAAAGTGGACTTTACACAAAAGATTTTATTTGAAAATGGAAGTGGAGTTGATTAGTGTCCTGATTTGGGATAAGCATGTCCAATTGTTTGATCAGATTATTAATAGATGAGGATTAGATAATTGAAAAGTACCAAACATGTGTCTCAATGAATATCCCTGGGTTTTTCTGTTATGAACAGATGAATTTGAAATAAAGGCAAAAATAAATATTCACTGATTTTCTAGCCAACTGAAATCCTCAAATGCCGACTTAATTTTACTTCCTTCTGTGTGCAAATAATTAGACCTTTTGGGGTAGAAATGTAGTTTTCAGAGCTTGGAATCAGTGAATCGACTCTGGTATGAACCGAACGCAGGAATACTTTTGCATCATGACGCCATAATCAGTTGTGAATTTTGACAGAGTTTACCACAAGTTTGAGTTAAGTGGGCCATTTTGGTTGGTCCAAAATGGAGATGTGGAGACCAAATATACTTTTTTTTTCTTACCAGGAAAATACCAGGAACTGTCTTGTCCACTGACATACTCTAGGAATTTCCATGGTTAAATTCCGTTTTGTTTTTTTCCTTTCTGTTTTCTTGTTGGCCTCTCTAATTTCCTATCAATGCTGACGATAGTAGCTTGCTCCTAAAATGGTGTAGCCCACAAATTCCCAAAGATGTCATAGACCTTGTAAATGTGCAGAATGTTTATTTAGAACTTAATGCACTAGTGTGAGGGTTTTTTTGTGCGTGTGTGGTGAAGTGAAGCCTTTAATCGGAAAGTAGTCTGATGCAGTCTGACACGGATGTTGAAGGGTGTGTGCTTTATAGGGAGTAGGGAGGAGAAAGCGCAGCTTTTAGTCGTCCCAAATAATCAACAGAGTCACACTGTGTGCAGCACAAATTACACTCTTGGTGTGGTGGAAATGTACATAAACTTTAAGTGAAAACGTAAATGTTCATAGTGAATTCACCCAGAATGGCATTCTTTCGCTGTGATGGCATTTTTTTTTTTTTTTAATTAATTAATTTATTTATTTTTAATGGCACATAACCATAATTATAGTGTATGTAAGGAAAAAGTGGGTCTGGTCAGTTGGGAATGGTCTGATACTCTCTCTCACACTCTCCCTGTGCTGTTTCTAATTTGTCCTACCCACTTTCTCGAGGTGCAAAAAATATCATGGACATGAAGATTTCAGGTTTGAAGCAATTCCACAATTTATAGCAAAAGGATGTGGTTGATTTTCTGGTTGAAATAAACATCTGCAACTTTACCTGTTTCGTTTAAGAGTAAAAGAATCAAAGAGCAACAATGAGATGAAATGGAGTGCAGACTGTATAATATTGTATTTGATAGGCTTTCATGGACTTGCATTTCTTCTTCCCGGATTGAATGCTGTACATTTGATGAAGTGTACTGTGCTGTTTTCGAGTCCAGGAGCAGTCCAGAGAACTGTTCCTGTTGGAAATTGGCGGTGTGGGTCTCATTTTTATCAAACTCTGCTTCTCATCAGGTGTAAAAGCACTCCGTGCTAGTCATCCCATGCCGAGTAACATGATTGGAGTCACTTGTTTCTGAGTCCTTGATGGTGGGAAAGAGTTGTAATGGTCAGTGCTGCAAATAGATCACCCTTGTGATGCGAGTGCTTGCATCATGAAAAATGGTTTTAAATAACCTTGTACAAGAACACCTGCATGTTTGCTGTTTTTCCTGCACAGTGACATGCTTTCAAAGATCGTTGGTCTTCACCTCTTAACTGTTTCCAGCAAATCTATGAATCCACTGTATAACATTTTGCAAACTTGAAATCACAAGTTATTTATGTACTCGTGGATTGTCAATCCACAGTTTGGAAAGATTTTGTGTGTGTGTGTGAGCGAGAGAGAGAAAGCAAGCATGTTATTATGAGCCCCACCCCCAGAGCCCAGAATCAGTGTGGAAAAAGCCATGATCTGAGTGCATTGCATATCGGTTCATTTTGATTGTCGTTTCCCACCTACAACTTTGTCATAACATGGAAGATTCACACAATAAATTTCCAGCATATAACACAGAAATCACAAAGAAGTAAATGTGATAGAATTTCCGATAGTGAAAAATGCCTATTGTAGGCCAAACAGCAATAATTTTCTCTCTTCTCCCCCCCACACTGGGCAACACTTTCTGGCAAGTGTGAAAATCCCAGCGATCATCATTTCCTTTTTTTTTTTTTAGTTTTCTTTTTGGACCGAAGCTGTTCTCAGACCACTCTCATTTTCAGAGATCCACACCAGATACAATCGACATGTAAATGTTATTAATGCCGACAATATTGAATAAAACGTGACTTTAATTAAGAGTACTTCTGTCCGAGTTCATTGGTTAAATTTTCTGTTCCATCCCAGCATTGTCAGATTCTCAAATCTGATTGGTCAGAGGTTGATTAATTTTCAATAACAGCTCTGACCACAGTGCAGCTGCAAATCACTTTTTTAATGCACTCATTATAATACATTATACTTTCTATAGTAACAATTGCTCCATAAAAGAATTGAAAAGTGTCATCAGTGACTTGGTGCTTTTGTCTAAGGAAATGTTTAACATAAAAGATATTAGCCATTTGTAAGTAGTCAGAGTGAAAGCTGTAACTTGGTCTTCAGCAGTCAACTTTAGTTTATGCTTTTGGTCTGTAACATGATGAGCTGTGTTTTATCTTGCTGATACTTAGAGATACTTCATTGTACAAGCATTTCATTCCATACTTTGTCAGAGAAAATTAATGGAAGTGCAGCTTGTTTAGAAATGAGGCTTGTAGCTGTGAACAAGTTGCTAATAAAGGCTAACTCGGCTTTCTGTGTAAGTAATTTTGAGGACAGTTATAAAACACTTGATCTAGAGGTGTTGCTGCTGATGGATCTAAAACCTTTGCTAAATTGCTTGTGCCTGATGGCTTACCCCTACACAATGATTCATCACAAACAACTTTTGTCAGCCTTCCGGTCAGACAGACAGCCATGTGTTTAGGCTTTGGAAAACATTCTCTCACTCTTTAGTTGATTATTGGTGGTGAGTGGTTCAGTAGCAGTGTGGCTCTCGTGTCCATGTCCTCAGTGTAAACCCAGACACTGAGCTCATACAGGAAGTGCCAGGTGTGTGTGAGAGAAAGAAAGAGAGAGGGAGTGCTTTTTCGACTTTTTTTAAGTACTACAAGCATTGTTAATTGCTCCAAGAAAAAATAAATTGGCTTATTCATGCTAACCCTGTTGTAAGCCATGTTCACGTTTGTTTGTTAACTCTGTAAATGCTATATTTTAAAAGCTTTTTTAATGTGCTGTAATTGTTCTGTAGTTGGGAAGGTCAGTATCTTCGAGTGATATTGACCAGAATTTTTATCCCAGAAGGCTTGTTGACTTCTTAAGTATGGACCCCTTACCCTTAACATTTTGTTTATATGCTTGACTAGGGATTGATTTCAAGACTAAATGTCCACTTTAAGAGAATCCATCACCAGAAATTGACAAGGAAAAAAAAAAAATTGGCCAGTGATTATGGAGTAATGGAGCAATGAGAGAGGTTTAGCTTGTTTCACCTTCATGCAAATTCCAAGCCAAGAGCTGGACAACTGTTTCCATTGTCTGTAAACAAATGTCTGTTTGGACTGAAGACTTTTTTCAGTAGCACATTTGAGCTGGAATGTGTCTTTGGATGCTGCTGTAAATGGACTAAAATAAGGAATATTTGAATTTCACAAATTTACAAGGGTAGCATGACGATAATTTATTTGAAATGCAGTTTTTCAGGATGAATTCACATCCTGCTTTATAGACGGACATCTAGTGCCTTACCTAAAGAGGTAAGGCACTAGAGAAGGGAGTGAAGGGAAAGTCCTGCTGTGTGTCCAGTGGACAGTTAGCCTAACTATAAGCTAAAAATTGAGGAGCCACACCTATGACATGATGCAGCACATCCTGTTTACACACTCAGCAAAAAGTTGTGGGCAAATGTTTTTGCTACCAGATGTCATGTTGTCTTTTTGAATTCAATGCAAAAGACCTTCCGATCTGACCTAGTGTCTTCATTTTTGCTCCACATGTATGTAATTTTGAATGGACTGTTTGTAATAAGCATGAGCATTACATGACACATTTATGTGCTGCTTTTATTGAAGCATTGACCTCATACATGTTTGTGGGGGTATTCTAACTTCGCATAGATCTAACTTCAGATGTATCCGACTTTGGCTTATGTCTTCATTCACTGCCTGATATACGGGCAGGTGATTGGCCGGTAAATGACGGAAACTCCAGAAGTTGAGAATTTTTGTTATAGTAGTACTGCAAAGTAGGGCTGCACGATTCTTGACAAAACGTGAATCAGTAACACTTATAAGTAGCACTTATTAGTTACTTAAGTTAGCACATTTTGAGACAACTACAGAACTCACTCACATGTTAGTTTATATTATTATTTTATCAGCCTAAGGTAAATATAACAGTGTTCGGTAGTTTGTTATTAAATACATAGGTTAATATTTATTGTTGTCAAAGGGTTTGTTGCTCAATCTTACCACATTTCCAGTAAACTCCTCTGTGGCTTTTGCTCTGTTCTCAGAGTCTCTAACAGCTCGAATCAACACGGCAGGTTTAATTATCTAATACTTTAAGTTACAGCCCAATTAGAACTGCATGTGCCTGTCTCTGATCAGACAGTAGTATGTATTTTAGTTTTTAGCGTGTGTGAAAGACATTTACCGTATGCTGATAAAAATAACACACATGCATAATCAACTTATGTCATCATAAACGCAACAACCAAAGAAAATGTAACACCTTCATTTCACCTACGCGGTTTCGCAAGTTTTGGCATAGTGATTACGTTTCCAATCTTTCTGCGTGAAAAATGAAATGTTTAATTTTTTTTAGTTGTCCTAACGGAATCTCGCAGAATGTCAGGCGTTCATTCGCGGTGGCTCACCAAGAGTCAAACCACATAGGTGTTTGACACATGAACGCATTGAGTGAACACATAAAGCATTAAAAGGAGTCAATTAGAAACAGGTTGTCAGAATGTATATGACTGATTGGAATTCAGTGTTGTGATATTGAGAACGTGCAGGCGATACAGTTTAAGCACAATGCAAGTGAGTTTGATGGAGTAAGTGAGCGTTTAAATGGACAAAAATAAAATCAGCTCCACCTCCTTGTTACACGTCATGAGTGACAGTGGAACGCCGTAAATGAGGAAGAGAGATGAGAAGTGATTGAGTTGTCAATGGCCTGATTGGTAATTTAATAGTGTTTTGTGTTGCACTGTTTGAGTTTAACCAGTGATCTTGACTGATATAGCAAGGGATTGTTGTTAAGAAAATAAGTGAACTTGTGAATGCTGCGTGATCTGAGTGCAGGGAAATACATGCAAGTGAATCGCCATCATTCAGAAATGAGATCACATGTATGTAAGAAATGAGATTGTGATTTTTTTTTTTTCTTTTTTTCCTTGATTAATCGTGGAGCTCTACTGCAAACGATGACATCACCCCAAACAGGTTTTGAGTTCAAAGTCCAGGATAAATGAAATGTTTAGCCTGTTGTGCACTGCTTTTGAATAAAATCATGTTCTAAAAGAAGAAATAAAAACAATGTAACTCATTTCATCAGCAGATCTTCCACAATTTAAATGGTTTTGCAAAACTAACTTTTTTTTTTTTTCATTATTGTGACTAGAAAGGGAATGAAATTGATAACAATGCCCCCGTAGTACTCTGTGACAGAAGTATGTGGTCTCAATTCAAGAATTGAGGAAGAGTGAGACTTTTTCCTTGACAGGACAGACTTTTTTTTTTTTTTTTTGTAAGACTTGCTCTGTCTATTTCTGTTGCATAACCCTGTCGAAAAAGAAAATCTATGTATCTTACCATTTGAAAAGTAATAGAGAAATAAACAAAATGCCACTTTTCTCCAAGCCCCAACAGTTACTTTTTTTTTTTTTTAGCATCTGCCTTTGTCATAGACCCTCACGCTGAGTTGAGAGTGGCAAAGCTAAGTCAGAAAGGCGAGGCCACTAAGTGACGTGAGATTCCATTAGGATATGCCAGCTATTCCCAGAGCTCTGCTTTTGCAGTCAGAGGCAGCAGGATCAACAGCACCTGGTTGTCATGCTCTGAAAAATGACAGGAGCTATAATGCTATCGGTTAAAATGGCAAAGGATGCATCCTAAAAACGAAGAGACTTTTGTGGAGCAATGTTATACCCCACTTGAATAAAGTAGGGCAAAGTTTTCTGCAGACACTCTGCAGTGTGACTGCATGGTCAGAAGTTAATTATGGTACTCCTTATTCTGTCCTTCATCGTATCCAAGTGAATTATAGCATCCCGCTGTAGATAATACTTTCAAGATGTGTTTAGGGCACTGCAGTACACACTCCTGCATGTTGCAGAGGCATGTGTTTCAGCTTACATGACCTAGTTAAAGCATTTTAGGGTACCTCTGTAATCCCAAAATAATGGTTTATAGCTTTTGTTTCTGACCCTTAGAATTGTACACCAAAGATATATGATCTTGTATCCAAAAATAAAAATCTTGCTCAACAGTAGCTGGTCATTAGCAGGTAATAAAAGAAATTTCAGTGTTTTTGGCTCTGCTTGTTTAGCTGAAAAAGGTCCTCGTTATCTGTTAAATTTTCTCTATCTTTAGCTAGTTCACCAAGTTAGCTCAGTGTGGCCACCTTACTATCACCCCAATATGAGCCTACTGAACTGTAATGACACAGAATAGTTCACTCCTTTGTTGTTTTAACAGCCTATAATTATAAGAGTACTAGTGTGGTTAGGATATCTGATGTGAAGAGGCCTAATACACGAATGGTTTTCCAATTCATCCCATAGTGTCAATGATTACTTGCACCCTGACCATGGCAAACCATGTCTTTAGAGCTTACTTTAAACAAGTTTTTGTTTCAGGGAAGTGAATTTATAACGCTACAGCAAAACTGCTTACAACTTTGTGGCCAGTTAGATACAACAGGGTGTGGTATGTCTTGAATGCTGTTGGATGTTCTAGCAACTTATATCTGTCACATTGGCTTCCTGTTGCAAAAAGAAATACATCAACATGCAGGACCAAATTATGGCTCAAACATTTTTATGTGAACTTTTAATGATTTACACTAGTCTTGTCCAATCTATATGCAGTGTTTAGCCAGAGGAGTTAAGAATACAACGTTTTAGTATCAGTTTTAAAAGCAATATTTCACCTCTCTCTGATATTCAGTAAATGTGTACTAACTGGATGTGTAGTTATGAGTTAAAGTTGGATGTATATTCTAAAATTCTAAAGATCTCCACTTTGTAACCACCTTGTTTGAACATGTCTGCACTAAAGCTCAAACTTCCCTTGTAAAGATTCCGTGACCTGCATCATTGCTCACATTGTGTCTTTCTGTGAATCTTAATAGGACCGGATTCATGTGACCCCATCAGTTTTAATGCTGGATGGTTTTTGATATGGATACTGGCCAAGGGATTTTGGTTCTGTAGCCAAGACGCAAATCTAAAACTTATTTGTTTGTTAGATATGAAGATTTTTTTTTCCCTAAAAAATGTTTCCTGGTGTTTTCAGTTGTATGCAAGCTGTTGAGTGTAATATTCAAGCTGGATTGACTCAAACCCTGCATGCAGATTGTAGTGATTACAGTGAGATCTGAGCAAATACAACCAGGTCAGCATTCGAGCATTATGGTCAAATCTGTGCTGAAACTGAGAAGAAAAGGCAAACATTAACCAGAGAAATTAAGCATTCACACCGGAAGTTACTACTTTAGCATTTATGTTTAGCTGCAGTATGCTGTGGATATTTATTTATTAATTTATTTATTTATATTAAAAAAAAAATATATATATATATATATATATATATATTTTTTTTTTTTCTTTTTTTAAGTAGATATGTGGCTAATGCAAATTGTGTGTGCCCTGTAATCACAAGTCTCGTTGCTTTCTTAAATGGAGTAAAAAATGTTAGGTGGCTAAAGCTGGACCACATGTGTCCCAGCAGGAGACCTCAACATAGTGAGTCTTTAGCCTGATGTTTTAAACGACCACCAGTGTTTTATTGAGCTCAGCCAAGACTGGTGTCAAATTCGCATAAGGGAGCGGTTTGTGTGACGTGATACTCAATCATCCCAGTAGCGCCATCCAGACCTCTTTTCTCTGGTTTTGTTTGCTTTCCTCTTCTTCTGAGAAAATCTGTTGCCAGAGAAAAAAAGCATAGCTAAACAAAATACTTTTCAGAAGTTTTAAAAATCTACTCAATATCCTGCAATGCAATATATATGAAAAGAAAAAGTTTTTCCACTGAGTAGAAGACATTGAGGCTGCTATAGATTAAATGTTTTTTTGCGCACTTTGTTTCCCTTCTCTTTTCTGACCCTTCCATCTGCTAAAAGAGTTACTGGCCTTAAATCGAGGTGATCTTTAAACAAAAGCTTTATTTCCACCCACGCATTCCTACATGGAGACAGCCTTTTCATTCAGAACAACTCTGGCTGCATCTGGCCTCCATAATGACTCCATGGCTGAATTACCTCAGGACGTTTTTTTTTTTTTTTTTCCCCTTCTCCCCCTTCCCTTCCCTTCTCGTTCCTTCTTTCTTGTTCTCTTCTTCCAGGATGCAGTGCCAGGGGTGCACTGCCAACTATATTCAAGTCCAGCCTCTAAGGGAGGGCTGAGTGGTGCTTGTGTTTTCGCTGTCTGTATGGCTAAAGAAAAGCTGTTAGAAAAGCTGAAGAAATAATTTAGAAGAAACAGCAATGGTGAGAGAGAAACAGTTGTAGAAATGGACAGATGGAGGGACAAAGACATAGGAAAGAGAAAGCCAGAGAGAGACACGTTGACAGACAGATGGGGAAAGAGAGAGTAAGGAAGACAGGCAGCAGGAGATACACAGCCTGAGAGAGAGAGAGAGAGAGAGAGAGTGTTGGAGAACATGAGCAAGAGAAACTGAGACTGAGAAAAAGATAGCGACAGAGCGAGAGCAAAAACAAAAATCGGAAGCAGACAATGAGAGACAGTGAGAAGATAGGAGATACATACACGTACAGGCATGAGTCACTGGTTTGGTAATAAAATAGTGGTTCAGTGCTGACTGTGCTTGACATTCACTTCTGTCTGCTCACCATTGACTAATAAATTGTCTTTCATCCTTCACTTGTCAGGAGAAACTCGCACTTACCAAAGATCACATGACACAACACGTGTAAACATTAGTGGTGATTATCTCAAACACATCTTTAGTTTGAAGTTAGATCATGATGCTTCCACACTGATTTATTTTAGTTACACACTGCACATTTTACCCAACTGAAAAAGAAAAACAAACCAACACCAAGGTGTGCAGGACTTAAACATAGCCATTAAGTGCATAGACCAGAAATACCACAGCAGAAAAAGGTAAAGAAACATTTTACGAACTGCAGAGAGAAACCTCAAACCTCACTTGAGCACGGAGAAGAGAGATCAGTTATCTTTAATTTCTTTATCTGAAATGATGCAGATTACAGAAATGTGTAACGCTTGGTTCTTTCCTTTCAGCTCACCTCAAGATGACTCCAGCGGCTTTAGAAATGTATTTTTGATGATGTCAACAAAGAGGAGATGGTTAACTGCAACTGACCAAATGAGTTTTTTTGTGGTTGCTTTGCATTTTTGCTTTAGTTTTATACTGGTTCCTGTGAATTAAACAGGAAAGCTAAGGATATGCTTCGATTTTAAGACACATCTGACTGGTGCAAGGCTGAATGAATGAACCAGTTTTTTGTACTTTTAGGCAGGGGGAAAGTGTAGAAAAAGTACCGTTTTTCAACAACCAAAAAAAAACTATGGAGAAATTTTGTACAAAAGATATCAGTATGGTTTTTCATGTTCAGCTTTTCAGTATCGTGCATGTTGTAGGCATTCACGTTACAAGCCGTATTGTTTAATTCTGATTTTTTTTTATCAGATCGGATTTACGTCATGACGATTCAGTGATTTTTATCTGACATTTATTTGAAATCATTGTGCTGCCATTACTAGAGCCCCACACATGAGCAGAGCAAATAGTTGCATGAATTACGATCTGCCCGTCCTCATTCTAGTCGTATGATCGTATATTGGATATGTGTCTGATCTAGGACCACATATGAAAGTAGGATACAAAAATTGTGATTGAGTTACTTGAGGATGCTAGGTGTAATGTAAATGTAGCCATAGATGGTTTGTGGAAATGCAGGAAAGTGTCTGTGTTGCTTGTGAACAGTCAAGCATCTTTCCTATTGCTACTAAACATGACAGTGTAGAATGATGCTAAATCAGTGGTGAATATGCCTTTATAACTTAACAGAGCACCGGGTTTTCATCTGAAGTGGTCTCAAATATCACTTTTGGCAGCTGCTACAAATTTTCATAGAGGAATATATGTAATGGAGAATCTTTCTGCCATAATATACTTCAGTGGCTTTTTTTTTGGACCATAGAATGAGTTGTCGTTCAGTTATGCTTAAAATCTTAAAGAACTCTGGAGAATGTTATTTCATGAAACTGTCAAGCCCTGACCAGTTTAACCAGAATGCAAGCAACATTCATATTCTCAAGGCTTTCTAGGGTCATTTAATTTGGGTCAGAATGTGTGTTTTTCTGCAAAGTATGCATTCTCAAGATTACAGCAGTAAGAAAGAAGAGCGCTTTGTTTACTTTCAGGATAAACATGGAAATGGTGCTCTGTCTCAATTGAATCTAAATGCAATAATGATTGATCTTGTAACTTTTATGTATGCTTTTATGGAGCATTTTGTTGCATTTACGTAAATAGTGCATTATTTATAAAAAGACTGAAACGTATTGGCCAGTTTCTTATGGAAACTATTTATTTTGCTGCTAGCAAATTAATGAGGAGGAAAGACTAAATTGTCCAAAGTGCTTGTGGGTGAAGATTTCACATACAATAATTATGAACATTGTGTATCATTCATGTTCATACATTGCTTTTATTGTATAATCATGTAAATATTGTCACTTTAAAATTATTTTAATTATTTAAAAACTACTGCAGTGTTTCTTTTCCAAACAATTTAAAATAGCGATCCTGAGGTGTCAGCTGTAACAAATACTGTTTTCCAAGTCTTCTGTAACTTCTGAAGTTTACGGAAGGAGTCTCCAATGTCTGGTTACACTGGAAAGTCATCAGGGCTGCCATTACAGACTTGTTTTTTGTGTTTGTGCATCTTAATGATATAAAGGGGGAAAAAACGATGAAGTATTTGTAGTTGTTGTTTCATGTACAGAAACATTACAAGCCAAGATTTAGATACAAGTGTGTATGTAACTCTGGCATTGTCATGCTAGAACAGGCTTGGGTCTCTAGGTTCCAATGAAGGCAATATTATATGCTTTATTATACATGGATATTTTATGCAATTGTACAATTGTTGTGGCAATTGGTTGCTCGCAATCCTTTTTTTGCAGTACAACATATTTTTATAAACACTTTTTTTTATTAGTTTAGATCGCCTATTAATAAAATTTAACATGCGTACAAGTTATTTGATTTACCCCATATCCCAGACAAGGGTTATTTGTCTGAAGTTTGCCATGTACTGTATGTATTGCAAACATATTAGTTCATCCTTGGTTGTTCTAGTTCTAATTTACTTATGGCTTTAGCATTGTTGTCTAGCAGTGTGAGTAATGATACATATCCTAAATGATTCAAGCAGATGTGAAGGGTTTAGGACTTGGGGGAAAAACATAATTCTCTTGTGAGTTTCTGAGTTAGGCTGGGCTATATGTAAGGAATAAAATGCAAGACTGTGCTGTGATAGAAAAAATAATAATGCACACCAGGGTGCTGTGATGCATCATTACCATGCCGAAGTGTGTTCTGTATAGTGCAGGCCAAAATGTGTTATTCAGCTTGTACCATAGCTATTGCGAATACTTCCAATTTTTGACACACATTTCCCTTGAAGTCAAAAGACAAAAACCTGCAGGATGCTAAAAAGAAACTAAAGTGTAATTTGGGAAACGTAGTTACATCTTTAACTGTATAGTTACAAAGCGCTTACACTGATGGACTCCTTTCATAAAAGTTACATAAACATAGCCATGGCGTATGTTAAACGATCTGTTACTCAATAAATGTGCTGTTACTGTAGAAGCGATAAAGAATAGAACTTTCATCAGAGACATGTGGTAGTGAATGTGGTGAGAATTCTGCTGCGCAGTGGTAGAAGATGGACTATTGAATATACTGTGTTGCTGTCCATTAGTTATACCATTAGGATATTTCTAGTCCAGTATACGTCCTACATTTAATGCATCATACCTCTACTTTAGCTAAACGTAGTTTGACCTGAAAAAGCTCAAATGTGACCTTTGTTTTTTCTTTTCTCAGCAGTGAGTTGTTGTTCAGGTAAATGCGCATCTTTGTCTCCCTCATCCGTCATATATGATGAATTTGGATTTAGTTCTCTTGATGTAGATGTGTGCTATTTGGTCAAACCGGATTCCTTTGGAATCCACTTCAGTTCAGAGTAGCATTTGAAAATAGGGCCATGGTTAGTTGCCCATTTTACTTTTTTCCATGCTGCATTTTGTGAGATGCATTAAAGGACAGAATAAACAAGTGAGACGCCCACAATGTGAACAAGTTCTTGATCGGGAAGTGTTTTTTTTGTGAAACAAGGTCCTGGTGAAATTGCTTGCACTACTACAGCAATTTGTACATAATTACTTTAGAATAGCAAAAGGAGGCAATTGTAACTGAAATAATCACCAAAAAGATAAACTGATGTTGGAAAACTACTATAACGTACAAAGGAACAGGAACAAACCTGTTTCCATGTAAATAAATGGATCTATAAATGGATAAAGTGTATGGGATCATTTAGTTATAGCGAACAACAATTGTAATTGTTGGTAAATTGAGGCATAAAACACTTTAAGAAAAAAAACTCCAAGTGATATAAGTAACTCTGCTTTGAATATGATTCTCAGCACTGTTATGTAGAATGGGGTATGGTTGCTATGCCGATGTTGACCCCGATGACGTAACTTTGTGGCTTAGCCTTGTGTATATATAGATATGCAGCGTGTCAACGGTGTGGATGAAAAGGCTGATTCACAACAGCATGTTGCCTGCAGCTGTATGACAAGCTTCCTGCGTTAACCCTGCCCTTGTAGCATGAGAACATATAAGGAGAAAAAAGCATTGCATATGTAAGAAGCTTGTATAGCGCCTACATTGGCGCTGGAGTCATGCATGAAAACTTAAACAGCAAATAAGTGTTGACAAGGTTTGGTACTGGATCTAGGTCCTTTACTGCTTATATTTAAGCTAACTGTGTAAAAACATCCAGGAGATAAAAATTCAAACATAAGAAGTTTAATTAATTGGCAGGTAAAATAATGCATTGAGTGTTAAGTGCGTTCCTGCCATAGTTCCTACATATTTGTTTAAATTCTGATTGATGCAGGGATACTGACAAACTAAAGTTCCCCTCCTTAATTGACTTTTAAAAGCACTGGTATAAAATTAGTTTTTCACTGTCTGGTATGCTTATAAGTAATGTGCTTTTTTCCTCCTGATAAACCACAGTAACATAAACACAGTGAGATAAAATGTACACACCAGGTTGTTTTGAATAATGTCTTTTACATGTGATGTAAGGAGAGAACAGTATTGCTCCCAGCTGAAATGTTACACTTTGGGGCCTAAACAAAATGATTCTCCTTCGATATTTTGATGAAATAAAACACTCACTCACTCATTGTCTACACCGCTTTATCCTGCATTCAAGGTCACGGGGGGCCTGGAGCCTATCTCAGGAGGCTTTGGGCATGAGGTGGGGTACACCTTGGACAGGGTGCCAGTCCATCACAGGGCAAACACTCACTCATTCACATACTACGGGCCTGGGAATGCCAATTAGCCTAATCTGCAGGTCTTTGGAGGAAACCGGAGTACCTGGAGGAACCCACCAAGCACGGGGAGAACATGTAAACTTCATGCACACAGAGATGGGAATCGAGCCTGGCCAAGAATCGAACCTGGACCCTGGAGATGCAAGGCGAGAGTGCTAGCCAATAAAACCACCGTGCCGCCCGAAATAAAATCCTAAACACCTCAATTAGCCTTTTTTGACACCAGTATATAAGAATGGTCAGCTGATTGATGCTTGCTGATGGATTTCTCATTTGTGTACCACTGAAGCTAAAAGTTTGAAATAGTTTAAATGTCTTTTTTGTCTTTAGTGATGAGTAGAATTTGTTTGTCTTTAATGAGCAAATTTTTTTATGCACCCAGAATGGAACAGTATGCCTAATCACAAGCTAAGAGTGTTCCTTTGGGTCGGAACGCGCAATGTACAAAATGCCACAGGGCCTTGATGGATCCAAAATGTCAAGGCTTTCCTCCCATTCATAATGTTGCCTTCTGGTTATAACTATAAGTTTGCAGTGTAACATTTCGAAAAACTCACTGAACAAATAATTTTGGTGTCATGTTTTGACAAGTTTGTGATTGTCCAGACATGTAGCTATGATGGGGCAAAGTAAAGATTCCATTAAGTTTGCTGACATTCTGCTATTCCCCCCCCCCCAAAACTCGATCATGTTCAAGCATGTTTCAGTTTCAGCTAAACCATGCTTAGCACTGATACCATATTAAGATGCTTTTTTTTTCCTTTTGTCCAGGTGCTAGATGGTGAGTAGGAAGGGTGTGCGTAATGCTGAAACGACTTACCCAGAGTCAGAATGAGTGTCACAGATGGCGAGGGCATAGCTAGCCAAGATGGCCGTGCCTTTGTTCTTCAAATCTACCCCCGCCTTTCCTTGGAGACGGCACCATGCTGCATACTCAGAGTGCGCAAGGAAGCCACAGCGGCCACCATCATCCAGGATGCGGCCAACACACTGGGCCTGGATGCCGCCAAGCGCTACGTATTGGCTGAGGTGAAGGAGAGCGGAGGTGAGGAGTGGGTCCTGGAGGCCACGGACCTGCCTGTGCACAGGGTTTTGCTGTGGCCCAGAAAAGCTCAGGAGGAGCATGCGCAGAACGAGGGATTCTACTTCATCTTGCAGGAACGCAATTGCGATGGCACGATCTGCTATGCTCACCTTCCTACTGTTAGAGAACCGGAATCTCAACATCTGGTTGCCCGCGGCTTTTTGCCCCGATGCCACGAAGACTTCAATGACCTGTGCAACCTTCCCATCCTCAATGAGGACACTATCCTGTCCAACCTGCGCAGCCGTTTTCAGAATAAAAAGATTTACACTTATGCTGGCAGCATTCTTGTTGCCATCAACCCTTTCAAATTCCTTCCCATTTACAATCCCAAGTATGTCAAAATGTACGAAAACCATCAGCTGGGCAAACTGGAGCCCCACATTTTCGCAATTGCAGATGTCTCATACTACACTATGCTGCACAAGAGGATCAACCAGTGTATTGTTATATCAGGGGAGAGTGGCTCAGGCAAAACACAAAGCACTAACTTCCTAATTCACTGCCTGACCGCGCTGAGTCAAAAAGGATATGCCAGCGGGGTAGAGAGGACCATCCTGGGAGCGGGACCTGTCCTGGAGGTAGGAATTCATCTTTTTTTTTTTTAACGATTTGAATATCTGTATTTGTGCAAATTAGTTTTCTGCTTGATTTTTAGATCCAAATAGTTCTTAGTCATCCTCTGTGTGCTAGTACAGAGTTCAGAGAAGAGTACAGCATCTCTTCTTCTTAATAATAATAATAATAATAATAATAATATTTACTGATGCAGACTTACCAGACTTGTTGTCCCAGACCAAATGCTTAATACCCTATGCTCTGGATTATATGGAGAGGGAAAAAAAACTTAGTTCCCCCACCAGGCAAGTAAAATGCTACAAGTAAAAACAAAAATATGAAGTGGGGATTTTGAACATTTCTGACCACTATGACTTCAAGCTGCAAAATGGGAAACACATGGATGCATCAACTTGCATTTCTTTTTCCGAAAGAATCTAACCGGGTATTTTTAGTAATATGAGAGCTTGAGCTGGAGCTCTTCAGAAAAGTGAATGAACCGAATACTAGTCAGTGTTAACTAATATTGGGGGACGTTACTTTTTAAAGTAACCAATTACATTACAAAATTACTGTCATTAAAAAGTAATCAGTTACATTACAGCGTTACTTTCTGATAAAAGTAACTAGTTAGAGTACTTTTCCATTGCAGAAAATGAAAACTCCTTTGTGCTTCCTCATGCATGTTGTTTTAGTCAAGACCTTTATAATTATTCTACAATCATCACTCAGCGAAGATTGGCCCATAATCTGTTAACTACTAGTACCCTTATCTCACCTACGCGGTTTTGCGCGGTGGCCATAAATACGGTTCATCATGATTCACCGCGAGTTTTGGCGCTGTGATCAGGTTTCCATCTTTCCGCGCGTCGGTCCTCGCATAGTCAAACCGCATAGGTGAGATAGGGGTATAACAGCAGGAATAACAGAGAGGGGGGGCGGGTTATCGGGGGCGGGGCTTGTAGGATGACTTCCTTTCTAACACACACACACTATGGATTGGGAATGACTGCTATCTGGTTCACGGATTACATAAATTGTCTGAATAGTGGATTACATTTTTGAATAAGTAACTGAGTACTTGAATGGCGGACCTAACACGTTAGATTACTCGTTACGTCAAGAAAGTAATCCGAGTACTCTAACGCGTTACTTTGTTACACCCAACACTGGTGTTAACAAATAAATACATTTAGGACTGTTGATTTATGAAGCAACCACAAAGATTTGATTTACGTTAATAAATTTTACAATTTAAAAGTAAATAAGTACTTGGTTTACTGATGGTGTTATAAATGGCCATGTTTCATTTGTTTTGATGAGGATAATCTATTTATCAACACACATAACTAGCTGTCTGCTACAAGTTCAGCATATATCATCAGTGTGTGTTCTGCCCTCACATTAGAAGCAAAAGCTTTTAACCAGTAGTTTTGCAACTAGAGAAAAATATCTGATACAACAAATAAGTCAGATATTTAGAAACTTGTACTGCATTATAATTTTGTATAAGTTTGTCTGGATGTGAACTGGATCTGTTTAGCCATGCAAGATTGCACTTGTCTTTTGTCTGCCATTGTATATTGATTTGGGAAAAGGGGATTTAATTTGATACTGGGCAAGGGCAGGCAGCAGGCACTGTATATTTAGCATTGTTAAGTGCAAATTATAGTCCGTAGAGATTAAATCTAATTATGAAGCCTGGGTGAATTACAGCTTTATTGGATTGTGCATCTGTTGCTGCTTGTGCGGCTTTCTGTGGTGTTGCTGTGATTAGTAATCGTCAAATGATCATCCATTCTGCCCAAAACCATCATTGCTACAACCATCATGACCTTACACTCTTGATGTGTGTCTTATACTTGACAGTATTTCCATGAATCCATTTGAATGTGCTTTAACTTTTGGAAATAAATTACCATCAGCTACCAATGTATTAAAGAGCCAAGTTAGTGCAAGTTTATTGAAAATTTTTACTTTTGTGATGCCATGTTAATCTTTCTGTCCAAGTTTATAGACTTCGTATGAGTTTACCATTTTAAAAAATTCATCTCATTGAGCTCTCTCTTTTAGCTTATGGCAACATATAAGAACAATATAAAGGATTAAAGTAAAACTTTAAGTATTTTTTTTATTAGTTTATCATATAGTGAAAATCTAAAACACTAGACTCCTAATATAGAATTTGGGTAAAAACTGGTCAAAAAAGTTTCAGTCGCAACTCAAAGTAGGCTGCTCGAATTGCTTTGACTCATTTCTCTTTTCTCTCTTTCGCAATATCCCACAAAGCATGGTTCCCTTTTAGAATATCCCTGTGAAAGAAGACGCTGACTGTGAGATCCCCTTTGAACCATCACTCTGTTTGTGGTTTATGCAGAACTAGACGTCCTTTTCCCTTCTGTCAGCACGGCCATCGTCCCGCTACACTCTCAGCTTTGGCCTGCTACTTCCTCCTTGCTTGTGCAGGAAAGGGCCACAAGAACATTCCGTAGAAACAGAACCAGCCTTCGTATTTAAATGCACAGGCAGCTCGAGTCCAACATGAAATCATGTTTTTGGCTGCTTTGAATGTTGCTGCTCTCTCAGCCTAAAGCTGTGAGAGATTTCCACATTAAGAAATGACATGAAATGGCTACTACTGTGCTGTGCATTTCAGACATTTAATAAGTGACTGATTTAGAGTACAACATCGGTTCAGATGTCATCAAAAATATGTAGTAAATTTTATTCACTCCAGCCTTTCGTACATTTATCCACTGCATATCTCTTAACGCTGAAAATGATCACAGCTAAGGAATAATGTTTCATGTCTGTGCTTAATCACATTTTAAACGGTTTGCTTGCATGTGCTTTGCATATAAACAGTATGCGTTTCGACTAATGATAGACTGGAAGAGTTGAATTTGACATCGAAAATCTTCAAGACACAATGGAAATATTTGGGAATGTAAGGGAATGTGATGTCCGTCTCTGTTTGGAGAGTTAATAAACAATTTAGAAAAGTTTTCTCTTTTTTTCCGTTTCAACATAGAATCAGGTTACAGACATATTGCTTGTAAAACAAGGCTGTACATGTAGTGAGCTGCAGAAGCAAGACAGTTTAGAGAAGTTTTTGGTCACATTTTGGTTTAGTGGTTAATTGATACAAGCGCTCGACTTTGCATCACAGTTTTCATAGTATCTGTTAGTAGTTTTAAATATTTGCATTAGACAAGTACCACATCTGCAGCAGTGTTGAATCCTGGATTCTGTTTGTCCAGTAGAAGTTGATTTTCTTTTCTATAACAACAGCACTGACCGTAGGGCAGCTGCAAATCAGTTTTATTTGAGTGTACTGGTCTCAGTACAGATTTATTTGAATTTATTTATTTAACAGTTGATACTGTATGTTTGTGGATTACTGGAAGATGTTATACATTTATGGAAGGAGTCTCAAGTGTCACAGCTTTACCTCTTGGTATTATAAAGTCTTAAGTCTTTTTTTTAATTTAAATTTTATTATTTATTTATTTATTTATTTTTGGATTTTTCCCCGATTTTCTCCCTAATTTAGTCGTGTCCAATTCCTCCCCGTCACTAAGGGGCTCCCACATTAAGGCTACTACTACCACTCAGCCGGGAGGGCCGAAGACTATCACGTGTTTCCTCCGAACCACGTGACGCCAGCCGACCGCATTTTTTCGAACTGCTCGCTCGCGCATCGTTGGGGGCGGAGGACAGCGCTATCCATTCCCTCCGTTGCGCGAGCTCACAGACGCCCCTGTTTGGCTGTAGAGCCGTGATTAATGTGGGAGCACTAAGTACCTCTCATCCCTCCCCTCTGAGAGAGCTCGGCCAATCAGCTCTCTCTAGACCTCCGGCTGCGAGAGGTTACAGCACCACCCGGGATTCGAACTAGCGATCTCCGGATGATAGGGCGAGTGCTTTAACCACTGTGCCACTCGGAGGCCCTATTTTTATTTTTTTATGGATAAGTATTGTTCTGTATTTAATTGAAGTCACCCAGGTTTAAGAGGAATAAAGCACCTTGTGACATGTTGCTGTAGGAAAATAATCTATTTGAGGCTGATTTAAGGAAGACCACTTGATTATACCCCCACTGTTTTCATATAACAGCTTGATGCTTAGAAGTTTATTCCATTTCTCAGTGTCTCAATCAGCCTGGTTCAAAGTGCTGAAGTTTGCCGTGGTGGTAAAGGAGAAAGTCAGCTTATATACACACTCTTTAGATAAATTTGAGTCTTTCTGTAGCCCATCTCTTTTGTCTGTCCTCAATGTCCTTCTGTCGTAGCATGTTAATCGATCTCACGACTGCCAAGTCACTAGCCAGTCAGACCTGCATGGACACCTGGCTGGGCCTCAAAGCAAAACTTTGTTAAAGGTCATGTTCTGGTTGTTTATCAGAGTGCAGTCGGATTATCTTTCACATTCACCTGTTATTGACGGTAACTGGACATCAGGAATATGCTGATTTGGCTTAAGAAATAAGCTCACAAGAAATGTATTTATTTTTAAAGTCGTTCCTGCCTTTACAGTTATTGTGAAGTATTGTTTATTTGTACAATATTTCTAACTGTAATCTTCCTAAAATGAGTTGTCCTTAGACCACTGAAACCTTGGTCTGAATGTTGCTGCTGCAGTTTTTAGGAATCTTTCCAAGTAAAGAGAAGCCACCCACAGATCCCAAAGCAGTGTACAGACAGGTTAGACTGGTTCCTTTTTATTCAGTATTTCTCTGCTAAAGGTCTGCTTTTATCATGGTATTTACGTGCTTTACACAAAGCACGTAAGAGGAGAATAACTTCCAGAAAAATATCTAGTTGTGTAACATACCGGTCCCCTTTTTTCCCCCCTTTCAGTCAGTATGCATTAATAATTCCTTTTTTTTTTTTGGCCTTTTTGAATAGAACAGTATTTTGTCACCTTTGTATAAAAGACTTACTTCCACAGTGCCCGTCAAACAAATGGATCACAGTGAGCTTATAAATTGCACTGTAGTGCTTTTTATTTTGTTTTATGCAGACTGAAACTTCCTCCAGTTCTGGGCCGGATCCGACAGGAAGCAGAACTCTTTTGTGCAACAGGAAGTGGTAGCTGCTATTCATCTCTTCTTATTGGGTTAAAGATGCATTGTTCCTCAGGAAGTCCCTAGAATTTTACTTTTTTTTAAAAAAATTCTTTTTATTCTTTTTTTATTTCATTGTAATATCTGTGGGTTTTCCACTATATTTCGTCAAGTGTGAGGCATGACCCTGACTAAGTGGCCATATGGGAGAATATGCAACACGCACGTCCCCGGAGGCATTTCATTGTTTGGGTTTTTTTTTTTTGTGCTTGTGTAGACAAATTCAGGACGCAAATATGAAGCAGCTGTGGGTCAAGTAGAACACCCTGTGACATCCGCTGTGATTGTAATTGTTGTCTAATTGCTCTGGTATATGACGAATAAAACATTTGCTGCTATGCTGTCCAATTATAAACTGATCAGTTAAACTGTGCTCCCAATAACTCCATTTTATCACACTACCCCACTGTTGGATAATATTTTCTAGCAACACATGGGTGCTTCATTCATTACTTGTCCCATTGTCCCTTTCAGAAAAACATAATTTTGAGAAAGACATATGTTTTTTTTTTTTTTTTTTTTTTTCAGTTCAGCTACAGCTATCATTCAGATTGGGCGCATGTTTCTCATCACCCCTTCTCCCAGTTCTTTTTCACCCTAATCTTTCTGTAACCACAATCTCATCTGTTTCCTTAAGCGTAGGTGAAACAGTTTCTGAAAGAACGAAAAAAAAATCCCTTTTCCCTTTAATCATTTTGGTTGCATCATGTACAAAAAATGCAAAATAATGAGTGTCACACTAAAAGCGCTCTGTAAGTTGTATAATATATATTTTTTGATACTATACAACTGTGCTCTTGAATTCTGAGTCCAAGTATACAGCTCTGATAGGCCATATCCAGTCTTATTAGTGTCTGCAGGCAGCGACACTAATTGACCGTGGTCATTACTGAAACGTTGACCTCTGAGCTAATGTCGGGGAATTTTTTAAGAGAGAAAGAAGTCTGAGATGGCAGAGATGAGATTGTGATGAAGATGTGTGATTGTGACTGAACTCCAAGGCTGAATATAAAGAGAGCTATAGTTACAGATCATGTGAGTTCTTCATAGTGTTATTTGCAAGCAAGATGGCACTTTGTTTATGATAATGGGATCTTTGTTACTGCCTATTACATTGGATTTGTGGATAGCTGGACTAGATTTCCAAGTGGTGACACGAGGTCTGTTTGTAGTTTTAGATTATACTCCAAACTGGCCTTTTTTTTTGCTTCAGCAGTGAGTTGTTCTACTTTATTTAGAGCCAGTAATAAGTTTAACTTAGCATGTTTCCATAGCCAAAGGCTGTTTCAGAGAGATAACCACAGAAGTAGACGAGCAACCAAAAGCAAGTGAAGTACAGGGGGAAAAAGACACAAGCGTATGTGTTCAGATATAAATGTTAACTTTCCATTTAACATTTCCAGGGTTTGGTTAATGGAGGATTGCTAATGAAGAGCCAAGACACGGACTTTATTCTGTACTATTGAAGTCAAGCGCCCTGTTTGTTTATTTCCTTGCTTGCTTACTTACTTAACTACTAACTAAGCCAACCCTTTTGCCTCCTTGTTTCTGTGGGTGTTGGGGTGTTGCGAAATGAAGACGAGGCATTCTATTTCAGGTTAGCGTAGCAGTTTCCTCATACCCCATTGTCTCACAGCCAATCACAAACACTGTGCTAGGACATGTTAGAATCTGAATTCTTTCTTTCTGCTGCGGTATGACTGGACCTGTTTGTTTCAAACCTCTGACAGAATTTACACAAGACAGAAATGAGGAATTAAATTCCAGCTTTCACAATCTTAACATCATAAAACACACTGTTGTTAAAATTTAGTCAACACTTTGCACTATGGATATACATATCTTTTGGAAATGTTCAGGAGTACAGGTGATTTTGTGGCAGTGATATTTTTTAAGACTAATGTGTTTCCTTCAGGACACACAAAGCCAACCAGACACATCTTTTTGAATTGCTTCTTTCCATCTTCTTCTGCATGCACAAGCACAGACATCTGATGTCACTGTTACTGACGAGAGAGAGAGAGTGCCAATTTTTTTTACTTTGGCTCCTGGCCACAGAAGGCTGTGCCATCGCCGGGATTCAAACTCTTGATCTTTTCACAATAGGCTGGAACAACCGCCAGGGAAACCATCCCAGACCCAGTCCAGTTAAGAGGCCCAGGAGGGTTTAGTAGTCTACCGACAAAACCGCAGCAGTTTAAAAAATGCCGCTGACTGGTTTCAGCAAGTTATCAGAACAGTGAATTATTTTTGTACTGAGTCTTTACTGACATTAATTACAACATGCATGCAAACAGCATAATCAAACTCATAAATTTGTGAACAATGAAGTGTGTGAAAGTGTGTAAACTTTTTGAAGTTGGGGTATTGCAGCATTAGACTCTAAATCACAAGCTTGACATCAGTGATATGGTTTATAATTTTTAAGAAATTATTATTCCGAAGTATGCTATATTTCATATATCAGTTTCAGTTGATCTAGTGCATTGCACACAATTAAGATGTAGAGTATCTTTTCTTTGCTTCATAACCAGAGTTTGTGGGCTCGGTGCATGGAATGTTAATTAGTGTATGTATGGACTCTCTTTAAAATGGCTGAAAAACAACCAAATTCCCATTTTGGCTGGTTTTTGAAACACTAGCAGCTCTATTTGGGATGCACCGGGGTCACTTTGCCCTTCTTGCATGTAGTTTCCTGTGCTCGGTAAACAGTGAGCACTATTCATGACTTTAAGTGGCTGAGGTTGGCATTAGCTGGGGGAGTTCTGGAGGGTCGAATGCCTCGTTAATCACACCCTGACTCGATGTCACTGGCTCTCCCATACATTCATACACAAATAGGGCCCCATGAGCCTGTCTGGCATATTGTGTCTTGTCTTCCCAGCTCCTCCAACCTCACATAGTATAGGAAAAGATGCAAGCTCAGCCTATGTGTTCCCTGAGCCTCTATAAAATAAATTAAATTAGACCTGAAACTACTGTTACTGACTGCTACTAATGTTGGTTCTAATGCTGTTGTTCATCTAATTTTGGTGATTTGGTCTGACCTGACTTCACAGCCTCTTGCAACATTCTGTCCCAGTTGGTGTATAAGCATAAACACCAACAGGAATCAGCTGTAAAACCACAGTTTACCATTCTTGTATGCTATGATAACAACCGGTTAATTGAGGTTTTGTCTTGCAAAGCCATCTCATTTTAATAACTTATTGCTGGCTTGTTGTTTATGTACAACAAAAATGGACAAAATTGTTGGTACCCTTCGGTCAATGAAAGAAAAACTCACAATGGTCACAGAAATAACTTTAATCTGACAAAAGTAATAATAAATAAGAATTCTATGAATGTTAACCAGTGAAGGTCAGACACTGGGTTTCAACCATGCTTCAATGGAATTATAAAAAAAAATAAACTCATGGAACAGGCCTGGACAAAAATGATGGTACCCCTAACTTAATAGTTTGTTGCACAACCTTTTGAGGCAATCACTGCAATCAAACGATTCCTGTAACTGTCAATGAGACTTCTGCACCTCTCTGCAGGTATTTTGGCCCACTCCTCATGAGCAAGCTGCTCCAGTTGTTTCCGGTTTGAAGGGTGCCTTTTCCAGACAGCATGTTTCAGCTCCTTCCAAAGATGCTCAATAGGATTGAGGTCAGGGCTCATAGAAGGCCACTTTAGAATAGTCCAATGTTTTCCTCTTAGCCATTCTTGGGTGTTTTTAGCTGTGTGTTTTGGGTCATTGTCCTGTTGCAAGACCCATGACCTGCGACTGAGACCCAGCTTTCTGACACTGGCCTGCACATTTCTCTCTAGAATCCCTTGATAGTCTTGAGATTTCATTGTACCCTGCACAGATTCAAGTGACCGTGTGCCAGATGCAGCAAAGAGGCCCCAGAACATAACAGAGCCTCCTCCATGTTTCACAGTAGGGACAGTGTTCCTTTCTTGATATGCTTCATTTTTCCGTCTGTGAACATAGAGCTGATGTGCCTTGGCAAAAAGTTCCATTTTTGTCTCATCTGTCCATAGGACATTCTCCCAGAAGCTTTGTGGCTTGTCAACATGTAGTTTGGCATATTCCAGTCTGGCTTTTTTAAGATTGTAGACACCTATGATGCTAATTAGTGGACACACCTTGAATTAACATGTCCCTTTGGTCACATTATTTTCAGTATTTTCTAGGGGTACCATCATTTTTGTCCAGGCCTGTTCCACGAGTTTATTTTTTTAAGTAATTCTGTTGAAGCATGGTTGAAAAGCAATGTCTGACTTTCATTGGTTAACATTCATAGAATTTTTTTTTAATTATTACTTTTGTCAGATTAAAGGTATTTATGTGACCATTGTGAGTTTTTCTTTCATTGACCGAAGGGTACCAACAATTTTGTCCACGTGTGTATTAATAAAACACTTCCCTGCAAAAATCAGCACTCCTACATGACAGGTGAGATTTAATTAGAACGATAAAAAAAAGAAGAAAAAAAAAAAGAATAGATAAAATCTTGTGTGAATTTTCATATCTGCCTGTTCTCAGTAGCACCAATGTTCAAGATCTTCATCATAGTGTTGAATTCTGCCCACTTATCTTTGCACACATTTTCATTCTCTGTAAATTTGACTAGTTTGTATTGATACTGCTGTTGTGAAAAAGTTTTACCATGAAAATTTTTAAGCATTTATTCTGCTGAGTCAGTCCTGACAGATGTATTGTACGGATTTGTTGAAATCTTGGTCAAAAAGTATTCATTAATGTTCGTTAACAGCAGCTCTAACGGTAGTGCAAAATCACAGATTAATTTTAATGTTATTACTTTCATAATAAACATTCATTCATAGGCGCTTGTGATGTGAAAGTTTACAATTAATGTGACAGGCTGTATTATTACTAAACAATTCAAGAGAATTACCCATGTATTAGATTTCATGTTTAATGTTTCAAGTTAATTCGGTGACCATTTTATTTTCACATAACACAATTCTTCCACCAGATCTCCAGTCATGTTCAGTTTTATTAATGCAAACTTGCAAAGAACCACCGCAGGTACTGAGATGGCCACATCTCACCTTGATATCGAGGTCTATGTTTCTGTGTCTGTGAATCCCCGCAACTGACGGAAATCAGAATAGGCTTATTCTCCTGACGCTGTGTTTTTCTTGAAATATGATCTATTCCTCTTTTTTTTTTACCTCATTTTTCACCTTTTCATCTGTTCATTTAGGCCTTTGGCAATGCAAAGACAGCCCACAACAACAACTCGAGCCGTTTTGGGAAGTTCATACAAGTCAACTACCTGGAGAGCGGTGTGGTCCGGGGGTGAGTTTGTCCCATCTGTTTTGCGTTGCATGTTTAAATGTGTGAAGTTATTATCAGCACATACACTTATTTTCTTTTTAGCAGCCTGTATAATTTTTCAGCATCTGCGTATTCGAGGCACATGGGTTCCATTAAGGTCAGGCTGGCTCATAGCACATGAAACAAAGCAGCATGGGAAACGAGGTTTTTGAAGACCTTGTGTGGTTGTTTTGCACGTCAGACTAAAATCATGTGTCATTTCCTCTCTCAACCCTAAGAGTGTGCATGACTAGAAATAAGGAACTGTTCTAGACTGGGGCAATGGTGATGGTTCCGCATAGATTAAACCACCCATGCTGTACTTTATCTTTATGAAAAGGTTTGTGTGATTTAAAGTAATGTTATGGTCATTGTTTTAGACATCATCTTCTATTATAATGACTTGGCCTCCTCAGTGCCTAGTTCTCACATACTGTAAATTAAGTGCTATTTCTAACATCAGAGGTTCTGTGCACACTTGCTTCACTGCGTTTGCAGTTCACAGATGCATTTTCAATGACGATGCTTGTTCATACTTCTCTTTTCACTCCTTGTGCTTTTTATTGAAGAAAGAGGGTTGGTTAGGTTCTACAATGTGTAGAAACTATGGAGGGGTGATTGTGGTTTAAAAGATGTTGCAGATTCAATCTTTGACAACAATTTAAAAAAACTCAATGTCTGTCACAGTTTGTATGCCGGGATTTTACAGGAAGGGCACAGGGCATCACCTTGCGTCACCACTATCTTCCTACGAGGCACATGAAGCCAGCTGCTCGCACAATTTTAGGGAGCAGGGAAATGCCCTCAAAGTAAAATGCACATTCTTCCCACTTCACAAATGCCCACGATTGTCTAGTGACTGAGCCCCCAAGAGCATTGCTTTGTCAATTTAGTTGCCTAGATCTCTTGACCATTGACGAATCCATGGAAATACTCGTGATCTCTGGATGATGGCGTACCCATGTTTTGCTATGATTTGCATAAAATAAATCAATGAATTAACACCTGTCTCTTAATTTCCCATCACCTGGCACAGAGTTACCTACATAATACCTTATGAATATATAACCATTAGAAGGGAAGTCAAAAGAATTGCTCATTCTTTGCAGACATTTAAAAAATAAATTCAAAAACGTTACTGTTTTTTCCTTGGGTCTGCACAGATTTTTTTTTCTTTTCTTCCTGCTGCTGCACTCTCGTTTTTTCCATTGCGAGAGACGGTGATAATTAAACACACTTGCATGGAGTCAGGCACAGATTAGATCCGGTGCAGACACACAGCAAGCTGCTTTTATTGCTGAGGGGAAAAGACTGGTCACACTGGGTGCAGCGGGCATTTTTGTCTCATTTCTGAGTCTTTGTCAAAAAAGTCTCCCTTGGACAACAATACGCGCAGCTGGCGCTGTGTGCAGTGCACGTGCTCAGTACGAAACAAAAGCAGGGCTGCACCAGAGCAAGTACGGCAACCAAGGAGGCTCAATAAAGCCGATAACAAAGCTGGCTGCTTGAGAGGATGCTTTCACACACTTCATTGTTCTTTGGCTGAATGCAGCCCCATGCAGTCATCTCTACTCCATTGATGAGCACTCAGTAAGTCTGTTGCTTTTGTTATTGCCTGACCTTTAAAAAAAAAAAAAATGGGAGGGCTACAGTATACATTTTGATGGACGCTTATTCGTCTCGTCTGAGGTTTGTAGATCTCTCAATATGACTTGCAATCATGTTAAATGTGTTTATTTATTCTTACACGAGAACAAACGGAAAATGGAAGAGTTCAGTGAATTTCTGCCCAGATCGTTATATTGTTTCTCTATGGTAGAATAATGCTGCTCTGGACCACATGGTCGCATCACTTTTTTTGCTCGAGTCTTTGTTTGGTTTGCAGTATTGTTCAGACCATCTGCCTCCACTGTGTCATTGACCAAAAGCCTTGCACACCCTTGATTTCTATTGACAATTGACAGTCAAGAGTCCTGATTTGTATTTCAATCACTACACGCAGCAGTGAAGACTAGATTTATATGAATGGTGCTTTGCTTTTGTAGGGCAGTGGTCGAGAAGTACCTGCTGGAGAAATCCCGCTTGGTGTCCAGAGAAAAAAATGAAAGGTAAGAAAATGGCCTGTGTTCATAATCAATAATCCTTTCTATGATTTATCTTTAGCGACATCTCATTCTAATCTGAGCATCATACCATATAATTTGCATCTGCTTTTTTTAAGCAGTAATTTGTGTCAGTGATGAACTAATTATATAATGTGAGAACTAGGTGACATTCCCACTTATCAGTGGTAGTGTGGATAAACAACTCCTGATTGGTGCAATATAAACACAGCTGGTTAAATTGGAGCAAATGTGCTTATCTCCCTCTGAACCACCATTTTGTCTCATAAATAGAAACTACCATGTCTTTTATTACCTGCTGGTGGGGGCATCAGAGGAAGAGCGCAAGGAGTACAAGCTTCTGCAGCCAGAGAACTATAACTACCTCAAGCAGGTGAGCCCACTTTATCACTGGCTCCTCCATTTTTATTTTTATTTTTTTCAAAATGTTGTTTATGCATTTGACTTGGTGTAAAGTGACACACTAGGGATAGGGATGCTGTATTTCTAATGCTTTATGTAGTAGAGAATCATTTTGTAAATGTGTGAGGGTCATGTGAGACAGGGATGGGGAGATTTTTACCACCTATTAGTTAGGTCACAGCAAGGTCATGTCCAACCATGTCATGTTACTATGACTGTTGAAAATTAGTAATATCGACCATATTGATGTTTTTTTGTTTGTCCCCCCCTATTTCCAATAGCAAAACTTTACCATAGAGGATGCAGACGATCTGCGGCATGACTTTGAGCGCCTGCAGCAGGCCATGGAGATGGTGGGCTTCCTGCCTGCCACCAAGAAACAGTAAGTTTAATAATCTTGAAATATCACAGTCATAAGGTTTTTATTCCTCTTTTGCCGTAAGTTACCTTATATATATATATATATATATATATTTTTTTTTTTTTATTAACGAATAAAATGCAAAACTTAGCATGTGCACTTTTTGCTGCCTTTTGTGTAGTACTTGGGTAGTTTTATTAATTTGTTAAAGTTTTGCGGCAACACTATCATTTTAAAACTCCCTCACTGCAGAACTGATCCAGCATCTTCTACTTGGCTTGATTTTAACCGAAGGCATCTTGTGGGTTAGGGATTATGGTCAGGCTTGCCTTGACTTTGGTTCCGCAGCAAATACTTTAATTTGGGACAGCGATAACATGAAATCAATCTGCATGAATGAATAATTCTGAGAAATACATATTATTTGTCTGAACATTAGAGTTTAACTTCTCAGAAAGTATAAAAAGTTACAAAATGTAATCTACCCTGGGTGGAAAATGAGACAGCATTCAGTGAATGCCTAGTGCACATTCCTTCAAAACAAACATGGTGAATTTATTTCGAAACAGGTACACTCATTGGTGTCTCAGTGTTCAACTACAAGGAGAACTTTATGTATTGGAGTTTAGGAAGGCCCACCGTGTCTTACACCATATTAGTGTCGCCTAGTGACATTCCTGTAGACGTGGATTAAGCTTATTTGCTCTAAGCGTTCCATCAGAAGTAAACAAATGACTGTGGAGCTTAGTGGCATTGAGTCACTGCATTTAGTAACTTGTACAGTTTCTTGCTCACACTCCACACATGTTGATTCATAGTTTATGTTGACTCAAAAGGAAGCATGTTCTTGAACCATAGTGAATTATGTAAGGAATAAAACGCTCAGTATTGCTCTGCTATAGGAAAATAATCATCAGTGGGGTGGTGTGAGGAAGCTTTATCTCTATATAAATAAAAGAGAGGTTTTGTCTGCACATTGGTCAGAACTCGCTCTTTCAGGGCTATCTTTACGTTTCATGCATTGTAGGTCTCCAAACCAGTCTCAGAATTTTTTTGTTTATTTGTCTTTATGTACGTCTGTCTAGCCAGATTTTGTCACAGCTTCGTGCAAAACTGGCTGGAGAAAATTTAATGAAACTTTGGCAGTACGTGGGTATTTTCCTGAAGTTTAATCTGCACCATAAGTTAAAATCAAAATGTTGAGTACAAGCGATGATATGAACAGTTTTGTGCCAGAATTAGTAATCTACTTTAAAATAAGCTACTTGCTCAGTGTAAACAAATACCTGCACTAATCAATATTAATTAGAAAAGCTAAACTGAATAGCTGTACTCGGATTATTTCATATCTTTACCATTGTTAACCACATTGCTGAAGTGGTATAAGTGAATTTTAATGCACTGGAGTAATTTTGAGAAAAAACTTAATCTTTATCCAGTTAACTTTTTACATTTATCATCTCTAATTCACTCTCCGATACAACATGGCGTAAATAAGGCGCAAGATACCAGTTTGTCTCGTATGTACCGAAACCTGCTGATAAGCAGTAATGTGGAAAGCCACTATGTGAGAAAACGCAGGTTGTTACAGCAAACATTACCGCAGCAGTCCTTGGTGAGGGTGTGTAAAATACCCAAACTGAGAACACGATGATCATGTGCTAAAATAAAAATGTTGAGTAAAAGCGATGTTATGAACAGTTATGTGCCGCATTTAATTATCTACTTTAAAATAAGCTACTGATAAGCTACTTTCTTAATGTAAACAAACACCTGTACCATTAGATATAAAAGCTAAACTGATTTATTTTTTTACTGGGATTACTTAATATCCTTACAGCTGACAAAAACAGTGCTGAAGTGGTATAAGTGAATTTTAATGCACTGGAGTCATTTTGAGGAACAACTTAATTTCATCCGATCTGCTTTTTCGATTTGTTTCATCTGTTATTTACTCTTTAATTACTGAACAGGGAGTGTTTTTGGCTGATGACAAAATACGTACAACTTGATGTAAACAAGGCATAAGATACTTAACCTTAGAAATTTTTATTTTTTTTGTATTAATAAGTTAGGCAGAGAGTTCTGTCATACAGAAAGACTGGCAGACATGTACGTGGGCTTCAACTTAGAAATATCATCACTGTTTACATTAAAGCTGATGAGCTTATTTATTTATTTATTTATTTTTCTTTACACGTCAGATGATGCCACAGAAATATTTTTTTTTTATTTATTAATTATTGTTTTTATGTCATTAAAGATGCATTTATTTAATTATTGTTCTCTCTTACATTAGCAGCTGTAAACATGAGTTTTTTCTTGAGACAGGTTTTACAGAGAATGCGGCCGAGTGTAAACTCCTCTCTCCTTATCTTTCAGAATATTCTCGGTGCTTTCCGCAATTTTGTACCTGGGCAATGTCACCTACAGCAAGAAGGCCACAGGCAGGGACGAGGGATTGGATGTGGGACCCCCTGAGGTGCTTGCCAACCTCTCAGAGCTACTCAAGGTAATTTAGTGGAAGAATTTATTATAGGAATTGCTCTTACTTTGAGTTTAATTAACCAGAGCTGTATTACTTCTTATAACAATACAACTAGGAGTATTGTGTCATGGCCACAAAGACCCAGACTTTGTTTTTTCTTAATGTATTTGTCCTCTCTTCAGTTACCAAAGGTGTTGTTTCATGCATCAATTCACACAGTTGATGATCGAATAGTTTGTCAAACTCTCTTTTTTTGTTGTTGTTGTTTTTTCAGGTCAAAGAAGAGCTGCTAGTTGAGGCACTCACAAAGAGGAAAACAGTTACAGCCAATGATAAGCTGATCCTTCCATACAGCCATAGTGAGGTACAGCAGACCATGTCTCTAGTATTTCACCTATCTCAGCCTTTATGGAAAAATAGCATTACGCATGCACACACACTACAAAAACAGATTATGTACAGAATGACGATATTGAAAATATTCAAAGATAAATAGCCTTTTTTTCTTCTTCTTCTCCTCAGGCGATCACAGCACGGGACTCCATGGCTAAGTCTCTGTACAGTGCCTTGTTTGACTGGATTGTCCTGCGCATCAATCATGCACTGCTCAATAAGAAGGACATGGAGGAATCTGTTCAAGTGAGGGAACCTTACATTGTTCACTATCAGATGCGAAGCTTTTCACAGAATTTTCCATGCTATTACTTTTTTTTTTCTTTTTTAATTTCCTGAATGGATAAAATGTACCATAACTAAGGTTGCCACAGCAACTGTATCCTTATCTTTGCTTACAAGATATGGTTTAAAAAAAGTAATTACTGTAAATTAGATGGTCCTGTCTGAGCTTATACAGCAGCAAAGGGGAAAGGAGTGTGACAAGTTCTGGCTATATCACAAAATTATGTACATAAGCAGCTCTGCCCAGCCTCTAAAAACACTCTAAAGAGGGTGGTGCTTTGACTACGTACTTGGTGTGTGCTTAGAAACTATATTAATCTTTAAAACTATTATGTAATATGTAATTATTTTAAAATGGAACAAATAAAATTAACTTTCTTTTATTCATTCAATTATGCAATTAACCAAACACATGGCAGTGGTGCTATGGATAAAATCATGAAGATACAAGTCAAGAGCTTCTGTTAACGTTCAGGTGAAATAAATTAAAATGGTCACAGAGCGTATGTAGATCTTTATGCTGACCTTTACTCATGGCCTAAAGATGTTTTGCAGCAGTGTTTTTAAACTGGCTCTTAAAGTTTTTTTCATGGTTTTTCATATTCTAAATAAAACATTATATAAAGGGAACAAAACGGATTATAGAAAGAAACGCAGTGTTGGTCCAAATTGTATTTTTTTCCCCCTAATTTTTCTCTACTGTACATGTGGATGTAGGTTTGCAACCCTCCCGCAGCACAAACATGTGATGCAGGTCTAGTCAAGCTGCTTTAAGAGCAAGTGTATCTAGCTGAAGTAGTGTTTTTGGAATATAAAAAAGTAGTATTATTACTACCACTACTATTCATACTAACTATATTAAGATTGAAGAGTAATTATCAGTGTTACTGTGATTAAAAAATTGTCACAGTTTGATGTTTTAATTTATCAACCTGTATTAGTATACTGTATGTTTTGCAGTCAGAGGACTGCTGTATGCATCAATGTTTGCTCAAGTCTACTCCCTTCTATCTATTTTTCACTCAGTGTTTATCCATTGGGGTTCTGGACATCTTTGGCTTTGAGGACTTTGAGACCAACAGCTTTGAGCAGTTCTGCATCAACTATGCTAATGAACAGCTGCAGTATTACTTTAACCAGCACATCTTCAAGCTGGAGCAGGTCAGACCATACATTGTTCTTTAACACCAGCAGTGTGTATGTGTATGTGTTGTTTTTTTGTTTTGTTTTTTTTTGCATTGTAAAACAAGTCATTCTTCTATGCAAGACATTTATATTTTTTTATAGTTATTTGTGTTTTGCATATACAGGAGGAGTATCAGGCTGAGGGCATCACATGGCACAACATTGACTACACTGATAACGTGGGCTGCATTCACCTCATCAGCAAGAAACCTACTGGGCTCTTCTATTTATTGGATGAGGAGAGCAAGTAAGACTAGAATATCAAACCACCATCTTTGTGCTATTTGGTCAGGGGGTGGACAAACGAAGAGAAGAAACATTTTTGTCCCAGGTGCCTGGGCTACTTATTTGTCCACCCCTATTATCATGTACTCTGTATAATAAATTGTATAAACAAGCCATTTTGCATGCTCATTACTTTGATTATCTGCATTTCTCATTTGTGTGTCTGTTTTTTTATGCATCTCTTTCTTGTCCCTGCAGTTTTCCCCATGCAACAGATATAACCTTGCTGGCTAAATTTAAGCAGCAGCATGAGAGAAACCACTACTTTGTGGCCACGGCTGTAATGGAGCCAGCTTTTGTCATTCTCCATTTTGCTGGGAAGGTCAAGTACCAAATCAAGGTAACGTCCACAACTATATAATACTTAAAATTTGACATTTGCATGGCACTCAATGTTACCCTCATTTTGAGCATCTTCAACAACATCTTGGATGAATCCCTGAATCCCTTTTAGTTATTCAGTACCATAGAATTTAATTGTTTTGATCAAACAAATATACTGTTTAAATAATAATAATAAAAGCTCTGCCAGGGGCGACTAACATTTGATTCAGATTCAGATCTGTCAGCTGTGGCTGTTGAATTCTGCCACAGCTGATCACAGCTTTATTATTTTTGCTATAATAGCAGCTCATTCTCAGGAACTTACATAGCAGATGTACCACATAAAGAGGTTACATTTGTATGTAATTACTTATATGGTGATGTGTTCTACAGGAAAATATTTGTGTAAGCTTTATGAAAGGAGTATGCAGAGTTTATGCTTTGCATTTTTTCAGTACCATGACAAGCAGCATCCCCCCCACCCCCAATTATAATTTCAAGAGATAGAGAAAGCAGTAACAAATAAGTTGAACATTTTAGGATGATTGTACCTACCAATGGATGAAAAAAGATTAATAATTAAAATGAATAATTGTAACTTGGTGACCTGATGTTGAGTAAGTGGAATAAAATAAAACTGCTGTTATAGACAAATAATCAACATCAAATGGTAACAGTCATTTTCTTTTGTCATTTCGGTCGGTCCTTTATGTTTTACTTTTTAGATAAAATGGGCAGTATTTACCAGCTGTTGTGCTCATCTGCTTATTGCACACTGGCATCTTTAACAACTCTTATGTTCAAATCCTGGCAGGATTTTCGGGAAAAGAACACTGACCACATGCGGCCTGACATTGTGGCCTTGTTGCGCAGCAGTGATCGTGCCTATGTCCGCCAGCTGATCGGAATGGACCCAGTGGCCATGTTCCGTTGGGGAATACTCCGTGCCGCCATCCGTGCCCTTGCTGCCTTCAACGAAGCTGGACGCCACTGGGCCGCAAAAAACTCTGGTACTTTCTGTAGAGTTTAGCTTTTTAAGACCAGAAGCAGATTAATGTGAGGGAAAAAAAAAAAATCGTTTATTTTTAACTTGCACATGAAAGCGTGTGGTATGTGACACACGGCTGGATTTGAGACGATTAACCGTGCAGACTTGAGAACAAAAACAGAAGGAGGTATTGTTTGAGTCAGGAATTCAAAGTCTTGAATTTATTTCAATGAGAATCAAATGTTTCTGTGCATGTGGTATACATTTTGTGTGCGTGTGTGTGTGGGTGGACGTGTGGTGTTTTTTTTTTATATTTTTTTTATTTCCCCCCCCCCCCCCCCCCCATACAGGTGTGGTTAGACCTGTTTCAAGAGTTCCACTGGGAGAGCTGCAGCGGTCCAACACGCCCATTGAGAGGATGTATCGGTAAGACTTAAACTTAGATTACTTGTGGCTTTAGGGGAGAGAAAGAGAAAGCAGGAAGTGCTGTGAGGAACTTGATCTCTTCCTATCCTGTGCTTTTGTGTGATGGTCATGTGATCTGTTTCACCTCCTGGAGGCGTACTACAGGCAGGTTCTCACAAGTCTACCCCACCGTAGCAGACATACCCCACTCACGTGTACTTTACATTTTAAATAATGATGCCAAAGTGATGACAATAATCCGCTATGTATTACTTATTGCTTTCAGCCATCCTGTGTGCTTCTCCTGGTCATTCCTATTATTTATTTATTCCCCCCCCCCCCCCCCCCCCCCTTTTCCTCCCTCAGTTGGGTTGGTAGGAAATGATCACAGATCTGCCTCCCTGGTTCATTCTGTTATAAGTGATTGCCTGTGTGCTGTTTCTCCTTTACAGCCGGTCCTCTATGCTCGATTTCTCCTTTGATCTGTCAGAGGAGCGCCCCCTAGAGGCTTTTGAGGACATCTTTGCTAGTTATGAGAGTAAAAAGTAAGTGGAGGAGAGAAAGCACAGCTGGGGGTCTGGCAGGATGCAGTGGGCAGGACTGGGACATGGAGATTATGGACTCCTGCTGTAGAAAGCATGCTATTTGTGCTAATCTTATTCAGGATTATGCACTCAATATATTCTGTCGGATGAATAATGGTGGAAAAAACATTGCTCTAATAAGGGCTGGTGTTTTCATTTCATTGTTATTGATTATTTGTACAAACAGCTAGAACTCAGGGCAAGTTCTCTATAATGTCAGAGCACAAGCCTCTGAACATAGACCTACAAATATGTATGTGTAAACTTCAAGCTGCTTTGTGGTTTTGTCGCTAAAAGAGGAGCACACAATGCTTCTGTTAATCAGAATAAACGGGAACAAGTGGAGGGAGTTTAAGAATAGTTTCTTTGTCCTATGACCAGACCTCTGCTTGTCTTGGTTGCAAAATAGGTGGAAAAGCACTGGAATCCAGTGGTCATGATGTTGTAAAACACTGGTCTATGACTGGAGGTTGTGGCGTAGGCTAATAATCACTTTGGGGTGGTAACAAAAACTAATGTCTTACTCCTCTTATACCACAGCAGCTTGCTGCCTATTAAAGCTTTTGATCTCTTTTATAGTTACATATGATGTTGTGGACCATTCGGGGAAACAAATTAGTTCCTTTTCTCACTTATGTTACAGTGTCTATGAATTGTTATTCCCACTTACTTATGTCTATTTTTTTCTTTCTTTTGAAGTTAATGCATGCTCAGTAAATAAGCGTTTTGTAGTCAGTTGATTAGTGAAATAAATCTGAGATGTATGGTAGTGCACGTTTTTAAATTATAATTCAAATGTAAGTTAGGAAATTAAATAAAAAAGCACTGTATCATAATACAGTTGTCATTAATAAAGCCAATATTAGGGTATAAAAGTCAGACTAGTAGGTTATTAACATGATGTCCTGTAGCCTCCCCTGCCAGCACATCCTGTTTGACCTCCTGAGCTGTGTGGTAGGTTTTATAAGTGCATGGACCACATGGAGGCAATCAATTATCACCAGTTAACACCAATATCTCGAGAGTAACACCTGCATGGACTTCCTCATGTCACTGTTTTTCCCCCTGCACTCACAACAGCATGGTTTTATAACAGCACTACCATGCTCCTGATTAAGATCCCTGAGTTCAGCGATGTGGTTTCAGATGAGAGTCACAGGCATGCAGGACGTGGTGGCGAGTCTTCATGGCACCGTTGTGGTTGTGATTAGAATTCAAGCTGCCTGTGGTTCTCCATCCGCTACCATAGTGTGTGTGTGTGTGTGTGTGTGTGTGTGAGCTGTAATATTTGTAGACTGTGTGCACATTGGTGTCTTTGGTGGAGGAACCTATCCTTTCCAGAGGTGCATAATTTACTGTTGGGTTTCTGTTCTTTTTACCACATCCTATTTCAATCCATCTACACCTTCCTTCCCCTCTCTAAATGTGAATCAGTGACATGCATGCCCAAATTATCAGCTCCATTAAGGACTTGCAGTTGGATGGCGAAGACCCACGTAAGCTGCTTCAATCCTGGGGTCGCCTGCGCTTCCCACGCCACCATCTTCAGTGAGTCGGTCCAGAGAGGCACCGTAACTGTTGACCCCAGCCTGCTGTCCTCAGCGTCATACCTTCTAGCGAATGACGTTCTTTTCTTGGCTTATCTTCGAATGGACTTAAGTTGTAAAAGTCAGATTTATAGTGAATGCTCCTCAACTCATGCTGCTTTAATAGACCCTCCTAACATATTTGGCACTAATTTGTGCCCGGCTGCACCAGATAAAAGTATGCAGTATTTACGAGCCTAAGCATCATTAGGCTCTCCTGAACTGTTTTTGCCTGCCATGCTTGTTTGTATTCTAGCTTCCAAATACGCAAACATTCCCTCTCTTAGAAGTGTTACATAACTGTTCCTTACCTTTCTGCATGACTTAGTTAAATGAGCCTGTTCTTCTTTATACTAGGCGTTCTTGAATTTGTTTGTTTGTTTGTTAAAATCTTTTGGACAGGAAACTTTGTCAGTAAAATTACATTTCCTTGACATCAATCATTACCGATAAATTTCATGAGTATAATCTAAATGTGTACAATAATACAAGACATTTTGAGACACCCTGTATTTTGGCTATTTATTAGAAACAAAAAGCTTTCTATTTATTAACATCCAACTACCATGTGAATAAATTGATTTATTTAAAAGTTTTAGTTTTAAAGCCATTGTTGACCATTATAATTGTTGTTTTTTTATTATAATTATTATTAATGCTTTCACCAAACCCCCCCTTCCCTCCAACCCATATACACACACTTTCAAAATCCTCCAGAATTTGTTAATGGGATTCAAGTCGAAGGCGATACAAACCCTTAAATAACAAAGCCAAATGTATCTAAATACTTATTTGCACTCACCATAGACAATAAGTTCACTCTGTATTGTTTAATTTATTTTAAAGCGTCATAAATTACAAAAAATAAATCTTCAATGCCAACTGAACAACTGTCCAAATGTACACCATTAATAGTAAGCTGTTAAAATGCTAGTAGCTGAAACAGTAGAGTTGTATGAAACATAAATCCTCATTCAATATAATAAAGTTTTTTTATGAGGCAGCTGAATATAGGAGCACTTGTCTTCCAGAGAAAAGAGATGATGCATTATTTTCTCTTCTCATTCCTTCAATGGTCTCATCTCTCATTCACTTTGCTTCAAATGCCCCCTTTAATCCCCCTCGCCAATGCATGACTCACAATAACATGGTACTAACACCATCAGCCCCATCCTATCATGCGTTTAACATTCTGTTTCTTTCTTACAGGAAAAACAAGAACATCAAACCCAAGCAACTAATTCCAAAGGTAAAAAAGTTACCACCTTGTCTTTATATTTATTTAGTTCTATTCCTGTTGAGGGTGACAAATTTTTTTTGTGTGAAAATTTTGCCAGATTTGTTGTATACATTGTGCTGTGTGTTCGTTCATATTTTGTGCAGAACCTGCTGGATTCGCACTCACTGAAGTTCATAGTTGGCCTTCATGACCGCACCACCAAGTCTCTGCTTCACCTGCACAAGAAGAAGAGGCCCCCGAGCATCAGTGCTCAGTTCCAGGTACAGCATCTCCCTGTCCCTGCCTCCCACAATTATATCCTGAATGAATCTAGGCATAAATTTAAAAAGGTCTAGATGACATGCTAACATATTTCTAAGCTATATAAATCAAAATGAAAGCAAGATAATCTTCTACAATCTTACGTTTTAAGAAAATTGATTATTTGTATTTGAATTTAAGTTGAACATTAGGTCGGTTCCTGTATTAGCTTGTTTGTATTTTTTTGTATTATAAAACAAGGATGCTTGAATAAGGGGAGAATGAGTAAAGCAGTAAGTTGTTTCTTTTTTCCTGTAGACCTCTCTCAGTAAGCTGCTAGAAACGCTGGCGAAGGCTGAACCATTCTTTATCCGCTGTCTGCGCTCAAATGCCGAAAAGGTGCTCCATTCTTACTTCTTACACACACACACACACACACACACACTATATTCTAGAGATAGTTACAGTAGATCCTTAACATAATAGAGTACTTATTTGAAAATACTGGCATATTCTGTAAGCCAGCCAGCAACCAGGAAATGCCAGGAAACTTCCTGTTGATGCCAGGTTAGATAAAAATCAATATCTACCTCAAGACAGTTTACCAGGAAAAGATGCACCATGCATGACTATGATGATAATTAGGGATTTTAAAAAAATCCATGCTTAATGTGTCACATTCCGAAAGAAATTCTAATAATGGCAATGGGTTATATGTGAGCAGAAGGAGATGTGCTTTGACGAGGCTCTGATCATGCAGCAGCTACGTTATACAGGCATGCTGGAAACTGTACGCATCAGGAGGTCAGGATACGGTGCCAAGTACCCGTTCCAGGTAGGCTATAGATACAGTATGCCATTTGAATGTTTCTTAATATGATGTAATTTGCCATTTTTAATCATCTGAAGAAACCTTTAGGCTGTATTTACTAGAAGTATATGGTGTATAATAATCTATTTCTGCCACAGGAGTTCATTGAGCAGTTTCGAGTTTTGCTGCCAAAAAATGCATCTTCTCCAGAAGAAATCTCATCTCTGCTGCAGAACCTTGGTCTCGACCCCAAGACATACCAGATTGGCAAAACCAAGGTCAGCTTCCTGTTTGTCCTCCATCATCAGGTTGCACCTGCCAAGCAAGACAAATATATGCAGAAACCATTGTCGTAAAACGTGCTGCTCATAAACAATGTTGAGTCCATAAAATTGGAGAAGGTTGCCATGCCAATTCATTTTATAGTTATGTTAGCTTCAATGGGTATTAGATCCTGACTAACCGTGAATGTTTATCCTTAAACTAAACTTGCTTATATTAAATAGAGTCTGGCTCTATAGGGCAGCAACAAGAGCAGGTTCATGTTCATTTCACACATAATTTTTTGCTGGATGGTGTGATAGTGTTATTCCACTTTATAACAAAAAAGTAATTTTGGATTTTGTGGGTAATCCTATACTGTATAATGGGATGCATATCATGTGTTTTTAGTTGTATTACCAATCCCTTCTGCTTTTTTAGGTGTATCTCAAAGAGCTGGAAAGACAAAAGCTTCACGACACACTCCACAAGGATGTCATGCGCAAAATCATTTTCCTACAACGTTGGTTCCGAGCTAAACTGCAGAGGTGGGAGTACATTCAGATGAAACAGGCAGCCATCATTATTCAGGTAAATACTGTACATCACCTCTGTAATACAGTATTCACTGTCAATAAATAGGACTCTGTATATTGCAAGATGAAAGTGTGTACCTGTGTCTAAGTGTGTGTATTTGGGTGTAGCGCTCATGGCGAGACTGCAGAAAAAGACGCTGTCAAGCAGCGACTCTGATTCAAGCAGCATGGCGAGGATTCAAACAGAGAGCTGAATACCTGAACCGGCGAGCCTCTGCAACTAAAATCCAGGCTCTGGCCCGAGGCCAGTCTGCACGAAGAAGGTGAAATTATAAAGAGCATATATACATCATATGCAGTCAGAGGTGGTTTTGATCTTTTGTATTTTAATTTAGTATGATATTTTTGTTTGTTTTTAGGTACAACTCTCTAAAGGAAGAGAAGTTGAAAAGAGAAGAGGAAGAAGCTCAACGAAGGAAAGAGGAGGAGGAAGAGGCAGCCAGACGAGACCAGGAGGCAGCAGAGGTGGCCCGAAAAGCACAAGAGGAGGCAGCCAGACAAGAGAGGGAGGCAGCTGAAGCTGCCAGAAGGGCACAAGAGGAAGCAAAGAAACAGAGAGACAAAGAAGAGGCAGCTAGAAGAAAGAAGGAGGCAGAGGAAGAGGCAACAAAGCTTGCTGAACAGAAGAAAAAGAAGGCAGCATCAGAGCTGCAACTTAATAATCAGGCTACCTTAAAAATGGATGGACAGAATGATGTCATTGATAAGGTGGAGAACTCCAAGGAAAAGGAAAGTTTGCAGACTGAGGCTGGTCCTCGGCATGAAGCAGAGTTTCAGGTTACTCAAGTAACACCTGAAAACAATAAGAGTTTGGTTGTTTTAGAGAAGCACAATGAAGACACAGGAGCTGTCCAAAAAGCTAACAAAGCCTGTGATATTGCATTACCAGGAAAAAGTAGTCAGAATACAGTCAGTGATACCCCAACAATTACTGTTACTGCCCTCCCTAAAACTTCTCCCAGTGTTTCTGCAGAGGAAGATGTAAAAAGCCCTCAGACTGGCAGCCCATCAACCATCACCATTCATTCTGATCCAGGCAGGTCCAGAGCTCCACCAATGGGGAAACTTCCTGCCTCTCGAAGTCAGGAAAAGAGGGAGCTGAGAAGACAGCGCGGATTAGAGCATAGCCAGAGGGAGAGTGTGCGTGCAGCTGCAGCTGGTAAAGATGAGAGTTGTAAAGAACTTGACCACTATACCTTCATATCCCAGAAAATTGACAAGCCTAAGAAAGAAGCTGAAAATGAAGAAGAGAAGGTAAAGAAAGGAACTGCAGCTGGTCCAGTCAGACCCTCTACTCTACCCTTAGAAGTGTCAGAGTCTAAGGAGCCCAAACATACTCCAAGCACCAAGGATCTATCAAATCGGGGAAAAAGCAACACCCAGCCTGAGATATTACTGAAAGAGGCCAGACATCAGGAGGATCAGAAAACTCGCATTTTGAAGTATGGCTCATTTTATGCAGTGTTTTTAAATGTATAGTGTGTAGTTATTTACCCTATTATTTATGCTTAGAAAGTGACATACATCTGTGAAATAGTGCTTCAATTTAAGTAAATTTATAGTAATTACGTCTTTTCAAATTGGGAATGAAATTTGTACGTTATTATGAAGAATTCTTCAAAGCAATTATATGCTGATGAACTAGAAGGTATAATCATTCACTGCTTGTTAGATTTTGTAATTTCTAACTTGGAATTATGTTTTTTTTTTTTTCCCCTGTGTTTTTCAGGACCTCCCGATCATTAGATGACGTATCAGAGTTTAAGACTTCAGAAGTCCCCACCGGTTTGCAGGTAGAGAGCTCACAATGCTTCCTTCTTTTCACTGAGAAACATTAGCTACCCAGATTAAACCATTACACAATGTGCAGTCGACTATGGCTTGAGTCTTGTTTGTATTTTGTTTCATTTTAGTGCTGTGCTATCACTTTCACAGCACTTTCTTGTAGTTGTCGCCAGGTTTTTAGTCCCACTGCTGCCTTCCCTTGAAGAAATTCTAACGAAGTAAACAAAAGAAAAAGCTGGAAAAAATCCTAGTATGCATAGAGATGAAACAAATGTTTTCTGTGACTGAACATAAGATTTCCGTTAATTTTGGTTCCATTGGCTAACAACAGCAAAGCAAGTTTAAAGATAGAATTGGTAAGAACTTAGAACTTTATTCTGTGACCTTTCCCCTTAAGTGAGTTGGCTTTTCTGTTTGGTGAATTTTAATACTTGTAACTATTTTTGTCTAGATAAAAAATAGAAAAGTCATGCAACCCCTACCTGCTATAGCAGAGCAAAATGGAGCCCAAGCTTCCTTGTGTTTGATTAAACATGCTTTTTAGTACTCATTTGTCCAATTTATTGGTATCCCCCAAAAAGTGTGGTTGCCTAATGATGAGTGGTTTTTCATTGATTATGTACAGTATGTATGATTTATTGTACATGTATATGTATATCAATTATTTCTCAATAATTGTTTTTTCTCTTTAATTAATAGTTACTGTTAAAACATATAATGTGCATATAAAAATAATCATTTTGAATACTGTTAATATCTAGTTTGCTGCCACTTTATTATCAAGCGTTACATATGGCTGATGATGAATTCCTTCTCTGATCAATTACTAAAATAGTAACATTGTCAATAATAATTAAAACTATAAAGTTGGCGTCTAAAAGGTGGTGGTTTCTGAGACGCGCAAGCTTTTTTTTTTCCTTTCCTTTTTTTTTTTTTTTTAAAGGATGGATTCTGTTTTTGTCCTTACAAATAAAAAAAAAATGCAAAAAGGCCATTCATAATCATGATGGTGGTGCTAACTACTTTCACATCGTAAATGCATTGTGTCTTTGATTATAAATCTGATCACATTTCATCACATCAATAGTGCTATAAGTATTTGACATTATTCTCTATCTCTCCACAGCCCATGCCTCATATTTTGGAGGGTCCACCTGGAGGAAGAGGAAGCAGCATGAAAAGGTCACCACAGGACGATGGCCCTTACACCCATCCTCACACTCCTGAGAGGTGCGACCTGAAAATTAAGAATTTTAAACCTGATTTTAAAGAAATAGGTTTAGACTGGTAGCAGGACTGTCAAAGCGGTAAACAAGTGGCTGATGGAAAAGATTCTGCTCCAGTTTTGTGGTGTTAAATTCTTTACCATATACAGTTAAAAGTGTCTCAACTGGTGTTGATCTGTCTATATATTATTTTGGGAAAGTGTTGATGAGCAGGAATTTTGGACAAGTGGTGCTGTTTTTGCTTCCGTAAGTTCAGGAGATAAATTTATCTGGTAACATGTAGATAACCAAAGAATTTGAGTCAATTTTAACCTTGGGATTTTTGCAGTGTTGTAGCAACTCCTATGTGTCCAGTAATTTTAACCAGTTAAATTGATAAACAACCTCATTACTTAAGCATGAAATAAATGTTTAAACACTTCCAGTTAAAGCAAATAGTTCAGTTCTTAGCTGTGTCCTTGTTGTGAGCCATCATGGCTGACAAACTCTTATCACACAGGAAACCTGAGTCATCTGGCTCATGGGAAATCGCCAGCCCTGCTTGTGCTTATCTGACTTGCTCATGAGTCCAACGTGAATTTTTCCCCCTGCTTTTATAGCTGCTATGGGAACAGGGATATTCCTTCAATTCTTTGCATCATCAAGTACTTGGAAAAGACAGGCATGCTTATAAGGGCTCGTACCTCAACTTGTTTTTTTTGGCTGGCGTGGCAAGACTCCATATTTATTTGTTTTTTGTTTGTTTGGGATGGGTTTCTCTTCTTAAAAAAAGGACATCAGCATTTATGGGAAGTGTCCAAGTGCCTGTAAATGACCTACTACTATGAAAATAATTAGAACAATACACAATAGAACAATACTCAATAGTTTAATAATATAAACCTGTGATTAGTAGTTAATGTTAAATGTATTCAGTGTTAAATGTATTCAGTGTGGTTTGTGTTATAGACCAACAGGCTTCTTGAGGAAGATACTGAAGAAACGTCCTCATAAAGAGGCTCAGACACCAGAAGATGGAGACCTGACGATGGCAGCTGGATTATGTGAAAAAGAGAGCACCTACTGTAACTTGCCTTTTTTCCCTTTTTTTTAAATGAAATCTTTAATATAGGTGTATGATTACTTAAAATCATTTATTCAACTGCTTTTTGATGTCGTAATTATCTGGCATCATTAAGACTAAGACAAAATTCTTGGTGAGTCATATAAGATTTTTTTTCTCTCTGCCACTCACAGGCATCGCCTCTTCACGCACACATCATGCAGAACATCACAGTGGACGTCCGAGTCGAAATCCCACGATTAAGATCAGCCGTGCCACGCGGGTCACAGAGCAATGGAATGCCTCGTTGGACCGAGAGATCACCAATGCCAACGAGCTCCGGCATCTTGATGAGTTTCTGGGAAATCAGGTCTCATAATCAACATTGAATACAGACCATAATGCATCAAACAATTATGCAGAGTGTGCATTTTATTGCTATTGCTTGGTTTTTACTATTTTCTGTGTGGTACAGGTGAATGATCTGCGCTCGAGAGGGAAGCAGCTGTCTGCGACAGAGGACATCTTTATAAAAGCCACTATGCAGTTCAGAGAGAACATCAAAAGCATGTACTCTCTCTCAGTAAGTGCATGTAGGCTGGGTAACTTAACAGCTGATGACACTAAAAGAATAGATAATCTCAGTTTAAATTATTAACATAGTTTTCTTTTATTTATTGCCAAAAGCATTGAAACGGGGGCAAAATTAGGAAAATGTAGCTCGGTTTACTGAAGCATCATGCATTTAGATACTCAGCCTCAACAAACATTGTAAACCTCTCACTTTCCTTTCCTTGCCTGACGTCACACACAGGGACTTTATCACTTAGATTAACCTAAAACAAGTCAATTTAAAGAGATTCAGCCCATTGTTTATCATTAAGCAGCTGTCAGAACTACCCATCTGGAACCTTTGATACTAGTGCAGGGTTAAAAAAAAAAAAAAAAAAGCCCAGATCCTGTTTATAAATGGGCAGAGATTTTGGGCGGTACTGCTTCTCTATTGTGTGCTTGCATGTTGAACAAGTAAAAATACTTCCAAGACTGTTTTTTTGTTTGTTTTTGTTTGTTTTTTTCCCCTGATACTAATGTCACTTGGTGGGGAATACATTTGGAGGGGATGTGGAAATAAATACATATAGAACATTACACTGATCTGTACAATTAAATAGATGTGTAGCAAGTCAATAAATAAATTCAGTTCTGTCTGCTTTCATGGTCATTTCAATTACCTTTAAGCCTCAGCATCACTAGATTGAAGATTATATAGGACTGATTAAAGTTATACTTGAATATTTGCAGTCAATTACAGACCACACCTTTCTTCCTTTTCTCCTGCAGAAGCCTCACATTGGATATAAGGGTCTGATGAGGAGCTACCAGAATAAAGTCATCAGTTTAGCTGACGAGCAGCAAAAGAGTGAAGTGCAGCTAGTTGTCAATCTGTTCCAGTCCGTGCTGGACGGGTTTATAAGAGGGGAGATCAAAAGAGAGGAGGCTGAACCTGTGAAGGTAGAAGGAGATAAACTCTGCAGTTCACTGCAATCTCTACAGCACTACAAAATATAATATGCTATATAGCATTGTCAGTTAAATTTAATTAGTTTCTTTTTCTTGTTTTGGAAGTACAAACAAGGATAGCATCTTTTTTCTCTTTTTGTCTTAGCCTCCAAAAGGTCGGAAAAAGCGGCGGAAAAAAGACAAGAATGTAAGCGCTGCTGCCTACATTCACTTCTCACATATTTCTCACATGCCCTTTCTGGGTAAAAAAAAAAAAAAATGTGTGTGGACGTGGACAAAATTGTTGGTACCCTTCGGTCAATGAAAGAAAAACTCACAATGGTCACAGAAATAACTTTAATCTGACAAAAGTAATAATAAATAAGAATTCTATGAATGTTAACCAATGAAAGTCAGACATTGCTTTTCAACCGTGCTTCAACGGAATTATAAAAAAAGAATGAACTCATGGAACAGGCCTGGACAAAAATGATGGTACCCCTAACTTAATAGTTTGTTGCACAACCTTTTGAGGCAATCACTGCAATCAAACGATTCCTGTAACTTCCTTTCCTTTCCTTCGCTTCCTCTGGTCCATGTTGAGTGTGGTACATATCACTGGTACAGGTAGTCACCGTGTTGTTTGGTGACATGGTGTGTATCACACTAAACATGGACCAGAGGAAGCGAAGGAAAGAGTTGTCTCAGGAGATTCGAAAGAAAATTATAGACAAGCATGTTAAAGGTAAAGGCTATAAGACCATCTCCAAGCAGCTAGATGTTCCTGTGACTACAGTTGCACATATTATTCAGAAATTTAAGATCCATGGGACTGTAGCCAACCTCCCTGGACGTGGCCGCAGGAGGAAAATTGATGACAAATCAAACTGATGGATAATCCGAATGGTAACAAAAGAGCCCAGAAAGACTTCTAAAGAGATCCAAGGTGAACTTCATGCTCAAGGAACATCAGTGTCGGATCGCACCATCCGTCGTTGTTTGAGCCAAAGTGGACTACATGGGAGACGACCAAGGAGGACACCATTGTTGAAAACAAATCACTAAAAAAGCCAGACTGGAATATGCCAAACTACATGTTGACAAGCCACAAAGCTTCTGGGAGAATGTCCTATGGACAGATGAGACAAAAATGGAACTTTTTGCCAAGGCACATCAGCTCTATGTTCACAGATGGAAAAATGAAGCACATGAAGAAAAGAACACTGTCCCTACTGTGAAACATGGAGGAGGCTCTGTTATGTTCTAGGGCTGCTTTGCTGCATCTGGCACAGGGTGTCTTGAATCTGTGCAGGGTACAATGAAATCTCAAGACTATCAAGGGATTCTAGAGAGAAATGTGCAGGCCAGTGTCAGAAAGCTGGGTCTCAGTCGCAGGTCATGGGTCTTGCAACAGGACAATGACCCAAAACACACAGCTAAAAACACCCAAGAATGGCTAAGAGGAAAACATTGAACTATTCTAAAGTGGCCTTCTATGAGCCCTGACCTCAATCCTATTGAGCATCTTTGGAAGGAGCTGAAACATGCCGTCTGGAAAAGGCGCCCTTCAAACCGGAAACAACTGGAGCAGCTTGCTCATGAGGAGTGGGCCAAAATACCTGCAGAGAGGTGCAGAAGTCTCATTGACAGTTACAGGAATCGTTTGATTGCAGTGATTGCCTCAAAAGGTTGTGCAACAAACTATTAAGTTAGGGGTACCATCATTTTTGTCCAGGCCTGTTCCATGAGTTTGAGTTTTCTTCTTTTTTTATATATAATTCCGTTGAAGCATGGTTAAAAAGCAATGTCTGACTTTCATTGGTTAACATTCATAGAATTCTTATTTATTATTACTTTTATCAGATTAAAGTTATTTATGTGACCATTGTGAATTTTTCTTTCATTGACCGAAGGGTACCAACAATTTTGTCCACGTGTGTGTGTGTGTGTGTGTGTGTATATGTATATATATGTATATATATGTATATATATGTATATATGTGTGTATATATATATATATATTTATATATATATATATATGTGTATATATGTATATATATGTATATATATATGTATATATGTGTATATATATATATATATATATATGTGTGTGTGTGTGTGTGTGTGTGTGTATATAATATCCTGAAACGACCCTCTCCATCCATGCTCTATATGTTTAGATGGAGAGCCCACTGGACCATGTCTTTAGCAACTTCCAGGTGAATATAATGCAGTCATGTGACCAGTGCTCCTCATACATCTGGGTAATGGAGAAAGCCTACATGTGCAACTGTGAGTATATGGCCTGCAGCCATTAATTTTAACAAAAAATCTGACATTTTACATCACAGTCTTGTTTATGGAGACTCCGGTCTAAATATTGTGGTCCTAGTATTTTGAAGTTGTCAAATTTTACTATTCATTATTTAATGGAATTATAACCTAGTGTTTGTGTTTCAGATTGCAAGCTGGTTTGCCACAAGAAGTGTTTGTCCAAAATCGTCACAGATTGTACTACATACTGCTCAAAAAAGGTACATCTTACAGTATGATCACACCAGCATCAGTGTGGCCCTTTAAATGTAGATTTGACAAATGGTTTCCTACAATATAGCCTATTTGTCAATGCTGAAGCAAATCAAGGGGTAATATTAATGCTCTTATTCTAATCTGTTATTGTTTCCATGATAATCCCTCATTTATACAGAGGTCTCTCCATGTAAATAGATTAGAAACTGTGTGTAATAGTTGGTATGGTGATGATAACTTCAAAAGATATTTATTTAGATGTACATTTATTCATCATGGAATGAGTCTCCAGTCTCAGTGTTTTGTAACAGTCAGATGTAAAACTGTAACTTAAGTTTCTTAACATCTTCAGCTCAGAGGAGTTTACACATTTGCAGTTTCATGGTAAAATGACAAGCTGTTTAAAGTTGCTGTAACAAAAGTGAGAACATGATATTTCATAACATTAAATTTAACAAAATATTTTACATTTTTTGTAATCAAATTCCTGTTGTTAAAGGAAAAAAACTGCTTGCTGTTCAATTCCATTATAGGTTATTTTCTAAATACAGAACCGCAGTTAATTCCTTACATGCCATCTTCACTCTTCTCTCCTGTCTCTTCATGGCTGGTCCAGAATGAAGAGGACTCCGGTTCTCAGCACTTTGGTGTGCGCGTGTGCCGCCTGGTCAGTGACAAGGTCCCGATCCCCATGGTTCTGGAGCTGATGCTAGAGCACGTAGAGATGAATGGCCTCTATACTGAGGGCATCTACAGGAAGTCTGGCTCAGCCAACCGCATGAAGGAGCTCCGGCAACTTCTAGAAGCTGGTAAGACCATAAGCATCAGTATGTATGTCTAAACGTATAAACAATGTGGTGGCCATTTCATGTGGTTCATGTGTGACAATGATTCCTCATACTTTACAATTTGAGTCCTGGAATATGCCATGTCATCACGGAAGAAACATTCCATTGATGTGATAACCTGGTCATTCAGTACATTCAGGTTATCAGCTGATTTCATTTTATTGCCACGTAACGTTGCTGAGCCCTTGTACAGAGGCTTGTACACCGGCCGCTTTGCATGATGGGTACATCTCTCTGTAATAAGGGTCAGTCCGGTCTCATCAGACCCCATCAACTTTTTCCATTGCTCGAAAGTCTAAATTGCTCCAAATTTAAATGATGTCTGGTTTTGGTGACTGTACTTCAAGATGCATAAAAATTTCTTTAGATTAGGGCCTCCGACTTGCGCAGTGGTAAAGTGCTTGCCCGATCATCCAGAGATCTCGGGTTTGGTTCCCGGGTGATGCTGTAACCTCTCACAGTCGGAGGTCTAGAGAGAGCTGATTGGCCGAGCTCTCTCACAGGGGAGTGATGAGAGGTACTTGGCGCTCCCACATTAATCACGGCTTTACAGCCAATCAGGGGCGCCTGTGAGCTCACGCAAGCGAAGGAGCTGATGGCGCCGAGTTATGAGAGTGTGTTATGCCGCCCCTAACAGTGCGTGAGTGAGCAATTTGAAAATATGTGGTGGCTGGCGTAGTCTTCGGCCCTCCTGACTGAGTGGTAGTTGTGGCCTTAATGTGGAAGCCCCCTAGTGACGGTGAGGAATTGGACATGACTAAATTAGGGAGAAAACCAGGTGGAGGAACATTTCTTGAGATTGACTGACCATTTCTTAAAGTAATGATAAACTGTACACTAGTTGTAGTAGCTCTAATAGGGCTATTGACTCTGTACTCACCTTTCCTCTGCATAGGAAAATTGATGGTCTAAAGTGCGTTAAGAAGGAAAGAAATATTCCAAATTTACTCTTGGCAAGGCACACCTACAAACTGAACCATTCCGGGTGACTACCTCATGAATCTGATGACAGAATGTCATGAGTGTGCCAAGTTGTCATTTAAGCTAAATACACAGATACTTTAAGCAATCTATAATATAAAAAAATATTGTTTAACATTTTGTTTACTACATAATTCCATACGTGTTCTTTCATAGTTTGGATGTTTTCAGTATTAATGTATAAGTTGTATATTAATGTATAAGGGGAAAAAATTAACATGTTCCATGATCATATCCTTGTTCTTTAGAATTGGGCCCGATGGGTGGATGCTCATTTTTTGAACATAAATCAATGTCTGCCATCTTTTCACCTCAATTATCTCAATTATTTTCACCTTTGTCTCCATTGTTATTGCTTGTCTCAATCACTGCTGCTTTTACACTTGGGTCCAGGCATCGCGGGATGCACCCTGCACCAGCATGTGACAATGTACTCCGGACATTTTATCTAATACTTTGCCTTAATATACAGTATATACATGTAATATACAGTTTGTATATGCAATATATTGTGCAATACCACAGATATTCTTTTACTTATTTGATAGAATCCCACACCCTACTCCATTTGTTGTTAACCTTTTTTTCTTTTTTGTCTTGTCATTGTTTTGTTTTGGAAACGCTGTCACTAAAACAAATTTCTTGTACGTGCAAGCGTACTTGGCAACAAAACTCATTCTGATTCTAACTTTATCTAAAGTTTCACGATTGGACATGTTAGAATGCATATTCGTATTTTCGAAAGTTTGTAACTCAAATGTTCGTAAGTAGGGGACTTACTGAAGTTAAACCGTTGAAGCTAAAAAAAAAAAGCTGGTCAGCTTTCATGTAATTAGTGATGTAGTGAAATAAAATTTTGTAAGGTTAAGTATCTTGCACTTTGTTTTACGGTAAGTTGTACTTCATTCATCATCAGCCAAATACACTCTCTGTTCGGTAATCAGAGAGTTAATCACATATGAGAAATCCAAAAAGAAGATCAGATAAAGTTTAAGTTTTGACTCCAGCGTGTTATTCACTTGTACCACTTCAGCGCTGTTATATCAGTGGGGATAATATTAACTAAACCATTTTGATTTTATTTATGACGCGGATTAAATTTCTGGCAAATATCTAAGTACCGCTAAGTTTCATTAAATTCTGTCCAGCGGTCGTTAAGACGCATCCACAGTGTGTCGCATGCGCATTACGCTGTCAAAACTTGCAATTCATGATCTGGCACATAACTGCTCATAACATCCCTTCTGCTCAACATTTTAATTTCATTTATGGCCAGTTTTGCATGATACTGTAACACGGACTTAGTAACGTACAGACAGACATTTTGGTTTCAGGTCCTCCAATGTATGAAATGTAAAGATATAATTGAAAGAGTGAGTTCTGACCAATGTACAGACAACCTTTACTTATATAGATAAAGGAAAACCACTGAAGGAGAAGGGGTGTCCAAACTTTTGAATGGTAGAGTACTCTCACTAAATATGCATGAATGAGTATTGTATCTCAGGTGTGAGAAGCTTCTTTGGATTAGAATATTCAGAGTGCAAGTGTATAATATTATGTGTTGGTGTGCTGTTTTATAGTTTGGTTTGTGTTTGCAGATCCTAATACAGTTTGTTTGGAGGACTACCCCATCCACACTGTAACTGGTTTGGTGAAACAGTGGCTGAGGGAGCTCCCTGAACCCCTAATGACATTTAATCATTATAACGACTTCCTTCATGCAGTAGGTGAGTTTTAAATCTCCCCTCCTTCACTATTCACTTTGGCTCTTTTTGTAGTGCACCACCCTGAGGCAGGTAAATAACACTTGAGGAACAAATACTGTGTGTTTTAAACCAGTGCATAAATAGATATGTAAATAGAATCAATAGTGGGGTTTTCTGCATCCAAGGGTGAAATGTATAGATACTGAAACTTTCTTTCATTACTTCTTATCTAATTATTCTATCTTCCTCGGTGTTCTATAAGTGTTTGCTTTCCTGTATTGCGCTAAATATTGTTCAATTTTTTCTTTGTCAGAATTACCTGACCAGCAGGAACAGATTCACACTATCTACAGGGTTATAGAAGAGCTGCCTACAGCTCACTACCAGACTCTTGAGAGACTAATTTTTCATCTAGTCAGGTACTTCAGCATCTTTTTAATTAACCAACCATTGGTGTAAAATGTTTTTTACCCATATATTATTTCATGGTTTATGTACAGGTTAAACACACTAGACCAGTGTTTCTTAATTCTTCAGTTTCTTCCAGAAACAGGGAAGTGATCACTTAGACATATTCTGTGTGCAATTTAAAACATTTTAAAACATTATTGTGAATGCCCATCACTCACTATATATCTGTATGTATACATATACCCATTGTGTACAGACATATCACTTAGTCAACTTTGCTTACTTATAATCTAAAATATATGTTTATGTAAATATTTTACTACACAGATGTCCATATTCTATATCCAGATTGTATAGTGTACATTTTATACTGTTATTATTCTATTTTTTTTTTCTATTTTATTTTACTTTATTTTGTTATTTGTTAATCTTTAACTTTGTACTCCCCACTTACTGCCATGGCAAAAAAAATTCCCACTTGTGGGACTAATAAAGGATTATCTTATTTTATCTTAAAACATTCAACCTATGTTTTTCTTTTCAATTTAATTACTGAGAATCACTGGATATTAGCATCATCAATTGCTTTAAAACCATCATTTACATTTCTCAGTAACATTACATGCTGATGATGGAAACGAGTGCTTATTACTGGTTATTGCTGCTTATTGCGAGTGCTTAAGGCAGAACAGGAATGTTCCAGTACATTATCTGTTTGTAGCTGCAGTTAAGAAGCATTGTTTTACTTTAAAATTGTTTCAATAATTTTATTTAATAATTAAAAATGTTAACCATTGCCACCATTGCAATCTCACTACCCTACTAGCAGCATGACCCAGAGAGTTTTAGACTATTTATTGCATGTCATGTAATAAACTTTTTTTTTTCCTCCAGGGTATCAAGGGAGGAGAAGAGTAACCGCATGACCCCAAACTCTCTGGCCATTGTTTTTGCTCCTTGCATCCTGCGTGGTCCTGACAGTGCTGACCCGCTCCTTAGCATGAAAGACGTTGCCAAGACAACCACGTACGAGTCCCTGTATTTTGCTGTTTGTCTTTCTACAGTCGTGGCCAAAAGTTTTGAGAATGACACAAATATTAGATTTCACAAAGTTTGCTGCTAAACTGCTTTTAGATCTTTGTTTCTGTAATGTACTGAAATATAATTACAAGCACTTCATACGTTTCAAAGGCTTTTATCGACAATTACATGACATTTATGCAAAGAGTCAGTATTTGCAGTGTTGGCCCTTCTTTTTCAGGACCTCTGCAATTTGACAGGGCATGCTCTCAATCAACTTCTGGGCCAAATCCTGACTGTTAGCAACCCATTCTTTCATAATCAATTCTTGGAGTTTGGCAGGATTAGTGTGTTTTTGTTTGTCCACAAACATTAAGATCTGGGTAGTTTCCAGGCCATGGACCCAGACTTTCAATGTTTTGGTCCCTGAGCCACTTAGTTATCACTTTTGCCTTATGGCACGGTGCTCCATCGTACTGGAAAATGCATTGTTCTTCACCAAACTGTTGTTGTTGTTGTTGGAAGGTGTTTTGGTACCATTCTTTATTCATGGCTGTGTTTTTGGGCAAAATTGTGAGTGAGCCCACTCCCTTGGATGAGAAGCAACCCATCACATGAATGGTCTCAGGATGCTTTGCTGTTGGCATGACACAGGACTGATGGTAGCGCTCACCTTTTCTTCTCTGGACAAGCCTTTTTCCAGATGCCCCAAACAATCGGAAAGAGGCTCCATCCGAGAATATGACTTTGCCCCAGTCCTCAGCAGTCCATTCACCATACTTTTTGCAGAAGATCAATCTGTCCCTGATGTTTTTTTTGGAGAGAAGTGGCTTCTTTGCTGCCCTTCTTGACACCAGGCCATCTTCCAAAAGTCTTCGCCTCACTGTGCGTGCAGATGCGCTCACACCTGCCTGCTGCCATTCCTGAGCAAGCTCTGCACTGGTGGCACTCCGATCCCGCAGCTGAATCCTCTTTAGGAGACGATCCTGGCGCTTGCTGGACTTTCTTGGACGCCCTGAAGCCTTCTTAACAAGAATTGAACCTCTTTCCTTGAAGTTCTTGATGATCCTATAAATTGTTGATTTAGTTGTAATCCTAGTAGCCATAATATTCTTGCCTGTGAAGCCATTTTTATGCAACGCAATGATGGCTGCACGCATTTCTTTGCAGGTCACCATGGTTAACAATGAAAGAACAATGATTTCAAGCATCACCCTCCTTTTAACATGTCAAGTCTGCCATTCTAACCCAATCAGCCTGACATAATGATCTCCAGCCTTGTGCTCGTCAACATTCTCACCTGAGTTAACAAGACGATTACTGAAATGATCTCAGCAGGTCCTTTAATGACAGCAATGAAATGCAGTGGAAAGTTTTTTTCGGGATCAAGTTCATTTTCATGGCAAAGAAGGACTATGCAATTCATCTGATCACTCTTCATTACATTCTGGAGTATATGCAAATTGCTATTATAAAAACTTAAGCAGCAACTTTTCCAATTTCCAATATTTATGTAATTCTCAAAACTTTTGGCCACGACTGTACATACATTTCTGTCCAAAGATAATTGAGAATAATTATACTAGGGGTGAGAGGGATCCATGTTTTTCGCCCTAGTTTTTCCTAGAGTTTGTGTTCGTTGTACAGGTGCATAGAGATAATGATGTGTGTTTGTGTACATGTTGTACTGCATAGGTGTGTGGAGATGCTGATAAACGAGCAGATGAGGCGATACATCGAACGGCTGGAGGAGATCGAGCAGCTGGAATATGCGGAGGCGCTGGCAAAGAACCAACTCAAGCTGAAGAGAAGCAACACTGTGAGTGTAAAGAGGACACACAATACAAACCTGTTGTATTTTTGTCTTTAACTCTGTGTCTCTTTCACTGGGTTATTTGTCTCTGTTTGGTGTCTTTCTATAGCGGCTTCTGTCTCGCACTTACTGGTTGCTCTGTCTGTCTGTTTCTTTTTGTCTGTTTTTCTATTCTTTAGTCTTGCTCTCTTTTGCTGTCTCTGTTTTTGCTATTAGATATTTGTCTCTTTCTATCTCTGTGTGCGCGTCTGTGTCCGCACGTCTGTCTGTGTGCGCGCGAGTCTGTGTCCGCACGTCTGTCTGTGTGCGCGCGAGTCTGTGTCCGCACGTCTGTCTGTGTGCGCGCGAGTCTGTGTCCGCACGTCTGTCTGTGTGCGCGCGAGTCTGTGTGCGCGCGTCTGTCTGTGTGCGCGCGCGTCTGTGTGCGCGCGTCTGTCTGTGTGCGCGCGTCTGTCTGTGTGCGCGCGTCTGTCTGTGTGCGCGCGCGCGTCTGTCTGTCTCTATTTTCTGTCTCGGTTTCTACTTTTTTTTTTTTTTTTTTTTACTTCTCGAATCTCTCTAACTTTCTCTCTTCCTCTCTCTCTCTGCACTGTATATGTATAGCTGTGAGTACTGCGCTGTCAGTATGTGATGCAATCTCTCTCTGCTTCTGTGTCGGTTTCTGTAGAGCTGGCCTTTACCTCTAAGGTTTACTTCTCCTTATAAAGGAGTGGCGGTATGTATGTTCAAAATGGAGTCCCATGTACCCACTCATCCTGTGTGTATATGTGAATCTGTGTGTGCAGATTCTCGCACACTCATTTCCACTTGCTGCATGTGTACTGTACTCTTCTTGCATGTGATTTTGGTTTATGGGTTGTCTTCATTGCATTGCATGAATTCTCATTTTATCATTCATGTTTGTCACGTGACGTTCTTAAATCGCCTTGTTTTTATTCTTAATGGAAATTTCTCTACTGAAAAAGGAGTTAATAGTTCTTTCATTAGTGGATGTTTTCCATTCATTGGCCTGAGGGTTTTTAGTTTGTGTGTGTGTATAAGACATCACTAACAGCTTCAGTCTTACTGCATGGGTTATAAACCTTGTGCTGTCTACCCTTTACATTTACTAACTGGAATGGAGTGACCTCTGTGAATAAATTAACTTGATTGTTCTAGTAATAAATGTACTTTTTGTACCCTGTATGGTAGCACAGTTTTCAAACTCATTAAGTTCCCTTGCCTCATTTCACTTGTTTCATCCAAACAGCCTACAGTAATTATAATTCAACTTTTTCACACTAGACCAGTAATATCTAGAATAAACAGCAGACCCGCAGTGTAGGTTGTTTTTAGATGCACTTCTGGTGGAACAAAAAGTGCAGGGCTGAAGTAAATTGACCTGGGTCAATGTTTTTGACGTCTTAGAAATAGTTGGAAAGTTAGAACTAACTCTGTGCATCTGTGTCTGTACTCAAGGTGAAGGAGAAACCCTCTGACCTGCGTGCTGTTCCTGAGAATGAACCACTTGACTCGGACACCGAGGCTGAGAGGAACTTGATGGAGCGAATCAAGTCCATCAAACAGGAAAAGTAGGATTAAACACGGTTCTGTCTCTCTTCTAAGAGACAAATAGACAGACCGATTGAAAAAGAGACAGACAAAGGGAAACGGGCAAATCATCATTCAAGCCAAGAGAGGGAAACAAAGAACACTCTTTATTTCCCTCTCTTGTCTCAGTGACTTTCCCTGTTTCCTTCTTTGTCTGTCTCTCTTTCAATCTTTTGAATCTATTTGTCTCTATTTCCCTTCCTCACTCGCACATTCATGAATGCAACATTTTTACTTTGATGCTGAGAAGTCAATGAAACTTTGTGGTAAACAGGTTTTTGTACAAGTCAGTCAGGTTACCCGTACAATGTTTTCTAATATTCCTTTTGAAATGATTTTTGTTAATTGATGTGTGTATATGTGTGTGTGTGTGTGTGTGTGTGTTACAGAGAGGATCTAGTGTGCAGGCTGCCAGATATGGAGCAGCCAGGTTCAGATCAGGAGAATCTGGACTCAGAGGCCTCGGCTAGTTCAGAGAGTTTGTTAGATGACCGCACTCCCAGTTCGGACATGGAAGGTCAGTATTAAGGTACAGACATTTACACTTTTTATTCTCTGGATTCTGTCTTGGCGTGACGAGTCACAGTGTCATTTATGGTGCAGGTGTGGAGAGGCCGCTGCTGGTGCCGTTAAAGAGAGTGGCAGTGACGGCTGCTCTCTAACAGGTTGTGATCAAATCATATGTGCGCGTGTGGGGGTGTGAAAAGTTGCGTACGTTATTGATGCATGTGTATTTTACTAGGGGTTGGTTGATGTATTGACATAAGAGAGCATGGTGCTGAAGTCTGTAGGCTTAAATGAACTTTGTGTAAACAATTGTGAATGTTGGGGCTGTCAATATACACTGCCTGACCAAAAAAAAGGTTTCACACTTTAGCTTTGATTACAGCACATAATATGGTGGCCAGTTCATGTGTGTTGAACTTCCAGAACCACTCCTTCACAATTTGAGTCCTCGAATATGCCTGCGCAATCAGGGAATAAAAAACGACATGGATTCATGGACTTCCATTCCGCCCATTGTTCTGAACTCATCAGACACCACATGACCTTCGTTCATTGCTCCAAAGTCCAATCTTTATGCTTCCTAGCAAATTGAATAGCCTCACTAACAATTGGTTTGCGTATGGCCACATAGTTTTTTTTAATCCAAATACTGTTACCATGCAACTTCACCAAGTGCTTCCATCATCCAATCTCCATTCATAACTTTTTTTTTCCAACCACATTTGACGGTTAAGCACTATCCTTCCATGTTTGATAAGGCTTTGTAACAGTTCTAATAATTTCAAATCTCCTTGATGCAGCCCGATTATCTGACACTTTTGATATGGTGGCTTTTTTTTGGCCAGGCAGTGTACGTTTTAGTATTTGAATACATGCAAGTAATGCATACTGAAATACCTTTTTACATACAACAAAATGTTTCCTAAAGTTTTTAGCCAAATAATTGTTCTTGCCAGATATATTGCCAGATATTGTTCTTCAACATAAAGTAACATTTTATGGTTATTGCGAATCAAAACTCTATGATAATAAAAATCCGTATCATGATGTTACAGGTAAATAATCAGTTACATGGTGGCATGATGAAGCGGTAATAGTACCACCCTATAATTATGTTTATTTAACATGTTTAGAAGTGTTTTATTCCTCCGTAACCATAGTTATTTGCCACCATGCTACTTATTTATTAAAGTGACGCATACTTTTTATCCATTTACAGTGACGTTTAATGCTTGTGGAACGTACCTGAAACAGGGTTTCTCTCTTAAAATTAAATAAGACAGAAAACGCAGCTTGTCATGTTACTATGAAAAGTCATGCATCAACGTATCTGTCCGGGAGCTGGATAACAAATACTGTAGGTACAGTACTCCAGTAGTTCATAAATTTTAATAGGGCAGTTTGAGTGTGAAACAAGCTTTACCGTATTAATGATTTTACATATTTTTAATCCGTGATCACTCTGTGAATGAGCTGTAACAGAATAATAATGTTGTAGAAACAGTAACATATTAGAATGAGCACATTAATATAAACCTGAGATTTGGCGGTCAGAGCTGCTGTTACAGAAAATTAACACATTATGACAAGTCAGAATCGAGTCGCACTGTAACGTAAAGATGAATACAGGGCTGCTAACCAATTTTTAATTTGGCCTTATTGCATTTAGAAAGCGTAAAAAATGTATTCAAAATGCAAATCCGTCTCTTTAAAGTAGGTTTAATAGTAAGTTTACAGCATGGCCTCATCATGACACAATTTTCACCTCGTGGTTTTTCATTGGTTTTATCTGTAGTGCTGTCTGTCCCTGGCCTTTTTAAATTCATATTTAAAGTAATTAAAATGGGGTGTGGTTCTTTGCTTTGCTTGAGGCATTTTTTGAGCTGGGTGCTTTTGCATAAAATGCATGGGGTCTCCAGTAGGCTTGATGATGATAGCATGAGTAGTTGCATGATGAGGTAGTTATTTTAATTTATTTTATTGCGCAGATGGGGCAGTGTGTGTTTCTCTTGTCTGAATTAATGTTTATTCTTCTTGCTGTTCAGGTAGGATGAAAGCCATACTGCAAACCCATAAGCATAAACCCATTAGCTCGTCCTCATTACCCCAGTTGACTTCATCAGGAAGCAAGGTCTCCCTCAGTCCCTCCTCTCCTGCATTCACATCTTCAAGAAATCAGCTTGAACGCCGGCATCCCATCATCCCCTGCACCCTGCGCATTCCTCGAGGCTCCTTCACATCCGTCCCGAGACGGCCACGGCCTGGACGCCGCAAAGACAGCATCCAGTCACTCTTCATCGCCTCTGGGACTGAATTAGATGCCTTAGCTTCTTCTGCATCATCTTCCTCCCTCCCGCAAGACCTTCTGGTCTCTTCCAGACGCTTCTCAGACCCTGACATTGGTCAATTCCAAGATGGTGTTTGATTAAACACCTTTATTAACGGTTCAACCAGGATGAGTGATCCTGTCCACCAAGCACTTTTTTTACTCATTATTATTAATATAGAATTTTAAATAGACTTTAAGTGCAGATACGTGGTGCAGCCTCATGGGTGCTATCATGACCTAAATTCTATGCTTCATATATATATATTTTTAATTTTATTCGACAGAGCATGTTGTTGCACCTTTCTTTTTTTTCTTTTTAAATAGGTTTAATTGTGCTTTTGGTTTCTTGTCAGTGCTCAATTTCATGTTTGTACTGTTTGTCCTGAGAAAAGTAGGAGGGCAAGGACATTTTTGGAAATGACTTCACACTTTAAACACTTACAAGTTACAAAAGCCAGAAATTTTCAATCCCGTTTTCCACCAACACATTGCTGGTGCAGATCCTGAGGACCAACCAACCTATTTTTAAGGAAGTTTTTAACAGGTTTCTTTATTATTTTTGGCTCTGAGGTTGTTTTACCTTTCAGAGTTAAATTCTTAATAAAATATACACAGCACAGAGAGAGAGAGCGCGCAGGATGTATGTAAGAGTATGGATTACTTTTAGCTATTTATTCGGAGTGTACAGTTGAGCATTTTGATGTACTTCTTGGCTAACAATTGATTCTGATCCTAACAGGGTCAATGATTTTATGGTTGCAATATAGTTTTTTTTTTTTTTTTTTGCAATATGTATTGGTTTTCTGGTATGTAAATATTTCAGTCTTCTTCACAGTTATCATGCTTCCAGATCAATCCTTGCTGTCTTGTTATGCTGGAAACGGTTCAACATTCATTTCCATGCAACTTATTGGTGAAATGGTTTTTCTATGGACTTTAATCTGTCTGTTTTTTATTAAAAATATAATTTTAATAGTGGAGCGAAAAACAGCATGAGACACTTTCCATCTAATTTAAGAGACCCAGACGAAGCAACATGAAACATTTCTGCACACGCATCAGCCCCCCCCCCCCAGACAATTAACCACAACCAGGATCTTGTAAGAAACAATAGGATGCTGTGCTCGATATCAGTTGGAACAACTGAGGAAAACTGTGTGTATTGTGTTTACTATGGTGTCACTTGTTTAACCTGCTGGTGTTTGTTGTGCCATGTTGAAGTCAAGCGAATGAGAAGAATGGATGATTACAGTCATGCTTGCTTTTTTTTTCTTGGTGTATTTGTACTCTTTAAGTGGTGAATGTTTCTGTTCTGCTTCTAAAGGACAGATCGAATGCATTATTTTCTTACAATACACTTTGTACTTGGCTGCAGATGTGCTTGATTTTCATTCTTCAAAGGTCTTGAATGGGGTCAGCATGTTTTTTTTGTTGTTTTTTATGCTTGCAGGGTTATCTCAGGATAAATATGGACTGAGAGGAGGTCTGATGCTCCTCATTTGTATGGTATTTGCAGAAGCACTAATGAAGTAGAAACATTGAGGGGTTTAATAAGTTCCACGATGGCATCTGGATCCAGGATGGAATTAGCGAGTAGTTTAGGAAAATTTTCTAAAAACTCATATTAGCAATCCTTATAAACTTGCAACATGACCTTTTATAGACTAATTAAGTTTAAACCAGTAAACTCTGTTTTAAGTAAGCAGCTACTGATTTCTCATTTTGCTATGGGGTCTACCTTGTGTTTAGAATCCTGAAATTTATTTTGACACCTCACATTATGACACTGGCAAACGGATAAAGATACTTGGCTGAGGCAAAAGCCAAATTCTTACAAGAATTGTTTAAAAACAAAAATAAGAGCCTCTTAATATTTAATGGGAATCCTGCATTTGTTGCTTCTGGATTCTGATTGGTCAATGTTTATAACTGCTATAAGACACTGCAGTCTAAAAAAACTCGTGCATGCTAATAATTTTACTGGATTGCCTTAAGATTTGATTATAGTGAACATTCACCAATGGTAAGAATTTAAACACTTAACAAAAGCTTCTGTTTCAGTGGGAAACCCACGTACATGTCTGCATGTCTTTCTGTACGGCATAACTTATTAATACAAAGGAATAAAAGTTTTGTAAAGTTGAGTACCATACGCCTTGTTTACACTAACCTGTGCTTCTTTCGTCGTCAGCCAAATACACTCCCTGTTTTACTTCCAACAGGAACAATAAACATACATTGATCTGTCCATACATCTTTGAAAATTTCAAAGATTTAGGCACTTTGTAGAGGCATTACGGTCGTTTCTGTGGCTTCCGCATACTCTGTGTATTTACGGTAAACTATCGCGTTGATTAGCTCTGTTGAGGGACGCGAGGCCACGCCCACTATATTCGTCCAAAAAGCGTTGGTTGCTGTGAGGTAATCTGACACAAAACCGTTCATAACGTCCCTTTTACGTAACGGTTTGATTTCATTTATCGCGCATGTTTAAATACCGAAGTATTGGCAAAGTTTCCATAAGTCCTGCGAGTTCTGACTAATGTACAGACAAAAGAATTATTTTATTTATATAGAGAGTAATGAATGCTGGTTGGAGAGGCCCCATGCATTGTTTTTCTCTATTGCCCCAACAGCCCTCAGAATCACCTCTGACATCAGGTTGAGTTTGAGGTTTTAGTAAGCTATAGAGCTCGGGTGCTCACACTCCTGCTAAATGATGTAGTGATAAATGTACTAGTGACCGTTGCTACCAAAACAGGGAGGTAGTCAAATGCTTCTTTTTAAATTAGTAACTGTTTCATGTGGGAACTTAATTCTGAATAACTTGACAGTTTATATGATTTATATGACAAATTGCTATGATTTTAATTTAAATTCAAATCAGTCTCACCGCTGGAAGAAAAAAAAAAAGAAAATCCTTCATTATTGTGCTATGAAGATACTCGAGAAGTTGTTCAGCTTTTTTGTTTCAGCGCTAAATCTATACTGCCACCTACTGGTTGGAGTTCCAAATTACTTTTTTTTTTTTTTTTACTCCTCGATATTCGACGTCTTAATATTCGTCGTACATTTTAATGAACTTTAAAATTGTGATGGCTAGAGGACTGGATCAAAGCAACTTAAAAACTGCAGATCCTGTGGGATGTTATCAGGCTGCAGCTGTCAGGACATACCAAAGCAAATCCAAGGAAGGAAAACCGATGAACTGGCGACACGGTGATGGGTGGCCAAGGCTCACTGATGCACATGGGGGAGTGAAGGCTGGTCCGTTGTAGTCCAGTCCAATAGAAGAGCTACTGTAACTCAAATTGAGGAGAAGTTTAATGCTGGTTGTGATAGAAAGGTGTCAGAACACACAGGTCACTACTGTTTCTCAATGTTAGGCAAGGTGGTCATAATGTTATGGCTGATCTGTGTGTATCCAGAAGCTTAGTAAATTAAGATAATTATCTTGATTTAGCGAAACTCGTGTACTGTAAAAGCGTGTTTTAAATGCAACAGATATCGACTTATTTAAAAAATACAAATAGACAAATAGAATCACTATAAACACATTCAGACTTGCATAAAAAGCATTTCATACTAACGAAACAGAATGAACAGTTTATGAACTGTTTTTGTGTATTTTTCTCAAATAAATAATCGCTGAATCTACATTTAAAATTATACCGGGAAAAAAAATGTGTGCGTGCCGTTGCAAAAGTTCTGCACTGTAAAAACCCGAGTCGTTCCTGAAAGCGCTGTGGTTTCAATATTGCGTCATATTCCTGCGACAGTCCAGACGATTCCGCTGGTTGCAATATGGCGGCGTCCAGGTTAGAAACCAATTTTATCCGGTTGTTGTCCCGCTGTGAAGCTATTGCTTCTGAAAAAAGGGGAGAGACGGAATGGAGGCTGGATAAGGTAATTTTTTTTAAAACATCCCTGACGAAAAGTTGTAGTTGTCGCTAATGTTTAACGTTATTTCCAGTTAGTCTGCGCGCTTGGGGTTTTTTTTGCAGGCGGTGTGAGAGCCACGTCGGCCAGCGTGAGAGTAAACAGGCCGGCCTCACACACGCTTCTCCCACTTTATACTGCTGTTACTCCACCTGCTCTAAGATGTTTACGCTTCTGTTCAGCTGGTCCGACTCTTCGCACACCAGGCTAGGATAAAGAACATGCTTACGATTATCTGTTTATTTATTGTATGAGTAATTCCACTTTGCTGTTGTACACGACACTGTTCATTATTACTCTTTACTTCAGCAGTAGATACAGAAGTACCTTATTTTCTGGAAAATGTAATAAATGATTCAGTACTAATTAGTCTGTGTAACTAGCCCAATGTTTTTAGCTAGTTTTCATAATAAACTATACATAGTAAACAACTCCTAGTTACTAGTTAAAATGTAGATATTAATAATGCACTAGATCAGGTGAATTCGTTGTTAGTTCATGCTCTATGTAGTGCACTTATGGAGGGAGTGTAGCTCTTTTTTCATCTGTGTGATTTCAGTGTCTTTCTAAGGTACAGCATCTCAAAAAAAAATCCTGGCCGATGTTATAAGGGACCGTGTGCTCTCTATGTCAGATTATTTCCTTTAATGCACAGGTTCCCAATCCTGTGTCCTGTATATGTAAAAAAAAAAAAAAAAATCTTATTCTTCCTTTGCACTTTCACTTCATCCCAATTAGTCAAAGTGTGTATAACGTTAACTTTTGAATCAGTTTCAGAGAAAAGGTGATGTCCGAACTCTTCTCTCTACATTACAGATCTCTTTTTTTTCATAGCAATCCTCTGCATTAATGAGATTCTGCCTCATTGTCATTTGCTTTGAGTAAATACGTATTAATCCAGGTTTGAGATTTGGGTCTGCCTATTGCTGGTTGTTAGTTGTCTTTATGGAAAATAATTGCAAATGTGTTCATGTTCAAGTACGTAGGTGCCTTAGAAGACATGCTGGTGGCATTGAGAAAGAGTCCAAGGTAAGAGCACCTACACATGTCTCACACTTTAAAATTCTTCTTACCTTTATATATTTAGTTCTGTACACACAGATGAACAGTTTTACTAAAAAATGCAATCTTTATTTTGGAAATTTTGAGAAAAATGTGATTTTTTTTTTTGTCGCAAGTATGTAAAAAAGCACACATGCCAAAATTTTATGTAAATTTTTTTGTTTATATTTGTGTGAATGTTTTACAAAATGCTATAATTTTACCTGAGTCAGTTTTTTCATAATGGACAGATACACAAGGATAAATATACACAGTACACACATATATACAAAATGTAAAAAGTAAACCTTAAATATTCGCATTTGTGTATGATGCAAGTCTATATGTAATTCTGTAATGTACAGTCTTGATTTGATTGTTTTTTTCTGTTTGTCTGTTTGTTTTTCATCTTTTTAGCAAACCTACTACAGAAATGCTGACAGACTACACACGTAAAGTTGACTTCTTGAAAGGTCTTATAGAGGCTGAGAAGCTGGTAAGTGTGCTGTTTTCTATCTACATTTCAATCCCATCATCCAAGATCGGTTTTCACTGAATTTCTGTTCGCTTGTGTTTGTGTAGCCGTCACCTTCAGAGAAAGCTTTAGCCAATCAGCTCCTGGCGCCAGGTCGCACACCTACCATCTCCAGCGAAAGGATGTCAGCCACCAAGACAGTGCACATGCAAAGTAAAGCACGGTGCACAGGAGAGATGCGCTCTGAGCTTTTTAGCACTGTAAGCAGGTTGTTCTAATCTATATTGATTTGCATTATTGCTCCTCCTTGAGGACAGTCCCCTCATTAAAATACGTTAATATTTTCTTTATAAGTTTGAGGATATTTTTAAATATTAAACCACAAGTTAATATGTTTACATGTAAACAACTGTTTTGATAGCTCATTGATCTTTATGATGATGTTCAGATCTTTTTATGCATAAAGGTAGTGTGACACTTTTTTTTGCATGTCACGCTTAAATGATTCAGATCATCAAACAAAATTTAATATTACACAAAGGTAACTATCAAATCCAGTTTTTAAATGATTAAATTTATTATAGGAAAAAAGTTGTGAAAAAGTAATTGTTGCTCTCTTAAAAAGTAATAATACAATATTTATAAAGCAAATTAATTATAATATTTTTATTATGTTTTAATTATATTATTTAGTTTTTTCACGCCGCTGTATGTGATCATAGATTTTATGTTTTTTAGGAAATAATTTGACCGATTTTTAAAAAAAATTTTAATGGTTGCACTTCAATATAATAAACATATGGGTGAATAAATTATTTTAATGAATTAAATCCCTGAGAGTAAATATGGGATTCAGGAAACTGTGGACAACCTAGAATCCCTGTTAAGTCCATTCCCTCCCAGGATGTAAGGCGACAAAAGGTGTAATACTGATGCAGAGCATAGTACATTACTCTGAGTGTCATATAGACAGAATAACTGTTTTCTTAATCTGTGGTGAAAACCTGCTTATGTACTTTTGTTTGTCTTTTTTGCAGGCTGCTTCAAGTTCAGGTAAGTTTAACTTCATCATCTCAATCAGGCTTGCTCTCGGGACGGTGGAGGTGACCGAGATGGTTGGGGCTTGAATTTAGTCTGATTAATTTATATATATATTTTTTCTTTATCAGGTTCGGAGACGGAGTTGAGACATCGGAGGTGAGACACTTGTATCACCTTCATCCGTCATACAGTCTCAGTCTTTCTTTTATTTGAAAAAGTATTTTATCTTTTATTTAAAACGAATCTTTTATTTTATTTAAAAATAATCTTTTATTTTTTATTGCAGACTGAACTGCAAATGAACTGCAAATGTTCAAATGAACCTGAAATTTAAATCTTGTGTTGCTGTCGCCCAGCCGCAGCATCCCGGCGGATGAGAGTGAGAGTGCCGCTGAGCTGGATGCCGTACTGCAGCACCACCACAGTCTGCAGGAGAAGCTGGCTGAGGACATGCTGAACCTCGCACGCAACCTGAAGAACAACACACTCGCTGCACAGAACATCATAAAACAGGACAACCAGGTCTCACACACTTACACAATCATCTTACTTTCTATTTCTTTCTTTATTTATTTATTTATTTATTTATTGCTAATCAGACAGCTTTTTGCAGTGCATGATCAAAAAAGTAAAAATTTCAGAACGTCCAGCATCAAACAAAAAAAATGACTTAATGAAATTACTGGAATTTGGTTAAGAACCTTTCGATCCATAATTTAAACCTGGCAGATAGTGCTGAATCATCAGTGTCATGAAAAATGTGGTTGGAAAAAAAGTCGTGAATGAGTGCAATCTGAGATCACTTAAAAATTGAGTGAAGTTGCAATTACAAGTCAGCAGTAGCTATCGGGTATGTTTAATAGCAGGGAAACATGACTGACACTTGCTGTTACACCCTCGTGTATTTTCTAGGAAGCACAGTGATTGGATATTGGACCAATGGGAAAAGGTCATGTGGTGTGATTTAGTCTAGATATACCCTGTTTCAGAGTGATGGATGATGGTGTGATTCATAGCTATTGTCTACTGTACAAGCCTGTGGGGTTGCTTCCATTGATTAGGTCTAGCTTTTTTTTCTTTTTTCTTTAAAGTAGTGTAACGCTTAAATATATATTTTAGACTAGCAATAGCTACATAAAGACAATGTTTCAGTCCTGAAATTGGTAATATTATGGATGGGACAGCAGTTGAAATAGTTTAGGGCTGGACAAGAAAACCTCTTGCTAATTATTCACATAAAATGCTTGATGCTAGCTTTGACCACCAAGGGGTCAATGATGTGTTGCAGGATGAGCTGCATGCTGTGTCTTTATATTCTATCCTGTTAATTGTTTGTAAACATTACACAGTGTTGAGATTGAGCTTAAACTTAAACACCTGACTTACTACTTACTGTTTCTTAATACATTTATACATATCTGTACTCATATTTAAAAATGCCATTCATGAAGAATGCATCTGTATTTTAAAATAAACAAATTAAAAAAAAAAAGCTTTATCATCATCATCAAAGACTTGATGCTTAGTGTGCATTTCTTATATTGTTAGACAGTTTTTAAAAAATCGTTGGTTGTCCACTGAGCACGTGCTGTACTCTTCACATTGCTGTAACTGCTGTAATCGAGTTGAATTTGACTATGCGCTATGCTTTGTCTTAAGCTGGCTTGAACTGCGTTGTTTGCATTTATTTCAGACTCTGAGTCATTCTATGCGGCAGGCTGACCTGAACTTCGAGAAGCTGAAGACCGAATCGGAGCGACTGGAGCAGCACGCAAAGAAATCCGTCAACTGGCTCCTCTGGCTGATGCTCATATTAGTCTCGTTCACCTTCATCAGTATGATCTTGTTCATCCGCATCTTTCCCAGACTCAGGTGATGCGGCCTGACTCGAATGCCTGGTTAAAAACACACTCGCACGCACCCGTGCACGCACACACGCTGAGTCAGTATGCAAACGCCACTGAAGGCCTGGTAGTGACTCAAAATATCCTCTGCCATTTGTAGCAGCAAATATGGTCACTGTTTCCTGCATTAACACTAATCCCAGTTCTCCATAATTATATGCTTTATGAATTCCTGCATAACATTAAAAATATCCATCATCCTGTTATGCGCAGTCTTCCAGCATCACACTTTGTCTGCAGTCTAGAGCTCACCGAGTGAGTTCCACATGAACCCTGACACTGTCTGGAATAAAGATTGAGTGTTTGCTGATTATGGATGGATGGGCTTGTCTTTGTTGGGACAGATGGACATGTCTTTAAGCAATCAGCAGACAGAACTCCAACACACCAACATACTCCTAGCACTGTGGTATGCCAGCTACCCAAGCATGAAGAAATTAAATAATTTAAAAAGAACTTGCACACTCTCAACGTGTTTGTTTATTGTACTGATGAATGCAAGATTTTCTTTTTTCTTCCTTTTTAACCTCTCACAGTTAATACTATTTGTTGCATCCATTCTTGGCAATTTCTAACAATCTTAGTTGATTCACTGCAACTCAGACAAGAATAAATGAAAGCAGTAAATGCATTTTTATATGAACACAGGAGGCTCTCATATTCGTGAGTGTGACATTTCTTAGTCTAAGGTGCTTCACATCTGATTATACAGGGTGGCTCAAAAGTCTGGATCCATAAGTTCCAAAATGTTATGTAACAGTATAAATTACAGCAAATACTCAAAATGATTCCCTCTGACTTCACATCATTTGTGAATACAAGAACGTCACATATTTCTTAATGTATCGGAACAACTTATGATGTTAGAAGCAGTGTAGATATTCCACTGTTAGTTTTGAAGCCTTGTTCAGTCTGAAATAAAAAGATAAATATGAAACCCACGTAAGTAAAAATGCTGTATATATTGTCTGTATATACGCCACACAGTCAAAACTGCAGCAACATTTCAATTAAATTAAGAATGATGCTATAAAGTGAAAAATCCAAGAAATTAACTTGAAGGATTCCTCAGGACATTTCTATAGCATTCTATTTTGCTTAAAATGTTCATTCCTACCTGCAGTTTGTTTTTACAAGAAATACATGCAAAAAAAATGTTTTTAATTTTTTTTTTTTTTTTAAATAGTTTTATCTAATCCTGTTGTAAAATGTGCATAAAGAAATTACAAAGAAAAGCTCAGAAGGACAACAGGGCCTTGCTAATCTAATCTGAAAATGAAAAAATACAGAACAGAGGACAATATACATCAGACAAGTGATTAGTGTGTTATTTAACATATGTTTAACTAGTTAGCTTTACTGTGAATAAAAACGTCCGTTCACACAGCCCTTCTGTTTAGCTGGAGTGTGTGTATTGTCCTCGTGAATGATCTGCTTTGTGTTTTCTTTTTTAATTCTGGAATATTGTCTTATTAATTATTATTAATATATTATTATTAATATTTAATATGGCCTCTGTAAGGGTTGAACTGACTTGCTGAAAAAGCACCGTGTCCTTATGCGAAGGTCCACTCTGGGCTTCGAGGTCCAGCAGTCTTGTTGGGACTCGCCTGAGTCGGATGGACGCATTCTGAAACACAGCAGGATGCGCTCCTGATCCCCTTGCATACACACGGCTTGATGAAGTCCAACAAACCTTTCGTACTTTAAAGAGAAACATGTCTGATTTGTGCATTCTGTCATTAAATGAAGGAAAAAAATGTAATCATCCATTAAATCGGATGGTCTGTACATCCAATCCAAAAATCATCAATGTCTTTGCATCATTTCTTCAAATTAAACTGAATTCATAACGTTCTGTCTTTTTTTCCCTGCAACCTTTAGATATTACAATGTGAATGAAAAGAGAGAGAAAAAAGTATGCAAACAAGTGTTTGCAACTGAATTTCCCATAATTCATGCATAATGTGAAGCATTCAAATTCAGTTAAAACAAGTCTTTAAAAAAAAAAGTCCCGCCCACAGTGTGTGATTGACAGCACTACTTGTTGACAGGAAACGCACATGAGATTGTGTAAAGATGAGAGACTGCAGTATTTACAGGAAGGATTGCAATTGCTTTTTTCAGTATTGCAAAATCACACCTGTTCAGACTGAAAATGAACCGTGCATGAAAGTGAAATTCTGCACTGAGAGAAATCCAGTTGAGCTCAAGCTTTCTTAGTAGAGTGTGAGTTTGAATAAAGTCTAGAAAACTCTGCCGTACTCAGGATCTGTGTATCTTAAACAGCTTTAAAAAGTACGAGTTTAATTGAAGGAATGAACGAATGATAAGCCTGGAGACTGCTCCGCCCGTTTCGTCCTTCTGGAGTCGTTTCATACGCAAAACTCCTCGTCATTAATCAATGCGCTGCCACGAGCGTCTCTTGGGCCCCTGGAGCTCTCTGTATTGTTGTGCAGCCTGATCGGTTCAGGGCAGGTCAGAGTTTTAATTTCTCCCACACTGATTCTCTCGCCTCTGAAAGGTCTCAGCAGGGTGTCGGAGGCTGAAAACACCAGCAGGTGCAGCTCTGTTCCAGGAAACGGCTCGGGAACACAACTGATTAAGACACACCGAGAGCAAAGAAACACAACAGGCGCCGAACACCGTGGGCCACATCAGGGCCACCGTGCTTCACATGGTCGTTTTGCGTCAGACGGGGAAGATAACGCTTGCACGCCATAACTGTTTTTCTTTTTTTTTGTTTTGTTTTTAATCCATTTCACTTGTTTGGTTTGTAGGGAGAGAACAATGTTATTAGTTATTGAACATAGCTATCCTTGATTGTTCAAGTTATCCTTGAACAGGATACAAAGTGATACTACTGTCTGGAGCTAAATGTAGCTCAGTGGCCTCCAAGGTCAGGTTTATCGTCACATCCGTATCCCTGAGATTCCTGCCAGTGGAATGCTCAAGGTCAAAAAATAACTACTCACAGATAACGTCGAATATTCCAGACTTCTTGTGATTTTCTTCCAGTTACTTTTCAAAGCAAATGCAGGAAATATGATTGTATGTATAATATTTAAGGCATAAAAGACCCTCATGTCGTGCTGTTACAGAAAAATAAGCAAAGACGATGTGGTTTGCACTGTCGCCTTGCACCTTCAGGGTTTGGGTTCGAATCCCGCGTCAGGTCTGTGTGCATGGAGTTTGCACAGGTTTTCTCTCGCAGTCCAAAGACATGCATGAAATGGCGTTCCCAAATTGCCCCTAATGTGAGTGTGTGTCTGCCACGGATTGGTTCCCTGTCCAGGGTATTCCCCACCTTATGCCATAAGTCACCTGGGATAGGCTCCAGTCCCCTATTCATTAAGGACATGTATAAAAAAAATAGTAAATACATTTTGAGTAGTGGGCCCCCCTTTAAATATATTTTTTCCCATTCACGCCTTAATACTGTTCGTACAGCATACAGACATTACAATGCATGCAAGTCCCTGATCGAAACAATATTGGATTATAAAGAGCACATTAAATAAATTTGTCATTAATGTCACAGCTGGAACTGCTGTCAGAGCTGCTCCTGCCCAGTCAGATTCATGAATGGACCAAAACTGTGGTTAAGTTATGTAATGTAATGAAGATAAATGATATAGGAGTGTGCAATTTATTCCTTGAAAGGCGTGTTAAAAAGGTGTGCATGTTCTCATCCTAAGCATGCAGGTTTCAAACCTGATTCTACTTGTTAATCATCTGTTTACTAACCCCTGTTCATTCCAGCCCTTTCTGGATGAAATTCTGACACTCCTGGTATGTGTAAGGGTAACACGTGACCATACTGCACTCTTGTTTCGATTGCCAAAATCCCTGCCGATATAAAGATGACCTTCATGCAAAGAGAAATACAGTGCCTTGCAAAAGTATTCCCCCCTCCTCCCCCTGGCATTTTTTGGTCATATATTTTGTTGCCTCACAACCTGGAAATAACATGGACTGTTTGAAGGTTTGCATCATTTTATTGTGAGGCAAACAACATATAGGACGAAATAACAGTGCATAACTATTGACCCTGCTAAAGCCGGTACTTTGTAGAGCCAGCATTTGAAACAATTATAGCTGCAAGTCGCTTTGGATAAGTCTCTATGAGCTTGCCACATCTTGCCACTGGGATTCTTGCCCATTCCTCAAGGCAAAACTGCTCCAGCTCCTTCATGTTGGATGGTTTCCCCTTGTATCCCTGTATTTAGCACCATCAATCTTTCCCTCGACTCGGATCAGGTTCCCGGTGCCTGCTGCTAAAAACATCCACACAGCATGATGCTGCCACCACCATGTTTCACTGTTTTCAGTGGTGTTCTTGGGGTGATGGGACGTGTTGGGTTTGCGCCAGACATAGCATTTTCCTTGGTGGTCGAAAAAAGTCAAATTTTAGTCTCATCTGACCAGAGTACCTTCCTCCATACATTTGGGGAGTCGCCCACATGTCTTTTGGCAAACTCAAAACGTGCATTCGTATGAGCATGATGTGATGGTGCATACCATGATCACTAAGTAATCGCTTTTTTCTGCCCAGCTCTATGGAATGTAAAGCTTATTGTGATCCCATGCACAGATACACCAGTCTCTTGTGGTACCATGTTCTTTCCATTTGAAAATGATGGATTTGATGGTGCTCCAGGGGATCATCAAACATTTGGATATTTTTTTTATAACCCAATCCTGACTTGTACTTCTCAACAACTTTGTCCCTGACCTGTTTGGAGAGCTCCTTGGTTTTCATGGTGTGATGCCTCTTGCTTAGTGGTGTTGCAGCCTTTGGAGCCTTTCAGAAAAGGTGTGTTTGTACTGACAGATCATGTGACACTTTTGTGACATTTCACACAGGTGGACTTCATTTCACTAATTATGTGACTTCTGAAGGTAATTGGTTGCACTAGAACATTTTTGAGGGGCTTCATAGCAAAGCGGGTGAATACATATGCACACACCAATTTTCAGATTTTTTTTTTTTTTTTTTTACATATACATATTTTTCTCATTTCAGTTCACCAACTGAATCCATCACATAAAGTTCATGTTTTTAAAAAAAAAAAATTTTTTTACAGGTTATAATGTAACAAAACATGTAAAATGCCAATGGGAGTGAATACTTTTGTTTATACTGACAAATCCTGTGACACTGGTTTATACCAGTGAACTTGAGGCTGGATCATGGGCACTCAAGGCTCACCCATGCCTGCAGGGACCAAAGGCCAGCCCATCCGGTCTGATCCCACAGAAAATCCCCGAAAGAAATCTACCAGAACACACAGTGCATCACAGACTGCCATACACGGAGCCCTCAGGCAAAGAACACAAGATCAAGCACCTGTGGTATGTGCCAGAGGCTCAACCAACAACACACAACACCCAAAAGGATCTGCTGCCAATACCCTGGTGCCAGACACCACAACACACCACACTCCAAGTGGCCAGGCTGTCCCAGTGACACAACGGTGGTTATAATGTTCATGTTTTTAATGCTATGGCTGATTAGTGTAAACTCAGTATATATATTTTTTACTATGATCACTTTGTGTGCCTGTGGTCTGAACCTTTCTTTAGGTGTCAGTGTAAACCTGCATGGCTCTAAATGACTACTGGGAGTTGGTCAATTTCCACATGACCTGAGATCTATACACGTCCCAGTGTGATTAGATCATGAGTCACTTTGACCCCACAGGCTGATGAAAATGAAATCGAAAAAAAGTCATTAAAAGACTGTGGTTTATCAAAAATTAAGGTGCACTTGTTTTTAAATGTGCATTAAATTGCCCTGATGTTTGAAGTCTTTTTTTTTTTTTTGTCTCTCTTGACAAGATAGAAGTTCTGGTACTAGGACCACATGCAGCTAGAAGTAAGATCACATCACATCACTCCTATCTCATCCTCACTGCATTGGCTCCTTATGAAATTTTATATCAATTTTAAAATACTATTTTGACCTATAAAGCATTAAATAGTCTTGCACCGCAGTACCTGAGTGAACTGCTTGTGCCTTATGATCTGCCATGCCTACTTCGATCAAAGGATGCATGCTGCTTAGGTCTTGGCTAAAGACCTGTTTATTTAGCCAAGGATTTTTGTGAGCGCATCTGGGGCTCATGGGTGTAGAGTATTATGGTGAACTGGTTTGCTTGGATGTTTGGATTCTTCCTTCTGTGTTTCCTTCTGGCTCTCCCTTTTAGTTATGCTGTCACAGTTAGTCCTGCTTGCACTCTACACTATATTACAGTACATACATTCACATGATGTGTTTGTGACCATACCTAACTGATATCTCCCCTCCTCTCCCCTCCCCTCATCAGGGACAATCTGATCATTTTGATTCATACACATTTTCTCATATTTCATACACATGTCCATAATTTTCGTTTATTCTGTAAAGCTTTTGCAACCATTGCTACTGTTAAAATGCTACACAAATAAAAATTGAAATGAATTTTAATTAATTTTCTGCATTATCACTTTTATAGGAATGAAATGGTTACTACAAAAAGGAAAAGTTATTTGTGAAGAGACTTCTCCATACGCAATTTATGGAGTTTATGCTGTGCACTTTATTTTGTAACATGTCAGTCTGTTTTTCCTTCTCTTTATATCTTTGAGAGAGAGAGAGAGAGAGAGAGAAAGAGAGACTGATGAGAGGAATTACTTTGATTTCAGTTTAGTGACATTTTGTGCATTATAAAAGGAAAACACTTCCAGGTGTGTGTTTGTTTATCACCAATAAATACTAAAAATGAAAAAAAAAAAATTAAATGTCTAAAGAGGTTTTATACGAGTTACAATAAAGACTAAGTTAAGCACACAGATGCTGTAAGGCTGTGTGACAATGCTGATCCTGCGCAGACATGCATAGTACCGTCATAGTGAATCAGTTACTGTCAGTATGTGTGGCAGCACTTCAGATTCAATGCTCAAAGCGAAACCATGTTTTGCTTTGGAAATTTCACATTTGCCTAGATGACAGCAATATTTAGTAAGGATGTGAAAAAAAAATCATACTAAGGAATCAGGTGAGTTTACTGAAGATACAGAATACCGATTTCAGAAACCAGAAACTAATTCAATGCGTTGAGAAGATTTCAAAATGATTCATGTGAAATCTACAGGTAAATGAATACATAAGCATTTTTTTTCAACCTGGATACACAACGCATACACAATTTTTTTTTTTGCTTAAATATACATTTTTAATTTGAAAATTATTTCTTTTATTAGTTTTCTTTCTTTCCAGAGCTGCAAATTAATCAGCATGCTTTACAATTTATTATTATTTCTTTTTGTATTGTATGGTACGCCCTGAGTGGTTTATGCTTACATTATTTTTCTGATATTTCTGCTGTCCTAAAAAAGATAACTCATATCATACCACCTGCAGCCAGGAAATAGTCTAGAAAGTCTGGAAAGCAAACTTGGCCATACTCTTACGCCAGTCAATTATAGGTAACCAAGCTCATGTATGTTGAAGAGGGTGGATAGTGATTTTCTCTGAGATGGTTGCGTTGCCTTATGACACAGCACAAGAAACAGTCTGAAAGAAGATGTGCTTTACACAGATTTACACGCCATTGTGTTAGCCTTCACACTTCTCGGATGGTAAACATCATAAGATGGGCAGAGCTGGCTGGTGGGTGGAAATTGGCAGGTGACCAAATTGATGTATTTGACCATTAATGTAAGAATGTGTGAGAGAAATAAGCTATCAATTACTTCTGTAGTTAAGTGTGGACTTCCAGGTTTTCACACAGACAAAATACAAAGTCTTCTTTATATCAATCTACTACACAACCTGTTGAGCAGCTTGGTGTCAGGTATCAGCTGATACTTATCTCGGATTGAAATCTATATTTACATTGGAATTGATGAATTCATTTCTCATGTGGTTTTTGGTGTCACAAATTTGAAATAAGTGATCTGTGCCATTTTGAGATGAATAGAAGTCTAGTTTCCTCATTGGTCCTAATCACTGGACCTTATAGTGTACAATAACTAGTCATCAACCAATAACAACCAACCACTCATGACCACTTTTTCTAATGAGCATTCGCATGTATTCTATAAGCAGATGTGTTTTCCACACAGCTCTGTGTATCGGTGTGTGTGTGTGTGTGTGTGTAGAACTAAATTCTACAGAAAGGTGTGTGGGCATAACACAACAATATTGGACTGACCTTTCATCTGTTTGTTTTCTTTTAGTCATTATATGTGAGTGTGTGTGTGTGTGTGTGTGTGTGTGTGTGTGTGTGTGTGTGTGTGTGTGTGTGTGTGTGTGTGTGTGTGTGTGTGTGTGTGTGTCGGTGTGTGTGTAGGTGTGTGTGTGCGCGCGCCCACGCTGAGCAAAGTAACAGAACGTATAAGGTGTGGTCATTTGTCACCTGTAACATTGGCCTTTTTCATCTGTGAAACATGATAATAGCCAAGATAAAGAATATGTACTGAGAAACTAGTTCATGCTGGGACAGTTAACCACATTACACCTGCCGACTGTTAAAGGAACAGTGTAGACAAAACTCCAACATACACTGTGTTCTTGATGCCCCAAATTCAGTCTAAACATTCTACTGTTTGATTTGGAGCTTCGAGTAAAAGTATCATACACTCCAAAGTATGGGTGTGGATTTGTGACACTTTTTATACATAAAGTTCAGTTATACACCAGGAAATTTGTGTTATAAATTAAATATACAGTACACATATTATTAAAGACATATTCGCATCAAAATCAGTTTTCAAACAGGCAATGCCCATAAAATATGACCTGCTGAGAAAAAAAATGCACTGCACACTTTTATCCTCATGTTAATCCTGTATAAGGGGCCGTTTGAGGCAAACTGTAAATTGTTATGAAATTTCTCGTTACTGAAGGTATAAAACTGATCGAAGTATCCAAGCACTAGTGAAACCCCAGGGTAGGTGTATAGGTATTAGGGCTAGTGCAATAGGGATTTTTATAGAGAAATATTTTTTGGGGGACATTCATTCAAAAAATACAAACACACAAACATTTGACTGCACATTGTACTGTGTGTTCATACAGAGTCAGAAAAAGCATCAGCAAGATTCATTGTAACTGGCAGCTGTAAGCTTTCCATAATAGTCAGCAACATTAACCTTGATTGCAAAATTAAAGATAATTCAAACAACAACATTGTACGTATTTAAATGTTCAGTTTATCTTGTGGCAATACTTGACTTACTTTATGATAATGAACCAGGTTGTTTTGTTACACGTGAACGTATCTACTGGTTATATTACACCCTAAAATAATTTACCCTAAGTTAGTTAATTTGTGAGTGAATGTAGTTAACGACAAAGTTTAGTTTAGTCATCATAGTGTATACATAAAGTGATTAAACAGTGTGTAAGTGTTGATATGCTGAAGTTTCCTGTAAAAAAAAAAACTGTTTATATAACATTTAAGGAATGAGTCTCCGGTGTCAGAGGTAAAGGTGTAATTTTTCTGACATCTTCAGGGCAGATGAGTTTACACTTTCTCAGTAACATGATCAACTGCATTTTGTTATTGCAAAAGGGGGGGGGGGGGGAGTCTGGTGTTTACTGGGAGGCTGGGAGGGAACTGTTTATTGCTGCTATAGAAACAAGAGCGTGCCTGTTCCCTCGACATTGCACAAGATTATTTTAACTAATAGTTTGTATGTTTCTTAATCGTTATAACCATTTATATATTGCTACATTTTAAGATTAATAAAACACTTTGAGTTGTGGTTTATTGGAAAACAATCACCTTTCGTGTAGTAGCGGTAACTCATTTCATCACAACATCCACACCACAAAGAGAATGATCTATTTCTTGTGAAAAAGAAATATATACATAAAGCAATAATTTAATAAACTGGTAACGGCTTTGCATTATGGGGTAGAATGTTTTCTCAAAAAAGTACATCAGAGCCATGAGCAGACTGCCTGCTTCACATCTGAAACCCTGGTCTCCCAGGAACTCCTTTAGTGGCCCAAACATGTGGAAATTTCTGGGAGTGAGTGTAGGACTGGAGGAGGGATGTGCCAATAACTCCCAGCCGAGTTCCTGAAATGTGCAAGTGGTGTTGGAGAATGACTGTGCGAACAGTTCTCACAGACAGATGCATCTCTTCCACAACTTGGTGACAAGTTATCTGTCATCTGGCGTTCCACTCGCTGAATGACTACAGGAACGACTGCAGTGGGCTCAGAATCGTCATTATGCCTTCTATAAAACGTTTCACCATTTCATTGAGTCTCCTCACCATACTGTGCTTAAAGTCTTCTATAAATTGCAGTCGGTTTTACGCAATCATTCTCAAGTCCTGGTTTGCCTTGAACACCCTTTAACCAGTTTGTTGTTGTTTTCATCACTTTATTAATGAGTGACGCATAACGTGACAAATATAACCTCTGATTAATTCGTTATTACATTTTTCTGTTCAAGCGAGAACGGAATCATATGATTATTTTTCTGGCTTTTCTCTCCTGAAAGCAGCAGCTTAAAATCCAGGTCCGCGCGCCGGTGATCCGGGTTCCGTGTTTTTGCGCGCGCCTCGGATCGACCCGAGCTGACTTGTTTACTGCTGGAGGGACACACGGAGAGCGACGGGAGTCCATATGAGACACAACGACCAATTTTCCCCACGTTTGGTTTTTTTTGTTGTTGTTGTGTCTACGTTCAAGTTATTTGACGCGTCCGTCTGAAATGCATGTAACGCTGAAGCGGTGTGTTGTTCAGCGCGGTTCGGTCTCGGGTGTCGCGAGGCTTTGAGACTCTCAGTGAGCACGGCGAGGCGCTCACACCACCACCAGCACCAACCGCACCATTTTGGCTCGGGAAAAAAAAACACACACACACTAAATAGACGAATTCCCAGCGCGTGAATGAGTGTGAGTCGCGCTGTAGCGGAGTGTTTCAGGGAGAAACCTGTCCGAGTTTAGATCCTGTCTGGAAAATTAAAGGCGAACTTGTGGTCGAGGAGCAAAACAGTGAGCGGTGCGTGAAATTACACGAGCTGTGGATTAACTTCGATGTATCCTGCAGCATAAAGAAGTTGAGGTAGTAATTAATTGGGGTATTTACATAACGAAAAAAAAAACGCATTTATTGCTAGTTAACAACAACAATAACAAAAAGCAACAACCTTGTGTGAGCTCAGTAAATCAGCGTGTTTCTGCCGGAGCTTGACTGAGGAACCTGCAGCAGGCCTAGTAAACACATGTCAGATTTCTCTCGGCTCAGAACACCATCTGGATCTGTACTATTTGTTTTTGTTTTTAAAAGGATGTCCACGTAACGTGCTAAAATGAAGATTTGCATCCATTTGCCTTTTTGCAAGAACACGAGATCACATAGTTTGATAGCAGTGTGGTGGGAAGTGCAGGAGACGGAATAAAGTCAGCCTCTGGAGCTGAGATCGGACTGAAGCACCACGTTGGGCTTGGGCTCCGGGTTCGGGCCGCTTTGCCTCAACTTTCCCCCCCAACTTTTACTGGACTTACTTGACTCTTTTAACTTGTGCTTTTTTCCCCCTGATAATAAGGACGTTTTGCTGTGAAGCTTTGAAAGCAACACAAATCGGATTTAAGGATTTTTTTTTTTCACCCAGAAAAATAAAAAGAAACGCACTTGCAAGCACAATGCGACCACAGTCGTCGTTACTGCCTGTTTTCCTCGCGTTTGCCAGCCTTTTGTGGCATTCTGGACCTTTACATGCTGAAAGTGAGTATATGTGTATTAATTTCTCCCATTGCACGCTTTGGTGTAGAGTAATATTTCTGAGCAAGTCGGCGTACTGGCCATGAGTTAGTTTCCAGCACAAGGCGGAGAGCTCGGTGGAGGCGTGTTTTGGTGCGCTGGGAGGTTGTGTACGTTCGGCTGGGGGTTCAGTTTATGGTGCTTTTTTTTCTTTCATTAAGAATTTAACTAGCTGTTCATTCCATGCTGACTCGTTAAAGGGTTTACGTTGATTTTAATCTGGCGTTCCACCTGAGCTCGGGTGTTTAACGTGTCCCTGAGGCCTGGCTGATCCTGCAGCCTGAAGGCCAGATTAGCTCTCCGCCTTGCTGGACTCAGCTAGTCAGAACCGGAAGTTGTGGCGGCCCCTTTCCGCCTCGGATTCCAGACGACACAACAATGCCGAAGCTCGGTGTCGCGTTTGCCATGATTTATAATTTTTTTTTTTAAGATTATGTGTTTACTAACGAATCACAGCCCGACAATAATAATAATAAACAGCGAGTGAGAGAAACAATGCTGCAGCTCCTAAACGTTATCTTTCATTACGGAATACTACGCACGTGATTATTCGTTACATCAAGTTACCATAGTTACTGCGCTATTTTGATAAACTATTTAGTACCATGTATAAGCATAGGTGAAAAAAAGAACGCAAGTGCAATATAAATTCTCGTAATATGAATTAATGTGTATATAATTTTTTTTAAATAAGTTTGATTAAGTTAAGTTAAATATTGTATTCAGAATTGAATTTTAACTTAATAAAATAAAAATCACCGTCTACTAATAGAATAATGAATTCATTATGAATGTAATTAGTAAAAAAAAAAACTTGTTAAAAAATTGTTAAAGTTAGTTCTCCTGCAAATAACGGCTATTTTGAGGAGCGGGCTGTGTGGGCGGAGCTTGTTAACCGTTCCCATCGCAACCACCGCCACACGGAATTACAAAAATGTATCCTGATATCCTTATTTCACTTTAATTAAACTGGTCTAAAAATCACTAGTTTTAAATATACCACAGGTCTGTAAGTCTGTGCAGTCAGTATTAATAATGTTTAATTAATGAAGATTAGTTTATTTGTGAAAGAAGTACATACATACTGTCCCAGGCTCTCTGGTTTCCTTCCACCTCACAATAACATGTTGTATAAGAGAAATTGCCCCCAGGCGTGTGAATGAGTGTGTGAATATGCGCGTGTACCTGGTTTTCCAGGATACGATCCAGATCCTTATTAGAATATTCTCGCATTAAAGTTTGATTGAAATCATATGAATAAAACAAGCAGGAATGAAAGGAGGCAGGTATGTAGTGGCACTCTGTGGTTTTTGAACACCAAGTGTTAATCTGCTATCCTGAAACTAATCAAACATTTTTAATGCATCAAACTTGCTTTATATTATCCACTTAATTCATGTTAATCAACACCTTACTTTCTGTAATCTTTATATTTAAGCCCTTATGTTCAGATTGCAATGGAAGTCTGATTGAGTAATGTTTATGTATTTTAGTGCAGGTGAGTGCACTTGTTTGGGGAAGTTGGTGCTGTAGGGCTGTACGTTGCTGTAAACTTAGATTTTTGTCAGTCTCTGTGTACGTGTTATGTACATACACATGTTTATTTCCTACAAGTGTTCCAGGCCTGAATTTTCCCCATTTCTTTGTTTACGTGCGCTTATTTATTGAGATTTTATCATACTAGAGCATTAAACATTTTCAACTGTTTCTTGCAGTGATTTCATAGACCTTTTACAGTCGGCATATGTCAAGTTACCAATCTGAGTCTGGATTATATTTCTGTTGACTTGAAATAATACTAATAGGTTACGTAAAGTTGATAAAATTGAGATTGTGCTGAAACTATATATTATGGTTTTATGTAATGGGACTGGGTGAAATAATATATTAGTATTGTGATGCATTATTTCACAACAGACATTTTTGAGATGACGTGAATAACTCTTTAAATTATAAAATCAAGGTCTGTTTAATAGAAATTAAATGAGCTGACCTATTTTATTGGTTTAGTTTTTAATGAGGTCGATCCTTCCAACACTTTAATATTTGAGAAATGTAAAAAATTCTACTTTTTTTTTGTTGTTGTTGCACCAAAGCTTCTTATTGGAAATGAACATCTGTATCACTTTAATTAGGTACTTATGTTTTACAATGCATGCTATCCACTTATCTTTATTTTACAGTGAAAACTAGCCACTTATTTGTCCTGCAGTTAATAATTAATTTATAATGTTTTACTGTTGATAATAGGAGGCCTTTAGATGTGAGCTTAAGGGATTTACCCCCCCCAAGCATGCCTGCCTTTATTACAGTGGTTTTTAAAGTCTTAACATGATCCAAGAGTAAGCAGTTAACAGTGAATTAATTTGTTTGTTCTATGGAAATAATTGCAGTTGAACTTTAATAAAACCTCTAACTAGCAGTGTAATGACGAAGCTAATGCTTTTCTGTTTGTTGCTCTCTAAAGACATTTGGGTTTGAGATCAGGAGATGAATGAGACAATGAATCAGAATTTCAGCTCTCGTGCCCTTATATTTATGTCTACATGAGTTCATCTTGGAAAATGGCACTTTTTGTTCGAACAAAGTGATCACACATATTGGCACATGTAATTGATGGCTGTTATTTTTTGTTGCCCATGTTTGATTGATTGTTAATTAGTTAAATAGTTAATGGCTGTGAATGTCTACTCTTGGTTTGAATTTAGGGATTCATCTGTGAATACGCCATTTGTTCTTGAAAAAGATAAACCACTGTCAACATCAGAGAACTGCCTATGGGAGAAAAACCGGCCATTTTAAAGCAGAGAAAAGCTGCTAAATAACTCCGATCCGTTTCACAAGATTTTACATCTTGATCAGCCATAACCATTAAACCACCCTTCTAATATTGTGTAGAGCTCCCTTTATTACTTGATCAGCTCTGCCTTGTCAAGGCATGGACTTCATGGATTCCACAAGACCTCTGAAGGTGTGATGTGGTATCTGGCACCAAGATCTTTTAAGTCCTAAAAGTTGCACAATTGCCTGTCCATGGAATGTCTCTGTCCAGCAACTCTCACAAATCCTTAATTGAGTTGAGAGTTCAGGAATTTGGAGACCAAGTTAACACTTTGTCATGCTCTTCAAACCGTTCCTGAAACGTTTTTGCCGTGAAGCAGAGTGCATTATCCTGCTTAAATTGTAATGAACGAGATGAATGAATTGCCGAGTGCATCACACCGTCTCTGCCAGCTTGCCTACGTCCCATAGTGAATGTTAGTGACATTTCATCCCAACACAAACTCACCCGACCAGCCAGAAAACGTGATTCATGAAATTATATCAACTTCTTGCATTGCTCTGTGGTCCAGTTTGTAGGTGCTTTTGGCGGTAGAAACGGGTCAGCATGGGCACCCTGACCGAGCTGAAGCTGTCAGAGCCTGCATGAACTTATTCAGCAATTTGTGCTACAGTACTCTTATGTGGGATTGACTTACATTAGCTAGCTTTTGCTCTGCATGTGGGTCAGTAAGCCTTGAGTGTCTGTGACCTTTTAGTTGGTTTACCTGTTGATCCATCCATGGACACCTTTTGGTACATATTGACCAGTATGTACCAGGATCACCCCACAGGAAGACCTGTTTTGGAATTTAGACTGATTTAGTCATTTAGCCGTCACGATTTGGCTGATGTAAAAGTGTCTCAGTTCAGACAGACTGTTTACCTGCTGCTTAATATAATATAATATAATATAATCCCACCCCTTGACAAAAGTTGCATGATCACGTGTGTTTAACTCCTATATATATTAGGTTTCTTTTTTTTTTTGGATTCAGCATGTCCTTTATCTCCTCTACTCCTGCTCTAGCTGGCTCGTGTTCATGCTGCTCTGAAACTCTGCTCTTTGCAAAGGTATTTCTCCCAGAGTGCATTTCGTGTGGAATGTCTTTGAAGTGGCCCACCCTGTAGGTTCCCCTCACTGCTGATAGGGGGGAGTGGAAGTCGATTCTACTCCTGACCCTTTGTCTCCCCCCCCCCCCCCCTCTTCCAGGTCGCCGGGCCAAACATGGTGATTAACATGTGTGGACGCTAAATGCATTCACTTTAAGTTGTTGATTTCAAATGTTTTTAGCTTTAGCTTAAAATAATTATAAATATGAGAGATAGTATTTACAACAGTTGGGGCACTAAATACAGTAAACAGTTGTTTACTAATGAGCACCCCCCCCCCCCCCCAATCCCATGTGTGGTGGATCATGGAGATGTCATCACTATTCATGTGTTACATTTTACGCTAGGCTGCCTAGATACTGAGCATGTCTAACTTCTGCTGGTGCTTGATATTACGCCCCATAATGAGTGCAATTCTTTACACAGATTTTAATTTAAATTCAAATCAGTTAAAATTATTTCCCCAATTATGTTAACATTTTAACTGTGTAAAGGTTCTGCCCCATCATCACAAAACCCTTATTATTTAACATTCTATATGATAGAATGAGAAAAGCTGTCAATAGGTTCTGGCTATAAAAGTTAGTATATAAATGAAATGACACGTATATAAAATTAGCATCAGTCATTACAGCAGCAGTGTTGGGAATAAAAACTAGTAGGTGAACAGTGTTAGGATTTGTTTCTGTTTCTGAAGAAGCCTCAAGTAATCCATCATGTCACAGAGATTTAAAAAATGTCATATAACTGCAACATGCATAACAACTTTTTTTAATGCAACAATTTTAACAGCTTCCCCAGCAGAGAGCAGTTGAACCACCGAGCTTTATTATGTAGTCTTAAAGCTCTACTGTTTATTTTGTGCTTTTTTTCCCCCCTATACCTTTTATTCGTTTTACGATCTTGTTTGTCGGGCTGTGCTTCTTTAAAGTGCACTCCAAAGTGCATTCTCACTTTTTTTTTTCCCCCCTTTTGAGCAACTGAACAACCGAAGGTAGCTTTTGAACCCTGAAATGAAGGCCGCATATCATTTCACCTAGGTTCGATTCAGTTCAGTTTCTCTTCACCTGAGTTGAATATTTTTGTTTCATTACATATCATTAGGATCAGGGTTTCTCCTGGCTCAGAATGAGGCAGCGGTAGTACCGTCCCGGTCATGTGCACGCACGTACATGCATGTGTCCCGTGCCTTCAGCTGACTTTAGGAAAGCCACATATTTTAGGAGCTTGAATCGTTATATAACAGAAGAAAATAGTAGTAGATAATAGAAGTAGTAGTATGATATGTAAGTAAGACGTAGTTTAAAATGATAGATAAATGTTCAACTATGAGCAGCAGTGTACAGTAGTATAGCATATTTTTTTATTGTTTGTGAATTTAATGTATATTAATAGTATATTGTAGTATTATAGTAGAAATGTACTGATTTATATAATATACAGATAAACACTGATTTATAGTAATAAAGGGCTCATCTGCATATTAATGTCGGTGCTCTCTCTTTTAAATTTTTTTTATTTTACTTTTTTAAATACATCATGTCCAATATTGATAGTCGGCAGATATTTCGATCCACCCTCATCTTAACCAGGATGTGCTTATTGAAAGTGAATGAATCATTATTTGATTAGCCACGTTTGCCAACCAAGCTTCCCTGCAACTATAAAAGTTCAACATGGAGCAGTAGGAATGCTAATATTTAGGAAGAAGTGTTAATGTCAACCTGTGATTCGTCTTTCCACAATGTTTAATGTAACTAGCAACAGTAAAACACATTTACATTTAAAAAGCAAATTGCTCTTGGTATAAAGGAAACAAAAGACTTTTTAGTGTGGTGTGATGAATCAGACTTAATGTTAACAATTTTTGCATTTATTGTTTTCCTGCAACATCAAGTTCCAAGATGTTTTTTTCCCCCCCTCATTCAGTCGACATCTATTGAGCAATCATGAACAGAGAATTGAGCGGTGTTGTGGCCTCAGTTGATTTTGCAGGCTGTATTGAGATCATGTTAGACAGCAAATGGTACGCAGAGATTTTGAAACGAGTAACATGAACTCAGCTTTCAGTAATTCATGCCTTTTGACTTTCAGACTTCGAGTCCAGCGTTTTGCTTTTTAAAACATTGCGCTGTCAGACCTCTTATTATAGAGCCGCTTGATCCGAGATCCGATGTTGGTGTAAGTGTAGCGACTCCCTGCGCCAGGATTGAAATTCTGCCATGACAATTTGATCCGATGAGCTTGTTGCTGTTTGTAGCCGTAGGTGTCGATGATCTCATGCTCTAGCGACCCTTATGGGCCATGCTTGTGTTTCTGGTGGCTTGGTTACGGGATCTGTTGGGTTAAATGTATTTTAAGAAAGTGCTATATCACTGGAATATGAAGGCATGACTGCTTGCGTTCCAATACTGTTTTAACATGCCCTTGTTGACTTTCCCCTCACAACTCGGAAATATGAGAGGTTTCTTATATAATACCTGCAATACTCAACATGATATTGTTATCATGGACACTTCCCAAAAAAAATTAATGTACCTGCCTTAATAGCATGTTTGGGCAACATTTCTATTCTGTGCTTTTCTGGGATAAGTAAAAAGGTGACTTACCAAAAACATGGCAGACAGAACAGCTGTTAAAAAAAAATCAAATCTCAATTGCCATATTTAACTTGTAGTTAAAATACCGCTGAATAGGTATAGCTATAAAAATACACTTATAAAACGTCGGAAATTGGGAAAAGTGTAGAAATATCATGTACAGCCAGCCAGTTTAGCAGCATTAGGTAAGCTAGCCACTCGCTAGCCACTTAGCTAAACACCGTAAAAGTAGCTAGCTATTTTAGAAAGTGTTTAAATATTCATACTAACATGGAGAGAATCTATACCAATAATACCAAATATTTGAAGTAGCCTTATAGATGTGCCAGTTTGATCTCTTTATTTATTCATTTATTTATTTACTAGCAATAGCAGAATTTAAAAAAAAAATGTGCAGTAAAAAAGTTACATGTTATTATTTTCTGTGCTACTATGCTAGTCTTATGTTTCTTTATCAAAATTTGAATGATCTTTTGTGGGGATTTCTGGACAAACCTTTAATAGCCTTGGACTTGAAAAAACAGACAGGGTTCAGTGTAACAGTGGAAAATTATTATATTCATCCAACTTCTGATTTAAAACATATGAAATGTTAATAAATAGTCATAACGAAATCATAAAAATAAAATCCATTATGTAAACGTGCAGTGGGTTAAAATGGCAATCAGTGGGTGTATAGGTGGTTTTCCATTCAAACGTTTTGAACCATTTCCATAAACACTCAAATATTTATTGCTTTGGGGGAAAAAAATGCTTTCCGCGTTTTGCGGAAGTATTGCTTTTTCATCTGTTTTTAAATTTATGTATGGTTGGATCGACTTGCATCACCTGCTGGACTGGACTGTAGCACAATAGATTAGCAGGAAAAATATTATCAGTCTGTGTGAGATAAGACATTTAATAAATCAACACAAGTTAGACAGCATTTTAAAGCTTATTAAATTGGTTGAGTTTATTTTTATGTACTTAAAATCACTGTGCACCAAATCAAATTTTATATAGTCTGTATAAGAACTGGACAAACCCTCCATGATGTCACTCATAGGCTTTCTGAAGAGCGAGTTTCAAGCTCAAATGTGGCAGCTTTGATCGTTGCCATCTCGGCAGGAGCTGACTCTGCATAAAAATCCCAGTTAATAAATGGGCGCATGGGGGAACGAACTACAAGCTAGTTTAGCTTTAGGTCAGCTAATTTGGCTATAGATGATTTATATTCTAACATTACCTTGCATGTGATTGAACTGTCATCCATACCCGACACGTTGTCCCGTGGCACTTCCTACAATTCCTGTGGTAAATTAAACTACCGTTATTCCGGTTAGCTGGTTAGCTAAAATGATACATAGCAGACAGCTAGTGGTTTGACAAATGCAATGCAGTTATAAGTCAAATCGGCCATGTCTCTAATTATGCATATGTTTCATTGAAATTCTAAAATTGTCCCCTGTCATGTCATGAATGGAAAATCTAACTATGGAGACTAAAACATCTTATTTATTTATTTTATTTTATTTCGTACCAGGCTTCAAATGTGTTTATTTCTATTGTGAAGTTAGGCGTTTAACATGGGGCTCTATCGAGATTGAGTCACTTTTGGTGCCAAATTACATAGTGGCCATTTGAGGAACTACGCCTTTTGTCACTTTGTGTTTTTGTCATTTTTATTTATTTTTTTTAGAACCAGTGGTTACTGCTTGGAATCGAATAGAATCAAAAGTTTGCCCATAAACCATGCTTTTTTTAATCCTGGAAACTGTGATTACTGCAAGGTTATTGTATGACTGAATAAAAACGTATTTGACAAAAAATACGTTTTTTTTTTTTTCACCATCGACATCTATAACAAAAGCACTATCTCTCTCTCTCTCTCTCTCTCATATATATAATTTTTTTGTGGTTGTTTTACACTTATGACAAATCATATAACTTAAGGTGCATTATAAACATTTCTGAACATTCAAACATGACCATTTATCTCAGAAGTCTTGTCAGGTCAGGGTAGTTTCTGAATTTAAACCTTTAAATCAGTTGATTTTAGTTTGCTTGAATTAGCCCTTAATAGTATTAACTTTTTAGTGTATATTAGTGTTAATATAAGATCCTGTTTAAACTTGGTTAGGACACATTAGCTATCTGTGAAAAAGTTTAGCATACATATGTTCTCAGGGCTCCCTATTCCCTAGTTTATTTTTCTGTTAACACACCTTAACCCTTTTTATTCCTCCTCAAGACAAATGTGTCCCATTTCAACATAAAATATATCTGAAATATTATCCAGTTTATTTCATGTAGTTTTGGAGTTTTGACAATCTTTTCATCAAACAAATAGGGATCTGGGGACCATCTTTTCTCAGGTTTCCATAAGTTGTTCTATGGACCAGGGGAACGTTGGATCTTTTTAAGGTGGAACCCTAAACCTGGGGGGAAAAGGGGGATTCTCAATTTCAAAGATGTATATTTAATAGAAAGGGATACTTTTTATATTTAAAAATGGTTGAATGGTTAATACATAATACTTGAGTTTGCATTAATACAGGCGTTTTTATTTTCACACTACAGTGCCCAGGATGTTTAAAAAGCAGCCGTAAGGGCAGAAACACAGCATTGGTACAAAATGGAGCACCTTAAGTAGCCTGCATTTATTTCGACTCTGTATTTAGTTGTGGAAGCTTAAGAGGTGCAGTTATGGATCACCCTGGGTGTTGGTTTTTACAGCAAGTGTATTTTATACTTTTTTATGAGACACACAAGAGGTCCTTTCATGTACGAAATGAGAGAAGAGTGCAGGGGACTCAAGCACACGACCGTAAATGTTTCTGCTGTTGCCTTATTCCCACTGTAAACCTTTCAGCAGCACTAAGGCTATGTCAGTAATCACTTTTACTTTAGCGATTAAAAGAAATTAGTTTTTTTCTTTTCTCCCTCAGGTAAACAACATGGTACAATGTTAAAGCTTCCTGATATTGTTGGACTGAATTAACGGAGTAGTTTAGTTAAAAAAAAAAAAATCATTAAATCACCTTAAATCATCTCTGCTGTAAAAGTTGCACATCAAATATTCAAGATACCACGAGCATTCGTGTCAAGCCAGGACTTTTCATTCTATAGAAGTCGTGTTCCTGAATTATTGTGTACGATTCCCACAGACAGATGCATCTCTTCTGCAAGTTGGGAACAAGTTATCCATCAGTTTTCAAGGATCAGGCGTTGACTGCAGTGGGCTCCGAGCCATCGCGGCCAGGATCGTCATTCACACACACATGACCTTATGTTTAACCAATGGAATATTAGATGTTACTTTTACATAACGACCAAAGGAAGTAAGATTTGGAAATGTGTTAAGCTACTCACTTTTGTAAACTTGTATTAAAGCACAATGTACAGTACGTTTTAGAACCGAGACATTATGCAAGTTATTTAGTCACTAATATTTAAAACTGTACAAGCGAAGTCTTATTGCAGCACATTCGGTGTGTTCATTCAGGATTTCGTCCATTCAGAACGTTTTTGGGAAATTCATAGAAACACTACATAAACCATTAACCTTCGTGCACACCTTGAAGCTTGTGAAAAACATTTGTGTAGGAAGGAAATGTTGGATATTGGTGCATTTACGATCGTTCATGTGGACCCGAAGTACTGGCTACACCCCATCTTCATTCGAGTGTGTTTGTGTAACGGGGAGGAAAAAAAGGCTTAAGGAAAAAGAAAAACAACTTGGTGACGAGGGTGAACTCATTCACCTGTTTCTAAGTGAGAGCAAATCGTTAAGGTACATGCTCTCTCTGGCACACACACACACACACACACACACACACCCTGATGTTTGTACGTGTTCAGGGATCCACAGAAGCTTTTTAAGGAGTGGCTTGCATTGCACCGGTTTAAGAACTAAACCATTCTGGGAAGTCTGTTTGCATGTTGTGCATGTTTACAGGTTTTATTTCAGGCGTTAGTGGTAATCTCCACTCTAAAATAATTGCATATGTTAAAGTGAAATAGTTCTAATCTGAGTCTGGTGAAGATGTGTTAGTGTAGTGAATTTCCTTTGTAGCTGTTAAAAACAAGAAGACGGTCACTTCTCTCTCTCTCTCTCTCTCTCTCTCTCTCTCTCTCTCTCTCTCTATGTTCCAGTGATATTTGAATGATGTATGGGAGGATGTGGAGGAGGAGTGGCGGGTGCACTGGACTCAGAGTTCCAGAATGCAAAGCACCCATAATGCTGCATGTGGGGGAGTGGCCAAATCCCAATTGGCTAGTTGGCGCTGATGAGCGTAATGGCTTAGATGTTGAGATCTATATCAGATGAAGGTGACGAGAGATGAGGTGAAGGATTAAAGCACTGCTGCACTGGTTCTTGAACCACATTTCCGACATTGCTACATCGATTTACACTGAAATACAAGTTTATAAAATTTTTTAAAACAAACCAGCTTAAATAATGTATGTTGTGGTACACTCCTGAAGTGTGTGTGTTTTGTTTATTAATTTATTATATATATTTTTAACAACTATGGTGCAATTTAATACAGCTCCTGGAAATGAAGAAAAGTGGATTGTGTGTATTGCAGTTAACCCTCCTGGCTGTGTGTGTGTGTTTTCCTGCTTGTGGGGGACTCTGTAGCTGCATGGCTCGCTTTCAGAAGCAATTTTCAGGAACGAGTCAAAATACCCCAGTATGCCAACTGCCGAAGCCACAGCTCGTGCCAGTCCGGGAAACTTGCCAGGGGGAAACATAACCGAGATTAATACGCAGCGAATACAACAATGCTTTACTACAGAGGAATGCAGTTGGACTACAGCTACACATCATTTCCAGTGCCATAAATTTAGGTCCATAAGTGTTTGAACACGGATAGGATTTTAGATACTTTTGATAATGGAAAGTTTTAGAAACGATATGGTTTGTCATTTTTTTTATTTATTAGCTGAACATTAACTCATCAACATTGATGAGCAATTCCAGTTTATTGTAAGTAAACCGGTGCTCACTAGCCTGTTCGTTCGAATGCCACAGAAAAGTACAAAATGCAGACAAAGGTCAGTTTTGGCCACGATAGAATAGCAAAAGAACACCCAGTGCCCCATAGCCTACTGCACATGGGGACCAGCGGGCAAAGAGCCCGAGGCTGTCGACCTGGCCTCCAGACTCCTCAGATTCCAGTCCGGCCGAGCATCCATGGGATGTGCAGCACAAAAAAATCTGATGGAGAGCCCCACCCCTCCACCCACAGCACCCGAAGGATCTGCTGCCAATATCCTGGTGCCAGATGCCATAGCACACTCCCGGAGGTCCTGCGGAGCCACGAGCCTCTCCAAGGGGGGCCAGAGCCACCACGATGACACAAGGGGAATTTAAACCTAGGTCCTTTAAATGTTATGATTCGGTCTCATGACTGAGTTTATAATGTGATGATTCTGATCGGTGTGCATTGTTTCATTTGTGGTGGCGTACAGATATATAATATACAAGGCTCAATGAGGATTGCTAGTCCAGAGTGTTCAAAAAGTCAGAAACCAAATGTATAGTTAATTTTGTAGTTTATTATTTGCAGCATGTGCTCTACATGTTCAGCCTTACACACTCATTTTACCTTCTTCTGATACATTTTTTGCTTGCCATATTTCCCAAGGCCTTGAGAATTCTTTTTTTTTTCCTGGTTGTTGCAGCTGGATGATAGTGATGAGAACCACTGGAGTAAGTAACAAAAAAGTGAATTGGTAGTCTGTGGCGCGGTAGCCGTCCATGTCCACTCTAACAGCCCTTATGTGAACTGGTTTCTTTGTGACCCTGTGATCCTTGGTTTTATGATGTGATGTTTGTCGACATCCTCCCTTCGAGTTCCCAGCCTTGCTCTGATAAGAACGTCTGAAATGGAAAAACCAACAATACAGTGTGTGAGAAATTTCTTCCCCATTTGACAGCAAGAGAGCTAACAATTAAGGGGAAATGCTGAAGGTGAACATATTGCACAAGGTCTTTGGTCTTTTCCTGTTGCTGATTCTCACTTCTCTATTTATGCAGACTTTAAACCTAATTTCTTACATGTCACAATATCAATATTTCCTCCTACATTGCAAATAATAATTACAATTATGAGGCATGAAATTCAAATGAGGTGGTTTGATGATATTTTATTACACATCAAAGCCGCTACAATTATTCTGTAAAATATTATGAACAATAATGAATATATCGAATAAAAAGAATCATTATGACACAACTACTTAAAATAGATGCTTAACTCATGAGCAAATATGTCATATTAGCTTCCTTTATTGGACAAATTTTTATAAACTCTCAACAATAAATGCAGCGATTTAAAAAGAATAACATAATTAAAGTTAATAAATTAAAAAAAATACATGTTTAGCCCGTTGCTATGGTGATTTCAGTTTCAGGTTTCAGTTGTTTTGCTAGTTCTTTCCTAAAACACACAGGACAATACAGAATCCACTCTTGACATGTTTTATTTACATTCTCAGATTTGACTTTGTTTACACCCACCATAGATTTCTGTCCCCCTTTTTTTCCCCACCCAACTTGGGTGTGAACTATGAAGAAAATTCACAGAATAGTCAGGATGCCATTTCCCATCTGGTTTTGTGGCGGTGTGCTCCGGGTGTTGAGGTGCCGCAGTGCCTCGGGCCTTCAGCAGCTGCTTTCAGATCAGAACTTCAGTAATGTGGCGTTTCCGTTTGCTCGAACTATTTAATTTAATGAGTTGAGATCCTACGAGATCTTTCAGAACAAGTTTCTCTGCAGATCAGTCAGTTATTTGAAATAGTTCAGATAATAATTTCATAGTTAAATAATAGTTTGAATATAATTTGAATTTTTACCACAGTTATGCTTTCAAAGTAAACATTTTAAAGAATGAATAGTTCTTGCAAAAACAGCGTTGTGAAGTGCATTTGCAAAACCCATCGAGCACCATGATGAGACTGGATTGCATGAAGACAATCCCAGGAAAGCAAGACCAAAAACTTACCTCTGCTGCAGAGAAGAAGGTCATTTAGAGAAACCAGCCTTGGACAGCACCTTGGATAAGAACCAGTTTGAAGGCTTTACAGAGCATAAGTAGTTGAAAGGAGATTATTGCATGGTTTGACTGCCTTCAGCATTGTTTTATAATGTAGAAAGAAAGAAAAATCAGTAAAGACCATGGAGTTAGAAGGTGTGTCCAGACTTGTGACTGGTTTGTAGGTGCGAGGTTGAAGTGGTGGTCCGTCCGCCAAGATGCTAGTTTATTTCGCGTGGTTCTAAATCTTAAAAATGAAACACTTCTGGCTTGGGTCGTTCTTTGGGAAAGGCGAGAAGAACACACGAGTCTGGGTGCACGGGACACTCGATGAACTAATGCCATGTTCTACCTCATCTTGAGAGTTTGTCTTTTCTTTTTTTATTTCTTTCTGGAAATGGAGACAGATAATATAAGCTTCTCTTCTCTTTTGTAATCAGCAAATTGTTTAGTTTCACATGTTGCACATGAGTCATCGAAGACCCAAGCAGTCTAACTTTAAATGAATATCACGATTAATTGAACATTTTACCTCGATTATGATTAATGAATGATTATTTTGTAGAAGAGGTTTAAACAGTAAATTTGCTCAACTGTTAATGACAGAAGTTCTTCATTGGTTCCTTTTCGCAGTCAGGTCGGGGCAGAGTCATGTGACTACACAGGCGGCGGTGTGTTTTTAAGGGGACAGTACATGAACGTTTAATAGAAACAAAAAATAATTTCATAAAAAGGTATTATATATTATATAACCGAATACAATAAATAAGATTACATCAATTAGAGGTTCCTTAAATTATTCATTCCTTAAATTATTGGTGAAATGACTTGTTTGTTGCTATAAAACAAACCAAATAATTTGTAACTCTCGATGTTTCCTCAGGGTCCTAATGTACACCCTATTTGTAGGCAGAGCTTCCTCCTCGTTTTCTTTCTTTCTTTCTTTGTATATTTCCTGTTTGTTAACCCTAGTGAAAATCATTTACCGTATGTTCACTGCACTTGAGGCGTTGATCTTTTTTTTAACACCCGTAATTGGGTGAGTAGCGACCACGTGTTCATGCACTTCCTCTAAAGATTCTGTGCGTGCCTGTGGCTGGCTTGAGGCCATGGATGTTATATAGGATAAGGTGCACACGCTACACGTGATCCTATGACCAGATGCAGGAGATTTACGTCGAGCCGTTAGCAGTGCCGAGGCACTTGTAGCGGTGCAGCCGGGGGAAGAAAAAAAAAATCCCAGCAACCTGGTGATGGTGTGCATCAGCCTCCTGATGTTTACTCAACTTTATTTAACTTTGAGTCGTAATCAGTGTTTAAAGTCATAGTTCACTTTTTCAGCCGAAACGGAGCCTCAGCTGTGAGCCGCAACAAGCACAAGCACAAATCATGCAGCTGTGTAATTCACAGCCCATCTGGAGGACTTTAATCGCACTTCTTAGTTTCTGATTAATAGAAATGTCATGCAGGGTTTTTAAAATCTCCAGCTGAGCTTCTTTTAGCGTTTCCTCTGTTAACATCGCTCATTCCTAGATATTTTAACGCGGCGTTCGCTTGTTAACAGAAATCCGACGCACGTGTGCCGTGTAAACGTCGGCGGTGCCGATTTGGAGCGCCGGTTTCACTGTAAAAAGCCGACTTTTTTTGTTCGAGAAGGAAGGTAAACAGAGATACAAAGGTGATCAGAAAGCAGATAAGAATTTGTTAATTAGCTCATTAAAAGCATTAATGATTGAGTTTAAAAGAGTCAAGGCTTTATCGGTTATGAGGCAAAGAGCAAATAAAGGTCCCATGCGGTGATGTTAGAAAGATAAATGCCAGGTTATGAGAGAGACTTGAGATTTATTACACATCAAGGTTAATTGGCCCTTTTGCTGTATTCTTGATTCTGATTGGGCAGAAGTTGCTAATTTTCTGTGACAGCAGCTCTGGCCATAATGCAGCTGCAAATATTATTTATTATTATTGTTATTAATGTCTGTGCTAATAAATGGAAGAACATTGAGATAAGTGACTCAGATGTGTAATAAACCTGTTCCCATTACCATTGTTTAAGCATACACACACATGCACTCACACACACACACACACATGCACTCACGCGTACACAAACATACAAAAGATCGCGATTAAAAAATCTACTTTATCTAGGATGTGTTAAGTGCCGTAGGAACAAAATGATGATAAGTCGACAGTCTACTGAATGAACTCAATAAATCCCGAGCAGCTTTGTGTTGTGTGGTGTGATAATAGCGACTGTGCGTGGTGTGTTTGTTCAGCAGCAGTATGTGTACGTGGAGGAAACCGTGTGCGGGAGTCAGGGGTTAATCGACCCCATCTCTCTCTCTCTCCCTGTTTGTGTGTGCACTTTTCCTGTTTTTTTTATTTATTTATTTCTGTGTGCGCTTTTTTTTCCTCTTTTTCTTCCTGTTGTTTTTTGTGTCTGTGTGCGCACGCATGGATGTCGACGGCGATCCGCTCTGCATTGTCAGTAAATCAGCACAGACGTCTGACTGGATTTCTGCATTGAAGACAAACGCAGAGTATTCAGACATCACCCAGGAAAAAAATATATATATATTCCACAAAGAATCTTTCAGTATTCATTTATTTGTGTTCATCATTTATGGTGATATTAATTCAAATGAATCCAAAAATGTATTTCAAGCATCCTTTTCACTATAAACTGGGAAAAAGCAAGCATTTGTTATTGTTTTAAAAAAAATCTCGTCTCATCTGATTTTGAGTAAAATAATTAATTTTGTGACCATATTAAGTCATAGAAAAATAATGAGATGTGAAAAAGATGTGACTCTTAAAACAGAAAAGCTTGATGTTACAGGTGTGATGTAGTGGCGCATATTCACACTCACACTTATATGTGCAAGAGGCGGCGAAACCCGGCTGATGTGTAGGTGTGATAAAGAGACAGGGCTCTTGTGTTAAACTAGTGTAGTGTGTGTAGTCAACACACACATGCGCGCACACACACACATGCACAACAGTGTAGCGTATCATGTTACTGAGAAACCCCAAAGCATAAACTCCTCAGTCGTGAAGCTTTTCAAACGCTTAGTTACAGTTTACTTCCACTAGAGATTGATTTAATGTTGAACGTCTCCTTCCAGTTTACAGAAATCTTATAACCTACCGTCAGAGCTGATTTTACCGAGCATTCATTCAACAGGTTCGGACCAATCAGAGTGTAGAACGAAACGATGCTGTGGTGTAAACGTACAGATTAAAGCATATGCATGAAATGATTCTTTTAAAATCATCAGTATAGGGAGAGAACCAGCCGTGTGAAAGATTGAAACAAACCGGGGACGAAAAGGAATAACAGAAAAAAGAAATATAGGAGAGAGAAAAAAAAGTGTGTTTGAGAGCGAAGGAGATGGAAAGAGCGAGACAAAGTGCGTTTCAAGTAATGAACATTAAATCAAATTTTCTTCCCAGAATGCCTCGCCGACGGTTTATTAACAAGCGCATTTTCAGTCAGATAAATTTGCCTTGAATCTGTAAGGGTGATCAGAAAATACGTCTCACAGTGCATGCCCTGTCTCTCTCTGTCTGTCTGTCTGTCTATTTAGCTCCATTTTACTTTTTATACGCAGCTTTTTTTTTTTCCCTTCTTTTGTTTATTTTCTGTTTTACTTCAATGTTTCATTTATTTGATTGATTTGTTTCCTTGAAGCATAAATAAACATGAGGTGCCACAGGGTGCTGTTTTAGGGCTACTGCTGTTTTTGTTGTATCCAACGAAATACAGGAACTTAGAAATTTTGGCGTTGTTGACGTTGCAAATTAGCTCCAGCGGTGAATGAAATTTGTAAGCTGCATTGTCTATCAGAGCTTCTGTTCTAGAAAAGAAATTAACACCACTTCTCACCAATCAGGATCCAGAATCCATTACCGCTGTAGGATAAAATGTTTTTGCATAGCAACGTTTCGATCAGAGGCGTTTAAATTACGCAGCATAAAACGGTCATGTGGAGAATGTGTTGTCGACGGCTATCATTATTTTGTGATTTTCACACACACACACACACACACACACACACTTTTGAGATGATGTAAGAGTTAAAAGAACAAAAGATGCCTTTCTTTCAGACAAGCAGCGTATTGTGGGTTTATGATTGAATTATTTAAATACATCCGGTTCAATTTAACACTCACTTACTTGCATCATGTTGCCATGATGTAGGTCCTGAAGCACGTCTTTTGAAGAAGCTGGGATTTTTCTAAAACCTCAGTCGTCATTACTCCCTACTGTAGATCAGCTGTACAGTATAGGTTGATTTTGAGGGCCAATAAGCACATTGTGTACCAGTGATTTTAAAATACTTGTTTAGCTTAGGATGATAATATGCTCCAAGAAAAATATCATATCATCTTATCTTCACGATACACATGGAAAATACTACAATAATAAATACAGATGATGATGTGTTAAAAAAACAACGTTTTACAGTTTAAAAGATTCAGTATGCCATTAAATGATGGGTGAAATGGTATTGTTTGTAAACATTCAGATCAGATTGTTAATATTAGAAATTTTATACCATGAAATCTTTAATAACTTTTAGTTATTTAGGTCAGAATTATGATCTGATCTAATCAGAGTTTGTTTTGAAAATACTGACAACAGTATACTCGATAATGCGACGTAATGGAATCGATATTATCTGCTCACTGAATTTCACTCAGTAATGGTAGCTACCTTGCTTTATTGCTATAGAGACAGACCTTATAACTAATATGCAGCACTAGATATAGTAAGATAATAAACATCAATATTTATACATTTAAGAAAATTGTAATATTTAAATATTGCAGTTTAAATCAGAATATATTTGTCAAACTATTTAGTGTTTTAAAAAAAATTTTTTTATCAAATCGTGCAGCCTCATGATAGAGGTTAACACTTTTTTTTTTTTTTTTTTTTTTGTGCTAAATTTCTTGTTTAGCTTAAATCAGCATTGAATTATCAGTAAGCGATGAATTGAGCCAATTAAACCGGAAAGGCAGTGCTATCAGGTTTGTGATTGCCTGAAATTTACTCATTTGCTCCACCACAAACAACAGAACTTCCAGAATCTGACCTTTCTCCTTTTCTCTTCTCCTTTAGTCTGCTCCAGCAAAGATATCCGGAACAACGTGACCAACCTGCGCTCTCTGGAGAACTGCACGGTGATCGAGGGCCACCTGAAGATCCTGCTCATGTTCAAGACCGAAGCCGAGCACTTCCGTGACCTGAGCTTCCCCAAGCTGGTGATGATCACTGACTACCTGCTGCTGTTCCGTGTCTACGGTCTGGAGAGCCTGAGCAAGCTGTTCCCCAACCTCACGGTCATCCGGGGCAACAACCTGTTCTTCAATTACGCTCTGGTGATTTTCGAGATGCTGCAGCTGAAGGAGGTGGGACTGCACAGTCTGACGAACATAACACGCGGAACCGTGCGCATGGAGAAGAACCCCGACCTCTGCTACCTCTCCACGCTCGACTGGTCCAAAATCCTAGACTCGGTGGAGGACAACTACATAGTGGCGAACAAAAACGAGCGCGAGTGCGGCGACATCTGTCCTGGAACCATCGCGGGAAAGATCACGTGTGTCCAGACCACCATCAACGGGCATTTTGGGGAACGCTGTTGGAACCAGAACCACTGCCAGAGGAGTGAGTGCTTGCATTTCATTTTTATTTTTAGATTTTAACGCTCTTCCTGGGGTTTATGCATGCTGTCAGGACCAGTTTAACTGGATTTCTTTATATTTGTGTTCAAATACAAGCCACAACAGCACTAATTTTACTTTTAAACTCGCTGCACCTTGCATCATTTTTATCCTGAGAACAAAAACAAGAATTAATAATAAAAAAAAATATATATATATACACACACACATGGACAAAATTGTTGGTACCCTTCGGTCAATGAAAGAAAAACTCACAATGGTCACATAAATAACTTTAATCTGACAAAAGTAATAATAAATAAAAATTCTATGAATGTTAACCAATGAAAGTCTGACGTTGCTTTTCAACCATGCTTCAACAGAATTATTTAAAAAAATAAACAAAAATGATGGTACCCCTAGAAAATACTGAAAATAATGTGACCAAAGGGACACTAATTAGCATCACAGGTGTCTACAATCTTGTAATCAGTCAGTGGGCCTATATATAAGGCTCCAGGTAAAAACACAGTGACTCCAGGTAGTCACTGTGTTGTTTGGTGACATGGTATGTACCACACTCAACATGGACTAGAGGAAGCGAAGGAAAGAGTTGTCTCAGGAGATTCGAAAGAAAATTATAGACAAGCATGTTAAAGGTAAAGGCTATAAGACCATTTCCAAGCAGCTAGATGTTCCTGTGACTACAGTTGCACATATTATTCAGAAATTTAAGATCCATGGGACTGTAGCCAACCTCCCTGGACGTGGCCGCAGGAGGAAAATTGATGACAAATCAAATCTGAATGGTAACAAAAGAGCCAGACTTCTAAAGAGATCCAAGGTGAACTTCATGCTCAAGGAACATCAGTGTCAGATCGCACCATCCGTCATTGTTTGAGCCAAAGTGGACTACATGGGAGACGACTAAGGAGGACACCATTGTTGAAAACAAATCGTAAAAAAGCCAGACTGGAATATGCCAAACGACATGTTGACAAGCCACAAAGCTTCTGAGAGAATGTCCAGTGCACAGATGAGACAAAAATGGAACATTTTCCCAAGGCACATCAGCTCTATGTTGACACACATGAAAAATGAAGCATATCAAGAAAAGAACACTGTCCCTACTGTGAAACATGGAGGAGGCTCTGTTATGCTCTGGGGCTGCTTTGCTGCATCTTGCACAGTGTGTCTTGAATCTGCGCAGGGTACAATGAAATCTCAAGACTATCAAGACACACTGTGCAAGTTTTTTTTTTTTTTTTATAATTAGGTTGAAGCATGGTTGAAAAGTAATGTCTGACTTTCATTGGTTAACATTCATAGAATTCTTATTTATTATGACTTTGTCAGATTAAAGTTATTTCTGTGACCATTCTGAGTTTTTCTTTCATTGACCGAAGGGTACCAACAATTTTGTCCACGTGTGTGTGTGTGTGTGTGTGTGTGTGTGTGTGTGTGTGTATACATATACATACAGGGTGGGCCATTTATATGGATACACCTTAATAAAATGGGAATGGTTGGTGATATTAACGTCCTGTTAAGCACACCATTGTTTTTCTTGTGAAATTCCCAATAAGTTTGATGTGTCACATGACCCTCTTCCTATTGAAAAACCAAAAGTTGGATCCAAGATGGCCGACTTCAAAATGGCCACCATGGTCACCACCCATCTTGAAAAGTTTGCCCCCTCACATATACTAATGTGCCACAAACAGGACGTTAATATCACCAACCATTCCCATTTTATTAAGGTGTATCCATATAAATGGCCCACCCTGTATACACGCACATCCAAAAATTCACTTTACAGCATGGGATAATGAGAACCCCACTGAACCTGTACATATACATGAGTTATGATGGAGAAACATGCAGGAAAAAATAGCTTAACTCGCGTTTACTTTTGAAGAATGTTGGTGACTCAAGTCACAGTGATGGATGATGTAAGTATTTCCATTTTCTACAATCTCAGGTTAATTATCACATGACACAGTTTTGGTCACATGGTTCTTATTATTTTTATCATCTTGTCCAAATTTTATCCCCATATAGTGAATTATTTTATCTTATTTATTGTAGTAATTAAACTTGTGTAAATATCCGCCTGTTATACAACATATCACGCTACACTGAAAACAAAACAAAATAGAAAATTCTGAAAATGACAAGAAAATCCTACAGATCTAAATTTTGCCCGTTTCAGCTGTGTTGTGTGTGTGTGTGTGTGTGTGTGTGTGTGTGTGTGTGTGTGTGTGTGTGTGTGTGTGTGTGTGTGTGTGTGTGTGTGTGTGTGTATAGCCCCACCATAAGAATTTTCACTTTAAGAACTGAAATTTGCCTCAGCATACGAAGCATTTTCGAAATTCAAGCGAACAAACCGCGCTGAATCAAATGCCGGATAAGTTGCGTCTGGAAGGGTTTTTTTTTAGGATTTTATGTAAGATTTAGTGACGACCTAGCACCCTCTGCTTTAAGACTGATAGCAAGCTCGTCAGCAAGAAAGAAAAGGGAGCCACTTTGAAAACACAAAAGAACCATTGGCTCAGTTGTGACCACGTGACATTCGGCAGACAAAGCGCGTACGTCAAGATCTCGTTAAAATTTAGTTTAAAATGTTGCTCGTCTAGTAAAATCCTCACAGACGAAGTCACTCGCAATCCAAGGTTCCGCTATATATTCGGATGGCTGGAACAGATTTGTACGCCGAGGTATTATTGTGTGTGTGTGTGTGTGTGTGTGTGTGTGTGTGTGTGTGAGAGAGATGTGGTGTATATGTGTGTGCGTGTATATAGATATAGATGTGTGTGTGTATGTGTATATACACACGTGGTACCATCATTTTTGTCCAGGCCTGTTCCATGAGTTCATTTTTTTTTTTATAATTCCATTGAAGCATGGTTGAAAAGCAATGTCTGACTTTCATTGGTTAACATTCATAGAATTCTTATTTATCATTACTTTTGTCAGATTAAAGTTATTTATGTGACCATTGTGAGTTTTTCTTTCATTGACCGAAGGGTACCAACAATTTTGTCCACGTGTGTATCTATACAGTGGAACCTTGGATTATGAGCATAATTCGTTCTGGAAGTGGGCTCGTATTCCAAAACACTCTTAAACCAAATCATCATTTCCCATAAGAAATAATGAAAACTCAAATTATTCGTTCCACAGCCCCCAAAAATAAATACATAAAAATAATTAATACAATCTATAAAATGAAAATAAAACAAATTAATCTGCACTTTACCTTTAATAAAAGTACAAATAAATCCTGACAGATAAGTGTTTCCATTGGTGCGCGCACGCGCCGTGTGTGTGTGTGTGTGTGTGTGTGTGTGTGGAATTAGCCCCTTCCCTCGCCTCGTTTTACACAGTAACATTCTTCCTCCCTCTCCCCACCTCGCTTTTTCACAACAGTTTCACAACAAACACACGCACGCATACACACATACAACGGAAACACCGTTTTAACAGGGAAAAAATAAATCTCTGTGAGACTGACATGAGCGTATATTAACAGACACACTTTTTAAGTTTTACAACAAGCCCATAAACACAGCGGAAACACCGGTTTAACGGAAAAAAAAGCGAGACTGGCACGAGCGCATACTAAAGGAATCACTTAAGTTTCACAACAAACGGACACACACACAAACACGGAAACACCGTTTTAACAGGAAAAAAAAAAAAAAAAGAAATCTCTCTGACCAGGCTTGAGCGCATACTAAGGGAATCACTGCTGTAAAGTAAAAAAACAACAACAAATGAACCAGCACCTTACCTTTGAAAAGAATCGCGACAGAGCAGAGTTTCTGTGTCTTTGTGAAGTCGGGAGGGGTGAAAAGGGGAGAGAGCGTCTGTGCGTGTGTGTGTGTTTCAGTGTCAAATTGCGCACGCACGAGCAGAGTTTCTGTGTTTGCGAAGCCGTGGGGGGAGGGTGGGAGGGTGAGAGAGTGACGCTCGGTGTCAAAATAAGAGTCGCATGTGTGAAGCATGATACTCGGCGCTCGTGAACTAATACTTGCTCGGGTTCCGAATAAAAAATGTATTTAAAATCTTTGCTCGGTTCGCGGAACACTCGTAAACCACGTTACTCGCAATCCGAGGTTCCACTGTATCTATCTATATAAAAAGATTCAAATTTACAAAAAATCTTCATTTTATTTACAGCATAAAATATTCTACTTGAGAATGTTTAAACTTTAGTTTTGTGTCACAGTGAGTGGAAAAAAAGGCAGGAATTTTCATGCAAACTGATCAAAACTGATCCAGTGTGTTTGTCACGACTCAAAAGCTTGGCTGCTTTAAATGAAATGGTGCTTTTGTGTCAGAAATACTGAAGTTAATTTACTAAGTTAATTTGAAGTTTCACCTGTGTGTCATCTGTCCGTGGGTGTTTGGTTGCGTGGGTGTAAGGTCCGTGTGTCGTGATGAGGCGTGTAGTGTGACACTTCCTGAACACGTGTCCCTCCCTGCTGATGGAGCACCACACTCCCCTGGTAGTAAACACTCATTTGCAATTCAAAGCTGCTCATAGTGTATCGATGTGGAAGAGAAATGGATGCTGTTAGGAGGAACAATGCCATGCACAGTGTGTGTAGTCTTGAGGAAAGCTTTGGCAACAGTCAGAAAATGTGTTTATGTTAATAAACTACACCAATAGTACTTTATCTGATTATACAGTAGTTACATTTGTATTATTGCAGTGTGTGTGTATAAAGTAAAGAAATAAATAAATTTGAAAGCAAACTGTCCCAATCACATCTGTGCACATCTGTGAGCTCATTCAGGATGGAGATTGTGAATAGCACCTTCCTCAGAGTGTTCCTCGCATGTTCACATGCTTTCACTCTCCCTGCTTGGTAGCTGTCCACTGATGGGTGAGATATAACCGGAGACTGAGAATCTAGCTACGACTAAACCAGGGGAAGATCCCCAATCCACAGGAGGTGTATCAGGCACTTTAGTGCACGTTTAAGAGAATGGGTGTAGTGTTGTATCTGATTTGTCTTTTGCACTGTGTCATGTGATGAGCCGAAGAGGTTTATACAAGTGTTGACAAAAGCCAAGCTCCGTTTCTGGAGGATGATGCAATGGCAGGAGTGGAGTGGATTTAAACACACACTCCTGTTACAGGAGCTGGGAGTGAGGGTGAGCGCTGAAAGATTCCTCTTCAGGACGGCTGTGGTTACACTCAGATCATTTTTAAAGCAGAAAAGCACTTAAAAATTGCAGTTTAAGTGTGATGAAAAGTGGAGAGATGTCGATTAGATATGGAGTGCTGGAGCCGCAGGTAGCTGAACTCTGATACGCAGCGACAACCAGCAGAAACGCCAAAATAACTGTACTGCAAGCGCAAACATCAATAACAGCTATCATTTAATAACCAGTAATAACCTTGATAACCAGTGATGACCATTAATTACATTTGCATCATTAACCAGTCATAACCACTAATGTCAATAACAATATTAATCGCAAGTAACTCCTGCCACACAATAATCATTAGTAACCATTAAAACCTTTAATAGCCCCTTATGAGTATTTATTAACCTTCATGTCAGATATGAATGTTATGAATAATCACTAATAACATTAATAAACTATAACATTTATTAGTTTTACATTTATAAATAGTTTTATAACAAACATCAACTTCCTTTTATTCCTGCTGTTGTTTTCTTCTTTGTTTGTTTTTTTCATTTTTTATTCTTTTCTTTCATGTTTATTATTGTTTTAGTTGTGTAGTTTGTCTTTTTTCTTTTAATAATATTGTTTTAAAAACAAATTTTCGTATAAATAGTTTATTTATTCTTGCACTTTTTTAGTTTCTCCTCTTACTTATTTTTCTCGTCTCTTGTTTACTAATATCATTTTTCACTGTAGGTGAAAACAATCCTCTGATTGAGGTTGCTTCCTCTCTTTTTTTTTTGTTTTTTATGTGATGGCGGTGTCGAGAATGAGAGAAACGCCCCCATTCGCGTACACACACACATGCGCGCACACTGAGTTGTTCTTGTGGTTAAATAATTTCTCCTCGGGCACAGCATGTTCTCGTGTTCCATGTTACGCAATCGCTGCTTTTTCGGGGTCAGAGTTCGTCGTCAAGCTTCTGTAGCCGTAACCCTTCCTCCCTCTGCCGTCACGACGACGATGATGATGATGATGATGATGGTTCATTCCTCAGACTGGACTTCGGTCCGCAAAACAAGAAAATAGTTTATTTAAACCTTTTATCTGTGTGTTTGTATGTGTGTGTGTATGTGTTTGTGTGTGGTGTTGAAGAGCTTGGTCTGATCTAATATCACAGCTGTCTTGTGTAAGTGAGCAGATTATTGAGTTTGTTGCTGAACAAGTTGAACATGTCACATCAGCACAGAGAATTAAAGATAAACTTTATAGCTTGAGTGTGAAGCCCTCCACAGTTAAAAAGGAAAGAAAAGGGGGGGAAAAAAAGCTCAATTTGTCAAAAAAAGTGTGAAAAAAGTCTTTCATCTTTTTGTGTGAATTCTGCTTTTTAGTTGTCTTTTCCATTTGAATCAGTCTGCTTTTTTTGTGCTTTTCTAACTACTTGTTTCTTGCTTAGGTTTTTTTATTACACTTGTTCCTTTTTTTTCTCCTTTTTTTAAATTTAAATTTGTAAATTTTGTAAATTTAAAAATTTTAAGTGTGTATATATACCCACTTTTTTTTTTTTTGCATAATTTGGTATATGAAGTGAAACTCATTGTGGATTCATTATATGTAAAGTGAAATTTTAAGGTTTTTTTGTTTTCATTCTGATTACAACAAAAATCAAGTAATTTCAAATATTAGAATACTTCATTTCTATACTCAGTTTCAATTTGTAAATAAAGTATAAATACAGTGTATTGCTTGGCCACGCAACCACAATCATAGGAAAGACCTGACGGTTGTCTAAGACGACGGGCGACCTGGCTGTTCACAGTACTGTATTGAAGCATACTCATGGAAAGTTAACTGGAGAGGAAAAGCGTAGTTAGAAAAGATGCACACGTAACTGGGATGACCTCAAACAATGCCGATTGAAAAACTTTGTTTCACAACGAGTAGAGTGAGGCAGGAGTCGGTGCATCAAGAGCCATTTCATTCCTAATAGCAAGCCACTCGTAATGAGACGTCGTCAAGCAGAGTCGCATCACAAGCATCTTACTTGGGCTAAGGGGGGAAAAACGCCCTGGACCGGTGCTTGGTCGTCCAAAGTTCAGTTTCCAGATGCAAAACAGTTTTGCATTTCATCAAGGTACCAGAGTCTGGAGGAAGAGTATCCAAGTTGCATGAAGTCTAGTGTGAAGTTTCCACTCAGTACTGATTACCAGGAGATTTGACAACACTTCTTGCTTCCGTTCACTAATCAGCTTTACGGAGATGCCGATTTCCCTTTCCAGTTGGTCTCGGCAGATGAACATGGTTAGATAAACATTGCGATCCCACAGCAATACAGACGAGCTGAGCGCTGCTATCAAAGCAACCTGATCTTCAGTAATGCCTCGGAGCCATGCTGATCTCATGCAGTGACTCATGCTAAAGTTTCCCCGACCAAGTACTGATTGTACAAATAAAATCATATAATATATAATCATTTTTAGAAATTCAACATTTCTGTTTTGTAAATATTTTTTTCATCCTTCTTCTCGTGTTTATTGGTGGCTCACAGAGCAAGTAGATGTATCGGAGGGCGTAAATACGTAAGCATGCTCGAGAACAGAGCACAAAGAGCGATGGGGGGGGGGGCGCAATCATTTTTGAGCACGGTACAAATCAATCGTTTCTAATGTGAAAACACTTGGTCTCATTGTCATGTCTCTTGCTTTTTAGATTTTTTTTATTATTGAATTGTTTATCACTTTTATTTTGTCCTTTCTAACACCATACAGAAAAATCTTCTTTTAATTTTTTTTCTGCCTTTTTTTTTTTTTTTTTAATTCCGGTAGTTTCCTTGTTCAAGCCCCAATTAAATTTTTTTAGAGGTTGTTGTTCGCTAGAGAGGTGGAGGGGAGAAAAAACTGAAAGCATTCCTAACCCAGTTCCCAGTAACACACACACACACACACACACACACACACACACACACACACACACACACACACACACACACACACACACACACCTACCCACACACACACACGCACGCACACACATGCACACTCTTTTGGGGTGGGGGTTTTCTCCTCCACTCCCACTTCCAGGGAAAGTGCCCTGACGAGGGCAGATAAGGACCTCCATTGCCCTTTCCTATTGCTGTGCTAACATGTCAGCGTCCCTTGCTACACTGTGTGTGTGTGTGTGTGTGTGTGTGTGTGTGTGTGTGTGTGTGTGTGTGTGTGTGTGAGAGAGAGAGAGAGATGCTAATCTTTCAGGCATGACCACGTATGGCATGTTATTGCCTGGGCTGCTTTAAGTGCCGTTAGCTCAGTGTTCAGGGAACTTGGCTATGACTCAAGACGTCATGAGTTTAATACCAGCTGCTGTAATGCCACGCTGTCCTTGAGCTAGGGCACTTGAGCCACACTTCCTCCAGAGGGAGCACCCTTCAGTTTTCCGACAACCTTTCACATAATGCCTGACATGTTTCCTGTGTCAAGTCCATTATAATGTATGTGAAGGCGGAACATGACTTCAGTTGATCCTGCTCGTTGCTAGTTTCCTTCGGCTTTATTTTTGTTTCTGTTCAGGCCACAACAGCGTTAGGATTGCGTGGCAGTAAGTCAGGATTGGGAACGGTCAGAAGGTGTTGAGTTTTCCTAACAGCAGCTCTGATGGTAATGCAGCTGGTTTATCTTAGTGAGAGACTCGTACGTCAGGGTTTGTTAGCGTTTCTTGACGTCTCATTCACAGCAAACGTACCGAGCGCTCCATGTGAACTCGTTAAACATGAGCTGCTATTGGTATGTTTTGTCAGAGGTATAGTTTCCCAGATCATCTGTGCTAATCCTGGGTAAGACTAGTATTATTTTTAGTAGCTAAAATAATCAGTGGTCGGCTTTTCAGTTATTTACAGAATCTTTAGAGGATGATCGGTGAAAACGTATCAGAATATAAAATTGTTGTGGATTTTGAATATTTTTGAAAATATTTTACCTATAGTTTAGTTCCCCTGAGCTGCAAGGTCTGACGGCATACGCAAACATTTTTGTACCCTTTTTCTTTTTTCTTTTTTAATAATGAAAAGTTTTCTGTTTTGTACATTCATATTAAAATGTGGAGTATTATTAATGCACAAAGTTACAGTTTTCTATTTTTATAAAAAAAAAAAAACCTGTTCTTGTACTTCTGCATTTTAAATAGACTCGTTACTTTTCAGATGCCAATCACGCACGAGTGCATTGATTTTCTAATCTAAACATGAGCGTTTCCGCCGTCGCTCACACCGCACCGTGACCTAAGCTACCTCAGGTAGGAAGCACAAGAACAAAACAATTACTCCAGTCCTAGTTTATAGGATGATTGGCAGGTCATTATGTGAGTGCTGGATGATTAACTCATCAAAGGGATTGATGGTTACCTGGGCAACGATCCCACCCACTCGGTCTCCGGGCTGCGGATTCTTCTGGGTTTTTTTTTTTTTTTTTTTTTTTTAAACATCTTGAATGCAAAGTGTTCTAGCTAATTATCTAACATACAGTGAACGCTTACATCTTTGGTTTATGTTTCACAGCACTAACATTGTTTACATTTATTTATTATTATTATTTAGTGAGAAGCTTAGTGTTTAATGCATCATTTCAACTTATTGTATGCTTGCAGAATGCCCATGTTTAATTGCATACACTTTCCTTTCATTATACAATGGAGCGACGGTAGCAACTAGCTAGTTTAACTACCAAAGTAAATACAGATGTTAACCACGCTGTTCACCATGCGTTTAATTTACGTCAAATCATGCTTTTTATACTTCGTCTTGAGTTAAAAAAAATTTTTTACTTCTGCTTGCGTGAGTTTGTGTACGTTTGCCACGTCTGGAGGCATTGAGAGGCATTCCACTAGTGCTGATATTAGAGCATTTAACTCCATGTGCCATTCTGTATTCTGGGTGTTCTAGTCATTAATAACACTGACCCTCAGTCGCAGCGTGGGCGCGTGTTGGTCAAGATGGTCTGCAGTACTGAGGAGAGGTCGGCTACACACCAAAAGCCACGTACCACACCGGTTACTTTCAGAAAGAAACCCCATCTGATAACGTTATACCACCTTATACAACACTTCGTCTGATTAATATTTGCTTCTGAATTGCCTCTGAACCGGTTGTGGTGTTACTGTGTGTTCACGGTGTCCGGTTCCTTTCAAGGTTTCTTCCTATTGCCATCTCGGGGAGTTTTTCCCTGCCGCCGTCACCGTCGTCCTCGGCTCGCTCATCAGGGACAATCTGATCATTTTGATTCGTTTACATTCCATACAGACTTGAATCATTGTTTTGATTGTCTAAAGCTATTTTGCGACAATGTCAATTGTTAAAAGCGCTATACAAATAAAATTGACTATTCAGCACAACAGCACTACCTGGAGTGCGACATTGCTTAATTTCATATCTTGGTAAGTTTCAGCTGAAACCCTGTCCGCTGGGTTTCAGTTGGTGCTCAGAGTCTCAGTATCAGAAAAGACAAAGTGGTTTCTTGCTTCCTCTATTCATTAGCAAAGCGGGTAACAGCGGTCACACATCTGACCAGACAGGATGAAGCGTGTGTACAGAGAGCATCACGCAGCACAACAGGATAAGTAATATGTTATAAATCATCGATGATTGTAGTTTTATCAACGCTTTTTATGTAAGTGTGTTTATCGACCAGATGGCTCTGTTTTGACGCGGACGAGACGGAGACACTTCTGCTCAAGTAGAACGTCTCTGTACTCCTCCACCTCAGGACTCAGGAGTGCGGGTGTCATTTCTTATGCTCGTCATGCAAATCTACAGTGTCTGCGAGTCTGGCAGCGCAGAAGAGCTTTTTATTCATCATTGTTTTTGTTTTTTTGCTTGCTTGATTAATTATTTATGTACAAACAATTAATTACAAGTAATTATTTTGTTTATATTTGTGTTTATTATTTGCTTGTTTTGCCTGGTTCTTATGTAACCACCTGCTGGTATTTTTATTTATTAGCTTGTTCATTTGGTTACTTGATTCTTTTGCTACTTATTTTTGTTATGTATTTATTACTTGTTTATTTGCTTATGTTTTTTTTTTACGTATTTACTTGTTTATTTAGCACTGTACATTTCTGTAAAAAACAAAAACAAAAAAAACCCAGCAAAAATCTGACCCTTTCCATTTTGAAGCTTAGAATGTTACTTGGAAATAAGCTGTGTGTGTGTGTGTGTGTGTGTGTGTGTGTGTGTGTGTGTGTGTGTGTGTGTGTGTGTGTGTAGTTTGACATTGTACAGTAAGTGATGCATCCCATCACATGACTCTTGTTTTTCATTAAAATGTATGTGTCACGTGTGCTGTGTATGAGTGAACCTCGAAATGGTATTTGGATCCCTGTGTAGATCGCACTGGATTAGTTCAGTACGTGTGTGTGTGTGTGTGTGTGTGTGTGTGTGTGTGTGTGTGTGTGTGTGTGTGTGCGCGCGCGCGCGCGCGCTACAGCAGTCTCCATTCATTAGCGTAACAGGAAGCCCTGAGGGATCCGGAGGCCTCGTTATCAATGACTGCTCTTTTAAAAGGCGTATTTACATAACACCAACACACATATCATTCTCTCTCTTTCTCACTTGCTCCCTCTCTTTCTCTCACACAGCGATTTTTACGAGCTCGCAACATTCTCTCTTCTCACGCAGTCACTCGTACAGTCGTCTGTAAAACACTACACACCTCAGTCAGATGTTTTTTCTATTGCGGTCGCCATGTTTGATTTTGTTTTTTCCCTTTTCCCCCGTCTGCGCTATACAAAGCAAATGTAATTAGCGGTGAAAGATGACTAAAACACTAAAACGACTCACCTTTTTTTTTTTGTTTTGTTTTTTCATACAGGAGAATAAAATGGATTGTGTTCCTTATGGACTTGCCCTGAAGCGCTGATTCCAGAAAACCGAAACGCTTTCATTAGAAGGGAAAGAACGGTTATTGTCGGGAGGGGAAGTCCAGATCAGCAAACTTGCAAACTGCTAATACTAACGCTACATTCCGCTGATAGAAACGTCCCAGGTGTCCCATAATCTAGCTGGGCATTTTCATATTAGTGCACCGGGACCGTTTCCAAGAACACTTGACCCCAAAATTCTGCTTATGTTCATTCAGTGAGAACACAATCATTCCGCACTCCAGAATTCAGAGGTGGTCTTGGGTACGGAACGCCGCACTCGTACACATCGAATCAGATTTGGAAGCGGACGTACCTGAGCATGGAAGTTGTCCACTGTTTCGTCGAGACGTCATCGGTGCCTTTGGCCCGCTCCTAAATATCTGTATGAATTTGGGGGCGCTCATCCTCTATGATGAATATAAAACAAAATAGATTTTGGAGTCAGTATGGTGATTTACATAAATCTCCACACACAAGAATCACGATTCTCAAATGAATCAATGATTTTTTGGATGAATATATACAATTCATTCATATGACATGTCTCGCCTTCAGTGCATTTAGATACTGTGCGAAGGGCATTCACGTGCAAACCGTGATTGTGAGGAATAACAGGACACAGTTATAAGAGTAAAAACTCCATTAATTTCTCCGTATGATCCCAGTGGGACACCATCAAGGTAGAAAGATTTCTCATTACACCGACTCCATGATCACTATATCACCGGCCTCCCAGGAACTCCATCATGAGCCTGCACCTGTGGAAATGGTGAGTGTTAAAGGGGGATGTGACAAGAACTTCCAGCCAAGTTTTACAAGATATTTCATCACAAGTACTGGTTTGACTCGAACGCCCCTTAAAAATACAAAATGATTCAACAGTGTGAGTGGATTCAAGGCTAACAACATATTTAAGCTGTAATGTTTAATATTTGTAATAATGCTTGAAGTGTGCAGAACACATTCACGAACCAGGATAGCAAAATAATGTATTACATTTTGGCAAGTTGTTTAGTGCAAATTGCGTAATGAAGATCAACGTCAGCTACACGTGTGTAAAATCAGCCACGTCTTTTGACACAAATTCGTCACTAACTCTTATTACACTAAAGTTTCACTGATCACCGTGATCGATTCAGATTTTTCCCGTCATTATCGCCGTCAGTTTATTCCTAGCAGTTATAAGAATAAAGCGATGGCTTAAGCTTAGGAGGATGTGTTGAACACAGGAATGTCCGTGCGCTCCATGTGGGATCGTTTCGTCCTCTTTTAGCCACAGCGAGTGCTCTGTCCTTATTAAGAGCTTCAGCTCAAACCAAGCACAGCCGTATATCAGAGCTCACACCGCCGACCTCAAAATAATACCAGCAAGCCGAGAACCGGAGCGCAGGAGAAGTGCACAGGGCCGGATCTGGACACAGCCTGAAATGGCTTGCGTTTGAAGCTGATATAGGATGGGGCTTTTTGGATTCCTACTATTTCTATTACTACTAATAATATTAATACTAAGAATACAAACTGTGTTTATATAGCAACAACCACAACAATAGTAGAAAACGGTTCACTTGGTTCACTTGACCCGAGTTTGCAGATCTGTGGTGTTAGCCACGCCCACAAAAAACCCTCAAACAACGGGGAAAAAGAGAAACCCGAAAAACAAGATAATCCCTAAGATGTGTAAGACCCCCCTAAATCTTCCAGTAACACGGCTCAACAATTGCAGAATACAGTATCACCTACCATGTAGACACCCATACCTCCTCCTTTTGCGGGGTGCCATTACTTTTGTCCTGAATAGCTAGACTTGTGTATCTTTAATGTATTGATTTTGTCCAGATTCTTAAGGCTTTAATATAAAACAACTGTTTGTTTTTTTTTTGCAATCACACCAGTATTTGCATGACTCATGGCCAACTATACGTTGATTAGTCACATTTCACATCAGAGCATCTCGATCTACAGAAACCTGCATGCGCTCGGGAGCGCCATGTACGCTGTGCTAATGACTAGATTTTTATGGTATTTCTTGTATAAATACTCCTGCAAACAATTTATGAATAAATTCCTTCGAATCAAGCGGGATAAATGAGGCCTGCTTTTAGACAGCGTCGCCATGGCAACGGTTGTAAATATCATTTTGGGCTGGACCGAGATTGTGTCCACATTTAGGAACACTGCATAAAAAGAAACGTCGGTTAGCATTTAAACGCGTTCAGAAGTCTGCTTTCCTATAACCGAGCAAGCTTTGATGAGTTTGGAGGCGGAGTCATTGAACAAGTGATTTACAGATTTTGCCAGATAGTATTAACACGGCTTGATAATTGTCTAATAAAATCTGCAACCAATAGTGAAGTGTAAAGCATTCTTCCTTAATGAAGACAGACTTTTAATAGTTGCTAGTTTCGTAAATTTGTTTAGTAGCCTCCAGTGTCGGCACTAACGAGCTTCTGGACAGAGGAGGTAACTGTTCGCGGTTTCATGGTAGCAAGGTGTTATTTGCATTATTTGCTTAAGGGGAAAAACTGAGCGAGTGGTGATGGAACTGAAATGACCGTTTATATCTGATGTCATTTTAAAACGATGCAAATTGTCTCGTGGACATTCAGAACAATCGCTGTGGAATAAGAGGAAGCGTTTGATTCCTGTCTCGGGTCTGTGTGGGTGTGTGTGTGTGTGTGTGTGCATGTTCTCCCAGTGCTTGGTGGATTTTCTCCAGGTACTCCAGTTTCCTCCTACAGCTCTAAGGCATGCAGGTTAGGTTACCTGGCATTCCCAAATTGCATATAGTGTGTGTGTGTGTGTGTGTGTGTGTGTGTGCGCGTGCGTGCCCTGCATTGGATGGCACCCTGTCTATTGGGTGTACCCCACCTCGTACCCTAAGTCTCCTGGGATGGGCCCCAGGACCTCTCAACCCTGTACAGAATAAGCGCTATAGAAAATGAAGTAATGAAAGTTAACAATGACTCCAGTTTATCCCTGATAGTTGGCAGGCTGTGTAATTATTGCGTCATCATAAGGAAAGATTATTAGTGTTTCAGATCAAAATGTGAATTTGTTTTTAGTCGTTTGTGTAGGTCCAGACGAGTGTCAGGCTTTATTTTCCCAGGCATTCAGTGTATTAATAACACAGGACACACAGTTCGGCTGCTAGGCAATAAGACAGGAGGCGAAGTGTGTGCGCCTGTGTGTGTGTGTCACCGGTGGGCAGTCGGAATGTGCGTGATGAATGTATGCGTGGAGGAAACATTGGCGCCATGTCCGTGGCCTTCCTGTCGTGAACAGCATGACCTTCCCGATTGTTTCCTGCATTTGTGTGGCCTCTTCCTGTTCCACGTTCATGAAGGGTCTTCTGGGACAAGGAGGCAGAGAATGGGAAAGTATCTGATACGCTGAGATAAGTGCGAAGCAACAAATGTGCATTTGTAAAGCCTATGGACAGAGGAAGTTCACAGACTTATATAACTTGTATAAGGAAAACATGCGCTATCATTTCCTAGTACTCCCTGGCCTTCACGTGTAAACCTCAAGTGGACTTGGATGATGGGATGTCAGCGGCTGTTCTGCAGGGTCACGGCACCCAAGCCAAGACCGTGGAAACTCTTGCGCCAACCGTTCCCTTTGTGCAGAGCTTTTCATGGACACACTGATGATATTTCAGGCGTTGAGTCATATTAAAGAGTCTGGTGGCTGCACTGGTTTATCAGTGCTTTCTGTTCAAGGCTACTGTCTCCGCAGTCACTGCTGAGAGAGGGAGACAGTATCTGGTGCCGTTATTCATCAAGTGTTTTGTCGTGAACAAGTGTACAAGAAGTTCAAGGAATGTCGCGTGTTGGCCATCACATTTACATTTAGGCATTTGGTAGACGCCCTTATCCAGAGCGACTTAGATTTTTCTGTCATTATACATCTGATCAGTTGAAGGTTAAGGGACTCGCTCAAGGGCCCAACAGTGGTGCTCGTGGTCTACGGTTCCGAACCGTAGTCCAATGCCCTAACCACTGAGCGACCCCTGATCCCTTTAAGAAGGACGCTAATGCCCACACCGTTGATGCTCTGCAAAAACTTCTTTTTAAGGTGATAAAGCATCGTCCCTATAGTCCTGACCTTGCTGCATTGGACTTTCACCTGTTCGGTCCCCTGAAAGCAGCCGTACGAGGATGAAGAAGTGAAGACAGCGGTGCATCCGTTGCATCCGTGGTATATTGAAAAGCCAAAAAGGTTATTTCAAAGTTATGTATTTGTTTTTTCTAAACATTTAATTGAAATAATTTCTGGAAACAAAACTCTGAAAACCAGCTATTTGTAATCTCTTTCCTGGATAGTTCTACAGACTGTAAGCGAACAAAATTGTATTAGACATGAGTTGAATACTGATGGACCTGATGAGGAAGAAATAAAACACTGTTTAAATGCCTTTTAAACAAACAAAAAAGGAGAGTAAGCAACAACAGTGTTGAGTTATTGTTGGGACTCTGATGTCGGTTAATTCCATGTAAAAGCACCTCCCCTAAGATTTTTTTTATTCCTCTTGTACTATAGGAAATTCATAGCATTTGCAATATTTTGTTTAAAGGACAAAGCATTGTACCGGTTATCCGTTCATGGTTGTATTTAATTCTGTAAATTGTCCATGAAACAAGTTTGTTCTTGATTGCTCTAACAGCTAGAAACCGAAGTTTCCTTCACGAGCCTCATTTTCTGTTCTCTGTTCTGTCAAGATCAGGAGCTCATCATTTCAGAGAGATCCCATAAAGTGTCCTGAAGATGTCCTTAATGACTTCGTCCATGAATATTAAATAAAGAGTTTCCCTTCCAGAAAACCTCGGCGTGACTTTTAATCCATGCATGTGCAGTGATGTGCTCAAGTCTCATAACAGCTGCTGTTATGGAAAACTCCAACACTTTCTGACCAATCAGCATCTGGAATTCGGCAGCGGTTTGGTGTGAACAGGATCGTAGTGAAGCATATTTTCCCGATTTTGTTGTCGGTACATGCCGTTATTTTATCTCACCTGGGAATCTCCGTGTGCATGTGTTTTTAAATCCAACTGAGAACCTTTTGTGATCTTTGGCCCTGTAAGGAACCTCTGGAGTGTGTGTATACAGCTGTGAGGAGTCACCTTGCACCAGCTGTTGGGAATTCCCCTTTTAAATGAGCCATGTTTGGGGAAGCAGAGGCAGAGGGCTGCTACTCCGCCATATTCTCTCTGGCATGTGATTCTGACTGAATAACTAACACACACACACCGTTCTCCATCTTCACAACCCAAGACTGAGTGTTTTTGGCTCAGGAGTACACACACACACACACACACACACACACACATTCCAGCTACTTGAGCTCCAGGTCACAATCTGAACACAAACACTTTTTCTTTTTAGGGATTTCAAAATATTTTTAGGACTCTTGACTCTTGGTGTCAAGGAGTTCGGTGCGGAGTGTTTCGGGGTCGTCGTGTCTTGTAAAAATAACCCCTCCAGCTGTGATTATCGGCATCGTGCCGCTCTGCTCCGTCCCGGACGCTCAGGCTATTTAAGGAGCGGAGGCGCGGATGCGTTCGGTTTGGGAGAGGAGATGCCACCGCGCTTTGGCCTCATTATGCATGGAATGTGACCCGCAGATGCACACACTCTCTTATTTTTGGTTGCAGACTCCTAGCAGTACAGTAGACAACAGTTACACTGCTGCAAATCAATAACAAATCAAACGGGAGAAATATTCTCATATTTCTGCGGATAATTATTGCAGTTATTTTATAGTAAATAAAAAGCTTTAACATCATCCTGTGTTGGGTGTATAAACTTATTTGCTTGTGGAAAAAGAATTTCTTTGAAATGTTGATCGATGTGAGAAAATGTTTTTATATGTTTGTAAGTTTAATATAAACATGTCTACAGAAATGTCTTTTTCAGCTTCGTCATAATTAAGAAACTAAACTACCATTTTATTTATTTATTTATTTATTTATTTTTAAATGTAATTCACTAGCCACTTTTTTTTTTTTTTTGAAATTTTATAGAATATGTAAAAATATGTTTTGGTTTTGCTAAATGCGGTCATGCCGTTTATCACTGTATGTTTGTTTGTTTAATTTTCTGGCTCCGTTTCGGGTAATAATCTACAACACAAGCGTTTTCCCTGACAAACATCACACTGCAATTACGCGTCCATTTTAACAAACGGCTCGCTTGAAAAACCGCTCCGTGGTCATATCTTCCCATGATTCCTGTGCAGTCAGGCCGGACCAAGACCAAGCTCATGTTTTTAATGGACAAACACTCTTGCACCAGGAGCAGATCGATAAAATGAGTAAGTATGTGAAGTATTTAATGGATTTTATATAAAAATGATCAGTTTTACGTTTGCCCTGCCCTAGTGCTTATGACCATTTCTACATGCACGGCAAAGCAACACTCCACTGCAAGGGAAGGAAGCAAGCACATGAAGCGATACACCCGTCATGCATAGGCTTAGCAGCAATATGTGGCAGTAAAATTAAGTCATTAAAGTGGAAGATATCACATGTATGCAAGTATATTCCAGGACCCAAATTATGAATGAAGTTTTCTATTTATTTATTTAATTTTATTTAATTTCCTAAGTAGCGTGACTTGTGTAATGCAGAGGCTTGTTTCGCCCCCCCGCCGCCTCTCTCTCACTCAGAACCATGAAAATCTTGCTTTAAACTGTAAATGTAATGTCCACTGCACTTGTTTCACTAGTGCATAGTAAAAAGAATATATATTTTTTTTCTATGTAATGAATTCGAACACGCCCTTCAAGTGTTTGAAGATTTTCTATTCTATTGTCCTCAGTAGTATGCGTTTAATGGGAAACACTTGAATGAATGAATTAATAAATCCACAAAGCGTCCACTGATTTACCTGCAGGACTGTAAGATATTTGAAAAACTGAATTAGATGAGTAGATTTGTACGTAAATCTCATTCTTTCTGTCTTTCCATCTGTCTCTCTGTCCTCTCTCTCTTGTCCGTGATGTGGTATGCAGACAGGCTGGAATCTTTTATTTATTTATTTATTTGTTTATTTTTTTGGCCTCCAAATGATAGACCAAACATGTCATCCCTGGCTCTGGTTACGGGAGCAAAGATGGCCGCCTCATGCGTAGGGATGCAGCGCTTGTGCGTGGGTGTGTGGGTGCTCGTGTGCGGACTCTCTGACCTCGCTGCGTGTTACCATGTGTCGCTTATGTACTGCACTGCAGATGAACTTATCAAAGCAGCCAGTTCACTATGTGTTCACTCTCTCTCACACACACACATGCGCGCGCGCACACACGGCTCGCAGATCCGCTCTATACTTGGCTCCTCGCATTCCACATCTGCTGTTTCCATTCCTCCCTCGTCCTGCACGTGCACACGTCGCCCTTTTCTTTCTCTCTGTCTCTCTCTCTCTTTTTTTTTTTTTTTAATGGCTTCCCTGATTTTCTCTCCTTCCCAGGGACCGCCGTTTATCATGGTCATGGAATTGGCCTTGCTGACTAGCATGCTAGCACTGGCCTGAGAAAATGCATCCCTGCCAGGTGTTTGTCAATTTTAGACAAAAAATGTATGCTCGAGTATTTTTCCACAGCTCGTGGTGCGGAAAGTTGACACAGATTCATTGCAGAGGTATGCGCTGGACGTAGTTCGCTCGGAGCGACACGCCGAGTTCGACACCCTCGCTAATATTTAACATGCTTGTCAGTCCTCGCGTGATGCCATTCTTTGAACTTTCGGTAGACGTGGCAGCTAAGCCACTGATGGAGCTACAAATACAAATACTTCAGACAGAACACCGTCTTACGAGCTGCTTGATCCATGTTGTGGATGGACTTGGAGAACTTTAAGGATCAAGGCTGGCGGTGTGTTATTTGGATGAAGAGGATTTCTGTTTAGGAGAAAATGCGATGGAGGATTGTTTGGGCGCTTGTATGTTGGCTCTAAGCGTAAAGCCCACTATCTCAGTACTTTCATGACAGCATCGGCATTATTTATTCTGTTGATGCGTGTTATCCTCCACAACTGAAATCTCGAACGTGATCCCTCTCCTTGAAAAGAGCTGCGCTCCTCATATCAGCCGGAGAACCCCGGCCCCTGGTGACGGCAGCACATGGAATCTGGCACGGGTCTGGGAAAGGAAGAGGAAATCCAAAGATTTACTGCACTTTTGTTTTATTTGTAACCACTGTTACTGAGGAAACAAAGGGAGCTCGTCTCACTATCTCGCCTGGGAGATTTTAGCCCCGGTTTGAACTCCTGTGTCCAGACGGGGTGAGATGGTGGACAGAGATAGTGGTCAAGGTCACGCCTAACACTAAAACAGCAACTCCAAACAATGCCGTCCAATTTCGACAGCTACACTTTGTCATAAACTGCATGCTTATTGCTTGTTTACTTAATTGGAATGTGCCTGAACCAAACGGATACCGGCTGCTTGGGGAGATCAGGACATCTCCAGCCATCTGTCAGTCTTGAGCTTCATGACCTTTTGGCCTTATTTCTAAACGTCTGCTAGCATTAAATCAACATTTCCTCGTTTATTAGCGCCGAGCGACTTCAGAATTTCAGAAGTCTTCAGGCGTTTCATTGAATAACAAAGATCATTACATCGTCCTTACACAAACGCGATGGTGCCGCTTGCTTCTTGTGCAAAGAATGTTCAAGGACGCTTTTTCTTTCTATAAAATAATGTTGCAATGAACACATTTGCAAGGATTTCATTGCAAGAAGTCAAAATTAAGGTGCACATAAGTGCATTACCACAGGTCTTGGTCATTTATAAGTTTTCCTGCTCTGCACACTGACTGTGAAGTTCGTCATCCGTAGTGCAATCGGGGCCAAATTCCACAACCCTCGACAGCTGATGCTTGCTCAGTCACACTAAGCAAAATCGAGTTATCTTATCAAAGTTAGTACAAATTAGTACAAATTTTAATTTTACGTCTTCACTATGTGCTTTGGTTTTCACCACCAGCTTGAGTGTTTTTAAATGCTTGATTTCATGTAACAGTGAAACCGTGATATATTTAGAGTTTGCCGTTGTCATGGAGCAGTACGTCTTCATAGCGAGCCTTCATAGTATGACAGTGTTTGGTTATGTTTTGTCTGATCTTCTGCACAGTTGGACGTCTCCTCCTTCATGTTTACGTCTCGTAGCGCGTCAGCTGATCCCTCGTTCCTCAGCGCTGTAGGTCTCCTGCTCTGTTAATCTTTAACACTCCAGCTGCTCACACTTGTGTCCGCATGTCCCCTCATCTGTGGGTTCAAAGCTTTCTGAGAGTCCAGATCCTCCATCTGACATTCACTACCTCGCCTACAGCCCAGCTAATTATCCTCTTCATGTCATCTCTTATTTAAACAAATATATTAATTAGCGTGTTTTTGAAGCCGTGTGTTAAATGGCCATTACAGTCAATAGTGGCGTGTGCGCACGTGCATCGCCAGCCAGACTAATAAATTTACTTTGTTTTTCCCGTAGAAGAAAGATGAGCACCAGCGCAAGCCTCGGTTTAATGATGCATGAGCTCTGAGCTCTAATGTGTGGACGTTACGGGTATTTATCGAATCATTAAATGTAGAAAGGCAGTAGCTTTTGATGAACGTGGCTCACTTTATTTATTTTTTTGCTATGGTGCATGCAGCTGCCTGTGCAAGAAACCGAGAAAGAACCTACCGTTTCTTTCTAACAGAGAATAGAAAGCGTCTCGTGCTGATACTGCGGCACTAGTTTCATTTCCACGAGTTGAACATTCAACTGTTGAGTCAAATAACATCAGTAATTCAAATTTTAACAGCATCTCTTTTTTACACATAAAGTTTCTTTAGGATTCAGCAGCAGCAGAAAAGCAAAGCGCTGATGTAGCTTTATGAGGAAGCCGATCGTGTTCTTAACATGGTGTGTGCTTTAGGGATGTTTGGTGGAAGAGCCATCACTCCTCTACGCCTTTAAGTAACAGTTAGATTCTCTGCCGTGCCTGCCATACGAGACCCCGTGCATTAGTGGATACGGTAAAACCGAGAACGCATTGGCACGTTGCTGTCAGAGCTGATCACTTAGAAATACATATTATTTTAATGCAGTACATTTCATATTTCGTTATCGTGAATCTTTCAAAGTAACTCCAAGCCACCAGAAGTTCACCAAGAGTTGTATAAAAACTAAAACAAATGAGTGTTCTATTGGTAGAGCGATGTTTAACATTTTTTGTATTTTTCCAACAATGAGGATTTTCTCAAAGCACAACCCATATAGTGATATTAAGATGTGATCGTCCTTGCCTGCACTCTGTCAATGAATGAACTTTTATTTATTTTTTATGGTAGTTTGAAACGGAAGTGAGAGTGGTACCTTTTGCCCTTCAGCTACCTCTACCGCTCTGTCGTTCTCCAGCATGACTCATTCTCTCCATTGGCCTTGTGCATGCACACACACATACACACCTTGCAAGCAGCACAGTTATTGTCTAACTTTGTGAGTTTCTAGCACTAGGAAGTCAATATAGTGATCCAAGTCTGCTGAGGCAGGAAGAGACGCTTGTCTCACACGTGTCCAATATAGATGCATCTTTCTCTGGAGCTTCTAGATTACATAGAATTGATTTATTGGTATTTTTGTAGCTTGTCAGTCATTAACAAAAAGGTAAATGAATAGCGGTGTGTCTGCATGCAGGCAAGAAAGGCCTAGTGATGGCCATTGTTTCTAATAGTACAATTTCAGCAATGTTCGCCTGTTCTCCTTGTTAAATCTCTCTGTAATTTTTTTTTTTTTTAATGTATTTATTTTACTAATACTTATGGTTGACATGTAAAGGTTTGGTCGATATGAGGATATTTTCTTTTTATTTGTTTTAATCAGTTTGGATGTTTTGGTCAGTGTCGGTGATCGGCTAACATTGACATATTGTGTTTTTGGTTTGTGTTGGTTAGTTTTATGGTTTTGCCAGTCCGGGTCTTATCTTTGTTTTCAGTTGCTTTTTTTTCTGATTTTTCTCCCCTGTTGTTAACCAATTCCCACCTGTCACTATGACACACTCCCATCAAGGCTACAAATACCAAACAGGGAGGGTGAAGACAGTCATGGTTTTTCTCTAAGGCACTCATGCACTTGGAGGAGAGCACCATCAACTCTGGATGATCAAGCCCATTACTGCTGCGCCACTTTGGGGAGTCACATTTGGCAATTGATTGAGTTGGTGGTTTAGGTTGGTGTTGATTGTTTTGGTTGGCCTTGGTGGTTTTGGTTGTCGTTGGCGGTTTGGGTCAGTGTTGATGGTTTTGGTTACTGGTTTGGTTCAGTGTTGGTTTTGGTTGGTTGTTTCAGGTCAGAGTTGATGGTTATGGTTGGTGTTTCGGGTCAGAGTTGATGGTTATGGTTGGTGTTTCGGGTCAGAGTTGATGGTGTGGTTGATGGTTTGGGTCAGCTTTGGTCATTTGTGTTGGTGTTAGTGGTTTGTGTCAGTGTTGGTGGTTTTGCTCAGTGCTGCTGGTTTCGGTCATCGATAGTGCTTGGCAGTTTGTTATTTTGGTAAGTTCTGGTGTGTGTATTGTTTCAATATTGTGTTTGTTTATTTTATTTATTAATTTTTCTTGCACTTTTTTCATTTTGCTCATTGTTGCTGAATTCTGCTGCCAGTGGACTTAACACCAGCATATGAGAACATTTATATTAGCTTTCAGTCTTAAAATATAGGTGTGTTAGAATGCAGTTTTCCATTTTCTGAGCTGTGTGTTTGTGTGTGTGTGTGTGTGTGTGTGTGTGTGTGTAATGTGTTGCTGAAGAGGTTAGTATGCTTAGTGTTGTGTGTTGAATATGAAACAGCTCTGTATCTGCAGTGCAGCCATTACACTGCTGCAGGGTCAAACTCTCACACACACGGCACTTTGTTCCTGACTGCCTGCATCCTTCCCCTGCATTCAGCACCCACAATTACTTCCTGAATCGTCGTATTCTTTCTTTCTTCTGACCTTTAAATATGCATTTATGGTTTCATTTTTTCCACTGTTGGGGAAATGATCTTGCCATAGTTATCCCTCTAGCCTAGGTTTAGTTGGTTCTTTGTTCAACATGATTATAAATAGCACAAACCACATTTAAACTTTTTGACTTAAACCAGATTTAAGTCAGATTTAAACTTTTTTACAATTTGTGAAGAATGAGATCATTTTCATCCGTTTCATCCTCATGAGACATGAAAGCACACTTTTGGCTTATGACGAGCCTTTTAGTATTGAAACGATTGATTACACGGCTTGCGTTTGGTTATAAACTTGTCCATATATGGTTTTACAGTAGACTTACATTGTATCGGATTTTGTAACAATGAGGTACTTCAGGTCACTTCACACACACACACACACACACACACACACACACACACACACACACACACACACACACACACATACACACTGGTAATGTTGAATGAAACGCATCCAAATAAGGCTGTGCTAACCGTTTCTCACTAGCATTTACACCTTAACAAGTACAAACATGATAGTGGGCTGAGGCCTCATTACTACAACAGAGTTTCAAAATACCAGGATAAGGAAGACCTGAGACACGAGTGCCCTGTTAAATCTCTATTTATAGCTCTGAATGGTCTTAGTCTTTGTTGCCATCACAGTTCTCATGGCTAATCTTTAAACTTCTGCCGCTTTTTTGAGCGCTGCGATATGATTACATCTTATTTGACAGTTCAGTTTATATGTAATATTTCTGTTTCACTGGAAACATTAGACCTTAAAATGCAGCAAAACTGTCAGAAAGGTAAGCTAGCTTTATAGTGAACAGTCAAAAAATAAACAGTTATAGTCAGTCCCAAGCCCAAATAATTAAGCTACTTAAGAAACTCGTAAACAAAATGTAATCTGCAGAACATGCACTGTATCTTACTTTCTTTTTTCTTTTCTTTTTTTATCTTTTTTTTTTTTTTACTTGGAAATTCTGCCTTTAGTTTAATTGTATTCTTCGAGTACAGTTTCTATTTTATTGTAGTAAAATCTTTCTGTTCTATCCTATCTTTAGGTCATGGACAGTCGTATAAGCATTTCACTGCATATCATACTGTGCATGTTTGTGTATGTGACCAATAAAAAAAAATATATATTAATTTGAAATTCTTTCTAACATCATGCCCTAAGTGACCATGACACCCTGTTCATTTTAGAAATCACAGACGCATTTTTTTTTTTTTTAAATATTCCGATATCGTAAATTAAAACCACCAACTAATGACAATGTATCCCACTGTCCCATGTATCCTACCGAACGGTGGTGACACTGGAACGCTATGCTAATTTCATACATGTGGGCAAAAAACAATATCATGATTCAACCGAAGCTCCAAGAACTACATCGGCTTGTGCAGCATGGTTGGAATCTGTTTACTTCCCACTTCCTAAGTGACGCGTGAAATTTACACAATGCCGACTAAGCGGCAGCATGACGAGGCGTAAAGCTCATAAGGTCGTATAGGATACGTTAACTTTATAGATTGAAATATCACATTCGTCTTGTCATGATGAAGATCCGCTTTGGACGATGTAATAAAAACGTCTTCCCGCCCTTAGACACGCTTCCAGTTGCCCTGTGGTGCCCCTTGTAGAAAATGCCTTGGTGCCTCTGTTATTTGTAGGGCATTCAAGGCATTTACTGTAGTGCCCCCTTGGGACATGAAATTCATACCCTGCCCAGTTAACATAACTTCCCCTGCTGTACAAATGACCGAATAAATCAATATTGCATCTAAATCAGTCCATATGTCCCATAAAGGCCTTTGTCTGAGATATGAAAAAAACTCATACTGAAATCTTACAGCTGTAGACAATCAGCTTACTGAATTGAACTGAGAGGAAACACAGCACAGGAAGTGTGTTTGAAGTCTCGAACATGGATCATTGATGGTAGATCGTCTGTATAGAATCAGTGTTACTCAAATGAAGAGCATCCAGACTGTCTCCAAAAAGAAGAGAGCATAAGGGAATCGGTGGCAGTCGGTGCCACGAGATGCCAGAAATTATCAGCTGAAATCACGGATGAAGGTGAACAGGTACCTGCAGAGTCTCTTCCCGATGACCTGGGGGAGAGAGAAAGAGAGAGAAAAAATCAATGTGCATGGTGCCACACCCTGAACTATCATTACTTACACACTTCTATGGCAGCAATGTATTAGGGAATTAAAATGAGGCTGTTTTTATTTAATGTGTGAAGTAAACTACAGTATATGAGCCTTTTATGTTTTTGTATTGATTAGAGAATAAGAAGATGCTGAGATTTGATCAGAAACTTTACTGTGCTTTTTTTCGTCCTAGTACAAAACGTGCAGCTTGTTTAAAACATCTTAATTTCAAACTTTGAGATTTTGAAAGCTGCATGTTGCAAAGCATCAACTTTTCACTTGCTTTTTTTTTTTTGCTGACATATTTTAAAAGTTTGAAAGGTATGACATCCTTCATAGATGCTTCCTTAGATGTTGCAAGCTCTTAAATGAGCTACACAATATTTATAGGTCCTCTAGTTTTAGTTTAAACAATCTAAACACACACCGTCACACACACGCGCGCACACACGCGTCCCAAAGGGTAAGGTCGAGATATGAGTCATGTCGTTTGCAGCTGCTCTGAGTTAAGTAGCCTAAACCCTAACACAGCTGACTCACCTCGGCCCTGAGGTATTCGTTTATTTGTTCATTACCTTTTATTAGAGCTGTCTCTTTTTTTTCATGAATTAATTTGACCTGGTCATGTTGTTTTTCTGCATTGGACTCGATTCGGCTCAGCTTGAGAGGAACTCATGACTCGGTCGCTGTCGGCGCATCCTGATTGGCTGTGATGCCGTGTTTGTTCCCTGTTTGCTGATAGCTAATCAGTTTTTTAAGCTCAAGCCTGATTAACCCTCATTTGCCTGAGTAAAGCAGACGATGACGATGTTAAACCTTTGTCCGAGGCTTGGAGTGCAGGAAGAAGGAAAACATGACATGCAGAACAAGAAACATTTCAATAACAAATGTGCAATTAATAAGCAGGAAGAAATCTTTCCCCTTGTTTGATCAGTTTTAGGTAGAAAAGCCTTACTCTGTGCAGTACTGATAGACAAACAGTCGAGTGCTTATCTTGCATTCGATCATTTAAAATGAATTTTTTAAAAAGAGTATTTACTCAGCATTTATTTTGTCTGAAGAGAATTGGAACTGAGCCATATTTTAACATTATGGCTGTGCTTGTTTTATTCTGACGAATTGGTAAATGATTTGAATCAATAATTAGTCGATTAGAATAAAAGTGTCTTACAGTATATTCAAATTATGAATTATGCTATCATTTAGTCTTCCTTTTATTTAGTTGAAATGATCTCTATTTGAGCTTCTCATTACGGCATGATGCAATATTTGCTGAATTAATTTTAATTTGCAATTAAAACAACAAAAAATATATTCCAACAGACAGGTGTTTGAGATCTTGAGTTTGAATCACGATGATGCCACAGCCGTCCGTGGTCGGGAATCCTAGTGAGGGGTGGCATATTGATCATATTGATAACGCTATATTCCCTCTTTGATTGTCGTTTCAAATCTCAAAATTGTCATTGTCTTTTTGAAGTTTATGTGAAAAGCAAGTAGATAACTGTTAAACTTAGTATGACTGTTATACTAGAAGTGTAAAGTAAACACCTATTTACAAATTTGTATTACGTACCAAAAAAGCAGGCCAACTCACAAACGTTATAGTCCATTAATTTCAAGGGCGCTACATCATGGCTCTGGGATATGCTGAATTTTTTATTTTTTTTTTCCCTCTGTGCTTACATGTGACAAATAATTGATTCTTGATCTAATCTTAACAAGCAGTGTAATAAGCAGTCTAAACTCAATTAGGTTTTTAGTAAAGAAAATAACTCAAATTATTTGATTGCCACAAATCAGTGGGGTAGAACACATGGTGGCAATATTCAATATTATCAAATAAAAAAATATTATTGTAATTTTTTATTCCAAAAAAATAGGCTACCCTAATTAATAAGAGTATTTAATTAAATTGATTATTTTTTTATTTTCCTAATAGCTCAGTAAATAGGCTGAAAACCGAGCATTGTTCTACATAAGGTAACATTTTTTAATCATCTTCATGGAACAGGCTAACACAACAGTAAATTGCTGTAATGCTAGTCATAGTTTGTTTTCATGAAGAAGTAATTATTAGTCCTTTGCCAACAATGTAAACTTGGTTGCTGAGTAAAAGTCAAAAATTCCATGAGTTACCCTGAATGCACTTGAACTAAACAGCCTCAACCTAGATCTGTGTGAAGCCAGTATAGAAACAGTTCAGTAAAGTGCACAGGATGTCTGCTTTAACGACATGCTTCAATAACAGTAACGAGTTCTATTTGGGAAATTGTAGATCCTTGTAGATGTTTTGATGATGTGTCTATTTGGTGAATCATTTCACCAGCGATTCTACTTTAATATCACCAGACGTGATTATTCATACACAAAGCACAGCATAATGGCCTTGATCTTACTCTCGTTTTTATTTGTATATTCATAAAATGTTAGATTGGGTTTTTGGGGTGATATCCGGAATAAAATATAAAATATATTTTTTTCTGATTTGCTGACTTTTTAAGCAGATCGGTGTTTGTTTAAACAGTGATACAAACATGAACTAGTGTCATAGTAAATATTCTCTCAAGTTAGCATGGTAGTAACAATGCTAATTTGCAAACACTGTAATAAAAAGCATAACTGCATTATCATACTAACAATATAGAACATTATCATAATATCATCTAAAACTGTACATCTGACCAGTTAAATTTCAGAAACCAAAAACAGAATTGGGAATAAACCAGAAACCAGAGTAAACAGTCTTCAGAGGGATGATGGTAAATAAGCTAAGTAAAACAAGTAGCTTTTTAGTACCCAGGCTAGCGCATGAGCTAGCAAGAAACTATGATTTATAACACTCCTCGTTATGGCAGGGAAATCCTAGTGAATGTGTAGCTTTACTGAATCTTTTCTTCGTAATTTTCCAACACAGTTTAATGGAAATGTTTGTTCTGTACGGTTTTATTGTTTACTGTGCCTTTACTTTTAGTAAACAATGATAAAATTTTTGGTGTTCACTTATTTTTAAAGATTAGCCCGCTGTCTTTAGCTAGCATATATCCCAGTGAGGAGTTAATAAAGGTTTATAGCAATGGTGAATTGCAGTTACCGTAAATGTGCGTTACTTTTGTTTCCTCTGTGTGTGTGTGTGTGTGTGTGTGTGTGTGAGGCAGAGACACTCCCACAACCTGCCCAAGCAGGCCTATGGTTCATTCCTGTGTTGTGCGTTCTCAAGCCACGTGCTCATACACACACACACACACAAACACACATACACACACTTTAAGACAGAGCATCGGCAAGGTACACACAGTCACATACATATGAATCTCTCTGTCTAGTAAAGTTTGAGTGTGTGACCACTGGCCAGTCGGAATGTATGTTTTAGGAGGTTGGTTGCCATTCTGGTAGAGAGCGATTATTCCGTGCTTTGCATAGAATGTTGAGCACGTCATGATTTTGATAGATGACACAGACGTAATGTCTCTGTCACGCTGTGTGACTGTGTGAGATATACTGATTATTCACTGCGCTTCTGTCTCACATCATGCTGATGTTTTTTGTAACTAAAGCTGGCAGATCACTGTGAACTAACCAGGCTTAGAAGTGCAGTGAGCAAACACGCTTTAACAATGTGAACTCTTTCCTCCTTTGGGTTTTAGGCACTTTACACCCTGGACATTGTATCTGCAGTCTCTTCATGACTTTCTCTATAGGTTAACTAGCTATGCAGCTACTATGATGAAATATCGTACAGTATCACAGTATTACTGTACCTGTGAGGGCTTTCTCTGGTAAGTCCCAAGGTGCGGCACAAAATGTTTCGCTTCACAAGTTGGTAATCTCATGTTACCGGAAGTGCACTAGAGCAGCAATTTATCAACAGCTACAAGGCGTTAATTCCTTGTCTCTCTTATGTTATAAGTGCTATAAACAGTCATTCTTTCGTCAGCCTCAGCCTTTTTCTCCTTCTCTCTCTTGTCATGTTACTGTGAAACTGTAAACTCAGCTGTTCTGAATACTGTAGCTAGATAATGAGTAACTTCAGGTTCCCCCCCCTAGGGACCAGTCAAAACGATATCACGAAATCTAGGTGTCAATTTGATTTGTATTGTGTGTCATGATTTTATAAATATCATAATTAGTTATTTTTTTCCGTTACAGTCTTGAACAAATTTTCAATAATATGTGAATGGTTTAGAGTGCACCACCTAAAGGATCATAAAGGCAACATTTTACTGCTTCAAATGCATGTATATTAAAAACTTAATAAAAGAAAAATTGTGGTTTTAGTCTGCCACATGAACTGCCACACAAAGACTTGATACGTCACTGAATCAACCACTGAATTAAAAACCTTTACTTTTTAATTAGATTAAATAAAATGATTGAATCAGAAATGTCCGGTTTTAGCAAAAAAGGCAGATTTTTTTTCTTTCTTCCTTTCATTCCGACAGGTCGATGAGTTGATGCATACTGTAGCTACTTTGAATGAACAAATAACATTAGCAAGCTCGTTTGATGACTTCCTCTCTGCATTTCAGCTAATTTACCTTCAGTCAAATAACTCCTTTGTTCCAGTTTTCCAGTATTTAATTAGTGCTAGATGTGTTCTGTACTGTTGCCTGGAATATCCAACTGTCAGTTCCACAGGCTTTCTAATTATAAAAAAAATATCTTTATATTAACAAAAAGTAAGACCTATTTTGTAAGACATTAAAAACATTGGTGTTCATGTTTTGTTCTGAGCAATGTGATCTTATATACCCCTTAAAAATATTTTGTCTTTGTTATTCGCTTGATGATTTAAAAAAAATATTATTTTCTAACATTGTTACTATCTGTACTTAAAATATACATTTTGGAGACATGCGGTATTAGCTAAAGATTTTAGCTAAAAACAAAAACCTTGAAAATAAATAAGTTAATAAAAGCTGATTGTATTACAAAAGATCAGAATTTATTGTTTAAAAAAAAACAATGATTAATAATTAATATCTATTGTTTAACACTAAAATTAAGGGGGAGAAAAAATATATACAATTTTACTATTTATTTATCTTATTTTTATAATTTAATTTGATGTGTCCATTGTTATTGATCAGTGGTCACTAGGAAAGAATGAATCTTTTTATTTGTTCGCTTATTTGTTCTTTTTTTATTGCAATATCACTGGTTTTGTATCATCTTGTATATCATATCATATATATGTTTTCATATTGTTCAAGTACTAGTGTGTGTGTGTGTGTGAGAGAGAGAGTTGGTGGGCTTTCTGCTGAAGCCACTTGCGTTTGGTTTCGTGTCGTGTTTATTGTTCACACAGTTAAAGGACCTGGTTCTGTTCCTGAGCCGGAAACGCGGCTCCCCTGTTGCCGTACATCCGCCTGACGGAGGCAGTGTGTAAATACTGCAGCGTTAATCGAGAGGGAAATACACGAGCATGCAGCGTGAACAGAAGTGTGACTCCTTACTGAGTCCAAATACGTGTCACTCTGATGTGGAAGAGCTGGTCTGGGTGTGTATGTCGGGGGGAGTGATTTTATTTATTTATTTATTTTCGGAGGGAGGTTGCAAGGCCATATGGGGTGTAACAATTTAAGCGCTATATAGGGCGCTTCAGTACCGCTATAGTCCCGTGTTATGGGTTTGTCTCAACTCAGACGTTTGTTCCTGTTGCGCGCAGAGAGGTGTGTTTGTGTATGTGAGTCCGCGCGCTCGCACGTCAGCGTGTAAGGGGTTAATGAGGGGCGGATCCCTCTCCACACTAGAAGAGGCCATTGAATGGCTGCCTTCCATGGACAGCAAATACATTGGTTAAGGGTGAGGGCGGATCTCGGGCTGCTCCGAAACTCCGGAGTGGAACTTTCCAGACTCTGCGCGTGCGAGAAAGTGAGGGAAAGGGAGTGTCCGAGAGAAGGGAACAGGGGCGACAGAGTTCAAAGAAGCGGTTTGCTCGATGCGTTCTCAGGATTGGATAAGACATTTACGTGGAGTGTAATATGTTTTTTAGTGTTTTTTTGGCCCGCAGAAGAATCCTGCCTGTGCAACGAGAAAGCAAAAAGTTCAAAATAACACACACAAGTGCATGGAGTAAAATAAAAATAAAAACAGGCATATGACATCAGAAATAAAAACAACATAACTGTTTAACCAGTAGTTAAATAGTTTCTTTCGAAGCTGTGAAATCATAATAGGTTTGACTGACTGAATGTAAACTTTTGCTTACACGCAACATAATCACTAATCATATTTACTGGAGATGGGAATCACCAGGGAGCAGCCAATACAGTATTATCTCAGTGCATAGGTGTTGAGACACAATCGTTATTTCCCTGTCAGAAGTGATCATATGCATATCATATGTTCTCGGCAGTTAGCGCTCCTTTAATTGTGCTGCATTATTCATCCTATACACCACGACATTGTTGACTTGTGGACTCTGACTGGTCAGAAGCTGTTGATAAATTTTCTCTAACAGCAGCACTGGCCGTAATGCCACTGCAAATACCAGATTTGTTCGAACGCTTTATTGTTGCTATGGTAACAGCTTATTCACAGGGACTATCGAGGTCGCTTCACATAAACACAGCAAAATTGTTGATATGGTGAAGACAGATTTGTCTAGATGTTTTTCACATTCATTGAAGGAGTCTTTAGTGTCAGCATTTTTTTTGTTTTTGTTTTTATATTGTAATAAATCTCAGGAAAGCAGCAAGCAGTGCTCTTTTAATGTGTAAGGAAATGAATCACAGGTTTCTCTCCCTCTTTCATATAAACTGAAATGACGAAAAAGTCCTGCGAAGGGTTAAGTCCACCCCCCCCCCCCCTTCCCCAGTTGTGTTTTTGACGCCTCCTCCGCTCCAGTCTTTTGCTGTCCAGTTGTCCAATCAGGACAGATTTCATCCGTCTTGAACTCCTTCACCTCTGTCCTGCTTTTCAGACAGGTGGAGCTCCATGCTGCTAAAAACCGAAGGGGCTTTGTGTTGTTTTGTTCTGATGGGGCCCCCTAGTGTCACTTGGTGCAGAGTTCTTATAGGACATTAATAAAGTCGGGCAGGTTTAACGCTGATGTCACACTGTAGACAAAAACACTCGCAGTCCAAACACCGAAAAGTCCTGCTAGTATGCTAGTATGAACCTTCTCTCCTCCTGCCTCTCCCTTCTGACTCTCTTTTCCCCAATTTTTCAGAGCTCTAAAAGCAACTTAATCCCAGACATCCCATGTTTTTGAAATGCTTTTTTAATTTTAAAATAACTCCAAAAAAGTCTGAATATCAACTCTGTATTCGTTCACTTATTTTTATGGTTTGCTTTTCAAAATTTCATTGTTTAGATATTATAATAAATCTTAACTGCAATTCTTCTTTTTTAAATATTGTAATAAATCCCAGGATTTGACTCCTTTTTAAAAGAAATCACTAAATCACAGTTCTATCACATATTACCTTCATTTTTAATATTGTTATAAATTCCAGGAACTAACGGTGCTATATTTAAATGTTCAATGTGTTTTAATATTGAGTTATTGTAGTATTGATGATGATGATGATAATAATGAAACACTATGTATTTTCTCTGTTCTCAGTTTGTCCTGCTGTGTGTAAACATCATGCCTGCACCTTGTCCAATGAGTGCTGTCATGATCAGTGTCTAGGCGGATGCTCTGAGGCGGGCAGTGCCAGGGCGTGCGTGGCATGTCGTCACCTCCTGCATGGAGACACCTGCGTGGACCGATGTCCTCCTGGTTACTTCACCTTCAAAGGGTGGCGCTGTGTCTCCTACCAGTTCTGTCAGGAACTTCACAACCACTGCAAACAGGCGAAGAGCAAAGACTGTCACCAGTACGTCATCCACGATGGAGCATGTATCCCAGAATGCCCTTCCGGATACACCACCTTGGACTCTACGTGAGTAACACCTTTTACACACACTGTGAATCACTTGAGAACCACGAGAAAACACTCCCCAATCAGAACGACACTGTTCCTGTACAAATTCCTGAAACTTACGGCAAGTCAAGCTTTCCTTGAGGAAATCAAATCGGAATTATAGTTGAATCTATAAAACATGTTAAATTGACTATTTCTATTTTTGTCCCTTTTTCTTCTTTTAACTTCAATTGATGCTTTTTTTAATCTATTTTTTCCCTTTGTTTCATCTGTTTGTTCATTTAATGTTACTTTGACCTTTAGTGCATTAATGCTTTCCGCTGCCTTTTTTATACTAAATCTTCTTTCATTCTTAGTCTTTGTTATACAGTCTTTTTTGTTTTCTCATTTATTTATTATATATTTATTCATTTCTTTATTCTTTAAATTGTTCTTTCATTTTTTTTATTTGTCTCATTCAAATGTCTCCTTGCTCTTTGTACTTTTACCTTTCTCGCAGATCTTTCATTTATTACTCCTTTGTCTTTAATTTTTTCTTTTATAATTTCTTTTGCTTTTTCTTTGTCTCTTTTGGCCTTTCATAATTTCAGTCATTCATTTTCTTCCCTTTTTTTTCTCCATGCAGTCTGTTGGTTTTAGTGGTTTGATTGGATTTCTCTATTCCGAGGATTCGGAAATTGGTAATTTGGTTGTTTTTCTGCTGCAGCCACCTTCGCCTGGCAGGCATTCACTAATAAGCCCTCATTACACACATACACGCGCGTGCACACAGCACACACACTTACTGTTTTCCCTGCTGTTGTTTTCCACAAGTAAAGCTATCTATCTACCTATCTATCTATCTATAAAATGATCACTTATTACTTTCTTTTGACCCCCTATAAACGGATTAAGGCTTTACCATAGTTAGTCAATTATAAAACTTTTTGCAAATATTAATGTTTATCCAAGTTTATTAACTTTCACCCATATTGTTCTTGTTTTATTATAGTATAATAAGCATTTTTTTGTATTTATTTCATAGCAATTGATTTAAAAAAAATTTTTTATTAGAAATTTAAATTTATTAAAGGTTTTTTTTTTTGGTTCATACTTTTAACCTTCTAAAGTTGTGTTAATTGTTATGAATAATCTGTAAAACAAGTTAGATCTTCTTCTCACTCGTGTTATAGTAGTTATAACCAATTCCCACACTGGCCTGACTTTAATTTTTCCAAGTGAATTAAACGAAATGCAGTGAGAGAAACCATGTATGGGTACCATGTGTAAACTCTCCGGTCTTGAGGATGTCAGAAGCATTGCAGCATTGCCTCTGACACTTACTTGAACAGTGTTTGTGGTGTTTTCTCTCTGTTCCAGGTTAAACTGTACTCTGTGTGCCGGTCTCTGTCCTAAGCTGTGTACCGGTGTGCACACCATCGACTCGGTAACGGCGGCTCAGGCTTTGCGTGGTTGCACCGTCCTCAACGGCAGCCTCACCATAAAGATCCGTGGTGGCAGTAAGTGCTGTTTACAAGATTTAGTAGGTAGTGGTGGCTCAGTGGGCTAAGGCACTGAGTTACTGATCGGAAGATCGGCGGTTCGATTCCCAGCTCAGCCAGGTTGCCATTGTTGGGCCCTTGAGCAAGGCCCTTAACCCTAACTGCTCCAGGGGCCATGTACCATGGCTGACCCTGCGCTCTGACCCCAGTTACGCTGGGATATGCGAAGAAGGAATTTCACTGAGCTGTAATGTATGTGTGACAAAATAAAGGCTTTAGTTTTACTTTTTTACTTTACTTTAGATGTGATGTGAGAGATTCCGGGATTCATGGGAATACTGGGATTCATTGTACAGTAGCTGATGCTATATCCGAAGCAGGAGCATGACGAAGTGCATATATTATAGGCATTTAGCAAACACTCTCATCCAGAGCAACTTACATTTTTATTATCTTATTGTCCATCTGAGCAATTAAGGGTTGAGTGCCTTGCTCGAGTGCCCAACAGCGGCAATTTAGCGGTGCTGGGGTTTGAACCCTGGACCTTCTGAACCATAGGCCAGTGCCTGAATCACTGAGCTACCCTGCCTGTGAACATTCCAAATTTATTTTATTGTGGTTATTTTTTTCTTTAGCTCATACTCATATTAAATAGTACGAGGGACATTGAAGTCAAACCAGGACTTTTAATTGTGCAGTATAAAATAATCACAGTTCTTAGAATACATTTTTTTCTCTGTTGCACTAATGCACTTAACCCAGCATTTCACTAGTGCAGGGATACTGTACCATCAAGGTATAACGTATTCTCAGTACATCAGAGCCAGGCTGCTTCACTTCTAAAATGCTGGCTTCTCAGGAACTCACTTAATGGCCCAAATGTGGAAATAGCTTGGAGGTAGGTTAGGACCGTACATGGATGTAGTAATACCTCCCAGTCAAGTTCCTGTAATGTGAAAGTGGTGTTCATGAGTGATCGTCTGTACAGCTCCCATAGACAGATGCGTCTCTTTTACAAGTTGCCGACAAGTTATCCCTCAAATTTCAATGATCAGACATTTCACTCGCTGAATGTTTGCAGGAACAACTGTCAATGACATGGATCGTCATTCACAGATATACGACCTCCTTCAAAACCTTGGCATCATTTCAATGTTTCACTGCGGCTTATAGTCTCATCTCAACGATCAGTTTTACTCCCTTGTTCATGAGGTATTTCAGTTAGTTACAGTTTGGCTAGAATACCCCTCATATTGTCTTTAGTAATAATAATAATAATATAGTGTGCACCATAATGAGTGAGGCTTGTGTTCTAGTTTACTCCTTTGGGGTCTTAAATGGACACAAGCACTGTTCTCAGAGTCTTGTGAAGTTGCGAAATTAATATTGAAGTCTTCAGCCATCAGTGTTTTGTCTAAAGAAATTAATGGATTATGCACATTGAGAACATATTAATTACAATGGGTGAAATCACCTGGTTAGTGGATCTTTTAATGTTAAGAATTTCTAATATATTTGGTTTATTATATTTGGTTAATGTGTTTGTGAAATGGCTAAATTTAAAATAACTTCAGGGTGATTTTATATAACCTCATTGGGACCAAGAAAATCTTTGATTTAATCAAAAATGAATAAATAAATAAATTTCGTCCTTCTGACTGTGCAAGCAAATAAAGTTTGCACTGAGAATCAATGTGGAATTAAGCCTGTTAAAACGGTTCCTCTGTTACGTAGACAACATTGCAGCAGAGCTGGAGGCAAACCTGGGTCAGCTGGAAGAGATCACAGGCAGCCTGACCATCCGCAGGTCTTTCGCTCTCATCTCACTGTCCTTCTTCCGGAAACTTCATCTCATCCGCGGAGAGACCGCGCAGATCGGGTATGACTTACTCCACCTCACACATGCTGACACATGCTCCTCTTTGCAGATCATTTCTGAGCGGGACGAGAAACATGACGGGTGAGATGCGTCCTGATTCTAAGTTGATTAGTTTGCCACAACATAAATTTGACCACAGTTACAAGGTGTATTTATTAAAAAATAGATCATATGTTGTTAACTAGCTGTCTTTATTCTAAAAAAAAAAAAACGAATGACTATATCTTACTATAGAGTAGAAACAGCCTTAAATAAGGATGGCGTTATTAAGTGTAATTTGAGCAGTTTTACTTGTGCGGTTCTTGCATTAGCATTTGTTCGAGGCTTAAAAACCTTAGGGGTCGACAGCTCAGCAATGGTGCCACCCTGAACTTGATGATTTTCCAATAACAGCAAGTAACAAGAAGTAGTATTCCTCTTATACCACACTTATTATAAATGTGATTTCAGGAATTGTATGGCATTTTTACTAATTTAGTTAGTAGTAAATTAATTTGTTATTGTGTTGCTTTTTTCTTTTTTCTTTTTTCGTAGGAACCACACGTTTTACTCCCTGGATAATCAGAACTTGCGGCAGCTATGGGATTGGTCCAAACACAACCTGACTATCCTGCAGGGCCGCATGTTCTTCCACCACAACCCCAAACTCTGCTTGTCTGAGATCTACAAGATGGAAGAAGTGACGGGGACCAAAGCACGAAAAGTCGAGAACGACATCGGACTTCGCACCAACGGGGATCAGGCCTCCTGTATGCTCACGTCTTTTAATAACGAAATGTACAGATTTATATAGTATGGACTGTTTAAATAGAATGCATTAGATGTGCAAATTGTTTTATTAAAAATACCAATTTTAATGTGTGTTTATTTGATAATTATTGATTATTATCTTTTAATAAATATGATGATGCTAAATAACATCATTCATGAGTTGACTGTTTGCTGCATTGGTCATTTTACACTTGGCCACAATTTTTAGATTTACATTAAATTCAGATGAATTAAACATGCTGAAGTTAATCATGACTTTTTATTTCGTGTAGCAGGTACTTCTAGAGGACTCGTGCAGAGAGACTCTTATCTTTCTCACCACTGATTTTATGTCTCTTAGGTGAAAACCAGCTTCTGAATTTCACCAGCATCCGCACAATGCCCAAACACATACTGATCACGTGGGAGCAATTCTGGCCTCGTGACTTCAGAGACCTGCTGGGCTTCGTGGTGCTTTATAAAGAAGCGTGAGTGAACTACAGAAGTTCACACTTAACACACTGCAGCGCCCAGTGTGTGCTTAAATGCATTTTTAGAACAAGACAGCTTAACTGTGTTTATGTTTCTCTTTCCCTCATGGTCTGTTTCTCGCTCTTGCTCATTCTCTCTTTCACTGTGTCTTTTGTTTTTATTTCTCTCTGTCTCTCTCTCTCCAGTCCGTATCAGAATGTGACCGAGTACGACGGACAGGATGCTTGTGGTTCTAGCAGTTGGGTGATCTTAGATGTGGAGGCACCAGATAGGACGCCAGACACAAAGCGTGACCCTGGCGCTCTCCTGGTGCAGCTGAAGCCGTGGACGCAGTATGCCATCATGGTGAAAACACAGCTGTCTGTCTCTGATGATCAGCAGGTCCAAGGAGCCAAGAGCAAAATCATCTATGTCCGCACCAGCCCCAGCCGTCAGTGGCTTTTTAATTATTTATTTAGTTTTTTTTTTTTTTTTTACCTCACTGCAGTATAATGTTGATTAAAAACGTTTAATTTAGGGAGGCAGCAATATACCACTTTTTTTATTGAGCCAAGCATGAGTATGTCCATTTAGGTACTTGCTGAGACAGAATACTGATACTTGTACCTGATGTTGTCCCGGGGTTCATTTTAAAAGATATTAAAGGATTTTTAATATATGTTTTAAGATTCTTTTAATAAGAATTAAGTAAATATAAAACTCTTGGTGTGTTTGTGTTTCAGGGCCCTCTGTTCCTCTGGACCCCTTCACTTTCTCGCCCTTTTTGGATCAGATCAACCTGAGATGGAAAGCTCCCACAGAGCCTAATGGGAACATTACACACTACCTCGTGATCTACCATAAACAAGAGGAGGACAGCGAGCTCTATAAGTTTGACTACTGCCAGAAAGGTCTGAGCCTCCTTTAGTTTTTCCGACACGGTTTACCGCATCATGAGAGCTGCACGTTGCTGCACTGCCTACTACTCTTTTCTATGGTGTCATGGCAGCGGTAAAGAGTTTTTGTGCATTTTCTTTTCCCCCTGCAGGCATGAAGCTTCCATCTCGCAGTCCCACAAACCCCAGCCCGGACGTCAGTCTGAAGTGGAATGAGACTGAGAGTCAGACTCAGAACACGAAGTGTTGTAGCTGCCCCAAAACTGAGGCGCAGCTGAAAAAAGAGGCGGAGGAGCGCGAGTTCCGCAAGACATTTGAGAACTACATCCACAATGAGGTCTTCGAACCCAAGTAAGAACACAAACTAATATGGAAGGTCAATATTGATCAAGTTGAATCGATTCAGTAATCATCTGATTTGCCACTTTCATGAAGACTGACACATGCACATCTACGAACACGCATTCTAACACGAGCATCTTCACTGTGACTAACACACACAAGTTTATCACAGCATATCAGTGGAAAAAAAAAAAAACTTTCTCTCTCTTTCCATCTTTAGATCACAGCGTCGTCGCCGCTCAGTGGGAGTGGCTAACTCCACTCTCTCCTCAATTCTCACCCCGCCCCCTCTGGCCAATGACTCCACCCCTACTCCGATGCCAGAGGAAAAGGTGGTGATAAAGGTCGTCGGCAAAGAATCTGTAATAATCACAAATCTGCATCATTTCACAAGCTACCAGATTGAGATCCAGGCGTGCAACCACCCAGACGACCTGGACTTCTGTAGCGTCGCCACCTTCGTCAGTGCCCGCACCCCACCCGCGGGTAACCTCACCTCCGCATCATCATGACCATTCTAGAGAAAATGCATTATTGTATTCTTCATAGCAACCTGGATGTGGTAACTAAATGCTCTGTATGGTCAGCTAATTGTCGAATCCTAGTCCAAAAAATACCAATAAATATTCATCGTAAAGCCCCAGAAATAACTTTTTGAACAGAGATATTGTTACAGCATCAAACTTTTATCTTGTTAATGAAGACCTATATCATTATAACATTCCTTCAAAAGCTGATTTTATGATTTTAGTGGTTTATTGAGTGCTTTATTTTGCATTTCCCCGAGTGCAGAGACTATTTTAATAGTTTCAATTCAGTTCCATCCAACAAATAATTGTCAATAATTGTATTCTGTTTGCTGTTTTTGGTAGCTAAAGCAGACAACATTATTGGTCCTGTGACTCCTGAGATCCTTCCTGAAGAATCCGAGTTTGTGTACATCAGATGGCACGAGCCCAAATCCCCGAACGGCATGATCATCCTGTACGAGGTCAGCTACCATCGGGTGTCTGATAACGAGGTCAGTGCACTTAACACACACGCATATATACATTATTAAATGTCATCATTTCATCACACTGTCTCTCTCTCTCTCTCTCTCTCTCTCTCACACTCACACACACACACACACACACACACACACACAGGAGATGCATCTCTGCGTATCGAGGCTCAGTTATGAGAAGACTGGAGGTTGTAAATTGAGAGTTGGACATCCTGGGAACTACAGCGTGCGAATCCGAGCCACCTCACTGGCAGGAAACGGATCCTGGACCGAGCCGGTTTATTTCTACGTGCCGGACAGTAAGATTTCATTGAATTACATGTGAATTTTGTCTGGGCTTTCCTTTATTCAGTTGTCGCACATGCAGGCAAAAACCTTTTTTTTTTTTTTTTTTTTTAACTCTCGTAACAGTCATGCGAGTTTGGAGCATCTCTAATCTCTATATCCTTTTCAGACTTAATGAATGTGAAGATCATCATTGGCCCTGTGATTCTGCTCATCCTCACACTCTTCGTTGGAAGCGCTGTCTGTTTTATTCTCAGGAAGAAGTACGTGTCTTGTACCTACCCCACTGATCCTTTACACTCTAAAGGTTAGTTCCTGAAAACTGATTATTTAATCTCTCTGCGTCACTGCAGGCAAACCGAAGGACCCACGGGCCCCTTAATCGCCTCGTCAAACCCAGAGTACATCAGTGCAAACGATGGTGAGTCAATTTCAGCCATATTAATATTGTAGGATTTTACATTTAATTGTCAAGGAAAAAAATTAACGGGTGTAGCAGGCGTAAAATTCGTACAAATTGTAAAAAAAAAAAAAAATGCAAATAAATGAGCATACTTTTATTTTTGGTTTTTGGTATACACACAAAAATTATGTAATTGCATCATCTTTTGCAAAACAACAAATTCACTTATTTAACAAAGAAAAGTTAGGACACCCTGGGACCATTTCCCCATTTGCCTAAAATGACTTTAATGACACATTTTCTATAATCGTCTACCAGTTTCTGACATCAAAGTGCAGATGGTTTTCGCCCCTCCTCATTGCAGAATTCCTTTAGCTTCTGTTTGGGTCTGTTCTTGCATGCACAGGGTTAATGCTTTGACTTGGCCATTCCAGTACACGGCTTTCCTTCGAGCCATTCCTTGGTGGAGTGGATTAGCGGATCCTTGGATTATTGTCACGCTGCAAGATCCACTTTCTCTTCTGCTTCAATTTGGACATTTTCCTCATGCACAATTTCGTATGGTCAATATCTCATAGTAGACTCCATGATGGTGATCTGGCTCAGCCATGCTGCATCAACGCAGCCCCAAGACCATATGTCCACACCCATGCTCCATAGTTAGTATGAGGTTGTTGTTTTTTTTGCTCAAATGAGTTATGCCAGTAATTTACATCTATCTAAAGCAGATTGTTCCAAAAGTCCTGGTCGTTAAGTAGTCTCTGGCAAATGTCAGTCAGTATATGCACACTTCCCATGAAAATCCAACTTGTGTAGTCTCTTTCTGATGGTAGATTTGTGTACTTTCATATCGACTGTAGCAAGAGCTTCCTGTAGGGCCCTTGATGAGATTTTTTGAGCCTTCTTTAAGCATCTTAGGGTCTGCTGTTGGACTGAACTTGCTGACCGGGGCGTCTCGACACTTTCTCTACACCTATAAATAATTTTAGATTGTCCGGAGATTGTTTTATGTCTTGTGTGTCTTATTATCTCATACTTGTATGTATACACAATCTTTTTTGACATTGCCTTTTTGTTAAATATAGTTAACAAATAATTCTTAAGACATTTTTTTCAGTTATGTTACTTTGTTTTTACAATATAGTTAAATGAAGATCAAATGTCCATATGTTTTACTGTGTTAAAGACACAGGTTTGCATGACATGATTTGCATGATCGTATATATGTGTGTGTGTGTGTGTGTGTGTATTTTTATTGATATTATTTTTGATACCATCACATTTATTGAATGATTGATTGATTAAGCAAAAAAGTGTAGTAGCTCAGTGGCTGTGATGTTTGGTTTTGTGCGTCTCATGTGCAGTGTACATTCCTGATGACTGGGAGGTGGCACGTGAGAAGATCGCACTCCTGCGCGAGCTCGGTCAGGGCTCCTTTGGCATGGTGTACGAGGGCATCGCTAAAGAGATCGTCAAAGGAGAGTCTGAGACACGAGTGGCCGTCAAAACCGTTAACGAATCTGCGAGTCTGCGTGAGAGGATCGAGTTCCTCAACGAAGCCTCGGTCATGAAGGCGTTCAGCTGCCACCATGTGGTGAGTGAGATTTCAACACAGTGTACAGTATGTAAAACTAAGACCTGTTCAGTATTCGACAAAAACGTAACCGGGAGAAATAAAAAGAAAAGAGAACTAATTTATCATCTCTTTTTTTTTTCAGTGCACTAAATAAAAATCTTGGAAAATGTTCATTTAAAATGTAAAATATTCATATTGCTATTATTTATTGTTAAAAGATTTTTTGTATGTTTATGTGACCCGTAGCAGAGGTGCCAATATTTACAATAACAATATAGCTATTGGCAATTTCTGACCTGTTGCTATGGTGATGTGAGCAGTGCCTAAAAACCTTGCTGTCCTCTTCTTTTTGAGTTAAAGTAGTGAATAAATTAATTTCATGCAATCATAATTCACTTCATGCTTCTTGCATCTTGCTTGTGCACAAGAAATATTTTCTTGATTAAAATTCCTTATTTTGTTCACCTCATCAATATTTTGAAGTTGGCCACATCCTTCATGTGTGGGGGTAATATTAGCATTTACCTCATATAGTCATGTTTTCTTTCCTTTATAGCAAATAAATAGAGATGAACATGACATCAGGCAGGTTAATAAAAACAGTTGAGAGAACTTAAGGCACCAACTTACATATTGAAATTGTTATACGAGACTGCCACTAGACGGCGCTGTTGCGGTCCCATAAACATGGTGTTCCTGCGTTAAAATGTTTTGGTAGAGGTAATTACTTACACTCTGTGTGTGTGTGTGTGTGTGTGTGTGTGTGTGTATGCATGTAGGTGCGCTTGTTGGGTGTTGTATCGAAAGGACAGCCAACATTGGTGGTGATGGAACTGATGACACATGGAGATCTGAAGAGCTACCTGCGTGGCCTCAGACCTGATGCTGAGGTACACACACACACGAGCGCACGCACATGGACTTGCACTCGTATGGGCACGCACACACACACACACACACACACACACACACACACACACACACACACACACAGAACATTTGCAATGTCAAGTGAAACGAAACAAAGTTTCTTCTATACCAAGGTGCACATAAATACAACATAATTTAACAACATAAATTAAAAAAAAAATAACCAGCCAAGAGACCTAATTAGCTGACTATCCAAGACAAAACAAATTAACATCATAAAAAACAATACTATCTTAGTACTATACAAAAGATGGCAAAAGACACATTTCAAGAGCGACAACATAAGTGTGCACAGATGGAGAAACACACTCACCGGGTGCACACACATACAGAAATGAAGACATAGACTTATGCATATGTTTACGTATAATGATAAAAAGATTTTGCGCAATTTATATGCTTTACATTTCTGAAACCTGTCTGCCTTTCTGACTGTCTTTTGTTTTTATTTTCGTTCCCACGAGTAGAATAATCCTGGCCGCCATCCTCCCACCCTCAGCGACATGATCCAGATGGCTTCAGAGATCGCAGACGGCATGGCCTACCTCAACGCAAAGAAGTTTGTGCACAGAGACCTCGCCGCTCGTAACTGCATGGTGGCCGAAGACCTCACTGTGAAGATCGGAGGTACGGCAGAGGATATCAGTAGCTTAAGCAGGAGAAAACATGCTAAACTTGCTAGCTCCAAACAGCAGCAAGCCAAGTATAAAGATAAACTCGTCCACTGTTCCCTGCAGATTTCGGGATGACCCGGGACATTTACGAGACGGATTATTATCGTAAAGGGGGGAAAGGCCTGCTGCCGGTCAGATGGATGGCTCCTGAATCGCTGAAGGACGGAGTATTCACTGCTCACTCAGACTGCTGGTGCGGTTTTTTTTTTTTTTTTTTTTTTAAGGCATTAAGAACAATTTCCATAAAAACTATTGAGAGCACCCAGTACTACTGTGAAGGCTGTGCAACGCAGGTTGAAGGTGTAAATGTATTTTTATACTGCTGTGTGTGTATTTGCAGGTCATTCGGCGTGGTCCTGTGGGAGATCAGTACGTTAGCCGAGCAGCCATATCAGGGCCTTTCCAATGAGCAGGTGCTCAAATTTGTCATGGATGGAGGATATCTAGATCGGCCGGAGATCTGTGCTGATAGAATGTAGGTTCAGTAAATGAATAAAAACACAATCAGGATGCAAGCTCCTCCCATCAAACACCACCACACACTTATTTAAGCTCCTCCCATCGTCACACACCACCACACACTTATTTAAGCTCCTCCCACCATCACACACCACCACACACTTATTTAAGCTCCTCCCACTAACAAACACCACCACACACTTATTTAAGCTCCTCCCACCATCAGACACCACCGCAGACTTATTTAAGCTCCTCCCACCATCACACACCACCGCACACTTATTTAAGCTCCTCCCACCATCACACACCACCACATACTTATTTAAGCTCCTCCCACCATAACCTCACCACCACACACTTATTTAAGCTCCTCCCACCATCAAACACCACACACTTATTTAAGCTTCTCCCACCATCACACACCACCACACACTTATTTAAGCTCCTCCCACCATCAAACACCACCACACACTTATTTAAGCTCCTCCCACCATCAAACACCACCACACACTTATTTAAGCTCCTCCCACAATCAAACACCTCCACACACTTATTTAAGCTCCTCCCACCAACAAACACCACCACACACTTATTTAAGCTCCTCTCACCAAACACCAGAACAAACTTATTAAACCTCCTCCTATCAAAAACCAACAACGTTATTAAACCTCCTCCCATCAAACACCAACAAACATGATCAAGGATGTTTATGTATTTTATACATGATCACTTTTTCTCTTAGGCACAACCTGATGCAGATGTGCTGGCAGTACAACCCGAAGATGCGTCCCACCTTCACAGAAATCATTGAGATGCTGAAGGATGAACTCCATCCGTCTTTCCAGGAGCTTTCATTCTTCTACAGCGAGGAGAACAAACCTCCCGAAAGCGAGGAGTTCGACTTGGACTTTGAGAACATGGAGAGCATCCCGCTGGACCCGTCCTCATATAACCAGAGAGAGGAAGGGAGCTTCATGCGAGACAGCGGCCCCTACGACGAGCACGTGCCCTACACGCACATGAACGGGAGCAAGAAAAATGGCCGAATCCTCTCACTGCCTCGCTCCAGCCCTTCATAACATTGCCTCATGGCGCTGCTCTGTATTTGTTTATCTGCTTGTTTTTCTTAGTTTAAATCGTAAAATATTTTTTCAGAGGCCCTTAAAAACAGATCTCAGGTCTTTTTTTTGTTTGTTTGTTTTTTGGACTTTCTTCCTGCTGTGGCAACGTGATTGCAAAACGTCTTTTCTCCAGATTCATTCAAATCGCCGTTTGCTTACATCTCCTTTCATTTTGCCAAGTTTCCTGGTCGATGGAGAAATAATTTAAAAACTGTGAATATGAACCTCTGAAAACCAGAAGGCTGCTTCAGCTTAACCTCTTTTCCCACTCAACCTTTTTTTTGTCTTTCTAAAAAATATATATATATATATCTATATAGTTTTCTGAGTTTCAAATCGTGGCCTTTATTGAGTGGCCTACAAAACAAAGAGAATATCTATTTCCTCTGATCAATGACTTATAAGACTGTATTGGAGGAGTTGATGAATAAGGGATGATACAGACTATTCTGAGAACAAACATCGTCTTCATGCTGAGGAGGATTTTACTTCTGGAGGATCCTTGATCCTTTTTTCGCCAATCCACTCTGGTGTTTGGTGAATGCGTTTTTAATTTATTGGCTTTTTCCTTCACCTCTTTCTTATTTTTTGCTCGTATCCTTTTTTTAATGACTGAAGGATATTTAAAACAGTTAAGGATTGGACAGGGGCGTTTCCTCAAGACTGACCAAAAAGCTGCTGCTTTGATATCCAGTGGGTATAAATATATAATATATACGATATATATAGAATATTGATGGGATCTCAATATTTTATATATATATATATATATATATATATATATATATATATATATATATATATATAAAATGGAGGCAACATTGAAAATCTTGTACATAGTTCATTTTTTATGTCTTCAGCAGATACCATATTTTTCAATAATGAGTGTCTTTTTATTTAAAACATCCACTCACCCATTAAACAGAATACTACACTACTCAACACTCACAGGAAAATATCTGTAATTAGTAACAGAATGTGTAGGGGGCGCTAATTAAAGCAGGAGAGACAGTGAGACCTCATTGTAAAAAAAAAAAAAAAAAAAAAGAAAGAAAAGTAACCCAGTTTTTAGCCAATATCTGTTTGTGTTGTTGGTTTGTTTGTGACTCACTGTGTTTTAGTGTTTAGCTCAATATCCAGTTTATTGCAGGAAGTAACTTCAGGGTTTTAACCATACTTACAAAAGTCTCTGAAAGAAATCATTAAATGTTTTCTGTCAAAAACTGTTGAATATTCTAAAAGGAAAACAAAGCAGCAAGGTGGCAGCATTTAAATCGCTACATCCAAATTCGCTACATAGTCTACCACTTGAGGTACATAATGCTATCGAATACGTTGCTAACAAGCTAAATGTTTAGCAGCTAGGCTACTAGCCACTGTGACAAATGCCACACCAGTACAGTACACCATCACAGGCTACAAAATATTATCAGCACATGTTAGATAATTGCTATCTTCACTTTATCCATATGACAACTAATTACCTCAGAACATCTTTTTAATTTTAGATGTCAAACATAGGTACTAAATAGTAATAGTAAAACGTAAATATTAGCAGGTGTGGTATCATCTCTGAGGACTGTGTGGTGGTCATGAGACTGGATGATGACACATGAGGTTTTAATCAAATCATTCAGCAGACATCAAAACATTCCACTGAGCTTCATAGATTTCTCAGTTTAACCAAGATGTCACATGGCATATGTGGACAAATGTTACGGATGTTTTGGTTTGTTAAATTAAAGATATATGGAGGACTCTAGAAGAAGTGGCCTCATCTCAACATAGTTCCAGTTGATGAAGGCTATCAAGCAAAATTTGAACAGAGACTAGATGCATAAGAGGAGGCTGCTTTTTGTTTGAAGTTACCGGATGTTGTAAAACCATATTCAGAAGATTCTAGAAATGTACTTCTATAGTTTGTGTTGTTGGAGAGCATGTCTGTTTCTTTGTGCTGGTTATGTAGGTGATACAGGATTGATACAAGTAAAGCAATGGCTTACTTGGTAGACAAATGGAACCTATCAGGATATGAAACAATGACTTAGCACTACTGTTTGTCTTTCTAAATTCCTTAAATGCTAACATGGCTAAGAGGAACTAGTAGAGTGACCAGACACTAGACTCACTGTTGGCGTTTGTGCTCTTCTGACTTCCACTATTGTTAAAGTGGCTAAAGATTAGCAGAGCATTAAACCCAGATGTACGAATTAGCATTACAGTTGATGTTCATGACGTAGTAACTTGCATAACTTCTAATGTGGCGAACCGATTCTAGCAGAGCGTTAAACCCTGAAGTTAGCATTGTCAACTTTCATGAACTTAAGCTTAGTCCAGGCGTTAACAATGCAGATTTTCTGATTTTATATTTCTAACCTTCTCAGTCTAAAGACTCCTATAAACTCCTCACTGCTTTCTAGAGACTATTATCGTGAAAGTTTCTTCAACAAGATGACATATCTCTGATGTTTGACATATTTATTTTTATTATATCTAACCCAGAGTACATCCTAATTCAGATCCATATAGAGAAGCAGGTATTATGACTGAACAGTCACTCGGTTTAGAAATGCTTAGTTTAAAAAAATAAAAATTTTTTAAAAATCTTATTTTTTAATATTTTGGACACAGTCTACCTCAGTAATTTACAGATTATAGACAAGCGGAAGACGTATTTCTCTTTTTCTCTCTACGTTGCCTGTTATTCAGCTAACGACATTAAAGGGGATGTTCGATGAGTGTCTGCCGCCACAACTAGAACGTAAGATTTTTTTTTTTTTTCTTTCAGGGGAAAAGATTGTTTCGTTTGATCACACCATGATATATTTATTGATGAAGCCACTGAAATGGGACCTAATTGAAATGTAAAATTTATATTCCCACCAGAACGTGACAAAGTTCATCTTAAATCATTCTGTGATTAATCACGTTCTGTGTTTAAAGTAACCTGTTACTGTAGGACAGGGTCTCTAGAAGAGAGTACACTTTAGATTGAGCGCCCCCTGCTGAAGTTTAGCCTGTAGTGTATGTGTGATTACAACTAATAAGCATTTCAGTGCATTTCTCTGGATTGAATACAACAAATTGCTGACTCCAAACTCATTCATAATGGAAGTCTAGACTAGCAAAGAAGGCTACTGTAAGTGCATTAGGTACACTCTCCAGGGGCACCAACATTTTTATTTAGTTTTTTAAGGTAATACGCTGACTCTTTAATGAGAGGTCATGTATAAAGAAATTATATAAAACTATGCCTATAAGTTCTGCTTAATGTTTTTTTTTTTGTCAAATTTTGAACTAATACAAGTCACAGTTGTGAGCAGGAAACGGAATAAACATCAGAACATGTGTTTTACGATTGGTCTTAAGAACGGTGCTGCGTGTCATGCTTTCTGGTCACACCTTAGAAACAGTTTTTGTTGGATATATTTACATATGTTTTTAAGTGAAGCAATCATGAACGGAACTACTTTTTCATAAACCTTGAATGTGTAAAAACATTACTGTCATACTGGATTTAAATTAAACTTGACAGGAGCCACTTAGGTGAAACTGTCTTATATGTCCATAACACTGCTCTTAGACTTCCACTGTAAGTGAATTTGGAGTAAAGGCATTTTTTGGTTCTTTTTTCAGTCACTGAAAATGTTCTGAGCATTCTTGTCTGTGGTAATGACACACATGCTATAGATCAGGTGGATAGAGGTTATGTTGAAAACAGCTTTAGTTTTCCTTTCTTTTTGTGAATTAAGGACATTCAATGTGACAACCTCAACCGATACCAGTCATCATATTCACACATCAACCTTTATTTAAAAAAAAGAAAAAAATGAAAGAAAAAAAATGTGGCGATGAGTGATGAAAGAAAAGTGTCATTGGACACATACAAAGAAATCCAGCATAAGCTTTTTACACTCTTAGTTTGTTCTATTTGTGTCAAATTATTTCTCTATCTTGGACACAATATGAAATCCCTTTGTCATGTCATGATGAAAATAGTTCCCTTTCTTGTGTGAACTGAATGTGTTTCCTGTTTAATGTTTTTGTCTGTCGTTTCATATGTGTAATTTTCCTTACTGTGAAAATGGAGAGTTATTGCTAGAGTTGTTATGGGTTTGGGGGAGATGGATGCTCAACGCCTCCCCTTGTGCATGGGTTAGCTCTTCTAGGACAATCCTGTGTGCCAAAAAATTTTCATGGTTTTTTTTTTCTTTTCTTTTATCCTTCCTCCTCCTCTAAACAAATCTCGGCTTAAGATGAATTCTCAGGAAGGCTCGAGCATGGGAGGCTCAGCTCGCTCGCTTAGCCTCTTGATCATGCTAGAAATTTGTTGTGCTCTTTTTATTTTTTTCTGGCGGATTCTAGCGACGCAAGTGAAGAGCGCATGGCGCATCGTGTAGCCTAAAGGCCCTTACCCACAGTGCCTTGCACAGACTTTAAACCAAACCCAGGCATCAGACTTCCCCTGGACTTTTCGTTCCTCTCCGATGGAGAGAAGAGCGTTGTTTGGGACACTTCCTGGAGTATTTACCCGCATCTTTGGGATTTTTAAATGCATAGTCTGAGAGAACGGCGAACTTTTAAAGGGTTAGATTTTCTTTTCTTTTTTTTTATTTAGTTTTTGTTGCTTTTTGTTTTCTTTGTTTCCCCTCATCCTCCCAGTTTCATCTGCTTGGCTCAATATTACTGTATGGGTATATGTGAATGATATTCATGTTTTTTTTTTTTCCTTTATTTTTCCCTTTGTGTTTTGTTTTTAAACCTGAACTTGTCTCTGCTTGGAATTGCTGTGGCTTTTTTTGCTTTAATGCAGCAAAATGAATGATCAGTCCCCTCTAAACTTTAGCTTAGTCCTTATCTCATCACTCATCCTAGTTCAGAAAAAAAACAGGAATGTGTAGTAATTTCAACTGTTTCTTAAAAAGAAAAACAACAAAAAAGATGAAAACTGTCATACTGAAGAAAGCAGCAGATTCCCCACAAACAAACAGCACTTATTTTTAAGTTTTGATTTTTTTTTTTTTTAAGAAAGCGAGCTGGTAGTGTGACAGGCTGAAGACAAGGCATTGTATGTATTTTATTGTTATTAAGAAAAAGAAAAGAAAAAGAAAAAAGTATTACATTATTAGAGATGTTCATTTCTATTTTTTTAGCCAAAAAAAAAAAAAAACAGGGCGGGGCAAAAAATGTAAACTACTTTTCTGACTGTAAACTGTTTTGCTATTCTTGTACATTATGAAATGAAATTTGCATTAAAAGTGTATATAGTCTTTTTTTGAAAGGGAAAAAACAAAACAAAAAAGCGGGACGTCCTTTTGGTCACCGCAGTCTGGATGTTTCTCATTTTCATGTACAGCCGCTTGTTTGCCATCCATGAAATCATTACTGTCTGTTTCTGAGTATTTTATATCACAGATCTCACCTTTGTATGTGTGTATGTTTTTGTGCATTGTATAATACGAAATTCTCTCCACGGTGAGGTGTGAAAACTGAAAAAGATTGATGGAGGTTCTTTAAGGTCATATTGGCTTGAAAGCTTTAATAAGTTTAATAAAATAAATAAAATAATGATTCAGTGACGGGAAAATTGAAGTTATATCGAATAGAAATTTTCTACTTTAGTGGAAGAGACTTAAGTTAAGAGATTAAGTTAACAAATAACAAATAATTTCACCCAAAATATTGAGCTTAGCCTTTAAACATGAAGCAACCCTCAGGTAGCGGGAAGCTAGAACATGAACGTAACACTTTGTGTAATAATGTAGTATTTCTTCACCCCTTAGGCTCTGCCCAATAAAGTATACAAATTTATTGCATATTGATTATAACACTTTTTTTTAAATAAAAACCTATTATGATGCATAATATTTGTTTACTAACAATCTGAAGCCAGCAGAAAAAAGGTAAAATCACATGGAGAAGGAAGCTACAGTAAATGTAAAAAAAAAAATTAACTAGACAAAAATTTAATCTTAACACAGAATTCGCTCCATGTTACTTTAAGCAACTGTTAAGATTCAGAAATATCTCTTATGAGAAGAAATAAAGGCTCATGATATTAAATTTATATTTATGTATTTACTTAATAGCACCCAATTCTTTACTACTGTTCCTCTGTTGGGTATAAATGAGATTATAGAGTTTATCATTAGCCTGGGTTTGTATCGATTCAAAACCTTTTGGGTGAGACGTTCATTACTTATCTCGTTTAGACTCCAAACTCCAGGAGGGGGAATGAAAAAGCAACAATTCCTTAATGTCAAATAGAGATTTTTAAGTCAGGATTTTCTGAATTTCAAAACACACTTCACCTCGCCACTGTTTCACATCATTCTCTTTCTCATTTCGTCATCATGCGTCGTCAGACACATTGACAAACCTGTGACATATGGAACATGTACACACACAAAACCACAAGACGAATCCCTGGTCATGCCATCAGTCTTGCTTTACTTGCGCACTGGTCTGTGTGTATATAAAACTACAATCACAAGCTCCGTGACAAAGAAGCAACTGTATCGGATCAAAAAGTGCCATGATTAAATTCCGCTTTATTACTCTTGTTGTTTTTCTTCCTCAAGGAGAGCCAAGCAGTGATGTGTACAGAAAACTGTTATGTTGAATGGTATGAAAATAAATCTTGCTGTGTGTAAATTATTTATCAATTAACTGTTTATATAAAAGATTATGAATAAAAAAAAACGTATGGGAGAAAAATGGGCTTTCTGACGGTCACTGATTTTCAGACATTTTTATTTCCTTTTTCTTTATTTATTTCTCCCAAACAACTGATAAAATCTGATCTAGATACAAATCTGGAGTGCTTCCTGGTTTTTTATCCATATATGGTCACTTGGATGTTGTAGATTGTCCAAAAAAACAAAAAAAAAAAACAAGCAAGTTAGCTCCTGTCCTAACTTACTGTATATTATAACAGCTGCAAACAGTCATCCTGAGAGAATAAAAAGCATAAACTCATCTTTCCTAGCTTGGAACACACTGGAGAGTCCTGCCGATGCTGAGCAAATTTCTCTTCTCACAGAAAACTTCTCTTCTTTCGCCCCCTCCTGATTTTCTCCCTAATTTAGTCTTGGCCTCTTCCTGCCCATACATGCACGAGCTCACAGACACCCTCACAGAGCGGATGTCCATTTTGCTTTCTTGGATTCCTAAATCCTGATGGATTCCTAAATACTCAGCATTGCTGGGCTTTGAGATTGCGATCTACAGACAACAGGACAATCTCTTTCCTGTTACACTGCTCAGGAGCTCCAAATAAGTTGATACCATAGGAACGATAAATGTTTTATGATAAGTGCATTAAAATAAGCCTGTGATTTAACCCGTGAAAATTCAGCAACACCTCCTGACCAATCGGATGCCAGAATTGAATGGCGCTGTTGTGTGCATTAATTATACCTGATCACTACTGAACAATGAGTCCTACTGTATTTTCAGTGGTGGCCAAAAGTATTAACACAATATACAGTTTGGCTCGTATTATAGTTGTTCCTGTGCACAGATCAGGTGACGTCATTAATGAGTTTGAGCCTATCAGCCTGAAGAATTGTTCTGATTAGAATCAGTCGGTGTCGTTAATGGATGAAGCAAACATGTGGCAGGACTTTTACTTTCTGAAGACAGGGCGTCCACTTCTACACAAAAATGCCGAGAACTAGGGAATTCTCAAGTGAATTGAGAACTTCTGTCCATAATCTTCAGGAAACAATCAAGCAGGCATGAATTGAGCGAGTGACAACAGACTACTGCACATGTCGTTTTTGACTCTACACCCAGAACAGAGGATTTCATATTAAATATCGATTATTGAAATCTTATTGCATAAAATAACATTCGTTTCATTTTCTTGATTTCTCTTATTTAAAAAAAAAAAAATATATATATATATATATATATATATATATATATATATATATATATATATATATATAGCGGTGGGCAAAAAAAAAAAATATATATATATATATATATATTTTTTTTTTTTTTTTTGCCCACCGCTCTGAATAACTTGTATAACTGTAGATAAATGTTTTTGAACAGGTGCAAACAGATCTGAAACTCTAATTTCAGGGATACCTTAGAAATGGTGCAGCAGAATTCTTCAGAAATTGTTGAAATTTGGTTAAGATATAAGACGAGTTGGTGTGTAGTGCATTTAGATGGAAATGGAAAGCTCGTGCAAACTCGTTCACTTCCTTTTTGCCCTGCAGCAGCTGTAAAGTGCTCAGTTACAGTTGATGTCACAGATAATGTCAGCAGAGAATTCGTGCTTATCTGTGCTACAAACACACCCATACATATACACGCATGCAGAACTGAGATGAAAACACTCCACTGAAGCTGCTTTTTAAAGCATTGATGTATATGACTTTTGCCACTTCGCATGATTACTGTGTGTGTGTGTGTGTGTGTGTGTGCGTGTAAAACAAAAGGAGGAGTTTCTCAGCTTTTTGAGCACGTAAAAGAAGGAAGTTGGGGGGGGGGGGGGGGTTCTAGGTTAAAACCTTCATTCTTCACAGTTTGTGTAACTGACACAACGTAGTTAATCACCTGCCGAGAAACTGTTTTTATTTGTATTGATTTTCCACAACCCTTTTTTTTCCTCGAGCCTTCGTAGGAGAGGTGAGTATTATTTTTTGCTTAGTTACAAGTTCTGCAAACAGCCGTCACAATTAAAATCATTTTCATTTATGAGGCTGTTGCTCATACTGGCACGGTAAAAAATAAAACAAGAATCAGTTTAAACCTCGAGGAATGAAATGTATATAGAGTATGCACAGGTGTATAAGAAATTTTGGTGATTATTATTATTATTATTATTATTATTATTAAATCATCTTTCAGTCTTAAATTTGAATTTATCTTCATCTTAATTCATGCACTTTTCCAATCATCCTAAACCTATGCAGATAAAAGTGTGTATCTTGTTTGTTCATTAAGCTGCTAAAATAGCAGCTGAAATCCAAACAGGCTTCACTGTTTGAGTGACATTAAGTTGCTGCAAAGATAAATGACAAATAACTCTCGCGTTTAAACCAAGTGAAAATGAGAAATATTGAAATAAGTATTAAAGAATAAAATGTCTTGTGGTTTGAAGGTCTGGAGGGATTAAAGCATCATGCCAGTTCTATTAATGTATTGTTGCTATAGTAACACATACACTAGTATAGTGGCTGCACCATACCAAACAAATATTCTGTTCTTTTTATTGCTGATATACGTAAATAAATCGTTGTTAAAGAACAAACATTTTAAGGAAGCATCTTCCCGTGTCAGGCCTGTCAGAGGTAAAACTGTACCTTCTGACATCTCAGGGACAGATGGGTTCATGCTTATGTTTTATTATTTTGTACACCTGTTTATAGCTTCTACAATAGTATAAAATACTATAAAGTGATAACAGGAACTAATTTGTTTATTGGATGTTTCACAATGGCAGCACGGTGGCTTAGTAGTCGTCTTGCCCCTCCAGGGTCTAGGTTTGATTCCCGCCTCAGGTCTGTGTGCATGGGGTTTGCATGTTTTCCCCGTGCTACGTGGGTTTCCAACTGGTGCTCCGGTTTCCTCCCACAGTCCAAAGACATGCAGATGCGTGTGTATTGTATGTGTGCGCACTGTGATGGATTGTGTACCACTCCTTGTGCCCTCTTGGGATAGGCTTCAGACCCCCCCGCCACCCTGTATACAGGATAAAGCAGTGAGACGATGATGATGTTCCACAATGTAAAATGTAAAACTTTCTTTAGAAAAACATAAAATTGTGTAACTCCTATGGTGTGAAAGGAATGACATATGGTGTGACGTGCTGTTATTGGAAACAGTGAGGTGGTGTGCTGAGGCACAGATACTGTATATTACCACCACATTATTGTAAAATCATCTTACAATCATTTTACAATAACCAGACTCGATGGGTTCTTTATTATTTACATAACATAACCATAAGTGGGGTTTTTCATGACCAGTCGTTATTACTTCACTTTTCTGGTCAGAGGAATCGGGGAAGTGAGTAGACTTTAGGTAATTGACTGTGTTGTGAATGAACAGATTCGCCACGCAGACTTCATCTTTTTTTCTTTTTTTTTTAGGTTAGTGTTTTCCCACACGCAGCTCCTTCCGTTTGTTGTTTATCGTCGCTGGAGCCTCAGTCTGATTTCTCTTTTGGTTTCCATTCTGTGGTATAGATGAGTATCTGCTTCTGTCTCCTGAGCTTCTGAAGCTGTCACATGAGATGGCTTCAGAATGACTAATGATGACACCTTATTCCTAACATAAAACCAAAAAGTCTCGTGTATATCCTTCCGTGTCATCTTATATGTAATATGGTTCTTTACTCGAATAGCAAGCAGGATATTACCTAGCTAGCTAAAGTATCACTATAAATATGATAGCACTGCCTGCTAGGGCACACCAAGGCTGTTCTAATTTCCTGGTAATATATATATATATATATATATATATATATATATATATATATATATATATATATATATATATATATATATATATATATTTTTTTTTTTTTTCCCGGGTGATTACACAGTGCTACTTTTTAATGCCTAATGATCGATATATTAAATCACAATGCACTGGGTATGTCTGGTTTAAATTCGCCATCAAATCTAAGTTAAGTTAGCTTTAAGAAATGAGCTAGTTACTGTGGCAAGCTAGGATAGTAGCGTGAGCATTCTTTACAAATGAGTTATTAATCATTAGTTAATCATTAAGCTAACTTCTAGATATGTGTGAATTAGAATATTATCCTTATGACTGATCACCTATAAAACCTTTTACTCATCCAGGGTGAAGTATGATAAAGTTGTGGTCAATTTAAAAAAATATATTCTTCTGGACTTTTTTCGATGTTTTTTTCTGCCTCTGTACTTCTACATTTAATTAAGATTTTGACATTGTAGTGTCACTTTTCTTTATCCATCCCAAATGTACGTATATACTGTATAGTTATACACCTGACTGCTATTAAAGAGTTAAAAAGAGTTATTAGATATAGTTAAAAGATAATAATCTGATAAGCTTTAATGTAATCAGTAATATTATTATTTCAGTTGGAAGCCCATGGACATGTCTGCCTGTCTTTCTGTACAGCAGGAAGGTTGAGTGTTTTACACCTTGTTTACACTCCCTGGTTTAAGTAGAATATTAAATAGGTCGCATAACCGTTCACTTTTACTCAACATTTTAATTTTACAGCATAACCACGTGCTGTCAGTCGAAGTACATTTTCCACACCCTCACCTCGGACCACTGTGGATATGTTTGCTCGAATGACCCGCGTTTTATCTCATAGTGGCATCCACATGTCTGCTTTAATTAGCCCTACGGTTCCGGAAAATATGAGACAAACTGGTTTTAAACTTTCCAAAGGAAGAAAAACATACATTTATCTGTCCCTACATCTTTGAAGATTCAGTTTTCCTGTACTTGCCTGTTTTGGAGTAATCCCTGGTGTGTCATGTGTACCTTTGTGTTCTGTGAGGATGTGGGCTGCATAACTACTGTAATGCAGCAGAAGCAGTATTACATTTTATATTAATTATATTAAATCATTGCATTACAGTAGTTTCTGTGTCGTCCACATACTCATTTACAGTAATTATCGCGTTGATTAGTTCTGTTGAGTGATGTGTATAGCCACGCCCACTTTAAGGGAAAAAGCCATAGAATCGTCCAAAAAAGTGCTGGGTTCTGTTACGTAACCTGGCACAAAACTGCTCATAATGTCCCTTCTACTCAGTAGTTTCAATACATTCCGTCCAGCCAGTTTTGCGTAATGCTGTGACAAAATTGTCTGGACAGACACACAGACGAACTACAGACAGAAATTTCCTGATACTGGTTTCTGGTCCTCCAATGTATGAAATCTGAACTGAAAAGCTCAAGTACCAATATACAGACCAAACCTTGCTTTTATTTATATTTGTTTACTATTAGGCCAATTAGCTAGCTATTGTAGTTATGAGTTTTAGTAGCTATTAGCTACATATATTTTAGCTATCACTAGCTACTAGCAATAAGCTACCGAACAGAGCAAATGTTACCATTCCCATGTAGTGAATCTTCGATGTGATGCAGTATTGCTGTGTGCTGTCCTCTTGACTACTAGTGCTAAGGTGTTTGTGTACTAGCGTTGTGTTGCCAGAGTTTTCCGTTTCCTGACTCCATCATCGCCAGTACAAAGGTGTCGAGGCTGTGAGATATGAGTTGGCTTTGGGTTCAAAGAAACAAGTGACGAGTCACACACTTAAGTCCAAATCCATTTTCCTTGAATTTCTTTATCCTGCCCTCATTCTGTCAGCGTGAGACCAAAACACACTCTCCTTCTGCTCCACATCCTACTGAGAGCTGCAGTCTCCGTGTCTCAGGCACTGTCTCTCTCTCTCCATCTCCGTCTCTATCTCTTTAAGTTCCTCTTCTTCTGTTTTTCTTCATCTGTCTCTCTCACTGCATCTCTTGCATGTCTGTCTCTTAATCGTTTGTTTGTTCATTTGTTCATTCTTTCTTTCGCTCTTTCGTTCTTTCTTTCTTTGTTATTGTTTTGTATTTTCCTGGCTGTCTCCTTCTGTCTGATGGCATCTCTCTAACTCTTTTTTTTCTCACTCTCAATCTCATCCCTTTACACTTTCTTTCTTTCTTTCCCTTCTCTCTGTCTATCTTGTTCTCTCTCTATCCCCTTTGATGCATCTTTCTTTCTCTTTCTCTCCGTCCCTCCCTGTCTCCCCCCCCCCCCCCCCCCCCCTTTCTGTCTTTCTCCCCTTCATTCTGTTCACCGCAGCTTAGGATCTTTGGATCAGATGTTCATTAAACTCCAGTTGGTTCTCGACTCTGCTGCATGTGTGGGTTTCCTGAGTTTTTCTTGTTCTCCTGCTTGAATGTGTACTTGATGGCTGAGTCTTTCCTCAACCACTCGTGGCCGTCCTTCTCCAAGTTCTGGATGAAACGATGGTCTTTTAAAAGAGGTAGAAAAACGAATGCTCATTTATTCCTGTTGTTTTGCAGGGGATTGGGTTTTGATGCAGCTCATTTTTTTTCCCTTTGTAAATTAGTTCTTGCAGGTTTTATCGGTTTTGTCACAGAAGTGAAACTTTACCAACAATTAGATTAATATAATAAGGATAGATGAAAATAGATCTATAATTCTTAGATGAATGAAAACTTATAAAGCATTCAGCATTCATACAGTGCTGCAGAAAGTTAATGTTTTTTATAAAATCTGTAGCATTTTTCTGTAAAACTTCTGATATGTTGGGTTTCATTCAGATCTACAGCGTACTGCTGTCAGCTAATGCTACATGAAAGCTCTCACATGAAATGAGCTAATCATTGCTAAATTATAATCTAAGCAGATTTTAAATGATCTGTACGTAGTGTGCTTAAAAGACTGTATAAGTCTCAGGGGATCTCACGCTGTGTCTAGGTCTTTCATTTCTAGGAAGCGTATGTTCTATATTTGTTCTCCGATCCGGCCATTCAGTGTTTGAATGTGGTTTTATAGCATCGATACTTTTTTTCTCACTGTTACAGCGTGTGTTAAAAGAACTTCAGAATGATGTGACAGCCTTGTGCCTACAGACGTCTCATGATACGAGTGATGAATACTGAAAGAAGAAGTGGACTTTGGGTCACCCCCTTTAATTTAATCCCACTTTTGACCCAGTTGTATTAAGCTGCATGTCTGCAAAATGAAACCATGATGCCTCACGCTGGGCAGAAATGACAGAAAAGTCCAGTCAGAAAACCCCTAGATAAATCCAAAGAGTAATTATACAATTGCTAAATTTGTAGAATATTACATCAAATGATGTAAAAGAGCAGCGGAATTATGAATCATGATTAATCATTTCTCAACAAATTGTCATTTAGAAAGAAATATAGACTAATTTAAACTGAAATTAAATGTGAGCTCAGTGATTTCACCTCTGATGATAATCAAAGTGTTTTTAGTGACTTTCAAGCACATCCATTTAAAGGTGGATTCAGTAATTTTTAGCTTTAAAGTATTTTTTAATACACTTGTTCTAATATGTTGCATTTTTAATCAGCTTACACAGAGTATCGGTATGAGAAATAATCTAAATGTACAGTAAACAAAGAACAGTGTGTAATAATTGGCATGGTGAAGTAGACATTTATTTAGCATTTATATGAGTCTCCTATGTCAGTACTTTGTAACAGTCAGGTGTAAAGCTGTAACGTTTTCTAAGATCTTCTGGAAAGAGAACTTTTATGTCTTATTAAGAGTTTGTAAATCGAGTGTTTTTTATTTAACAAATTCTAACTAATACAGTAAATTAGCCTCGTTAAGAGACTCTTCATGTAAAGTTTTAGTTATTCTTCATTAAGTATCAGCTTGGTGACACACAAATGCAGCACTGCGCTCCTCCTAATTCATAAAGTGTACTTGGGAATGCTTTGTTCCGTCTGAGCCACTAATAGACTTAGCTTGTCTTTTCCTGGCTGTAACGTATGGTGTCATGAGCCGGCCCATAAAAGGCTACTGGTGCATGAATGGCAGCAGTGAGGTTTACATACTGCACGTTTGATGTGGATGCAGACCAACCTGGCGTCAGAAGCTGGAGGGAATTTTGGGAGGGAGGTTTTGGGGGGGTCTGGATTGTGTCATTTCACATGTTATGATCATTCAGAGCAGCAGCACAGCGAGAGAGACAGAGAGGGCGAGAGGGAGAAAGAGAGAGAGGGGAAGTTCCTGTGTTCAGAGATTTATCTTATTCATATCTGATCTGTTATTAAACAGCACTCAGGGCATACTGATGGGCATCGAGGTCATAGCCATGACACAGCCCTCTAAATATGGAAGAATTCTAAGTGTAACAGGAAGAGTCTTGCTCGTTATGTTGCTATGCATTAGCATTATAAAACATAGCAACATAACAAACATTGCACATATAAATGTCATACACAATGTATAGCTGTTAATTAAATAAAAGAGTTACATTTTAGAAAAAGTATAGAAAAATCGCTGTCAAAGACCACCTGAAAAAAAAATTCAGATGATAAGTAGAGTCACGATTCGCTGACCACATCCTGCAAGTCCAGCTGCAGCCAAGCGCTGGTGATCAGTCTGACAACTTACCATGTGTAACCAGCAGTAGTGGCACCATTTTCTGTACGATTTCTCAAATATCACTCTTTATCTTCCAGATCTAGGGTAGTCAGCAGTGGAACCAGTTGTTTGGAATTTGTCCCGTAGCCTGGAAATTGAATCCTTGGCAATTCTAACACTTCTAGCGACGACTGCTTGTGCTACACCAAGTTGAAGCATTCCAATGGCATCTCCTTGCTTGCACTGTCTGAACGGAGCACAATAGTTTGAAGACAAAAAGCACAATCTGAATGTTCTCATTACTTTTGATACCAGTACATGTCAACTGGACATAATCACATGGCAAATTTTGTGCACGTGCACGGCTTAACGTATGAACATGTGGATTAGGTTATCCATGATAAAGTAATGCTCTGCTGAGCACGACGGTAATTCACCTTACCCATGTTCTTAATGTAACATGGCAAAGAAAATCATGAATTAGATTTCGAGGTTTTGTAAAATTACAAAATTCTGTCTAGTTTTTATAGTCCAGTGTTTCTTTTGTCTGTGAATATACAGTACATAGTGGGTATAGAAAATAACTGAGTTTGTTTCACAGCCTGTAATGGAAATTGCCTTGTAATTTACTCAACGCAAAATACAACATGTAAGAAAAAAACATAGGAACAGTTCAGAAAAAAATTTATAATAAAAATTCTTATCATTCATAAGAATTAATTCATTTACAAAAGGACCCTCTGTGTTAATACATTTGTGAAATTTTTTGTACTAATTAAAGCTTCGAGTCTGCTTGGACACATCTCTATCACCTTGGCACACATACTGTAGGCTGAGCAGTGTTTGCCCACTCTTCCTTCCAGAACTGTAGCCAAGTCGGGACTGGATGGAGACAGCTGGTGGCCTGCAATCTTTGAGTCTTTCCACCAATTTGTAATAGTTTGTTCAGGTCTGGAGCAAATAGAAATAATAACAGTGCCTCAATATAAACCTGTGCTTTGCAGCTGCACTGCTCCTCGGCCCAGTCCTAATCCAGAATGAGGACACTGTTAAATAAAATGCTTATCAGTTCTTCCCTCTGTTGCACAAGGCAGCGGCTCCCAGCTGTGTCGCTAAAGCTCATTTCCGCTAACAAACTGCTAAAGTAAACCCGGAGCTTCTGTGCTATAACAGACCAAGAAGGCGATGTTTACATTCTGGCTGCCTCAATACATCTGCACTTCCACTTCCTGTTAATTAATGTGTAACCCTAATTGATGTTTTGATACAGAATATACTCAGAGATAAGACATGATGAAAGATAGTTTTTAAACATGCTTTTATAGTTTATACGGCAGACTGCTGTTTATCGCCTACCAGGATAGTGCTGTATTACTGTATATACAGTACAGTCAGGTCCAAAAGACCTGTGGATTTAAGATTACAAATAGCAACACTTAGATAGCAAGGTTAAGTGGATACAGCAAAAGACCATGAATCAAATATGACGTAACAGATGTCAATACAAATAGGTATTGGGAAAGAAAAGCTGCCAACTCTGTTTATAAGTTATCCATAAATAATACAAAACTTTTTGGAATTGATATAAATAGGAATAAGGTCACAGCAAGGTCAAATGTCTTCCTGTTTGTCAAGATAGATAGATAGATAGATAGATAGATACTTTATTGATCCCGAACGAAATTCCAGATATACAGCAGTCCTAGAGACAGTAACACAGACAAGTTGTAGATTGCACATTGTATATCTTACATATAGTCTGTACACGCAGTGTAATGTGAGAACTGACCAGAAGTTACTAATGCAATGAAAATCTAAGAACGCTGCAATATATAAGGAGTATATAGTTAAGCATATAAATCAAAAATCAAAAGTTAGAAAAAATTGCAGTTCAGTCATGATGTGCGTGCAGTTATATATGTGACAAAGTGACGACAACAACATTAATTGTGCAAAAACATAAGTAGCAGTGCAAAGAGCAGCACGAAAGTGACAGTGAAACTTAATCTGTGTGAGTAACATCAGAGCAGACTCTGATGCTAACAGACGGGAGTTATGCATGTAACACCATGATGTAAATAGCAGACTAGCCTAGCATAGGTCTCCCAGTCCACAATTCCCATGTTATGCATTCATATTCAGAAACTCGTGCCCTCAACAGCGTTATAGAAATCTGGATTTAAAAAGTAAATTTGATTTATTTATCCCCTTTTTGAGTAAGCCAGAGAAGAAGACTCAGTTTCATCATCACTGTCTGTGAGGTTAGGGTATTTCAGACACACAAATCAGTAAGAGGAGGGACTAGACTTGGTGTTTTCAGGGGCATCCCTATCAACATCATTGACATCAGATCTGACTTGTTGAGAGAAGTTTAATCATTTTGTTTGTAGGTTAGTAATAATTTACCAAATTAAACACTAACCTTTTTAATGAAAGCAACATGACATATAAACACATCATCCAGTGGCTTTTTTTCTTCTTCTTTTTTTTCATCCACTAATTTCACACCTAGCTGGAAGGTGCTCCACAGACATTTGTCAAAAATATTAAACAGTTCCAAGCATTTCCTTACAGGGAAGTATATACTGTTTAATAAGTATAGTAATAAGGTGCATCCATTTTTATCGTGTGAGAAATACTTGTAGGCGCTACTATGCCTTTGAACATTTGTTCACACAACACTTGATTGGTTAACGGTTGATTTTCCCCAGGTTTGACACTGTGTATTTTATTTAAACAGAACATATAAACTGATGTCACACTGTGTTCAAAGTCGTCACGACACAGACTGTGTGTTCTGTGTTCTCTTGCTTGTGGCTTTCAGTCAGCAATAAAACACTGGACTCGGAAATATAATTTCACCAAAATAGCGTCAATGTTTGACAAATGGAAAAAGACTTTTGGACTTCACGGTATACAAACTAACTGATTATTTGCCATCTGTTGATGGATTTATTTTTTAATGGCTGACTGCACATGTGGACTGTTACTTGGTTGATGATGGCTGGTTCAATAAAGGAGTTGGTTCATTTGATGAATTGATTTTATATGACTTGTTTGGCTATTAGATGAATGGCTAACTTGAGTGTGTAAGTTAGTGAGTTAGTTTAATTTTGTGACTGATGGATGAATTGCTGGATGTATTTTGTTGTTATTGTTGATTGGTTAGTTGGATGATTAATTAGTTGATATGATTAGTTGCTCAGTTTAGATGATTGTGATTCTCGTTTGACCAATTTATCGCTCGATTGGTTGATGGTAAATGGATAGAACTAAATCATTTTAGTCCAGAAGTTCCAAAAAGCACAAAGAGACACTGATTAGTAGATTGTTGGTAATACACAGGTGAGAATATCGTGCATCATGTTATCATGTGTTACCTGCTATTTTGACTCCCCTTGTCTCTGTTAACAGCTAAACCTGTTAATAAAGTAAACCATCATTTCAAATGCTTGTTTTTTATTTTTGATTTGATTCGCTGACTGACATTTATTTCTAAAAATAAGTGTTCAAACAATAGATAATGTACCTTCATACTGGTTAAGAGATGTTAATCTTTGTTTTTTAAGCTTCAGAGGGTAAACCATGTGCACATCCAAGTGCTCCCGTATCAGGGATGAGATCTTCCTCCTCATCTTCACCTGACCAGTTCTTAAGCAGCACACCTGAAGACCAGGTGAGAAAGAATACAGAGAAAAGAGATAAAGTGATTAAATGAATATTGAATAACCACTAACTCATATAACCAAAGTACTACAATTGAATAGGAACAAATATATATATATATATATTTACATGTTTACATATATTTGCATTTAATTTTTTTTATTTAAAAGCAGCTTCTGATAAGCTAGATGTGAGATTTCGCAAGAAACATTTCACACCTTATAAAGATAAAATCGTAAACAGAAGCAAAACAGAAAGAAAATTTGTGTTACAAATAAAACTCTCTACACATACAGAACTTAATTCACTCATACATTAGATCCCATTTTATTGGATTTATTTCGTTTTTTTCTATTACGTCAGGCTATAAAAACAAATTATTTCCCACAACAAACAATAAAGTAGTGCACAGTTAATGTTAATACCTTAAAATACATATAAAGACATTATTTTAATGCATTGAAAAATAAACTAATATTGCAACAAGCACTGAAAGACAATTCAAACAATTCAAAGACAAGTTGTGATTAGTGTCAAATTTACAGTGATAAAATGATTAAAATGTTGTGTTGTAGGAATCTGATAACTGTGGAATATAAGCATTTTGTCAAAATGAAAAGAACTTGAAATGAAATGAATACGTTTCTGCACCAGTCATGTAGAAGTGAATCGCTTTCACTGAATCAATGATGTATTTCTTTCACTCTCTTAGAGTTCGTGTTTAGGCGAGAGTGATTTCGAGTGTGGGACAGATGACTTATTGGACCTGAATGCTTCTCTAAAAGACTCTGAGTATTTCAGAGACCTGCAAGCCAGACCTGGTGGGGAGTGTGAGCCTTCTGAGAGTCCCCTGTCTGTGTTTATTGGCCCAGAGGACAAACCAAAGCTCAGTCCAGGATTATTCTTATACCCATCGGCCACGCTGCGCTGTGAGACGTACTTAGAGAACCTCTCGTCATCCCACAGCAAGACCAACGTGCTGTCTGATCAGGGAGAGGTGATGGATTTGGCAGAGTGTTCAGACGAGATGTGCATGGATGACCTGAACAGCGACAGTTTCCCCATCCTCGTCAGGTCTATGTCCACCTCGCGGAGACACAGTTCAGATGTCCCACTGAATCCACTCGGCTTGGGGAGAAGGTGAGACAGAAAAATGAAATCGCATTGAATCCTAGCATTTTTAGATAAGCTTTGGATCCAACTGTAAATAAATAGGGGTGTAAAGATATGGTGTATTATGGCATATTGTTGGTTTCAATATGGCTGTGTATTGAACAGGCTGCATAATAATATAGACTGTTTGCTATAAAAACACTTATACACAGCCATATAATCACACTTATATCAGCCATAAAATCACAATGCAAAGCATTATGCCCGGTATTGTGTAGGTATTGTGTGCGACCGGGGTGGCCCTGGCCCCTCTGGGAGTGGCTCCGCAAGGCCTCTGGGGGTTTGCTGTGGGGTCTGTACTTTGGGTGCTCTGGGTTGTGGGATGGGCCACAACTTTGTGCTGTGTTTCCTTTTCTGTCGGACCGGATCAGACGGGTTGGCCTTTGCATGGGTAACCATTGGGTGCCCATGATCCTGTCACCAGTTTACTGGTAAATAATTGATGATGTTGTTGGTCTTTCGGCTGCTCCCGGCAAGGGGGCGCCACAGTGGACTATCCAGTCCGCACATACAAGCTTGGCACAGGTTTTTATGCCGGATGCCCTTACTGACGCAACCCTCCCATTTTATCCAGGCTTGGGACCGGCACTGCAACCAGTGGCTTAGTTTTGGGAATCGAACCCATCCTCTGTGCCCGTACTCGTATATAATTGATAATCAATGTTAATGTTATTAACATTATTTATATATATTGTATATATTAGCGCTTCTGCAAAAATTATATCATGAGCTTTTTTTCTTTTTTTCTTCTATCTTTCTTATATTTATGTGTGTGTGTTTGTGTGTATTTATGCTCACGCGCACACACAAACACATACACATGCGCATATATATATATATATATATATATATATATATATATATACATATATGATATCATATGATATATAAGATTTCATTCAAACTGAGACTCGGGCACAAAATGTTTTTTCATAAAACTGTTAAAACAGAACAAGAACAGTTTTGCATGTTCACTCATTCGTGTGAAGTGCTGAGCAAAAGAGGAACCAGCTAATATTCAAAGAGTGCACTAATGACACACCCAAACACCCACAACTGCAGAATGACAAAATACCAGACCAGTGTAATAACAGAAGATGGTTACTCAGAGCACAGTATATGCAACACCTGCCTGTTTGTCACTAAATCAGACGTCATGCTCCTCTTGTCTTTTTTCAGAATGATGCATTTCATTGTCCCACCACAGCCATGCCAGCTACCACAACCATGCAGAGTTTCAAACAAGCATTGATTTTTTAAATAAATAAGTTGTTCGTATATAAAATCCCAAATCCCAGTCTGAAGCTGATTAGTCGAGGTGCATTATATTGAGTCGTGTCTGGAGCTTTAACATTTATGTGTGTTATTTAGTGTGTTAAAGTTTTTTGTGTGTATACAATGTGTGTGTGTAGGTTTAGTCTGGACACCAGGAGTGTAGACAGTGATGGAGAGCAAGATGACCAGAGCCAGTCTCAGAGCTCGGTGGAGGAATTCACTTCATGTGGAGAACCAGAGCTCACCAAATCCCCAGTATGGCACGATCTACTGTATATAATCTGTAATCCTCATTAATACACACACACACACACACACACACACACATGCACAGACTCACTAATTACCATGCTCTTAACAGTCGTCCACCCGAGAGAGGATGTATTCCAGATCTGAGATTGTGTCGCCAGTTGAAACGTCTCAAGCTGAGAGGGTCTCACGCATTCTGGAAACTTCTAAACAAGCAGCCCGAACTTCAGGAGGTGAGGAGCTGATCACACACACACACTCACACTCCCCCCTGATCTGCAAGTACTGTACACTACAGTCAGCAGGTTTTATTACCGTACATCTTATTTAACAGCAGGTCTGATCGTGGTGCAGGTGCAAGTCACATAAATGTGCATATATTACATGAGATTATTGTTTCTATAGTAACAGTTCATTCGTATGGACTTGGATGCTTTACATAAATGGATAAAAAATGAAATAAAGACGTTTACACTTTATAATTTCTCAGTAACATGACACTTTTCTTTTGTCTTATAAAGAATGAGTAAAAAAAGATGGATATGTTTATGACTCTGATAAAAATGAATAATACGAGAGTGAGTCTTCACTCTGGCTGTAGAATTTAGTTTCATTCATTTTTTTGAAAAGACAAATACATAATCTTCTTGCTTCTCGATACACTTTGTCCAACAAGCTTTCATACAGCCTTCTTAAAAAATGTTTTAGGCTGAGTTGCAAATTGCAAGCCAGGAACGCTTCTTCATCAGAAGTGAGTCTTTGTCCTTCTAGCGCTGGTTTCAGGGGGACAAACAGATGGAAGTCAGATGGATCAGGACTATAGTGAGGATGCTTTAACAACTTAAAAACAACATTTGTCGCCAGGGTGGGAGAAGTGTGCGTATTGTACACCATGCAAGATCACAGCACCCTTAGATAGCAGTCTTCTTCATTTAATCTGAAGTTTAGGATTCAGCTTGTCAATAAGTATCTCACTGTAACAAGGTTGAACCTTTAATGTTCCAATACTGGCAACTGAAAACCTTTATTTTTTTAAATGAGATTTTTTTCAAATCAATTTTCCAGCAGATGGTTAACTTTTTAACTTTTTTTTTTTTTGGTTTGGCGATTGTGGATGTTTCCATTCTATAATCCTAATCTGGCATTTAAGGCTCATTATGATGAATCCATGTCGCATCAAAAGTCAAAAGTAATGACTCCCTTTAAGAAACTTTCACCTTCCTTAGAGTATTGGTCCACATTTCGTTTGCAGATATCCAAACACTTTTGTTTTGTGACTTGTTTTAGCACCAGGTACACGCTCAGACCACACACACACACACACACACACACACACACACACACACACACACACAAAATCACTGAACGCTGCTTTTCTTTCATGTAACTCACAAGTGCTGCATCTATTTTGGCTTTGCAGTTACAAATGATCTGATGTAAGACGTTCACACCTGCACAGCAGTGACTGGAGAAACATTAGCTTTGAACAGAAAGCGCTCATAAGACCGAAGATTTAATGTAATCGGAGTGCAGATCATCACGTATTATAATAAAGTATTATAATAATATTATTTCATATGATTTCATTTATTAAGCTTATAATATACAACCTGCAGTTATAAAAAAGAATTAATCTTGGGATGGTGAGACTCCAGTGTTTGCATCACACCACTTGATTATGGTCCTTATTATTATTGTTTTGTATTTTATATTTATTTTAAAATAATAATAATAATTCACATTAGGAGGGTTTATAAATTTTTTTTATTAAATTAAATTGAGTTTTTTTTTTCAGGGTGATCAATGTTATCTCTGTCTGTTTTAGAGGAACACGACTCAGATGAGAGCTTGCGCTCAGCAGAAGGACAATGCCACATGTAAGTTCAACACACTCATTTTCCATTACACAATCCAGATTTATTGTGCTAAATTCATATGCTAACATTCATATGCAGTTTTATTGGAACTGGTGTTTCTAAATTGCCCATAGTGTGTGAGTGAGTCAGTGAGTGTGTGCGTGATAAATTGGCATCCTGTCCAGAAGGTACCCTGCCTAGTGCACTGAGTCCCCTGGGGCGTGCTTCAGGCCTCCCACGGCCATGGGCAAGAAAAGCAGTATAGAGAACGAGTGGGCCAAACCCCATCTATTGAATTTTGTGTTAAATTTATTCAATTGTGCTCTAATTTTGTTATTAGTTTTTTTGCATTTACATTTTTTCTGGGTCAAATCCCTGTGTACCATCTGCTGAGCTGGGATTCTGATTCAGATTGGCATCAATCTACATTGATCTGATGTACAGTAGATGACCTCCCCCACATAACCTGTAACACACGTGTACTCTAGCTAAAAAAACAACAACAAAACAAATCAATTCCTGAATATTTACTACTATTTGATCCACACATTTATGGCAGATGCATTACTCATCTTTCCTACATTTCCAATTTTAAATATTCCCACCTGTTGTATATTTCTTCCCCCTGAACTGTACTTTTTATTTTCCATTTAGGTGCTACCATCAAGCATAAACCTTTTATACCTTTAATATGACAATTGCACGTAGTATATCTTCAAAGCTTTAAATTTAAAGCTCCACCCTAGTAGTTGAATGAGAGTTAGCATCAGCAAGGACTGTCATGACAGTCTGATCTTCCACTGCTTGAAAGCCAAATGATAACATTATAAATACTTGTACATAAAATGATACTCATACTGATTTATAGAGATGGGCGTGATAACAGTATGTAATCGTGGCAGATTTTTTTTTTATTTGTTATGCAAAGAAGCCCATTCAAACAAATGAAAAACTTAATACCAGCCATTAATGTTTTGATTCTGTTGATTTCAGGAGATACAGTATATCTGGCTGTCTTGGTACTTGCTAATTTCTTATCCTAACACAAACAAACACGCCAGAACGTAACACGGTTTTTCAGCTGGGTTTATCGCAGCCGCAGGACACACTTGAACTAAAGACATGGCTCAGTCCAACGGTTCCCAGGCCTCTGCGCACTTTAGTGTTGGCCCTGCTCTACAACGCCTGATATACAGTAATTGGTTGATTAGTTAAACCAACTAATGCATGCTGGGAGCTGAGAAAACACCAAAATGTGCAAAGCAGGGGGTCCTCCAGGACCGTAGCTGGGAACCAATTGCTTAAGCAAATATTTTTCTATCATGTTGAACATAGCTTTTAGCTTATCTGCAAAAGCACCTTTAAGCTAATTATAGTCTAAGCTTTACTAGGAATACATTTTGAAATGAAATATAGCTATGAAAGGTACAAAAGATAAGAGGTACCCTCTTAATAATGAGGATAAGTACACTTTAACTCCCTCTTTCATGGATGTGTTTATTCATTCAGATTTGCCCCCAAAATGTGTTGTAATGTTGATGAGCCCATGCATATGCACACATAATATATTTTAGTGTTTTCTCCTTTTAGTAATAATAATATTCTGCTTGTTCTTAATTTTCCTCCATGTTTTTTTTTCTTGGTGCTATTACCATCCTAAAGCAGAATTCAAGATTCAAGAGATTTCAGTTGCTATTAGTACACCAGCAGTATGAGTACATTGGAATTGGAATGAGTCAGTGATAGGAAACGATAGATAAAGTAAGAATGAACATATAATACAAGAATAGAAATAAATAGAAAAAGGATTTAAGCTAATAGACTATAAATATAATATACATTAGAATAATTATGCTTGTGAGCTTGCAATTGCAATGTGGATTCAGAGACTCAGGATTCATGATTGAATCGTGTTCATTTGTAACGATTCTCCTAAATGATTCAACCAAAATGATTCTAAATCAATTAGGCATAAATCACAGGTTTCTTATCTGTTCCCTACAAACTAAAAAATACATCGCATTGAACAAAAATGCATTTTCAGACACTGTCCTTTATATTTCCTTTACAGAGAAATCAGTGTGACAGCTGTTTTATCATAAGCGCTCCACAAGACTAATTAGTGTTTTCTGCCTTATAACATTTACATGTTCTATATTCGTTATGTTGTACGTTGAAAAAGAGACAAAACACAGTACGGTTGTATATTTTGATACACATACTGTACTGTACTACACCGGTAGTTATTCTTTCCACCTGCTACTGTGTGCGAATATCCACACACCTTCACACCCATACACACACACCCACACACGTGCGTTTAGTCTCTGTGTCTTGTTTGTCCTAGGCTGATGGTACAAAAAGTTCTGCATGAGCTTAAGCTGTATCATTGGTAAGTAAACAAAATGACAGGAGCCCGCTATATCTGGCACACTCACACACACACACACACACACACACACACACACACACACACACACACACACACACACACACACACACACACACACACACACACACACACACGACTATCCTCTAGGCTTAAACAACCACTCTGCAGCATGCAAAGCCCAGTTGCCACAAGTCTGGTTAGCATTAAAGTAAACATTCACCCAGAAATAAAACGAGTCACGCTTATTGTCTGTAAATATCATTATATTTACAAGCTAACATCCGATGGAAGTTTACAGCTTTGAGTTTAGCATGGTGCATCACTTTTTCAAAGTGATTTTAAACAGCATGTGTTCATCTGTGTTATCTGTTACAGACGATCTTACAGTATGTCAGAAAGCACATTAAATACTCCATGCTAAACTGAGGCTATAAACTTACAAAAAAACACCAACAGCCGGCGAACCATGCTCAATCTGTGCATTTAATTTTTGGCTGCATTGTTTCATTAGTCGTGCTGATATCAACATGTGAAGCGTCACTCATTCGTCTCGCTGCTATTCATCACTGCACTCGTTTTGAGACTAAAATAAATCCTGTAATCTGGCATGAGCACTGTGAGTGTTTCTGACATGATTTCCTGGCCAGATTGTCTCTGTGGTTTTTACTCTCATTTGTGAGATACAGTAAAGGTGTGTGTGTGTGTGTGTGTGTGTATGTGGTCCATAGGGCAACTCGTAGACCCGCAAGTGCTGACAGGAAAGGAAGTGTCACCTGGTATGAATTTCTCTCCATCGAGTAAGTCCAATTTTGTTTTTTTTCTCCTGTATACACTTTAAAACCTAAAAACAGTGGAGGCATGGCCTGTGTGCTTTAATACTAGTTAAGGAGGTGTGTCCTTTGTGCTTCAGTCTCAGTGAAGAAGGCATGACCTCTGTGAGTAAGAAACAGCCAAGCCAAGAATGTGTGGCCTCTATGGATAAGTTTGAGTGAAAGAGACTAATAATGAGTATAGTACACATAGTATAGTCTCTTTCACTCAAACTTATATAATATACATGCAAACATAATATTATAGTATATATATATATATATAAAACCTAACAGCTGTTTAATTTACAGTACTGTGCAAAAGTCTTGGGAACATCCAAACAAAAGCCATATGCAATGATGCTTTTGAAAATATGTCTACATTAAAAGAAACTTCTATAAAAAGCACTAAGTAATAACATAAACATTGACAGTGGAAACTCTTAGTGTTCGATACTGTTTTATTGAGCATGCTGGAGAACATGAGTTCTTTTGGTAACTTCGTCACACTCGCTCCTTTCTATTTTCATGCAAAACCCAGGAGTCTACATTGTTGATTTTTTTCACCCCAATCTGAAAACTGGTCTATCATGTGTCGCTTTCTTTACAGGCATGCAAATATATGTAATGTAAATGTCATTTTAGTGTATCTTTGTAGGGAATGGTCTTGTACATAATAATGCAGACATAATAAGCTTACATAACAAAATTTGTACTACAGGTAATATGGCGCCTAAGACTTTTGCACAGTATTGTATATATAATATATAATTTTTTAAAGCTATAAATGGCATGCACATTTCCACTCTTTAACTATTTTACTTGAGGCCAGGGTTTTCTTTCTTTAGAAATGTTCAAACTTTCCCTCACATACTTTAAAATCTGCTACTTCTCCCGTTTATTGGAAACTTTAGGAATGAGGAAGAGGAGGAGAGAGTGGAAAGGGCAGAGAAGGGGACTAAGGTGAAGCGTACCCTGAGCTCATTGAGAAACCGAATGACCGGATCATTTAACAAAGACAAGGTGAGGATGCATACACTCATGATGAGTTGTTATTCTGCAGGATAACACACTTCCTCTGTTTCAGCACCATGCTTTGGTTTACAGGAAACATTGCTGCAATATGTGCTGTAACTTCCTGTTTTTTTTTTTTTTGCATGCATGAAATCTTGAGTAATAAATACATTTGAATGCATGACAGGATTAATGGGAATGTCCAAGAGTAGATGTTAATGGTACGTTAAAGATAAATTAATTGGTAGGGTAAATGGTAGATGGATAAATAATCAGAAAGATATAAATATAGGCACTAGATGGTGGATGAATAGGTGATGGATGAGTGAATAAAGGGATAAATATATGGTTGATGTGATAGTTGGATGTAGAATGATTGATGAGTGAATACTGTAGATGGGTGGATGAATTGAGGGGATGACTAGAGGGATAAATATATGGGTGATTGGATTTCAAGAGGTTAGAGGTACTGTACAGTATGATGAATTAGTGGTAGGACAGTAGTGGATTGCTGGGTAATCTATGCCTGGATAGATGAATGGATGGATTTAGGTTTAGTGGCTAATGTCATGGATGATACAACGTAGACGAATGGACAGAAAGACAAGGAGAAGTGTATGATGAATAGATGATGTGATGTATGGATGAATTGATAAAAAAGTTGGACGAGACAATGGATGGTTGATGACAAAAAGAAGCAGTGGATGGTTGATTTTGTGTAAGATGGACAGATGGATGGATGAATTATAATTAAAACTTTATGCCCCCGAACATGCATGCAAGTTCCTCTGCATTATATCTCACATTTACATGTCACACATAACAGTAAATGAACATATAGATTAGAGCATGTTCTTTTCTGTCATGTTTCTGTTCCAGGGTAAGACCCGTGAAAAAGAGCAGCAGAAAGAGAGAGACAGAGAGAGGGAAAAGGAGAAAGAGAGGGAAAGGGAGCTGAAGGGGGACACTTGCACGGTTAGCAGCTGTAATGGCCACCAGCTTGTGCGTGGCTCTTTCTCGAGCCGGGCCACATGTTCACTGTGCAGCAAGACCCTGCAGAGGAAGCATGGTCTGCAGTGTGTCAGTGAGTACTAAACACACAGCCACCACACACATGCACACACTGGCATATGTCTGCATGTGCACAAGGCCCCTGCATGCACTTCACAAACACACACACACACACACACACAAACACAAGCACACAGCATTAACCACAGCTACTGTTACCAAAATCAGTCTGTTTACTTTCCACCTGCGGCCATGAGTTTTTCTTCCCATCAAGCAAAGCTGCATGTAGTGTCTGCACAAAGCTAAAATCCCAGTGTGTCGAAAAAAATCCCTCAGGCGTAACCTCTAATACCTTGTTAGAAGAGATTAGAAGGTATCTAGCCAACTATAATGAGCTGTAATAATGCACTTGTATATTAAAGAGTTCATTTGATGCATGGCCACCACCTCAGTGTAGCCAGTCAGCAAGGAAATGTGCAAGTCTGTTGTTTGCTTTTTGAGTCTTGAAATTGAGATAGAAAAGGTAATATTGCTAGTCAGCAAAGGAAGCTGGTTTTACAAATACCAGACTAGCTTCATGCAAAATGAAGATATTGATCATTATCACTAGCATCATGTGACCTCATTTTCAATATGCTGATTTTTTTTCAGCTATTATTTCCTGTGTAGTAAACCCTCCAATGTATTCCTTAGTATCCTGTTAGATAAGATACATTTAAGTGTTAACTTATACAAGGTTTATAGTGTAGTACTAGTGCAATTACTGCACTGACAGACATATACTTCTCACCTCCACCCAGGCAGCACCTCTAGCTGTGTGCATGCTAAACTTTTTATCCTGTAGATATTGTTCAAGTACCTTCACATAGCATGCTAAAGCTCTGCTTTTCACTTTGTATTTAGCCATACAACACAAAAGCATTCATCTTTGTGCTAATTAATCAAACTCACCAATAAACGAGACAGAAAACAGCCTTGAAGGCAAAAAGAGGATTTGTGTCATGGCAAAACTCTGTAAACCTTTGAGGATTAGAGACGTTTGTTAAAGTAATAAATGAAAAGTACAGCTGTGCGCAGTGATTGAGCTTGAGAATATATGATGTCGTGTACTATGGTGATGTGGAGGTTAAGACTTCCATGTATTTATTTATTTATTTTTATAGTGGACATAAATCATAAAAAATAAAGGGTTTTGGGGGATATATGTCCATGTGTAATCAGAAGGAATACATGTGAAATGACATATGTCATTTACAAGTATGTAAATAATAATTCATGTAAATACTCAATACTCAAAATCATTTTACAGTTATGTTGTGTTAGTGTGTGCATTATTGACCTGTTCTTGGTGCTGGCACAAACTTGTGCACAACCTTTTTACACTATGCTAAATCAATGTGCCCAACATACTGAAAGCCGTACATATGGTTCTAAGGGCTGCCATAGACTTAAAAAAAAAAAAAAAAATCAAAAGTGGTTTAAATGAAACGCCTGGTGCAAATACTAAACGTAACTAAATGTCTGCTGTAAAGCTGAGAAATAAAATGAATCATGTTTTTTTTTTTTTTATATAACATTTCTACAGCACAAAATAACTGCAACAAAAAGTATGAGAACACGTTACCACTGGCAGTCATTTAGAGAAAGTGTGAGTTCATTTTGTCACTCTTACTTCCTTAGTCTGATGAAACTTCTGCAGCATGGCAGCTTTTCACACCTTATTGTTTAGAAGAAAGGGGAAATAAATGTCCTTAGTGTCCATTTGTTCTTTTTTTAATTTACAAAAACCCACAGCGGTTTTAAACAGCAGGGGGGAAAGTTTCCTGTGCTCATTTCATCCAGCGTGCTGATCTGAAAGTGTGCTTTCAGATCATTTTACTTTCAGATACAGTATGCTCAGGTGGAGTGAATGTAATCTGGCATGCAATAATAGACTTAGCGTCTATTAGTGATTCTGAGATGCTAAGTAAATACAGACTCAGGGTTTTTTTTTTCAGTTTCAGCTCCAGAATTATAGACCAGCACACCCACAACTGTATAAATAAAACTTTCTCATGGTAGAAGATCTAGGTTAAAAATGTAAACCATGTGATTGACTGAAGTCTTCTGTGCTATATAAGCAACAGTGACATGACTGACACTCAACACATCAAGTCAATCACTTCTCGCCATAAGAGACGCTAAGTCTAAAAAACAAACCAAAAAAAGTCTTTAAAAAAAACAGACTCACTCGTCGGAAAACTGTCCTATAAACCTTATTTATAAAGCTTCCTATTCTTACTTTCGGCGAGGAGTAAGACTGCGTTGAGGAAAGCGTGTGACGTCACTTTTTGCGACACTGAAAGCCGTAAAGTAGGCTGCATATTATATTGGGTATTGTAGTTTTTGCAGGTTTTTGTATTTCTAAACGGTGGGAAAACGAAATAGTTAAATAATCGGCAGTTGTGTAAAAGCTTTATGCACACTGACAAAACTTAGATATAGAGGTAATAATAATAATAATAATAATAATAATAATACATTTTATTTGTAACGCACTTTTCATTCATTAAATCTCAAAGTGCTAACATTAAAGGAAAATAAAGATAGAAAAGGTATAAAGCAATAAAATAAGACCACATAAAGGCTAAAATAATAATAAAAAATAAAAATAGAAGAGGTATAAAACAATCAATTAAAACCAAATCAACAATTATAAACTTTCTTAAATAAAAAGGTCTTCAGGTTGGCTTTAAAAGAGTCCGGGCTCTGTATGGCTCAGATGAACAGGAAGACGATTCCAGAAGTGTGGTGCAACTGAGCAAAAGGCTCGATCCCCCATGGTACAGAGCCTGGTAAATGGGGCTTGAACTTGGCAACATGACCGTATTCTAATCAGACTGCTCCAATCACAACTGTTTAAAGACCCTATACTAGAGCTGTGTAGGATTGTCATCAAAATTATATTGAAAAGAAAGCGAAACCAGAGAGAGTGTTTTGCTTGCGGAGGAGGTAGTAAATGTAAAGAAATAATTACAGTCAAATTCCGCCCTACTCTTACTTCTAAAGAAAAAAAAGTGAACGGAGGCATTTTGTGAAAGCATTAGTACCACCTGTCCGTTAGCCGCACGTGCCCCCGACAGGGGCGGATCTAGAAAATTATTCATGGGGTGGCAAGGGGGTGGCATTAAAATTATGAGGGGTGGCAACACTGAAGCAAGCATCCTTGAATGGTTTTTGTGGATTCAATGAACACTATTCTTATTCGGTGTATACACTAGGGTGCACATTTTTACATTGTCCTATAAAAATGAAATAAAGGCTGATGTGTTATAGACTTGAACCTGATATCTGGATTGTAACGTCAAAGAAATAAAAAAAAAAACTCTTTTAATTTTAGAACACTAGGACACTAGTGCTCGGGTGGCAAATGGGGTATCAGCCCCTGAGCATACGACATGTTCGTTATTGGACCAGTTAAAAACCACACCCAATAAAAATAATAATAATAATAATTATATATATATATATATATATATATATACAGTATATACTGTATATATATAAATCATATCGAATGTGTCTTTCATGAGCTCTGTGTCACTCAGTTTTACTAAAACGTCTCTCCTCCGCACGCGTCTCTGTCTGAATGCCATTTTGGTGGAAATAGGAGTGATTTCCTATTCTAAGAATTTTTATAAATAGCACTTATTCCTACTCCTGAAAATAGGACCAAAATGGCATCATTTTGAGAATTTTGGCAACTTACAGTAGGAGTGATTTCCTACTCTGAGACGTTTATAAGTACAGGCCCTTGTCAGATTTACACCAAAAAAAAAAAAAAAAAATTATATATATATATATATATATATATATATATATATATATATATATATATATATATATATACAGTGCATAAAATGTAACCTGGCTGAGTGGTTTACTCTGTCATCTCACAGCTCCATGGTTGGGGGTTGAATCTAGTCTCCCCTATGTGTGATTGGAGTTCTCTGCATGTGGTGGGCTTCTTCTGGGTATTTTGGTTTACTCCCACAATCCAAAAACATTGGTTTATTATCGTTTCTAAATTTGTGATTAGGTGTCTGTTTGTGTGTGTGTGTTTGTGTGTGTGTGTGTACAGTATATGTTAGGACAGGTTAGTACCCCATCCAGGGTGTCTTCTGCGTTGTGCCCTAACGTCCCTGGGATGGATAAAACTTTAACTTTGTTTAAAATTTTAACTCACTGTGGGTAGCCTAAGCATGATCTTGTGTAGGAGGCAGGCTGTATTTCAGTTTGTGTGAGATCATGCTGTGCTGTATTTCAGCATAGGTGACAAATCTCATTTGTCACCAGTGCTATATATTCAGTATGTTGGTTATGGTTAAACAAATTGAAGAAATTCACAACTTGTTTGCTGTGTCAAATAGAGGCTAGTTGACTAGCAGGTTGATGTAATGTTAGCTAACTAGTAAGCTAGCTAATGTCATTGATAGTTATGATATTATTAGGAACCCTAATTATAAAGATAATCTAATTAGCTCACAGCTAAGCTCTAAGACTCTTTAATCTGTAATGTTGACACTTTTATATAATAAGAGGATGGATTACACGTGTTTTAACCTCAGGGGTTTAATAATGAACTGATGGAAAATTCCAGATGAGTGGGATTAAAAGGTGCAAGACAAGGAAATGCTCCTCATCTGCAAGATAATGTGGACTTTGTGATCTTGAAATGTGCTTGTGAAAGTCGAAACTGAAACAGTCTACACATGAAGGAAAAGGGAATATCTGATTTAGGAGTCAGCAGTGATAAGAGCTGCTCAGTCAGAGTGATGAACAGTATATTTGTTGCTTGGGTTTGAAACTGCATTTCCAAAGAGGGCTTTTTCATGTTTATGTTGAGTCATACAGGCTGACAAAAGCCATGATCACTAAGGAACAAGCAGCCATCGAAACGCATCACCCAGCGGGTCTGGGGAATATGATGTATAATCGTTTAGAGGGATTTGCTTACTTAACAATTCGAGCTGATATATTTCAACAGCATCCATCTTGTTCGAGCTGAAGGTGGAAAGCTACTGTTTACTGTCATCAGTCACAGAGCTTTAAAAAGCAGGAGATACAACACAGTAAATCTGCACACACAAATGACACATTTATAGATTTTTATTTACAAACCTGAGGGATTTAAGGCATTTTCAGTCCATGTAAGTCAGTGTTACATCAGAACTTATGTGGCAAAGTTATGCATACCCGGAGTTGTTTTAAGTCCAACAGGAATTCTGCTGTTATTTATTTATTAAAGAATCACATCAAATTGACACTTATATACACCAACAATATGTTCAAATTAATAACATAATATTATCATATATATCAATATATAATGTATAGCAATACATCTGATGAAGTTTTTCTTTTTCTGAAGTGTGTACACATTCATATACAATATGATAGTATAATTAATATTATATTAATATACATCACTATATTTTTGTTTTCCTTAAGCGTGTATGTATTTTATTGGCTGACATATAATGTATATAAGATATATATAAATTCAAAAGTTTGGACACACCTTGTGTTTAGTCATTTATTTTCTACATTCTAAACATTCTGGGACAATACTGGTGATTTCAAAACTATGAAATAACACATATGGCATTATGTAATTAAGGAACAACAATTCTATCAACAGTTATTTTATATATACTGTACACATATACACACTACTAGACAAAAGGTGGACACACCTTCTAAATCTTCTTTTCTGATTTAATTTTTTTCTACATTGCAAGACAATGCTGTAGGCATCCAAAATATGCAATAATCTCCTTGGGACAGGTGATATTGAGATGTGTCTTCTACTTATGCTCTGTAAATGTAGTTCTGATGTAGTTTTATCATGGTGCTTGATGGGTTTTGCAAAATGCACCTGACAATACTGTTCTTGCAAGAACCATTCCACAACGGGCAAACTTTGTGTCTTAAAGTAATAACCACTGACAATTGTTGTTATTTACAATAATTAAAATAATAATGCCATATGTGTTAACTCATAGTTTTACAAAAAAATCTAGTATTGTTCTAGGTTTTAGAAACAAATTCCAACACACACACACACACACACACACACACACATATATATATATATATAACCAAAAGAACATTATTGTATATTTCTGTACATTATTTTTTGTTTGGTTAAACAAATGATGCAGATGCAGCTCTCCTATAAATGTTAAATATATGTCTTATTACAGAAAACATCACCTTACACTTATAAGAATAAGGACACTTTTTTACAGTGTGCCCCACAGGTCGATCTGTAACAAACATGTTATTATAGAAACTGTACTTTCTCCTGTTATCATCATCAACTCTTTCTAACTCTTTCGGATTCGCCAATAGCGTTGTATTCTTCTTCTTCTTATTATTATTACTATTATTATTATTATAATGCGCTGCACCGACTGACTCATTAAACCTTCGGAATTCGCCGTTTTCGATCCCACAATGCCTTGGGAGATGTAGAGGGGACAGAGGGTGAATCACACGCCTTCACATTGGACAGCTAGTGGACTACATAGGGCACAGGGGTCAGTATCGGAAGGTGGAGGAATGTAGTGCGGGAACATAGGGAGATGGGTGAGATTTGGGACAGGGCCGAGATAAATCCACAGCCGTAGCAGAGAGAGTAGCCGCAGGATTCCAGGCGGCTCTGAGGCAGAAGCGGTTGTCAAAAAGAGCTGTTTTGACTTTTAAATAAAATCCTGAAGATAAACTGTGTAGATGAGAGAGGGATTGCGGAGTTACACCGCTCAGGTGTGTCTCACACATACACACGCTGCAGGTGCGTTTGGTGTGGGAGTGTGTGCGCGCGCGCAGAGCTCGTGTTGTTTAACGCTTATTATTAGCCAAGCGTTTCGGCCTGATTTGTTTATTGTATTATAATCCTTGTTTGTGTAAAACAGAACATTTCCTGACTGCGTCTAAAACAGTTTTGTACACGCTTACGCCAAGAATTCAATTGGTATTATGTTTATTTATAACATTTTATTTTTTTTTTATTGTACGCCTCACCTGTTCACCGTCATTACGCTTAATATGTAATCACGTTAGCCTTAGCTTTAGCCACTGAGCCCGGCTAATCCTTGGAGGTTATTTTGCTGATTTGGCAGTCGTATTGTTTTATTTGAATGATTTCAAACAAGAATTTATTTGAAATGTTTTAATTTGGCAAAAAGGTGTTGAGCGCTAAATATTTACAAACGATAACGTTAGCTAGCGTAACTTAAAAACATTCCAAGTGAATGGAGGACTGGGTATGGCAGGTTAGCATATTACTGAAGATCAGAATACTTGGTGGTCGCTTTTTTATGACGCATTCGATGCTACAAAAACAAACCCGTAAAAATAAACAAACAAATAAATAAACTTGTATAATATTTTCTGTAGCAGGCTTTTTTATATGCGGTATTTTCTATCTGTTTTGTTTTCCCCCGGATGCTCAACACTAAAATCCTACGTAAGGTGCATTTGAAATCAGAATGGCTGTTTGAAAGTTCTTATTGTTGTCCCAGTATTGAAAGCCACTTAGAATTATTTATTGATTCATGTTAAACTGATGTGTGTTTATTCAGTTAATTGCTCTCTACAGGTTCTAGTGTGTCGTGCCCTCAGGGGTGATATCTTGCACTACAATAGCAGCTTGTTAGCACTAAACATAGTTCGTGTATTTTTCTATCACCGTGTGATGAGAAGTAAATGCTCAAGTTTTTATATGTTTGAAAATGTAGTCATGTTTTTGTGTGTTGTTTGTGACTTTTTCGAGGTGGTTTAGTGTCTGAATGTGGCTCTGTCAGATTGAGTCAGTAATTTTATCTACCAGTCAGACTTGTCAGATGTTTCCCCAGTAACAATCCTCAAATATGTACACACGGCAGCTTGTTTTCTAAGGTATTGTCCTGTTGAAGTGAAAGGGCATGGGTGAAGGATGGAGTGAGAAATCTTTTATAGATTAAGAAAATAAGGCACTTGATAAACTCTTCATGGTTCTCTATGTTTAACTAGTTACGCTACAATGTAACTGCATTTCAGTGCCCCTGTCACACTCTGATGAATACAATGAAGTTCACTCTGCTTCCTTAAAATATCAAATAACATGTAAGGAATTGAAAAATGTGCATTAATCAAGTTCGTACTACTTCCTAGCCATGCCCGTGTCACTTCCTCATGATGAGGTCACTAATTTTCTGTCACGCACATTATCACGCGCTCCCCAGTTCCATCGTCTGGTTAGATCTCGCGCTTGATATGTTGTTGCGTCCTGTAGGTTGGTATAAATACCTCGACACACAAAGTGATGGTGTGAGAAATTCAATTCTGTATTTATACTAAATTCTCTAAATGTGCTATCACCGTGAACTTGCTGCATGCACAACATAAATGTGGTAAGCATCACAAGAATGCCATCGACGTACCATGGTCATAGCACAAGCCTGAAGAGGTTGTAGTGAGAGCCCCATTAAAGTAGCAACAACACAATGATAACTCCCAATTATAACTCAGTCAGAACATCATCCAGTCTTTCATGTCTACACTTTAAGTAGAACATGTTTCCAAACAAAACTAAACCAAAGCACAAGTTGTACAAGCTCTTATTGTGTTCAATCAATTTTTAAGGACTTTGTGGGAACATGGCTCTGTGTGATGGGGGTTTAAGCTGCTGTGAAGTTTGTTTAGCTTTGAGGCAGTGTGTCATCTCTCAAAAGCTAATATATTGTCAGTCAAGCTCTGCCAGTCTGACTTTGTGTTGCAAAAGGAAATACATTAACGATGCTCCATATTCTTATCGTCCACATAAAGAGCTTTGTTTTGCATTATAAAAAAATAAAATGTTAATAGATTTTTCAATAAATGAAAATCAACAAAATGTAAAATTTTGTTTCAAAACTTAAGGAAATATGTTTTTTCCCCCCATTAATATTTGCCCTATATTGGATTAAAAGATATTGGGTTAAAAATCATTTTTGTAGATTAAAAGTTCAAAGCCATACAGAAACCTTTTCGTCTGTAGTTTTTTTTTTTTTTTTTTTTTTAACTCTTCAAAATCTGTTTAATGCAGTGGGATAGTCTGTTTGAAATTGGCACTTTTTATTTTTTTATTTTGCATTTTACTTTATCAAGGTTTTTATGGAATATCTAATCCTTCATTTGAAGTCATCCTGGTTTCTCTGGTTAAATCTGGCAAAGTGCTGACATTTTTCCTCTCACATCAGCATTTCTTGGCCTCGCTGTGTGCTGGACCGAGCGGTCACATGGTTCTGATTGCACTTTGCAAGTCTGTTCCTCTGTCTGTATTAACACGCTTCACTGCATTTCCTCCCTTTTTTCTCTCTTGTGAACACTTTTGTTTAGTTGCAGACTTGTGGTGTACTACTTTTGTGCAACCTGGAAACGCTTATGCATTTATAGTTAAAGTGAAAAACATGTAGCTGGTGGAAAAGTCGATTCACTGAAGGCCAAAAGATGTGGGATGTGTGTTTGCTTCTGGGAGACTTGGTCTTGTGAGTTAGTTGAAAATGAGTAGTTTTCTTTACTTTTTCTTGGCATACATCTGGGAATGAATAGCCAAGATATGGCTTTTCTCGTAGTAGTCTCGTGCGTACTATTAGACTTTCTTGTTAGCAGTGATGTCTACTTCTGACCATGTCTGAAGTCTAAGGGGTTGAGTTTCTCCTCGGGGTGTTTGGATCATGTGATATGATGTGATAAAATGAATCTAAATTGTCCTTGAGGAGATAATCTGCTTTTTTTCTAATGTAAAAGTGGAAGTTGGGGGATTCATTAATTTTAGTTCAATCTAAATTTAGTTTTAGATTAATTTACTGTCATGTCAAGAGGTTAAACTTGGCAACCAAAATGGTGGTGAGATATCTAATTTGTTATTAAATATCTTACTTTTGAACATACATCTTTCTTTGCTAGAAAAAAAAGTCTCATGACCAAATATGTAAACTGAAATTTATGTTTAAGGCAGTGAACTATTGCAAATTTATCATAAGCTCAGATTTAGCATGTCTTAGTGAAATCCAACTGTTATAGTAGATTAGAATTCATTAAGGTTTGTCATAATTCTTATTGAATGAGTTTCCATTGTCAAAGTGCCAAAGAGGTACATCAACATCTGCTTCTCAACCTTTTCAGGACAGAGATGTTTGCATATTCCCCGTATCATGACTGTGTGGTTGTGGGTTTTTTTTTGTTTTTTTTTTGGTCACTTATTAATTTCAAGAGAGATCCGGTTCCAGCGGATGACCCTAATCATAGATTTTTAAGATGTTGAAGGCGTAGATTCTGCTTCCTCTTAGATATGAAACTTCATACTGTATATTCATTGCGATTAATATAAAATTTAATACACACGTGGACAAAATTGTTGGTACCCTTCGGGCAATGAAAGAAAAACTCACAATGGTCACAGAAATAACTTTAATCTGACAAAAGTAATCATAAATAAGAATTCTATGAATGTTAACCAATGAAAGTCAGACATTGCTTTTCAGCCATGCTTCAACGGAATTATTTTAAAAAATGAACTCATGGAACAGGCCTGGACAAAAATGATGGTACCCCTAACTTAATAGTTTGTTGCACAACCTTTTGAGGCAATCACTGCAATCAAACGATTTCTGTAACTGTCAATGAGACTTCTGCACCTCTCTGCAGGTATTTTGGCCCACTCCTCATGAGCAAGCTGCTCCAGATGTTTCCGGTTTGAAGGGTGCCTTTTCCAGACAGCATGTTTCAGCTCCTTCCAAAGATGCTCCATAGGATTGAGGTCAGGGCTCATAGAAGGCCACTTTAGAATAGTCCAATGTTTTCCTCTTAGCCATTCTTGGGTGTTTTTAGCTGTGTGTTTTGGGTCATTGTCCTGTTGCAAGACCCATGACCTGCGACTGAGACCCAGCTTTCTGACACTGGCCAGCACATTTCTCTCTAGAATCCCTTGATAGTCTTGAGATTTCATTGTACCCTGCACAGATTCAAGACACCCTGTGCCAGATGCAGCAAAGCAGCCCCAGAACATAACAGAGCCTCCTCCATGTTTCACAGTAGGGACAGTGTTCTTTTCTTGATATGCTTCATTTTTCCATCTGTGAACATAGAGCTGATGTGCCTTGGCAAAAAGTTCCATTTTTGTCTCATCTGTCCATAGGACATTCTCCCAGAAGTCAACATGTAGTTTGGCATATTCCAGTCTGGCTTTTTTATGATTTGTTTTCAACAATGGTGTCCTCCTTGGTCGTCTCCCATGTAGTCCACTTTGGCTCAAACAACGACGGATGGTGCGATCTGACACTGATGTTCCTTGAGCATGAAGTTCACCTTGGATCTCTTTGGAAGTCTTTCTGGGCTCTTTTGTTACCATTCGTATTATCCGTTTCTTTGATTTGTCATCAATTTTCCTCCTGCGGCCACGTCCAGGGAGGTTGGCTACAGTCCCATGGATCTTAAATTTCTGAATAATATGTGCAACTGTAGTCACAGGAACATCTAGCTGCTTGGAAATGGTCTTATAGCCTTTACCTTTAACATGCTTGTCTATAATTTTCTTTAGAATCTCCTGAGACAACGCTTTCCTTCACTTCCTCTGGTCCATGTTGAGTGTGATACACACCATGTCAACAAACAACCAAACAAGCCCACTGACTACAAGATTGTAGACACCTATGATGCTAATTAGTGGACACACCTTGAATTAACATGTCCCTTTGGTCACATTATTTTTAGTATTTTCTAGGGGTACCATCATTTTTGTCCAGGCCTGTTCCACGAGTTTATTTTTTTTTAAGTAATTCTGTTGAAGCATGGTTGAAAAGCAATGTCTGACTTTCATTGGTTAACATTCATAGAATTTTTTTTAAATTATTACTTTTGTCAGATTAAAGTTATTTCTGTGACCATTGTGAGTTTTTCTTTCATTGACCGAAGGGTACCAACAATTTTGTCCACGTGTGTATATATTGTTAACTCATATGATAATGAAGCAGCAGCAAACATTTAGTTTGGCTCCAGAGAATAAATATAAAACACAAGCTTTTATGGCTAGTTATTTTTTTTTTTAGTAATGCAGTGTTATGAGATATAGTGGTAATCAACGCACAGCTTTGGGAGTGGCGGAAGTGTTTAAAGATTTACTGCATTGTGGCCAGTTGTAATCCTGACTTCACAGTAGTGTGTGAGAGGTTGGAAAAGATAAGGTGGCTTTGAGTGACTCAGAAAGTGTGTGATATAATCCTCATCTTCCTGAGTCTAGCTAAAGTGTGAATTATGTTTTGCTTCACTAGAAAGATCATGTACAATATCATTTAACCATTACAGCAGGCTCTAGTGGGTGCGTTTCATTTTGTGTGCATATGGTAAGATCTGATGGATGTATCATCAAAGTTGTGTTTTTCTTATCTGGATCATATCTTGTGCCACCCAGCTGGGGGTAAGGGGAACCATTAGCAGTTGCTTTAAATTTTTTTTTATTATTTCATGTTTAATTTTGCAGATTGTGCTGTTAACGTTCACAAAAGCTGTAAGAGTCTTCTGCCTGAGTGTAGCAACAGTAAGAACAAGGTAAGATTTTTACACATGCTTATCGACTACAGGGATTAAAAATTATTTATTTTTCATTCTGAACCAAAATGATATATGTGCGTTTCTGCTCCAGTGTTCCATGGCTTCTTATTTTATTGGAAACTGGTTAGAATTAAATAAAATAATTTATAATAATGGTATTTATACAGTCTACTCTGCTTATAGGGTAAGAATCAATCCAAATTCTGCATCGAAACAGAAACTTGTATTTATGATATCTGGATTTTCCTTTAGGATCAAAAAAGTGTCTCTCTACCTGCCCGCCCGCCTAAATAACATTTAGGGCATAGTGACCATATTACATTAGATCTTTCTTTATCCAGGTTTGCAGTAAGTTACACATCTGTGACTGGCATTTATGCCCATAAAGCTTTCTTGAGGTCATGTGATCCACAATCAAAACATTCACTATTTTGTCTGGCATTCATGAAAATAGCAGATAATACTGCCAAGCCAAATGATGATGAATCTCTGGCTAAAGTCACCCCACACAGATTTTACTGACCACATGACCAGAGACTAGATAACTATGTATGTTGGATATTACTGATTTTAATCAAGCTCCAACTGTTCTTAACAACATTTTGGAGGATCAGATTTACAATATGGTGATATTTACAGTTCTCATCAGGAAACATTTAATGTTGTTACAAAAACATTTATTAAAACCAAAACACTGTTTAATGTCAACATAGTTTACATTGGTATTAAAAATCAGCTTCTTCTCCGAACATTGCTATTCAGATGTCACTGCTATCTGTGCTCTCAGATGAGCGACTGCCGCTGCGTTTAGTTTTGTGTGTTTATAGTTAAACTGGTGCGATTAATTAATTAGATTGGGGGGAAAATCTACCTTATTTAAGATTTAAGGTAACAGTGGTGTAAAGTAAAAAATATAGCAAATGTTAACAGGATACCATGAGAAGCTTAATAACACTAATGAAAACATAACGACAACCCAGGCCAATTTAACACCCGCATGTACTCTAAATTAGCAAACATAATCATGTCTATTGGATATTTACTGTGATTAATTTACAGAACGTTTTGATTTAATCTAATAAAAATATTTTTCCCTCCCATTTTCAGTGTGATTTTAAATGAATAAAATAATTAAAAGTGTTATTTTCCTCGACAGAGTAAAGATTTTCCCCAGAAGAGCCAAACAGCTTCTCAGCCCTGTAGTCAAGGTGAGTTGTTAAGCTGTTTCCTTTAAACTGGGGTTTGTAATCTTGTTATAAAGCATGAATATGAATAAAGTGTTGATTATTTTTCTACAGCAGCAGCACTAACAGTAATGCAGCTTACATGTCACAGGTTTATTCATAATTAAGGTATTTTTTCTAATATGCTATTGTTCCTCTGGTAACAGGGGCTTGTAGTCGACCTATGAACAAAAGCAGTGATTTTATTGAAATTTTTTAATTAAAGTCCATAGTGTCGGAGGCTTGTACAGTTAAAGCTGTAACTTTTTCAGGACAAAGGAGTGACAATTTGCATTAATGCTTTGGGCTAATCTTCCAAAAAAAAAAACAGTAACTCCTCTTTATCACACCATTTTAAACTGTTCAGTGTATATATATATATATATATATATATATATATATATAATTTTTTTTTTTTTTTTTTTTTTAGTTTGTTTGTTTTTGCATTGTTATTGCAAATAGGTATCTTTTTTACATAGCCTCCATATCATAAAGTATTTAGGTTAGATTTTAGGTAGATTTTTTTTCTGCAGTGTTTTTGCAGTGTTTTTCTTGCAAACTCTCCCTCTCTTGTTTCTCATGTTCTCAATTTTCACTCTTTGTAGCTTCACGTGGATAAAAACGAGTTGCTTGGGTTTCAGTTGTCTCCTGTGAGCTTGAATCCCCTGACAGCAAATTAAAGCTATTGCACTGTAGAAGGGATCATAATTAAAATAAAATCATAATCATGAAAATAAGATTCTTAAATCGATGTTCAGCATTGTCTAGAAAATTTGGTGCAACTCATGATAGAACTCTTTTTGAGTTATTGTTAATTAAAAAATATGATGCATTACAGTGATGTAACCTACTGTACATTAATCAAATGAACTAAGGGCAAGTGTTGGCATTTTAACCCAAACTACAAATGTTTAGTCTCCCAAGGTTTAAAGTGGAGGAAAAGGCATTCATGCCTCCAAGTGAATGTTCAGGTAGGACAATTGTTCTAAAGCTAATATGTCTGTAAAAAAAATGGATAAAGAATAAAAAGCGAGAAATATATTTATCTCATGTTGCTTGTTTGTAAACGTACCCTGGAGATCGATCTGAAGGTCTAAAAACGACTACATTTTGGATAATAGGTGCCCTTCGTAAGCTGTGATGTGCTGTTTTTTTTTAATTTTTTTATTTTTTACTGTTGACACTCGTATTGATGTACAGTTGCTTGCTGAACATGGATTAAGAAGACCGTCCCAAGTTGCAGAGTTGACGGAGTGTTTTGTTTGTTTACCTATTCCAAGGTCAGAAGTCAACATGTGTTTTAGTCAAATGTAGCAGCGATGTTTAATACTAATTCTTGATTACATAGTAAGTACTTCTCTGCTTTATGTTGCTGATTATATCCGGTGTGCAAAGTAAAGTAATACAAACACCTTATAACTTCGAGGGGATCTAATAATCACAGGCAGCATATACACGCTGAAAATGCAAAATGATTTACCTCTCATATCACAGAAAATTACCCAGGACCTAATGGGATCTAATTATACCTTTCCAGGTATGCTTAATCTCAGCATAAACAATTCACTCAACAATCGCATTGAATCCCCCTCCCAGGCAGCAGCAGGAGAGAAGGGAGGCAAAAAGTGGGCTTGTCTTTCAGAATTTGCTCATCTCTTTATCAAGCACATCCATCCTGTGATTTTATTTTTTTCCACTCTTGTTGATGGTTCGTCATCTTCTGAGAAGGCATGCGAGAGAAGATCGGCCTGGTGATGCGCAGGAAGTATAAATCTCGGAAAAAGATCTCCTCTGCTTCAGTAGAGTTTCTCCTTCAGTGTCATCGTTTCAGCTGGCATCTCGGGAACTCGTGGCTCCTCCGTTCTTCCCGTTCTTATTTGTCTCATCTCTCTACAGCCTCGAGGGAGCAGTGCCTCACCTCCGATGGCGCCATCCGCCCGGCTGCAGGCATGACCGTCCTGCCTCGAGGAGCCAGCGGGCAGCAAAGCGCTCACAGCAGCAATCACACGCTCAGCCACACCAGCAGCTCCAGGTCAGTGATGGCTATGGGTGCAAGTTATAGCTTTGGAAAGAGAACCTGTGACCCTTTTGAACCTTTCGGCTCTGTTGTGTTTCAGCTCTATTGCAGGGGAGATGGATGAAGTTGACGCATTCAGAATTAAAAGGCACACAGAAGATACCATCTCCATCACTCCGTCTACAGCCGAATCGGTCATTGTGGAAGGTCGGGAATAGCATTTATTATTATATTTATTATTATTATTATTATTACTATTAATATGTTATATATTAAAATGTTTCTTAACATTTTTCAGTGAATGTCATTTAGAGCTTTAGAATGTAATTTGTAAATAAGTGCAGTGCTGCTTCCATAGGCTACAAACTGCTGTTTGAATTATTGACATACACTGGAAGTTTTTTAGTGTTTCTTGCTAGGAAGTGTGACTGTCTTACACAATAGGTGACTTTGCTTTGTCAATGTCCAGTAAAAATGCTTTAATTAACATGATGGTGTTGAAATTTGCAGTTCAGTGTTATGAAATGTGCAGTGTAACTAAAGTGGAGCGACAAAATTTTCATGGTAGTGTTCTGACAATGGTCATTATTATTAAACAATTTATTAAAAAGACATAGAATATTTTATGCATAGAATCACAATAATGTATGATATGAATTGTAAGTGAATCTCTATGTATATGAAGCTTGATGAAGATTTTTGCATGTGTGTGCATGCATGCAGATGCATACTACAACAATGTGAGGGCGGAGCTGGAGTCACTGGCTCAGGACTTTGACCTGGAGTCGTGGAGCTTGGCCGTGGATCAGCATTTCTTAAAGAAACATTCCAAAGAAGTGATTAAGAGACAGGATGTGATTTATGGTGAGTGTGTGTATGTATGTATATATGTGCGTGTATTGTACAAACTATCTCACCTACACTCCCACTCACTGCCACACCTCTCGCACTGATTAGTGCTGCACAACTTCAGTGTGTCTTATCTATTTCCAGCAGGAAGCATTGTTATATTTGCTGAACCTCCTTGGATGTAACAGTAAATTTTTATTTTGGAAAAGTAAACATGTATGTAGATACCGAGTACTACATAATACTACCTTATCCATATATTTTTTTTTGTTTACTAGTAAACATTATAGTGATCTGTGATTGGTCTGCATAACAGCAAACTAAAGCAGTGACCAATACCGTGATTACATCCTGACCAAAGTATTGGGTAGCAAAAAATTTCATAGAAATACTTTTAAGTATATGTTTAAACTACACACACACCAAAAATACCAATACTGCTCTGTTTAGTGTTTTGATTGACCTCTCAGATTTTCTACGTATATAAAGAGGGTATTAAAGTTATTTCTATCTTCTCATGACCTTTATTGTTCTCAGGTTTAATGCAGGATTAACCTTTTGTAACGTTCCGCAAAATTATCTATTGATCACAAACTGTGTCAGATTGTGGGTAGGAAATTTAGTGACGGGGGTCCTTTTACAAATCAAAGCAAGATTATGGCAACAACATTGTATCACAAAAGTTTAATTTCTACCGAACAGTACATGATACAGTTTACTGTGTTTTTTATTTTTATTTTTATTTTTTTATTTTTTTTAAGTGAGGTTGATATAGTTAAATATATATATTTTTACACAAATTCTAATAAAAGGGACAAAAAATGTGTATACCATTTTACTAATTGAGCTATTTAACTCAAAATTGTACAATTCTTATTTTTTAAGGTTCAGTAGTAAATATTTATTTAAATTTAGTTTAAATTATGTGTAAAGATGATTAAGACTAAGGGGGAAAGCATTTTATATATTTAGCAAATCAAACAAACATTTTGATGTTTTTATTCATTCAGTCATTTTTAAATGTTAATAAATGCTATAATATAAGATTTGGCACAGTTAATAGGTTGTCACATTTATTTTGGTCAATAATGAGATTTAATTTATTTCATCTACAAAACAACAAACAGTAAGATAAAAGCCACAGCCTGGTTGAGTGTAAGTTTGGGATTTGAGCAAGTGTTGAAAGCACACTTCTATAAAGCAAATGGGTGTGCTGGGTTTATAACACAAAGTGAGAACATGATTGCAAAACCGAATACTGCGCAATAATCCTTTAATCTTGCTTTCATAATCATTGGAAGCCAAAATCATAATTGAATAATTGAAAATAAAATTGTATTAATTGTATACACCAATTTTTTTTTTTACCATATTAAGGATTCATTAATTTTAAAGCATTTCATATCTGAAAGAAAAAAAAAAATACATTTTTTTTTTATATATTTCAGATTGTACAGTTTTGAGGATTAACAACATGATAAAAAAAATTTACAGTTGAGGATGAACAACAAATTCAGTACGAAATTGTAACCATTAATTAGCTTCTTCCAATCAGAATTTGTAATTATTGTAAAAATACTGATGATAATCATGATATGCCAGACAAGTGTACACAATTCGTCATGAGTCAGTTCAGAAATGATTTACCGATATAAAACAACTAAAATATAATAAAGACTTTAAAAGAGTCCAAAAACTAGATAAACTTAAACTAGGAGTTAGACTAAAAGCAAGGCAAAATAAAATAAAATAAAAAAAGACAGTATAAATAACCAGACAGCAACAAGATTACCTAATACAGTGCCTAATAAAGCTGTAAGGAGAGAAAATACAGAACTTAATAAGGCTGGCTAAGAGGAAAACACAAAACTGGTATGCATAATCAAGGCAATAAGTGAGTTTGGCAGACCACAAAAACAAAAAATGAGTGCAGGCGCCCCCTTGTGGTCTGGCGAGGAGTCGTTTGTCATGGACCTGACCATTTACGCCTATTTAACTGCTTGTTAATGCAAATATCTAATTACCCAATCACATGACTGCAACTGAATGCATTCAGTCATGTAAATATGGTAGAGATAAAAAAAAAAAATCTGCTGAAGAAAACTTGAATGGCATGTATGTTGGTGTCAACCATCTCTAGGGTTTACAGTTCTCTGAGCTAAAAAATGAAGAAAGGAGAATGACCAGACTGTTTCAAGTTGATTAAACAACATGCTACACCCGAGGTTTGCCAAAGAGCATCTCCGAACACACTTCAGTGATGTTGAATCCTGAAGCAGTTACAGCAGCAGAGGACCACACTGGACACCAATCAGACTTTTATCATTTGCATGGGCTCACCAACACTGGACAAAATATTAATACCATTAATATTAATTCAACATTGTTTAAATGCCACAGCCTGAATGTTGTTGATAACTAGGTCACACTCTTTAAGACCACAGGATAACGCACCATATCACAAACTTAAAATCATCTTAAACTGGTTTCTTGAACATGACAATGAGTTCACTGTATTCAAATGTCACCAGATCTCAATCCAATAGATCACCTTGGAATGGGAAATTTGTTTCATGGATGTGTAGCCAACAAAATCTGCAGCAGCTGGGTCATGCCAACATGTCAATATGAACATAATGTTTTCAGCAACTTGTTGATGAATGAAATGGCCAGTGAGTGTTGATATATGGTAAATTTAACTGGCACTATTTACAGCACAGCAATACAGCATTTTTCTGGTTTAGCGGGTGATATTTTTTTTATAGTTCTTGCCTTCTGATATTTAAGTATGAGTCACTTTAGAAAAGCCTTGTCAATCTCTAGGTTTCTGTTTATAATATAATATTAATTTTAATGCGTTGTTTTAGAGCTGATCCAGACAGAGATGCACCATGTGCGCACGCTGAAGATCATGCTGCTAGTGTACGTGCATGAGCTGCGTGAGACTCTGCAGCTGGACGAACGCAGCCTGGACTGTTTATTCCCACAGTTGGAAAGCCTGCTGAAATTACACAGCCATTTCCTGTCCCGCCTCCAAAAGCGACGACAAGAAATGCTGGAGCCGGGAAGCGAACGCAACTACGTCATGCACAGAGTAGCAGATATCGTAAGCGACCAGGTATTTGGATGAAAATTCATGATAATGATAAGCATCATTTATAACTCGTCACTGTTGAATTCTGGTGAGGAGGTATTCACGGGAAAGGTGACATTTATTTAACATTTCTGTGAAAAGTCTACAGCATCAGTCCTTTGTAACAATTAGAAGTAAAGCTGTCAGTTTAAGATAGGAAAGGAATGCTTCAGTGAAGTTCCACAAGATTAAAAGTGACTGGAAACCTAGAAACAGCATGTTATTTAGCACATCAAAATTGTAACTGCATGCAAAGTGATGAGGGATAAGTGGACTCTGGAATAATGAAAGAAACCACTGCATCATATTTTTAATTACTTTAATATAACATAACATGGAGTACTTTATTTCAGCCTTAATAATAAAGAGACAATGTTAAAAAACGATTGAGGTGAGAGGAAACTGGTATTGTAAAATAAATAAATAAATAAAATAAAATGCTCAGTTTTACTTGCATTATAAATGTGTTGGAATAAAGAAATGCAAGACAAACTGGCTAAAGGGAACAGATTATGTAGTTTTATATCTCAAACATTAACATTTAACAAATGTTAAATAAAAAATCTCTTGAATGGTAAAGCAATCATATTGTGTTTAATGCATTCATATTGAAAGTCCTAATATACACAATATATGAAATTGTGACAAATTGATTTAGTTGATTTAAATTTCTGTATATATTAATTCATACATTTATGAAAGTTTATTTAAGTTTTTTGAATGCAACTTTAGACTGTGGTTTTCCTCTTGTCCAGTTTTCCGGTGAGCTCGGAGAGAGGATGAAGGAAAGCTATGGCGTGTTTTGCAGTCACCACACCGAAGCAGTCAACTACTACAAAGAGCAGCTGCAGAGCAACAAAAAATTTCAGAACCATATAAGGGTAAGAGGAGAAGATAGCATTACTTGCCTTTTTTGGCTGAGTTCCTACTTATTCTTTTAAAGCTCTAAAACAGATATGAATGAAGATAGATATGAATAAGTTTGAAAAATTGATGGCTGACCGACAATATTGCTATTATTACACGTAAATTGGTTAAATATTCATTATAAAAAATTGCCCAGAGTTTTGTAATTATTATTATTTTTTTTAGTGTGTTTCAATTATCAAACAACAACCAAATTTACTAAAGTCTGAAAAAATTCAGCAGTGTCTGGATGTTCGTTCTATCTTTGTTTTTTTGTTTTTGTTTTTTTGTTTATAGAAAATAAACAACTTGCCCATTGTGCGACGACTCGGCGTTCCTGAGTGCATCCTGCTTGTCACACAGCGCATCACCAAATATCCCGTTCTTGTTGAGCGCATGCTGCAATACACTGAAGGTCTGGCCTGAAATACAAATATATAGTTTGCTAATTTTTTGTTAAACAAGGCATCCACTAAGAATAACGAAGTGTAATGAAGAGCGACTTAAAATTTTTGGTCGTTTCATACATCAGGTTTCTTTTGGATTGAATGAGTCAGTGTGTCATAGACTTTTTAACGAAATTAATAAAAAAATTTAGGTAGTCTTGCTAAACATTCACAGACCAAGGTACCCGCAATCCAAGGCTCTACTGTACAACCAACTATTAAGTGCGATTTGCTTTCATTTGTTTGAAGGCTGTCTGTTTCAATACTTTTGCTCCCCTAAATATTGGTTGATCTGGCATCAAATTGCTGAAATTGATTTAAAACATCTAAAGGAAAATATAAGGAAATGACAGCTGAAAAAATTCAAAGCCAAATGGCTTCAGCATATACCAAAATCAAAAGCATTGGCTTAATGTTCCAATACCTATATTGTTGTTATAATGTTTTCCATGTTTTTTCCACAGCCGGCTCTGAAGAACACGAGGAGATGACAGGAGCTCTTGTTCTGATCAAAAATGCCCTCGTGCAGGTAGATGCCCAGGTGAGTCTGTATGAGAAGGAGACACGCCTCAAAGAAATCGCTGCCAAGATGGAGCCTAAAGCATTTGGAAAGATCAAAGATGGACGCATCTTTAGGAGGGAGGATGTCACACCGAGCAAACGGAGGCTGATACATGAGGGCATGGTCAACTGGAAGGCCGCCTCCGGCAGACTCAAAGGTATGTTTAGATCTAATGCTGCGTTCATACAAGCAGGGGAGAGGTGGCAAGAATGAGACTTTATAATAAATACATTGTCCTTTACTGGAATAAAATAGCTTTCACACTTAACATTTTTTGTTCTCAACCACTACTGGATATTTCATTTTACACATAATCCTATAGGTAGTTGTTCTCCACTGTGTCCTTTCTGTTTGTAGGAGAGACTTCAACCATTCAAATAGAAACAAATCAATTTCATTTCTTTGTGATGTCCACTGACACAAGCAGCTCAAATGCTTTTGATTTTGTGTCTTTAAAGCTGAAGTGACCACAGACACCCATCATCACTGTAGTTATATCATAGTTATTAAAAAAAAAAATGAAACCGGTGTATTTTTTCCTCTCATAGATAACACTGGATAAATGTCAAACTTGCTGACTGATGTGATGTAAAGCTCAGTTACATTTTGTTGCTATTTTCCCCCAGATATCCTGGCTGTGCTACTTACAGATGTTCTGCTTCTACTACAAGACAAGGACCAGAGATACGTCTTCTCTGCTGTGGTACGTTCAGATATAGCACACATCTTCCCATTATCTTCAGTGCCTTGCAATAGTATTCCCAACCCCCTTGAACTTTTCCACATTTTGTCACGTTACAACCACAAATGTAATTGTGATTATGTTTATGAACCTAAACATTATTAGGATTTTATGAGATGGAACACAAACACAAAGTGGAACATAATTTTGAAGTGGAAGGAAAATGATAAATTCAGAATGTTTACAACATTAGTGAGCAAACAGCATCATGAAGCCCAGGGTATACAACAGACAGGTCAGGGATAAAGTTCTGGAGAAGTTGTACAGCTGGATTAGGTTATATATATATATATATTATATAAAAAGCTTTGATCATCTCATGAGGGAACTGCTCAATTCATTATCCGAAAATGGAAAGAGTTTGGCTGCAAATCTACCAAGACATGGCCGACTACCTAAACTGACCAGCAGGGGAAGCGGATCATTCATCAGTGGATGAAGGACAACGAACACTGCACATCACCCTGAACACACCACTTCCACACCATGTTTTTATTCAGAAGTGATGGGAAAGCTAGTCCGAGTTGAGAAGAAGATGGATGGAGCCAAATACAGGGAAATTCATACCTAAATCCAACTGAGAATCTGAGACAATACTTGAAAATTGCTCTTCGCAGATGCTGTCCATCCAATCTGACTGAGCTTGTGTTATTTTGAAAAGAATAATAGACAAAGGATTCACTCTCTAGATGTGCAAAGCTGATAAAGACACACCCCAAAAGACTTGCAGCTGTAATTGCAGCATAAGGTGGTTGTAAAGAATAGAAATGCACCCTACATTTTTTAGATATTTATTTGTAAATATTTTATTTTGAAATATCATTTCATTTTCCTTCCACTTCAAAATTGTGTGTTGGTCTGTCACATAAAATCCCAATAAAATACATTTACATTTAAGGGTATAAATACTTTTGCAAGGCACTGTACATATCACAGGATCTAAATTCTGGCAGTGTAAAATCAAATACAGTTTCAGTCTATATACTCATAGGTAATTCACATATCATTATAATTTTATTTATTTATTTATTTATTTATTTATGTTTGCAGGACGGGAAGCCGTCAGTGATCTCCCTGCAGAAGCTGATCGTCAGAGAAGTGGCGCATGAAGAAAAGGCCATGTTCCTCATCTGTGCCTCCTCTAATGAGCCCGAGATGTATGAGATCCACACAGCCTCAAAAGAGGAGCGTAACACCTGGATTGCACACATCAGGCAGGCCGTCGACAGGTACAGCTAATGTCATCACAGATTTATACACATTAGATATAAAAACAATGTCATGAAATGGAGAAAGCTCCATTACTTACTGTCTAACCAGAAAAAGAGTTGCCAGAGAATTTGCGATATTTTAATTCATTACATGAAATGAAGTGGTAAAAATAACAAGATCGTAAGAGATGATGACCATAAATATTTTTGCTGCAGCTGTCCTCATACAGAGGAGAGACTCTTCACTGAAGAGGAGGAAGTAAGACTGCAACGCTTCAGAGACATTCAAGGTAATATATCCGAGCAGAAATTACAGGCACAACTAATGTGTAGTTAGTTATCTGGCACTCAAATTTGCAGGTGACGTTCATTTCATCAAATGCCTGCTGAATGCTGACAGGCATGTCTTTCTGCAATGGTTTTCACGCATAACCCAAAGTAGCAAAAGGAGGCAAAATACACACTAGCATGTCAATATTGCAGTTGGACAAATTGTTACAAAGAAACTATTGTTATAAATGTTACAGCACACCCTTTTAAGATTTGTCACAGTAGGTACACCTCAGATTTTTCCTGTAATATCAAACAAGTAATGAAGTTTGTATTTTGGAAGATTCTGCATATTTTCCTGCTTGAATAAGCTTAATTTTAATACTTCTTATTAAGTTTATTACTGTATCATGTCCCGTTGCTGACATATGGCCAATGCAAGCTTGTTTGCCAAGAGGGCCTCAGTAGAAATCCTGTTTTTAGATTATTTAAATGCAGATTTAGTGACGTTAAGAAAAAGGGAAACCATCAGTCTTATTTTGACAAGATTTCATGCTACCCTTAAAAATAACTTCAACAGCAGTGAAGTTTTAGAGTAAAAAAAATGCATGTGTTTGTTTTAAAACATTTTTTTTTTGTGAATCATCTTCATTATTCATAGCCTTTTATCATGTGCAGTGGTCATGCACAATCTCGGTGGAGTAAACCCTGAAAGAAGAATGCAAAATTTTTGAAGCAGAAGTGAAGTGATTTTAAGAGTCATTATTTTGAACTAATTGTCTATCATAATTTTAGCTTAAAGTGTATAAAGCATGGTGGACTGTTAAAATTATGTTTTTTTTATAAAGAGTCTTAACATATAATTTTCTAAATCAAAAGTAATAAAATTAGAGCAGTCAATAAAAAGCTTAAACTTCTAGAGACCTTTAAATAGATGTAAATTGTTTATTATTTCAGATGTAATTTTGCATCGCATTGTTGCATTGCTTAGAGGCTTTGATGGTCTTTGCGCCTTTGTTGGAAAGGTCAATGTTTTAGTAGCCTTTCTGTTAGGAAAGGAAAAATGACGTGTAATAACATTCCTCTTTACAGAGCAACTGACAGTGAAAGACGCTCAGATCAGACAGGCTCTGACAGACAAGCTGCACTTATATGCAGACCTCTCGGAGTGTGTGGGTGGTTTAGAGGACACAGGAAGTCAGCGTCATCTCTTGCTGCGGGGAGATGCCTCGGATCTCCAGCAGGGGGAGCAATTGCTCAAGAGAGCCTTAACAGAGGGTAACTACTGCACCTCACTGCTCATCACTCATGGCCACTTGTTGGAAATTTGGTGGTTGGACAGATCAGGTTCTATAGCTAACTTTTTCAATCCCAGCTAACATGCTCATACCATAATCTGTATCCTGACGCATATTAAAGCTTTGTTACTGATATTAATTATCCACAAGCACGGAAAAATACAACACACTTTGGCTTTAATGATATGATGGACTGTGTGGACCCATGTAAAGCTAGACACTAAATCAGAATTGTCTTTCCTTTGTCTCTTAATTCTAGTGGAGAACCTGCAGAATGTTCTGGTATCAGGTGGGCGCGTTTTTCCTCAGATGGAGGAAAATCAGAGTTCCAACTCACTGCCCAGGAGAGCAGGAACATTTGGGGGCTACGACAGCAGCATCAGTCCACAGCACAAGCGTAAGATCATTCTCCTGTTACTGCAAACAAACCTGAACATATCTGCACTTACAACACCTATACAACAAGTTACTGTATACACCTTATATACAGAGCATCTTAACACCTTGCACAAGTGGACTCTACAAGAGTGCTCAGTTGTTTGAACTTAGCCATCACAATGTCTTTTGTAAAGTTTAGATGTCTATTAAATTATGTCCGCTTACTATCATAATTAATTACTTTTATCTATATTATAAGCCTTTATTATCATCTTATGTTATTACTTCTTTGCTTAACATCTTAAATCTTACAACACCTAATTATTTTACTTATATATGCTTATATCTGTCATGTTATAACAGTACACTACTTACACCTTCTTTATTTTATGACAAGTAAATAAAGTATATACCATTTTATTATTTAACGTCTTGAATGTTATATCAAGTTCTAAAAGTTATGCTAAGTCACATAGCAAAGAGCTATTTAATAAATGTAATTATCCATCTGCTATAACATGGAAAAATGTGTTGCCTTTCTGATCACATGTGTGTGTGTTTGTGTTGAACAGATGGCAGTTTGAAGAAACACTCAAATGGAGCAGGAAAGTCCAGAGACAGGAGTCAGAGGGCCAGTTCAGACCCTCAGCTTAAAGAGATGTGTGTCGGTCAAGAACTGGAAGAGACTGTGAGAGAACAACACACACAATTGCATAAACAACCAGTTAGTCTTTCTGAATCCCCCGAGTGTCATGAGTCTTTTTCACGTTTCTGCTCATACCGACATCATGCTTCACTTCACTGACACATCACTGTTTTGCTAAACACACTCAGTTATGTAATTAGATGTTTTCTCTTACACACACATTCTCTCTCTTCCTCTCTCAGGACATTTCTTTACCCAGCTGGAATATGAACTCCTCCAGATTTCAAAATACAGAGGTATAGTACGAGCCCTAGAGCACTCTGTCCACTTCTACATCATGAAGGCAGAATAAACCATAAATACATAAGAAATATTAATTTCAATGTTTGTGATTGTTGGCAAACTGCTGTTGTGTAAAAGTGATGGAACACTTAAGCATGTGGTGTTGTATGAAAATAGATGTTTTATACAAAGATAGCCATTGCGGGTAGTTTTTCAGGCATTGATGCTGTAGCTGACATTTCCTTTCGGTTTCTGTTTTTGCAGTTTTCTAGCCGAGTTCTTCTGCTTTCCCAACAGCTCTACAGTCTACAGGTAATGTGATATGATGCTAACATGGCAGAATGATGCAGATATGTCAGGGAAGGTTCAAAAAGGCAATAAACCGATATCATGACATGATTTAAGTCATGCAGTGTTTGGTCCGTTTGAATGGAATCCTTGTGGTTTTGCTCACTTGTTGTGGTTATTTCGGCAAGTGAGAACATGCATGTTCTCGGTCCATTCCAACTAAACTTTATTGGAGTAAAAAAAAAAAAAAATTATAATTCAGATTAACACAACTGCAAGAAGAAACTCAAAGCATGCCAAGTGTTTTGGGTTTGTAGGTTAAAGCAAAATAAATACTTTTAATTTGGACTCAGAAAATGGGCAAATAGAATTGAAAGTATTTTTGGTGGGTTTTTTTATTTTTTTTTATCATCAATATTACTGTTACACTTAAACAAGGGACTTGATAGGAAGATGATCATCCAAAGAGGTTGATCAGTTTAACCTAACTGTTATTCCTCTTCTCCTTTCCTGCAGGCGATTGTCTCCCAGCAGGACAGCTTGATTGAGCTACAGCGGGCATCTCTTTTCTCAGCAGAGCGACAGCGCGGCACAGACGTGCTCCTTGAGCAGGAGAAACAGAGGAACTTTGAGAAGCATCGTGAGGAGATGGCTCATTTCCAGCGTCTCCAGGCACAGCAGCAACAGGAGCAAGAGCGATGGGAACGCGAGCGAGCGAGGCAGCAGAAACAGAATGAGGCTGAGCAGCTCCGGCTTCAGGAGCGAGAGGAATCATGCAGGAAGCTGGAGGAGAGACTTGCCCAGGAGAGACAGGAGCTTCAGAACCAGCGACAGAAATACCAGCAGGATCTGGAGAGATTACGAGAATCTACACGGACAGTGGAGAAGGAGCGAGAGAAACTTGAGCAGCAAAGGAAAATGAAAAAACGCAATACTGCACCAATCACAGGAACGTATGTGCATGAGACAGCACAGGTAAGGCAGCAGCAGCAATTACATGCCAAGTTATTCATTCAGTGAAGGCTTTTATTTGTAGAAAATTAGAAGTAAATTACACTCATCAGGTCTTGTTTAAGATGATTTTCTTTAAAGTTCACATATTATGCTCCTTTTAAAACAAAATTAATATACATTTTAGAGCTCTTCACAATAGGTCTCATTTTTTCAGCTGAAATGCAACTCAGATCATACACTCTGGCTCTCTTGATTTTGTTTTATACATTTTTTTAACTGACTTTTTCAGTGTCTATAACTGTAAATGAATTGTCCCTTTGTGGAAGTGTATTTCTGTCTGTGTAAGAACACAGACAGAACACCTTTTTTATTTATTTTAAAATTTTTAATCCATTTTTGTTTTTGGATCTTCCCACCTGTTTTGAGACTTAATAAAATGAGCACAGGAAAGGGGTTTCAGTAGCAGCCAATTTATTGTGTACATTTAAAAGTTTTTGGTAATGATGAAATCCTCAATATTCAGCGATATGAAATTTAAAAAAACAGCTTGGGGCTGAAGAAGGCTGGGTTAGCAGTTCGCTTACACAGATGTACCGGAGACGGTTTGAAATAATATATAGCTAAATAGCTTCATATTGAGAAAATCATTGTGAAATAACACTCTGGATCTGTTATGATTACCTGAAATTAGCTTAAAGAATTTCATACCAATTCTCTAGTCCATATCACTTAATTACTTAAAATTACTATCCTGAAGATTTACCGTGGTCCAGCATGCTTTACAAAGCCAACATTAGCAACACTACCCTCACAGTGTTGTGTGAGGCTAGTGTGAGGCTAAGTGTGCCTAAATTTAGCAGACAAGCTTTAACAAACAAATTCTAACATATTGACAGAGTTTCAGGTTCTGAAGTTTGATTCACAGAGAATTGGCAATTGAGTTTTAATAGTTTTGCAAAACCAGTTCTGATTTGTCCCTCATTGAGTTAGTCGTCAAAACATTTTTACTGTAATTAAACAGACACTGCTTCTTTATTCAGAAAAAAAAAATTAAGTGATTCCTTTTTTTTTCCTCTCAGGAACATTGTAAAGGTTTTCAGCCAGTTTCATTAATTAAAACAAATCAATGTTTATTATCCAAAGACACTTGCATGGAATTTTTTTTTTAGTTTACAAAGACATTTGGATAGCTATACAATTGGACAATTTGTACATCTGTTTTCAAAGGTAAAAGCCTTAAAAAGAAGTTGTTATAAAAAGTTCTAATCTCCTACTTTTTCAGCATGCACAGCTCTATGGTTTGTTCTTGGCTTTATGTTGAAATATTAACTATGTACAGGGGTAGCGTAATAAAAGTTGTTCATGTGTGTCAGGCTGTAGTCATGGGAATGCTGTGTACAGTGTAACATTAATTACTCTTTACTGTTTGCACTGCCGACATTTTTATTATAGTCTTTACATTTCCAAGATGTTACACTGTGCACAGCCTTTGAGGCCTTTAACTCCTTCAGTGCTGAATGAAGTTCCTGTGAGCACCATTACATTTTCCACTCTGATTGTGTTAATGCACTCTTTTGAATATGTTGTCATTGCAATAGTAACTGCACATTGATGTGAAGGGGGTATGTACAGTGGCTGCCTTATTTTTAGATTAATAAGAGTAGAGTCAGAGTGAAGGTTGGTTTTGGCACCAAAGCTGGCATTATATACTTCTAGCCAGCTTCAGTTATGGCCATAATCATATCCATGTGACACAAGTCTGCTTTTCTGCATGGTCTCCGTAATCGAAAGTGTTTGCAGTATGACACATGTTTGTACCTTACCTCACTGTTGAAAAATTAATTACTTTAACCTGGAATAATTAATTACAACATTCAGAAATTACTTGTCTTCGCCGCCTACCAGCATTGCCAGTGAACAGCTGTTTCATGCTGTAGGATGTGTTTATGCCAATGGACGTTGCAACTAGTTGGTCGAGAATGCTAAAAAGCTGTTATTTTTGGCATATGACATTGTTTGTTTGGGTTTAATTATTAATTGATACAAGTCACAACTGCTACACCATGTTTAGCTCATAATGCACTGGCTTGTTTGTGCATGATTCTTTAAATTAATTGAGGTATTCTGTTGTACACGGACGTTTGGTTTCGGTTACGGCTGAAACTGGTGCACACAGTTGCAGGGTAGTTTAGGTTATGAACGAAAGTAACACTGCAGTTGTGACGACAGTTATGATTACAACTGTAATTCCCGTCTTTACTAAAGAGAAAGAAACCGGAGAGGTGGTGAGCCAATTAACTAACTTACTCATGTAGTTATAAACAGGTATGACAGGTTAATTCTTTTAAATTTGCGATCATGGGAAAGTTGCTATATGAAGAATAGAATCATTTGGGTTTGTTAGAATCCAGTCATAAAACAATTTACAAATGGCACAGAAAAGAAATGTTGAAGCAAATCAGCACAAAGTTTGTGTACTGTTTATGGAAGTATAAAGGAAAGATTCTATAGGAAACTAATAAGCTAGCGCTAATCACTTCCAAAGTTTTTCTTTGTTAGTTCGTCCAAATCTTCTACAGCTCTGTGCTTTTTTTTTTTTTTTTCCCCCAGAAAAGCTCTGTGCTCAGGTTAGCAGCTCACATCTACAAAAAACAGTGCTGCAAACCAAAACACATTGCATTGTCACTCCCTGCAGTCGAGCTGATTTAGAGTCAGATTACTTTCTCACTGCAATTGAGCTGCATTAGACGTGGTCTGAGAACACCTCAATCTTACGTCCTTGTACCCGGTTTTCTCACCAGCGTAATGAACGACACTGAGGAGGAGCACCCGTTCAAACTCTGTAAAGCTACGTACGTTCACACTCTAGGCAAAAGAGACCCAGATCTAAATTTTAGGTACTATGTCACTCAAATCTGTTTCAATCTTTAAAGGCTGTTTTTTGGCACTTCTAAATGTGGCCCTAAGTCATATAAACTCGTTCTGAACCGTCACATCAGAATTTTTGTTACTTGTTTAGCAATCGAACTTGACATTTTTCATAAGCTTGTGCTGGGAAAGATGGCTGATTGATGAAAAGTGGAAAGGATAGTGATTTAACAGACCTCATAAACCTTTAGGGAGATGTTGCTGTACAAGCATAATTAAGCTCATATTAGAAAATGCTGAACATGGCCATAGGTGAACCTGACTGCAGGGTCAAAGGAATGCTACTTTAAAAGCAAAACTAAAAAAAAAGCAAAAACTGAAACCAGATAAATGGCTGAATTTATTTTGTTCTTTTTTTTTTCCTACCACCTGTGAGAGTGAACACATCACATGACCCTTTGTGTATGCGAGTCAGTTTAGAAGTTGGATTTGTGTAGACTAAAGTCAGATAGACATCATGTTGAACATATTGTGTGAACAGCCTAAAAAAAAAAAAATCAGATATGGGCCACTTTTGCCTGGGGTGTGAACTTTGCCTTAATACTACCTATCTGAAAGCAGGATTCCTTTCCTTTCTTCTTGGATATATTTTCTCATCTGTTTCATCTCCTGTACTGTAAGCGTAGACCTGACCCGAACAATAGACCACTGTGGCACTGAAACACTCCTTCGTTTCCTGTCCCCCCCAGGAGTGGGAACTAATCACTTCTGAACTGAATTCACCTTCTACCTGCTATCAGCCGAGCCACTCGACCTGTCTCTGTGTAAACAGAGCACACAGTACAACACAAAGCCGCTTATTGTGTAGCACATCTTAGAGCTGCCAAACTGAGATAACGCACACTGTATGTGTGTGATGGTACACTGAGATTTATGGGTTGCATTGTTCTATGGCTGTGTAGTTTGTGTGTGATCATGGATGAATATTTAATCTGATCTAAGCCAGTTGTCACACATCTTTCTCGTTCGTTCTTTCTTTCCAACAGATTTGTGACAATGGGTTTGCAGGAAATGACAGTAACCTGTTCAAGCCGATTTTGAAAGCTTTGACAGAACCTTAAATTTATCAGTTGAAATTTCAATAAATAAGGAAGAAAATACTTTGTCTTGCTCATGGGGAATCAGTGTGGTGATGGTATGGTGTGATAAAGCAGAGTTACTTTACACTCTAAAATTAAATATTTTCCAATAAGAGCACATGATGTGTTTTATTCCTGTTAAACCTCTGGAGGCTTAAATGATTCAATTATTAATTATTAAGGAACCATAATTAGATTTAATGATGGGGGGGAAAAAGGCAGCTCTTCTGATCACTTACATTATAGCAGCTTAAAGAGTAATTCCCTCACCAGGCTGTCATTATTCTCTCTCTCTCAAAAATATGAGGGCGTTCAAGTCATGCCAGGTGCGGAGTTACAGAACACAGTTAAGAAAGTTAAAGTTAGCTTTATTTCTCTATATAATCCCCTGCTATACTTATACACTTATCACAGCTTTCACTAGTACTTGGAAAGTTTTCTCAGTACAGGGCCATAATCAGACTGCCTTGGTTTAGTCTCTGGGTCTGAAACACTGACCTCCCAGGAACTCCTTTATTGGCCCAAACATGTGAAAATGGAGTGGGATCAGGACTGTACAACGGATGTGGCAGTAAATCCCAGCTGAGCCCCTGTAATGTTCATGAATCATTCTCTGCACAGTTTCAACAGACAGATGTATTTCTCTGCAAGTTGGTAACAAGTTATCCATCCATTTTATATTCCACTCACTGAATGTTCACAGGAACGACTGCAGTGGGCTCCGAGCCACCTTGGCCAGGATCATCATTCACAAATGTACGGCTTTCTTTAAAACATTTACACCATGTCATTTTTTTTTTGCTGCAGCTAAGAGTCTCATCACTGTGCTGTGCTTGAGGTCATCTGTAAATGTCAATCGGATTTACGTCTTCATTCATGAGAAATTGATTAACGAGTCTCGATTCACTTGAACACCCGTCGTAATGGGGCAGAGGGCTTGACTTGTCAGATAGAGACGACAGTTCCTTGATTGTTAAAAAAAAAAATTCTACCCTAAAATTTGAGGTTTTTCACAAAGAAAAAAAAAGTTATGGTGACACATATAGTGTCCCCTGTTCAAGTCCCAGTGAATGAGCTGTTACTGTGCACAATCACATGTTAAAGCAAGTGCATTAATATTATCCTGTGGCTATATAATGAGAATTTGTTCAGCTCCTTATCTGTGTGGTTTTATGAATTAGCCTCAGGGTTAGAGTCGTCATGCAGATGATTATCTGATCAATGGCGATCAGTGGTGATTATTAATTAAGCAGTTAACAGTAGAGTTTTAATTGGATGTGATTAGGGGCTGAAAGTAAACACACTTCCTTTGCTGAAAGTTTACCATCGTCTCATCGTAGATTTGATCTGGTTGCAGAATGCAAAGAAGCAAACTTGTATATTGAAGAGATTTATGGTTGAATGACTAAGTAAAGAATAAAATGTCGTATCACAATATTATATAATGGGAAATATTTAAATGTGTAGTGGTGTGGTGAAGCATTACTGTTTGTGTTACTGTTACTGCCGTCAAATCTTAACCATTCTCCTCCAGCATTTTTTGTATTTAGTAAAGAATTGTCATTATTTTAAAATTTGTTTATAGTTAGAATTCATGTTGTGGAATGTTTGAATGTCTCTCTCTCTCTCTCTTTTCTTTGCTCTTTTAAGATAATATGATGAACAAAACCACAAAGCTCAACTAGACTGTTAAAAAGCGCTGACACTAGACACTCCTCCCATAAATGTTAAATAAACAGCTCCTTATAAACAGCATATTAATAACATTTTAAATCGGTTCCCGTTGTTATTGTTAACGTTACTTATTATTTACTTATTAAACTACTTTATCAATTTGAAGCTTTGACATTATAAATCAGCTGTGATCCATTCTACACATTAGCTACTGCTTGTTTTATTGTGTGTGTGTGTGAGAGAGAGAGAGAGGACTAGTCAGGGCATGTTCACATCTTATCAAAGCGTCAGTGTAATTCTTCTGTGTGTGTGTGTGTGTGTGTGTGTGTGTGTGTGTGTGTGTGTGTGTGTGTGTGTGTGTGTGTGTGGATTGTGGTGTTATTATGCCTGCAGGATTTTCAGTTTAACTGAACAAATTGCAAAATGCATTGTATGTTTAGGAAATATGGATTTAGGATAAAGTTTATCTTTATTTAATTGAAAAGGTTGTTAGTGAAACTTGTACAGCTTCACCCTGCACAGCTGTGAGATTTAATGCGAGGATCACAAACACCAGAATCTACATAGAGAATTCTTTGTGATGTGTGATAATGTGTTTTTGCTTCTCTTGACCTCCTCCTCATAAGGGAAAATGGTTATGGGTCTCTGTATGTTCAGTGAAGGTTGTCGTGGCCTGTGCTGTTCATTCCATAGTTTCTGTCTATCCGTATGCGTGATATCACTTTGGAGGGCAGGATGTTAAAAACAGAATGGACAACATGGGCAAAGTCCATATTGTGCTCTGCACACAGGAGCATCGTCTTATTCCACTTCTCCACACTGAGCTTGGGGTAGCCTTGCCGTAGCCTCCGTGCACTGAAAGTCGCATAGCATCTCTGTCAGTTACTGTGAAGTAGACATGGCTTCTTGGCATCAGTCCAATACCTGTCAGTCGCATTTAAGGATGTGTGGTCACTTAGTCTATCAGGGCTGCATGTGTATTTCATCTGTTTCTCAGTTTAGTAGACACGACCTTGGTGACGGCAGCAGCATTGAAGGTGGGTCAGTACTAGAGAATCGGGTGTGGCGGTCCCAGTAAATGTGTGTCTGTTGGTGCATGTGAAGGTAGGCAAGGCCTCACATGCTTCTGAGTTAACAATGAGTCATTCTGCATCACACTGAAACATCTGAAAATCTTGTTATAGTGAAACATTTCTTCCTTTTTTGTAGCGGGATCTAATTACTGCCTTCCACCTCTCATATAAACATGCGTATCTCTCAGTGTTTAGACTCCTCTCACTCACCTTTATGTTTTTTTTCCCCTCCTGGAATTATGATTGTAAGATTCTTTGTGACTCCCTGTTATTACTGTCTCTGCAGTTTAGTTTAATTTTCCCCGAATTTGTTTTCACAACGTGCTCATCTCAACCTCGAAAAATCACGCTGTTCTGTTTCCAAGGAATGTGTTATGCTCATGTTGAGTCCTGGTTTCTGTTTAAGAGGGGAAAAATCTCTAAGGTAGGTATTTATCACCAGGGTTTAAGAGGCAGCTGTTCAAAGGGAACTCCGCTGTTTGTGGCCAGAGGGTCTGAAATAAGTTTGTAGAAGGAATTTGGTGAAGTGTAAGCGCAGGAGGAGCCGCAACGTGTAATTTACTTGCCAGAAACCTCTCGTTACTGGTTCACAGCCAGCTTAAATTGTTTGGGTGATGTCAGTCAAATGTTTTTTTCCTTACATTTTTCTCATCCCGTCTTTTTCCCTCGGAGGAAAGTGCGTATGTAGACAACTGCACTTGAAGAGAGAGGAAACAAAGGAGCATGTGTGTGAAGAGAGCCGGGAGTGTTGGGAAAGCTTGTACTCTGCAAAAGCAGACTCGCCCCTGAGGCAGATCGCAGAGTGTTCAAGCTTTGAAGCATTTTTCTGTTTTTGTTCTTTAAGACAGATTTGGCCACAGTCAGGTGGTCAGAGGAACCATCACAGCTGGGAACATCTGCTTCTACAGAGAAATAGAAGTAGTGTATGGATATTATATTCATTAGCACATAGATGTTTAGGGTTATTCCTCTGCTACAAGAAGTTTGTGGAGTCAGGGTGTAAAGGTGATTAAAATAGGAAATACCATCATGGATTTATGGTGCACAGGATCAGTGATCTTGAGCATACTTGTGAGCGCAAAGTGCCTTGAAAAGCATCAAAATAAATCTAAACAGTGGTGAAACAACATGGACATGCCTGACCTAACTCCAGATCTTGTGTGACCGTTCCTCTGCATGCTTGTGTCACTGCTCGATGCTTGCAGCTAAGTCCACCCTCTGCTCTGTTTGCTCAGGTTAGCACGTCGACCAAAGTGTCCAGCTGAGAAGATGTGAAATGGAAAAAAGGCAGGGAAAGGAAAGGCACAGCTGCATGTTTTATCTCGTTTATTGTATAGAAAGATGCTGTAGTTCCTTCTTTTGATCTTTTCACAGAGTACAGTTTGTGTTCTGCTTTTAGATAATCAGCATTAATAATAATAATTTGTCCAGAGCTACTTTCCTGTTCATTATCACAACACTGTACTCCATGTTTGTGTGTGGCACAGGATGTAGGGATTAGACAATTTAACTTTTTATACATGTATGAATTAATGTTTTTGAAAACATTTTAAAAATCGATAGAAACTTTAGAGCAAATCTCAAACGCTAGACTAATAACACTTCACTAATAACAGTCTATGGGTGAACAGCTGTATTTTGACAATGCAGCTAATCAGGTGTGTATTCTGTAGCTTTGTATTAAGGGAAAAATCTTAACATGAGCGCGCACACGTTTTTCCCATTAGTGTCAGGAAATGAAACATTCCTCGACTCTCACCCATGCAGTCAGATGCTCAGGTTGTCTAGCTATGTCTGACGAGTTCAACCAAGTCTGATCTCATTTGTGTGTGTGTTGATTTTCCCACTCAGCAGGAAGTGGAACACATGTGCTTCATTTGCCTTATACTCTTAAAAGTCTTTTGTTTGTTTGTACTAGATCTCTCTGCCTGCATGTCTTTCTCCCTCACTCTCTCTCTCTCTCTCAAGCACACACACACAGAGCCAAGTCATGCTCTTTTGGCTTCTGCCTTTAAAACCTGTTAGTCCTGTGACTGAACAAAGTCATGACAGGAAATGCCTTTCCTGATCCTTGGGTTTGAGCTCGGCTTTTCTTGTGACGTGGCTTTTGGTGAAGTTTTATCAGGTCCTGTCTGTCTTTTTCTCAGAAGTCCAACATCAAACATGCTGATGCGCCCACACACGCCTCACACACAACTGCGATTAAAACTTTAATTTTTTTATGCGATTGTTTTATCTCAGACTAAATTATGCACATTAACGCACAATCAACAAGTCATTGATGTAGTTAAAGTGGAAGGAGACATTTATTTAACATTTATGGCAGGAGACTCTTTTGTCAACACCTTTTATAAGCCAGAGGTAAAGCTGTAACTAAGTTTTCTGACAGCTTCATTATATTTACACTTAACTCTTAGTAAAGGCATGAGGACAGGAACAAACTTGGACAAACTAACTCGGATGTTCCTATGTGTAACCATTAACAGATAAAATGTGTGTCAAAATGCTCAAAAAATAAATAAATAAATTCACTTGAAAATATGCTTGTAATATTATCATATTTCTATGATATTTGAGGAGTAAAACTGTTTGAATGTGCTGCCTCAGGAAAATAATTCACCTCATGGTGCTTACAGGAACTCCACTTGACTGTTTATTATTTTCCTCCAACACATTACTAGTCTTTATTTTTTCATCACTCTGTGATTGTGTTCTCTGCACTCTGATGTCTCCACATTAAACTTTTGAATTCACCATTTAAAAATCTCCAGCTCCCCCTGTCCTCCAGTTTCAACGGTGACATCCTGGGAAACTCTGGAACAGATTTGGCCCTGCAGTCCCGCTCTCAGCTCCGCTCCACCGTCTCGCTAACTACTGCCGATTACCCGGAGAGGACAGACATTCCTTCGCGCAGGGAGGGTGCCAACACCCTACCCGCCAAAACCGAGGTTCCTATCCACCTGGTCAGCACCACCAACCAGCTGCACAAGCAGGGCGGAGTCCAACAGCAGATTCCCACCAAGCTGGCCTTGTCTACACTGAAGAGCAAGGACAAGAGCAGCAAAAGTAAAGGCTCCCAGCGCACAGACAGCTCAGGTAGAGTTTCTAACCACGGCAATACACAATGCGTCAGCAGGGTGAAACTGCAGTAACAACTAGGTATAGAACTTTAAAGAGCTTTTTAACTGAGGAGTGAGGTGAAAACCCAGGACTGTCCTCATCCCTTTTGCGTGTGTGCGTCTGCGTATACACATGCCGGTAGTTTAATATTTAGTGGAACTAAAAAGGATCAAACTTTGATTTTGTGTAAAATTATAAACATAACCAAAGGGTTCATCACTATACATTCTTAAACAGTAAGGAAAAGAAGTATTGCCATGTATACTGTAAGTACATGCCAATACCGTTACTTTTAAAAATATATATATTTTTGTTACAATTCTAAACAAACTTAGAACTGATGTCATGCTCCTTGCCAACGTGTGAATAGTTTAGAACGAACCACTGCACCACACCGAATGGAAAAAAATGATTGGAGTCCATGTGGCAATATATGAATTAACACACAATAGAATCTCTAGTAGCTATTAGAATATTCCTGGGAAGAAATGTAAGATCAAGAAAAATCTAGATGAGAAATGTTTTGCCTCCTAAATCTTCCATAATAAAGAAGCTTGATGTAGTGGGAGCAGCCTGTACACTACACAAGTCTACAGTGATTCTTGGGATTCTTGACACGACTCCAGTCAGGGACATTAATCAGGACGCGTGATTTCAGCTCCGCCTGTACACCCCTGCTCAGCTTACAATGCACCCACGCAAGAAGGGTAACCAAAATTAGCACCAGTGTGGAAGAATGTGAGTCATTTGCTAAGTCAGGGTGTACTGTACCTCCCAATGGAAAAGTTCCAGCATTTACACAACAAGCAGATATCTAATGTGCTTCAGCGTTATTTCCTGCTCCTGCACACCTGCTCGTTCTTATTCAGACCTTACTCCTGTACCGTTTTGACCACGCCCCTATCCATTTACTCCCTTACACCTGCGGATTGATTGAGAGATTTTGTGTAAATACTTGGTTGAATTTGTCTTTGCAGTTTCAATCGACATGAAGCAGATGCTCTCTCTGAAACTGTCGGAGAGTTCTGGAAAATCTCGTCGCTCGGTCAGTCCTAATCAGCAGTCTCAACTTGCTCAGCCTCCAGTTACAGGTGAGATATAAACAGTCATCGTAGTATCCCTTTTTATTTCTCAAGGGCAACATCAAACATCATTTATACTTCAGTGCTGTTCAGTACGTGATTCAGATTGGTCAGAAAGTTTGTTTATTTAACAATAATGTAAGGCGTCCAGTCAGACATGGAGCTGTAACTTCAAGTTGTCAAGACAGCAGAGTTTGCCGTTTCTTGGTAACAGGATATGCTCCTTTTTTTTTTCTTTTTTGTAACCCTTTTTGCCTTCTTACTTTAAAGAAAGAGAAAAAGAGAAGCTGGGAAGGGAATATGTGTTTATAGCTGCTGTAGCATAAGTGAAAACTTGTTTGGCGGATGTTGAAGTGAAATACAATGCTGACATGCTGTTGTAGAAATTAATCAGTCTTGTGGTGATGAGTGACTCTTCACGCCAGCCCATTATTCAAAGCAATGTTAAAAGTATTAATATTATCTCATTACCAGCATCGTATACCAGCATTGTTTACCAAGATTAATACAGTAAGGTCCTTACTATGTGTTTCTGTGTCTGTCTGTTTAACTCCAGATCCCCTGCCTGTTGGAGATAAATACGCCCCAGAGCATCTGAAAGCAAAGAACCAGAGCTTTCCACATTCCTACCCTCTCCCCGACGACAAAGACAAGGAGGACGTCATCTTTTTCTGAATGTTTCTGTATGAAAAAATTCTTACACTTCAAGATTCTAAATTTTAATTACTTCTAATAGCTTTTTCTCACTGTTAAATAGAAAACCAGGTGAAAAAAGAGGTTTTAATCAGAGGTGAAATCTTAAAGAAACGTCTGTAACAATGCATAGACCGGCAGATGCATGAGGAGCATGATATGAAAGGAAGGACATGACATGAAATGAAAAGTGTGCGTGAACAGGGATGAGCTGTGTGCGCTCTTGACTTGAAACCTTATTTCTAGAAGAAAAAAAAAATCACAGAAGGATTTCGTGATGTGTGTCACAGCTCAGACCCGAAATAACAAAATGCAGAAATGTTAAGATGCGTATTGTTTTGTTTATGAAGGAAACTCTTTATTATGTTAGAACCTCATTTCAATGTTGGGTCGGGAATAGATGGATCTTTTGTTTGATCATTTGTCCAGTTTATTGATTTTAACCTGCACAACAGAAAGCGCCCGTCCCATTAGATTACATTGGACAACGGCAAAATCCAAGAAAATGTTTTAAAACCCACTATAATTTAATAATAACGTTTCCCTGCAATTTCTACTAGAGTATTAAATAAACTAGATCTATTAGTAATAATTAGCGATACATCACTAGCAAGTAGACTGATAAAATCTTTAAATCTTGGACTGATATTTTGAGACTAGTTTTTTTTTTTTTTAAGATCAATTGTGGTGTTTCGCCCTGAGTAAACAAAATCAGCAAAAGATTTGGTTTGAAATGGGTCAAAATAAACCAATAACAAAATGAATGCTGAAGTTAGAATGCACCACTGTAATACAAATTAGTTCTGACTCGATGCCAGAACTAATTTGTTGTCCAGTTTATTCTATTGGTAGGTTTGAATCCATTTTTTATTTTCATGATTTTCATCAAAAACTTAATGTTAGCAAAACAGTGCTAATCTAAACAGAACAAGTTAGCACCCGATAATCAGAGCTCAGAATGTTGAAAATGTCTTTGCCAGAGTTCATCTATCATTCTTTATAAAGTTGCTCATTATTATGGCTCTGTACTACTGAATAGATTTAACCGTGGTGACACAACACTTACCCTGAGGACATGGTACCTGTCAGCATCATCTTCTGTTTCTCTCAGTGCCAGACAGATCAAACAGTCAAAGATCAAACTTCTGCCTCTCTTTGCTTTAATGATATATGCACTGAGAGTGAGCTCATTAAACACACAACGCCTGCTGACGAGTGCACATGAAGTCACTAAAATTTGACAAGAACATGCATGTGTGTACCTTCCTTATTTAATCTTTTCACAACTCCTTTCATTAATGTTTTTTTTTATTTTGCTGAATCAAACGGAAAGTCAAGTTTTCTATGGTGATTTTTAATTTTTTTTTAAATATATTTATTTATTTTAATTTGCGACACAGCATCACAATTCTTGTGGGATCATATTGTCTGGAGGGGGACATGCTGTGTGGTACAATAACCGAAAATACAATATGGATATGTCATGATATCAGCAAATAATGCTAAAGGTAGGATTTTTTATTATTATTATTTTAAATAACACCATGGCCAAGAAGGACAACATGAGTTGTCTGCTGGACCCAGGAAAGAGCTGATCTGAGCACTCAAACTTTGTGAAAAACTAGAAATGAGTCACTCAGTTTTCAAAGCATTAACCATCACAGGTACTCGTAAATCACTTAAAGAACCAAATAATTGAACCATAAAGAAATTCTGTTGTTACATCATGTTAAGGTTTGAACTTTTCCATGCACTATGAATCTAGAACTCATTCTTATCTGTGCAATTAGAATGTGGATTAATTGCAATATAAAATGTTTTGTTGTTTAACAGTGCATTAATGAGGTGGAAATGGTTGTCATGGGAACATTCCAGAATGCTCACATAGTGTTGGAAGCCCTAACTGAGATTGTGTCTAATCAGAAGCGAGTATTTACAGGCTAGCGCAAGAGTGTGCTGCATCTTTACTGCTCTTACTTGGGTTACATCTCACAATCATTTGCAAATCAGTTGCAGTTAGTGTAATAGGTAATATTAGCCTATTAGTGTTGTATAAATGGTTGTTATGGTTACGTTCCAGTACAGTTGCAGAATGTCAGACGCCCTGATGTAGAAGAGATGTGTGTTTAAAAAAAGGAAATGAGTACCTGTTTGCCAATCGCAAGTGTTTTTTTTTTTTGTTTTTTTTTGGCCATGGTGCATGATATTGGTAAATTAATGTATTGTAATTTATTTTGATTCCTTTTATTTTTTTTTGCACACGTCATTGTGTGAAACTTAGACACCGACTAATCAAACAGGATATGAAATCCAAAGTCTCGAATCATGCTAGCGAATTTCCCCCGCAATCAGAGCGCACACACTGGAAGACATTTTGTATATTTGCTTTTTGAACTACTGCATAGTGCAGGGTGTCTGTGTAAAAGCCTGAGGTTTTACTGTGTAAATATTGTACATATGATGTAAATGTCATGCTACTATGTCTTATATAATGTCCAATGGACTTTAGTGCACATGTTTGGAGTAAGGGAACATGATCCTTAGTTGAAAAAAGATACATGCTGTAATTCTTCCTATCCTGTCAATCATTTTTCTTTCTCTAGTGTGACATTGTGAGATCTGTTTTAATCAGAAATGAAGCCTTATTCTGAGATTGTCCCTTAGTGATGAACCAAAGATTCACTCTGAGACTGTAACAGCACCATGTCTGTCTTAACTCGTGTCTCAACTATAACAAACACCTCTCTCGCTGTTTCTCTGTTTTCCTTCTATCTCTGTAATGAAGTCTTAACCAGTTCGTCCTTTATAGACTTGTGATGTTTCACTGTAATCCGAGATGAAGTGGTTTATTCAACCAGGTCTTTTTCTGTCTCCTTTGACACTGTGCTCTGGTAAAGCACCCTTTTTTTTGTAATTTTTAAGAAGAAGAAAAAAAAAACTTCATTGCCAATTACACTAGTCACTTTTAGTAGAGAACTTAAAGAGGAGTCTGAATGTGGCATTTTGTGTACTTGTATTTTTCCAGATGTTTTAATGAGGTTTGTAGCACACATGACCACTGTGATTATTTTGTATGTAGTATATTTTACTCATAAACAGATCTAGATGTAAGACACAAAAACACCTTAGATATATTTTCATTTTAGTAATAAAACATCTGATGGAACATATGTCGTTGTCCTCTCACTTTTTTTTTCTTTTTCTTTTTTTAACAATGGATAATTACTTAATCTTTTATTATGGCTTACAGTGTAAGACAACCTCAATAACAATCTGGGAAATAAATTTTACATTTTGAGGCCTTTAAAGAAAAAAAAACCCTCAATGTTTTCCATGGATGAATTGCAGCAAAAGGGTATCAAACTGAAAAAAATATATATATATTTGGCTTAAATGAGGAACAGTGGGGTTTAAAAAATATATAGTATAAACAATGGTATAAAAGCTGAAAATCAGATTGAAAAACACTTCAATTTAATTTCAGGATGCTTTGAGGATTGAACTTTGGTGACCTTATGAACCCAACTGTGACCCTAACTGTGCCTTTCAGTTCTTTTGAGGTATCATATTGTGGGAACATGGAAACACTTCTGACCATCCCACAGACACTTGAGCCCTCTGTGGTCTGCCTGCTTGTCTGTCTGTCTGTCTGTCTGTCTATCTATCTCTGTCCATGTATTTCTGTCTGTCTGAATCTGTCCTCTTGTCTAGGTCTGTCGAACTGTCCATCTGTCCACATATTTTTGGATAGACCAAAATCTAGCCATCTGTCTCTAACTACCTACTTTTGTGTCCTACTTTTGTATGTGTCCATCCACCTATCTTTTTGTCTGCATGTGTCTAGCCTGAACATATTCACCCCAACACATGCGCAACCTTTAATCAGATTACGAAACACAGTTACAACCTTCTGCACAGGTACTTCCAGGAGGAAATGTTATAAAGATAAATGTGTATATGTGTATCTGTGCTGTCTCCATGGTAACAGCGGCAGGAGCTATGCTTGGGTAGTTGTTTAAGCGTAGTTTATGGATCAATGGAATATGTGATTGTGATAAGGACACACTGGTGAATTGTTCTGTGCAAGAACATGCTCATGCTGATAACATGCAGCTCACATGCTTTCCTTTGAAAGAGTGTTTTTCCGCTGAGTGTTTTAAATAAAAATAAGAGTAGACAAAAGTTTTATTGAACATTTATTGAATAAATCTCCAGTGTTGGTGCTGACGGCTGCTCATGGGACAGGTTCCTTTGCATTTACTTCATGACGGCTGACTGAAGCAGCAGCATGAATTGTGAAGTGCACAAGGCTAAATTCTCCTCACATTTAGTCAAATGCACCACAACAAATTGGACGGCGTGTTTTATTTCAGCTTGAAAATGAACTGAAGCATGCTGTGAGAGCAACCCAAGACTTTTTAAGGTGGAATGTTCTGCAATGACCAAGTCATTCACCTGACCTGAATCTAAATGAGCTGCATTTCACTTGCTGAATGCAAAATCCCCCAAGAACAAGCAGGAGGTGAATACGACAGGAAAAGTCTGACAGCATAATCAGTGAAGAAACCCAGGAGCTGGAGATGTCCATGGGTCCCAAATTTCAGACGGTCAATGGCTACAAAGGATTTGGATTGCTACAAAGTATACAGTAAAAATGACACTTTTTCGTTCTTTAAAAATTTGACTACATTAAAAAAAAAATAGAAAAACTGCATTTTTAGTACATATTTGTTTTAATCTGTCTAACTGGCTATATTTTCTGTTTACAGAATCAAAACATTGTGAAATGACCTAATAAAAGCATGAGAAAATATGAGAATAAATCAAAATGATCAGATCGTCCCTGATACGCGAGCCAAGAACATCTCTGAGATGGCAATAGGAAGAAACCTCGAGAGGAACCAGACTCAACAGGGAACCCGTTTGGACGATATCGGAGATCAGGAATTGATATGCAGTCATACTGTGTGTTAGGTGTCTGATGTAAAGTGCAGTGTAACAGCAGAGGTGTTCAAGTTAATATGGAGTCCACTTTTATTATTGGAGTTTCTGGTACAAAACTGTATATGGGAATTGCAGTCACAAGTCGTCAGTGAACAGCTGTCTGCATCAGCCGAGTCCATGACCATGTTCATGTTCATTTGGAACGGTCTACAGTCACCACACGCGTCCCAAGCAGACCACACGGGGACAGCAGCAAGCCGGAGACCTCCATGTCCCCATTTATCTGTCTGTCTAAACCAATCAATCATAACAATAAAATCATTGGCCTAACATAGTGTAGGTCCCTTTTGTGTCACCGAACCATCAACGCATGTGCTCCAAAAGACTTCTGAAGGTGCCGTGGTGTTAGCAGCGGTAAGTTTCTATCTGCGAGGCATTACAAAGCAAACTATCATAAATAGAAATATATTTCTCAGTAAACAGGCTAGCCTTTGCCTCCCTTTCAGGTTCATGAGTCTTGAATGTCCATGACTCTGTCACGAGTTCATCAGTTGTCCTTCCGTGGACTACTTTTGGTAAACACTGCATTCCAGATGCTCTAACCCAGGTTTTTAGCCATCTCTCTCTCTCTCTCTCTCTCTCTCTCTCTCTCTCTCTCTCTCTCATTTGTTTCAGGCTTCATGTGTGTGCTTTTGTAATAAGAAAAAAATTCCCTTTTGAAAACACACAAGGAGTTTTATTTTTATTACCCATCACATTGCATGGAAACAAACTCGTTCATAAATGTCAGAGGTTTTTCATTGCTATTCCCGTGGTTAACCCATCTCAATGTTTATTCATATTTAATAAGAGTGTGTCTAAGATGATTGTTCAGTGCTGAGGCTAATAAACTCAGTTTTTCCATTAAACTACAGTATGAGCAGCTGCTGTGTCCTCTATGTGTCCTCTAAGGAAATCTATTTCAGGAAACTTCGATCTTGCACACAGCCTCCTTTTTCTGTTCACTCAGAATAAAAACACTATGTTTTTACCGCAGCAATGCATGTAGCCGAGAAATGTGGTACAGACAATTTTGATATGTGCCTATCAAACTGTAGTTCCTCAATGTTTTTTTTAATGTGTAAGTTAATATACTTTACTATACTATACTCATATTTCCTAAACATATTTACTGGCAAGATAAAAGGTTTTGCCTAAGATAAGCTTTATGCTGCCTAATATAGAAAAACAGATCTAATTATTAAACAAGATATACAGTAGAGGTTACATTTTAGTACAGTATCTCACAAATGTACAGTAAGTACACCCCTCATGTTTCAGCTCTCTTCCAGACCTCTAACAATAACTTTATTGTCTAAATAACTCAACAAAAATGAGTGCACCCTTAGTGAACGTGTCAAAACTGTGTCAATATTTTGTCTGTGCACTGTTGTTATCTGGCACGGCCTTAATCATCCTGGGCGTGGATTTCACCAGAGCTGCACATGTTGTTGCTGGGATCCTCTTCCACTCGCCCGTAATGACATCACGGAGCTGCTGGATGTTAGACACATGGCGCTTCCACAGGTGCTCCATAGGGTTCAGGTCTGGAGACGTACTCGGCCACTGACACACACATGAACAGGATGAATAGGACATGTGACGCACTTTTGTTGCCAGCTATTTTGACAATAATGGCTATATGTTGAGTTATTTTCAAAGGACAGTAAATCTATACTGTTATACAGCTGAACATCGACTAGTCTAATGTACATGCAAATTTAATTTCTATAGTATTGTCCTGTTTGCTTAAATTATAGAGGGGTGTACTTACTTTTGTGAGTGGGTGTATATATTTGATTGTGCTTTTTTTTTTACCATTTCTTTATTATTATTATTATTATTATTATTATTATTATTATTATTTTAATCAACAGATAATGACTGTGAGGAACTAAGTAATTAAATAAATAATCATTTAAAGAATTACAGTTGATCAGGTGTTTAAAATACTGACATTTTTCACCTGGTTATGTAATAATAAATACATAACTAAATACATAAATACATTTATTACATAATAAAAAATGCTCGGTTTAGACTCCTGGTAATGTCTCTCATGTAAAAATTATTACTTTTGACCTGCTGTGGTTTCAGTGATATAAACACACAGTATAGATGGTGCTGATTTTCATTTTTGGCTCATTTAGGTTGGTAAGTGAGTTTTTAAAGGCGCATGACTCAAGTGTACTTGGAATAAGGGCGACGCTGTGAGAATAATGAGCGACTGTTCCTGTCTGTTCACCTGTCTCGTTATCCCTCTGCCTATCTTTTAACTGTCTCTGTCTTTCCTCGCTTGTACATTTCAGGTAACTATTGGGTTAAGGCCCCAAGTTGAAGTCCAGCCTGGATCAAGACCCTCAACCCTCTACAGGTTTGTAAGTGTAATATCCTCTCACTTTGAGTCACTCTGGATAAGTGTACGCCAATGGCCATGGATGTTGAGGGATGTTTTTATTATTTCTTTGTTGGAGGGGTGGGACTTAAGAGTGTTATCATATTTTACATTTATGGTCACATGTTTTTATTAAAATTACATTATGTCTTTGTTTCTACTGAAAGCACAAAAATAAATAAATAACAAGCTCAAGCATTGAATTCTCCTCATTCCAGGAAGCCTTAGCTGATCTTTGAAGGCCACGAGGCGTACCCCACCCTGTCTACCACACAACTAATTCAGATGTCACTTCTCTTTTCACGTCACTAGAGTTGCTTTAATTAAACCTAACACATGCAGACTGTTTCATCATTGTGGATTCTGTCCACACTTCACTTCACTTCACTTCACTCAGATGTCTTCCTCCTTCCTTCCTTGTGCTGACAACTCCTACTCACCCAGAAAGAAATGCAGTCGTTATGTGAAATAGGAAGGGAGGGTTTTTTTTTTTTTTTTGGTCTGTGTGCGCGTTGTGTTTTCAGAGATGCAAATCTCGTGCGGAATGTGTGTGAGTAAGATCACTGGCATGTGACTGCGTGGAATTAACATTTTTTTCATTTCTCTCGGGAAAACAATGCACTGCCCACAGCAGCATCTCCATCAATTATCCATGAATAATGAGGGTTAGTGTAATGTCAGGGAGAGTCAGGGGACGTGGAACAAACACACGCATAGATGGTCAGCAACAATAGAATTGCAGTAGAAATGTTATTTTGACACTTTCTTTATGCAAAGATCAACAGGACAGAAAGGAAATGAAATTATGCAAACTTAATTAAACAATAGATATTTGTTTGTTATGGATTTTTTATGCTAAAATAGTAATAATCAAGTCAAGTCAAGTAGGCTTTTATTGTCATTCCAACCATATACAGTTAGTACACAGTGAAACGAAACAACGTTCCTCCAGGACCAAGGTGCTACATACATGCAACAACACAAATTTACAACACACATTTTTACATTTTTAAGTTAATCTGAAAGAACTATCAAATTTCTATAAAAAAATACACAATAGACAAAGTGCACGTGCAAATGTGCAAACAAAGAGGTACATGACAGACACAACAATGTAAAACATAACAGTACTTTTTTTGATGAAGTATGAGTTGAGGTAGTGGGAAGAGCAGCAGTAAACAGTTTACATTTTGACAAGAGTATCGTGTGCAAATAGCAGTCAAATAAATATTGTGCAAAAAATTGCGAAGAGCAGCACAGGTAGGTAGGTATGAGCAGATTGAGATGGATGTATATCAGTGTGATTGTGCATGTGTGTGTTTATCAGTTCAGTCCAGATGGTATTTAGTTCGTCTGAGTGATTTGTGTGTGTGTGTGTGTGTGTGTGTGTGTGTGCGCGTGTGTGTGCGTGTGTGTGTGTGTGTTTATCCGTCCAGTCTCTTTGTGTTGAGGAGACGGATGGCTTGCGGGTAAAAACTGTTTCTCAGTCTGGATGTGAGTGCCCGAATGCTTCGGTACCTTTTTCCAGATGGCAGGAGGGTGAAGAGTGAGTGTGAGGGGTGTGTTCGGTCAGCCACAATGCTGGTGGCTTTGTGGATGCAGCGTGTGATGTAAATGTCTTCGATAGAAGGGAGAGAGACCCCGATGATCTTCTCAGCTGTCCTCACTATCCGCTGTAGGGTCTTGCGGTCTGATATGGTACAATTCCCAAACCAGACAGTGATGCAGCTGCTCAGGATGCTCTCAATAGTTCCTCTATAGAAGGTGGTGAGGATCGGTGGTGGAAACTGTGTCTTTCTCAGCCTTCTCAGGAAGAAAAGACGTTGTTGGGCTTTCTTATGCAGAGAGCTGGTGTTGAGGGACCAGGAGAGGTTCTCCTCCAGGTGGACGCCCAGGAATTTTGTACTCTTGACGATCTCCACAGAAGAGCCGTCGATGCTGAGCGGAGAGTGATCGCTCCGTGTCCTCCTGAAGTCAACAACCATCTCTTTTATCTTTTCGACGTTCAGAGCCAGGTTGTTTTGCCAGCCTGATTAATCTAAAGATCTAAAGTAAATACATGCACATACTGTACAGTACAGGCCATTTGTTTAAAATGAAAAACTTCTACTTGGTTGACTGTTGATCCTGCGAGTAACAATAGTGTTGATAATTTCCTGAATCTGGAGATTAAGCAGATTGTTTTGAGGAATATACAGTTGACGGGGTGTTTTCATTGTTTCAGGGTTGGATTGTAAGCTTTACCGCAGTATTGATCAACATTAACATAACAATTAAGGAACGTAATACTCAGAGGTATAACTGTAACCTTTCTTATTTAGGCCACACCCACTTCTGTTATAGCTCTAGATTTTTATATTAAATATATGTGGAGCACTAAACAGATCGATACAGTGGCACTGAATTACTCATCTATCTGAAACATGCACATACGCTGATGGAAAGGCGTGAGGTTATGTTCTTTTAATATTTACATTCATATGTGTAAACTGAATAGCAGTGGAACACTAATGGCACCTCAATCTTAAAATCATCAAATTAAACTGTATTAGGCGTAAAAATCTACACTGATCAGCCATACCATTAAAATGCATTAAGCCGAATAGTGTGTATGTTCTCCCAGTGCCATAGGGGCAGCTCTGGTCCCTCGGGGGTTTAGAGGCAGGATTAACGTCCTTGAATTCTTTGCCTGCTAAGCTCCTTACTTGACAGGCTGTGATGCACTGAGTGTTCTGATACCCTTCTATTGTCTCCAGTATTGACTTATTTTCAGCGATCTGTGCTGCATTGGCTTTTCTGTGGGATCGACCCAGATGCGCTGGCCTTTGGTCCCCGCGGGCGTAGATGTGTCTTGGGTGCACATGATCCTGTCATCAGTTTACTGATATATAATTGATAATCAATGTTATTCAATTCATCTTGCAGCAGTCTTAATAATATGGATGATCAGTCTAGAATTATTTTTATTTTACTTTATTTACATTTTTTTTTTTTTTTTTTTTTTTTAGAAAACTCTCCTGCCAGGATCCTAATGAAGTGACAGTATTCGTGTCAGACAGCTCAGCTGTACCCATGATGCTCTGTACCCACGATGAGCTGTAACAAGGAACAAAACTTATACAGCATATGTAAGTAATATACAATACCACATTACTGAATGCTAATCTAAACATAGTCTCCATTATGTTATTCTTTCATCCATAAACCGCTGATTTCTGAATGTGTAATATTTGGGATTTCTGTATATGAAAAAGTTATTTTTAGATGAAGGAGAAGAAGCTTTTTTTTTTTTTTTTTTTTGCTTTATCTGATTATTTAACATGACTGCAACTAGCAAACTGCTCTACTGTAGTTAGCAACATTATAACCAACATCTTACAAAACAAGATTTGCATTTTGGTTTGCATTTTATAAACCGTGCATTTCCTGTCTTGAGTTCCTACAGTGTGAAATGCTGTTACTCATCCATTCTAGCTAAAATACAGACACTGTTATTAATGAGCGTATGTAACATCTTTTCATATAATTTCATATTTATTTTATGTTTGTTCAAAGTTTTACAATAACATCCTCTTTTTCTTTAAGGTTATTACAGAACGTTGATCAGAGACGGACAGTAATTTTGAATGGAGAGTTTCTTCATTTTCTGCGCAATACAGAAAACATACTGCATGTGCAACATTCTGAGAACGTTTCTAGAATCTGAACCAATTCGATTGAAACTGTTCTGTGGGTCTGGAACCGTTTCTGTTCCGCACCTACGAAATTCCAGTTCTAAAATTTCTCCAATCGAATGGGCCCAGTGTTCTCATATCTGATTACAGTCATGTCCCCTCACACTGCAGTCTCACCTTAGCTATCTGAAAGCATGCACTAAGTCTTCAGGGTCATCTGCGGTCACAAAGAAATAGCCTGTGTGACAAAACAGTGGCTCTTTCTCCCTGGATCCTTTAAAACACCCTGATTGCCACGTGTGGCGAGACCACTGTGTGTAAATCAGCTCCTACTGTATGTCCACATTCCTCAGGTGGAACAACACACTTCTCTATAAATAGACTGAATGCAGATGGCTGATGCGGTGAGCATTTAGGGCGGAATGTCCTTATTTTTCTGTTGTGATGCAGCTGTAGAGATCGGCCCTGGTTTCGGGTGTGTTAGTCATATTCTGCTTCAGGACAATGAGTGTTAAGACACAGACACAAAGGGAAAAATGTATAAGAGGAGTAAGATATATCCGGTTGTGCAGTTATTTTTCCATTGGAGCACGAGTGTTTTATTCCCTACGTATTGGACAGAACAAGTTACAGTGGCTGAGTCAAGGTAAAAGTTTCTATATTTCCCTCAGCACTTTATTCTTTACCCATCATGCACAGCCAGTGTATGAAAATAGGGCTTACGGCCAAACCAGTCTGAGCGCGGCTGATCTCGTCTGATTTGGAAGCTCAGCAGGCTCGGGCCTCGTCAGTACTTAGCTGGGAGACCGCCTGGGAATGCCAGGTGCTGTAAGCTGGTTTAGGGGTAGTGATGGCTCAAACGGTTAAAGCTCTGAGTTACTGATTGAAAGGTCTGGGATTCAAGCCCCAGCACTGCCAAAGTGCACTGTTGAGCCCTTAAGCAAGCCCTCCAGGGGTGCTGTATCCTGGGTGACCCTGAGCTCTCATCCCAAATTCCAGACTGGATATGTGAAAAAAACAAAAAAATCATTTCGCTGTGCTGTAAGATACATTTAACAAATGACCAAATCTTAAACAATGAAACATATATTGATGAGGATGGAAGGAGTTGGACGTGTCATCTCTTTGTATTGATCAACTTAGTTTTCTTTTTCTCAGACAGCTTCAGGACTGAGAATCCTTTTTGGTGATCTGAATATAAAAAAATACATGTTTTGTCTGTACATTGGTCAGAACACAATCTTTCAATTATATCTTTACCATTTCATACATTGTAGGACCTGAAACCAGTCTCAGGAAAAATCTGTATATCTGTATGTCTGTCCAGTCGATTTTGTCACAGCATCGTGCAAAACCGGCTCAACTGTGCCAGTCCTTCGATATTCGCCTGAAATCAAAATACTGGGTAGACGAGCGTCATGAGCAGTTTCGTGCCAGATTACCTCACAGGGGCCAGCGCTTTTTTGGATGAATATAGCACTTTTGCCCTGAAAGTGGGCGTGGCTAACATGCCACTCAACAGAGCCAATCAACGCAATAATTTACCATAAATACACAGAGTATGTGAAAGACACAGAAATGACCGTAATGCCCCAACAAAGCGCCCAAATGCCCCAAAAAAGGTCAAAATGAATCTTCAAAGACGAATCTTTAGAGCAAACATCCACAGCAGTCAGAGGTGAGGGCGTAAAATAATTCAGGGTGAAATACCTGAAGTAAGAGTGTTATGCGCTCAAATCTAAATGTTGAGTAAAAGTGATGTCATGAACAGTCATATGTCGGATTTAATAATCTACTTAAAACAGGGCGTGTATTTGGCTGACAACAAAAGAAACACAACTTAGTGTAAACAAGGCATAAAACACTCAACCTTACAAGCTTATTTGCTTGTATTAATAATTATGCAGAAAGACAGGCAGACATGTACGTGGGCTTCAATATAATAATAAGCTTTAGAACATAAGAGGAACAGGACACTTCATCGTACTAAATCATTTCTACAGAAGCATGATCCCGGGGTCTAAAATGACAACAAAAGTACAGAATAGATAAAAAAAAAAAAAAAAAAAAAAGTAAAAGATCTTAACTCGCAGTGCTGGGCTTTCTTTCTTTCTTTTTTTTTTTTACATACTTGACAAAGAAGAAAGTAGAGGAGGTTAATCTTCTATAATTTAGGACTTTGTGTCATGTTGCAGGAGCAGCAGACTACTTTCCACACCACTGCCCCTTTTCTGCGACCAGACGCAAACGGCCTCCTCCTCCTCCTCCTCCTCCTCCTGTCTTTTTGTCTCTTTTCTGCTTTTTGCCAGCCTTCAAACAGCTATTTGTGTGTGCCGCAGTAATTGTGTCACCGGCAGAATCTGCTTGATTTCTTTTCCGTTTTTCATTTTGCATGACAATGGAGCTTTTCAGCAGCTGCCTCTTTTAAACACACACACACACACACACACACACACACACACACACACGAACACACACACACACACACATACATACACAAACACACACACACACGCACACGCACAGACACACACACACACACACACACACACACATTGGGAACCCTTTGAGACAGAGATATTTCATCTCATGCCTGTTTGGTTTGGATACTGTGTGTGTGTGTGTGTGTGTGTGTGTGTGTGTGTGTGTGTGTGTGTGTGTGTGTGTGTGTGTGTGTGTGTGTGTGTGTGTGTGTGTGTGTGTGTGTGTGTGTGTGTGTGTGTGTGTGTGTGTGTGTGTGTGTGTGTGTGTGTGTGTGTGTGTGTGTGTGTGTGTGTGTGTGTGTGTGTGTGTGTGTGTGTGTGTGAGAGAGATTATCCATTTGTAAGGTTTTTAGATTTCATTGATTTTACTCCAATGTACCTAAATATTAAGTCATACACATCTAAACCTCAAGGCTTTTTCACATAAAAATGAAAATACAATATGTATGTACGATGAATACTGTACAGTTCCTTAAATTATAATGCTGCAATAATTTAAAAAAGATTTCACTCACTGTACAAGTTACAATATCTCCCCCCCCCCCCCTTTCAGAAAAATAAATAAATAAATAGAAAGAAAAAATAAATATTCAAAAATGACGTTTCTTTCAGTTCTCACTCCAACGGTCAGCGTTGTTTATCCCATGAGAGAGCACCCAGCTGTTTTTGGGCGGGTTTTCCATCTGGCGTCTCTCCTAACCTTTCCATCCTCCTCTCCAAAGTGAATCCCCCCGCACTCACGCATGCACACACACACACAAACACACACACACACACACAGATTTCTCATGGGATTTGGGCTGGGCTTGAGGCCAACACGCTGTTGCTGTGGCCCTGAAGAGTCTGTGATGTTTATAAAACTGCTCGTATTCAATCTATACATTCTTTTAGATTTCATTTCAGTTGTAATAAATCTAAGTGGCATAATATTTAATTCCCGGATGCCTTTTTTTTTTTTTTAAACAAACTGCTCATCATTTTGCTGAGTGATTTATAAAGCATGCAGCACACCTTCAGCCCTGAGGCGGTGGATGCGTCAAGCGCACAGCACCTGGCAGGAGCGTGTTCACCTCCCCAGTACACACATGACCTGCAGTGTTGTGCTCAGGATTAAATAACACACTTTAAACCATGGCGCTGTTGAATTCTGCATTCTGAACGGTCAGATGGTTTCGATTAATTTTCTTACAGCAGTAGCCATGACAGTAGCGCGACTGCCAGGCTTTAATCTGTACGTATTCTGACATCTTCAGGACAGGAGAACTTGTGACTTTGCAGTTTGACATACCATGAGAAACTGCATTCTTATTCATTTCTGCTGAGGGAACAACTGCTAAAACAGAAGTGAGAACAAGAACTTGTTTTGCAGACGTTCCATAACATTAAATCGTAGTACAAGGGTGAGTCAAAAATGATCCACACTCTGGCTGTAGACTTGAAATAAGCTTTTAGAAAAGACCAATAGATTATTTTTCGACATAATCTCTTTGTCCACTTTGTCCATCATACACTTTGTCCACCCGTCAACAAGCTTTCATATTCCTTCATTAAAAAACGTTTTAGGCCGACCTGTGAGCCCAGAATACTTCTTCATCCTCATAGGGCTGATTTCAGGGCACCAAACACGTGAAAGTCTGATAGAGCAAGATCAGGATGCTTTAACACCTCAAAACTAAGTTTTTGCCTCTGCATTTAATCCAAAGTTTAGGTTTCAGCTCTTCAGTAAGCGTCTCACTGTAATGAGCACTGTTGATTGTTAAACCTTTTTCCTGATTCCTAGTTTTAACAACTGGCTCTTCAGCTTTAACAGCTGAACTTTATCTATGCTGTGTACTCTCAGGCTTGTAGTGATGCGTCCATGTCTCATCACCAGTAATTCTCTTTAAGAAATTTTCACCTTCCTTAAAGGATCGGTCCAAATTATGTTTGCAGATGTCCAAACACTTCTGTTTATGCTCTTTCATGAGTTGTTTCGGCACCGGGTACACCTTCAGACCACAACAAACACGCTGCTCGTCTTTCACACGGAATCACAAAGACGGGCAAAATTACAATCGGGGCATTCTTTTCTTTGCGGTTACAGGTTAACTAATGTAACACATTGATACCTGCACAGCAGTGACAGGGGGGACAGTAGCCTTGAACTGAAAGTGTTAAATGCGACCAACAGAAGTTTTAATATAACCGGAGTGCGCATCATTTTCGACTCACCCTTGTATAATTAGCAAAATGCAGGAATAGTCTTGTTATATATTGACACCCCTACACAATCCTTAATCCTGGCCATTTTCCTTTATAAACAAGAACACATTTACAGTTCAGCCACTGACTGATTTGTGTATAATTGTTTAAATCAGTGTTTTTCAATCCTTCTCTAGTACTCAGTTTCTCAACTTGACAAGCATTTCGCTCGCGGTGATTCTTTTGACTAAAAACCAAATTGCACTCCTGAAGGGCTTGTTGAGTCAGATGTGTTAAATTAGGGAGTGTTAAACCCCAGAGTCAGTGAGTCACCACGACAGGATATGATGGACACTTGAAGGAATCTGACAGCTTATGATGTCACACATGCAGGACAGAAGCACAGGACAACTGTTTTTTTTTTATATTAACAAATATTTATTTTTACTGAGAACGTGTTGAAAGCAGTAACATTTATGAACATTAGAGTAAAAAAAAAAAAAAACATTCCAAGAGAACTGAAGTTCATCAATATAATAAATCGGATTTATAGCACAGTGCCATTTAGGGTTGGGTGATTCAGTAAAAATATCACATCATAATACTTAATATGGATTACAATGAATTGTTTTAGTAACAGCTTTAAAAAAGAGCAGAAACACCTATGAAACACAATGTTAACATCATATAAGTGTTTTTTTGGATTGGTATAAAAATAGAGTATCATTAATGTTTTAATTAATTCATTCATTCATTCATACCACAAATAAGCAAAATATTCAGAAGCCTATGTTTACATTAGTTATGGGTTGTTTAAAGCCTACTTTTTTGCATCATGAAGTCTATGAAACTGGTGCCCATAAGCAATATTGATATCATCATATCATCACTAGTGCAGCGTTTATCTGAAATGACAGATGGGTGGAAATCATTCATTCTCTTATTTCAGTGTTAAAACTTTAGCCTAAAAAAAAAGTTACAATAACAAACAAACTCTATATAAAATGCTGGCTACTTTTGATATAGTACGAGTAGTAGTCTGTTTGGTCATAACACAACCGAATCCACCTCGAGATGGTATGAAGAGGAGCCGTCATATGATTCATCGAGCTCCTTGAGCACAGAATATTCAGCAATATGTTCAATATACAACAGCCGGGATAATTAAACATGGGAATTTATCCAGGGATTTATATCTCCCTTCTTAACAACAAAAAAGAGCCGCACAGGGTGAGACAGTTTTAATACATCACTCATTCGCTTATCCAGCTGACGCCGGTCTGTTTTTTAAACACACAGCTGAGCCACAGCTTCCGCGTCCGATAAGCACCATGTTGTTTCAGGCTAAATCCCATACCTTCAAGGTTAAACCAACAACTAACACAGTGTTTCCCCATTTCAGTTTATCACCAGATTCTCAGAATGAAAACCAAAACCCTCCTTGAAAATCAAAGGAGGTGCAAAAATGAGGAAATGAATGGGTAGGATTTAGTTGCCACGAAAGTGTGTTTGATGTTTGTGTGTGTGCAGAGCTTACAGTCTTACAGAGTTAATTTAAAGTTGAAGAAAATGTCCACTTTTGATTGATCTCCTACATGCCAAACTATCTACTTTTTCCTTTCCGAACTGACAACTGCTGCTGCTTGTACTTTCCAGTATTCCTTCCTTTCATTCTTTCTTTCTTTTTTGCAGTTTTCTTTCCCCCACCCCTTGCATTCCTCAGCCAAGGAGAGGACACATTCCCCTGCATTCCTCACGACACTGGACATCTAGAGAGACAAAAAGAGAAAGAAGGAGAGAGAGAAAATCATGAACTCTGAAAAGCTGTGGCATTTCTATAAAAATCCAGCACATTTGATAAAACCAAATTAGGTCAAAGTTCCTTTAAATTTCTCCCATTTCTGTATAATTTAAGTGCTGGATTCTGATTTGTCAAGAGGTATTGATTATTCACTGTTTTATATTTATAATGCATTATAGTTTCTATAGCAGCATCTTACTCACAGGGTCTTATACAGTGAATGGTCCACATAAAATATGCGTAATCTCTAATACCGTTTATTCAAGTTGTTTTACAATGTCTTCAGGACAGCAATTTACACTTTCAGTTTTCTTTTTATTATTAATGTAAAAGAAAAAGAACGACTGTTCAGAGCTGCCGTTACTTACATGGACTAACCTGGTTCATGATCATTGGATAAAAAGTAATAGATGCATAACATTTGTCCTCAAATTGTTATGGTATAAGAGGAATAAACACTTAGAGACAAGTTATTATAAGATAATAATCAACAAATGGGTTGGAACAGTAACTCCAATATATCACACCACCATATTAGTTATTATTTTCCCATAAAAGCACAATCTAAAGTCCCTTAGATAAAAAAGCTATATTACTATGAGAATGTATCAGTATTACAGTATGCTTGGGCCTGATTTTAATAGGTTTGTTATAGCTCATATTTCACATACTTGTATAATATGATGTTTAATAATTCTACTACATGTACACTACATTGATTTCTAATCATTTTGGAATTTGAAACTCTTCTACTCAAAGTGCTGCTACAGACAAGCATTATTCGAATCAGTTATGTTCTGTCTGCATATTCAGCAGTCGTGCAGCCCAGACAGCCAGCCTCACATGGCACCAGTGGGAAACACTTAAATGCTCAAATGAGGCTTCATTAGATGAGCTGTCAGGACCAGAGGCTATAATAAACCTGCAGAAGCTTTTAGAAGCCTGATCCCACTAATAATGATGCACCATGTCATTATCTGTCTGCTTGTAAACAAAGGTTCAGACACAGTATTTGTGCAAAAACCACAAAAATCTCTGTTGTGGATGCGATAGAATTTCATACACATAAACTTGAGATGGGTATCAGTAAATGTGGAAAAAGTAGAGTTTGGCAATTTAAAAACCAAAACAATTCTCTTTGCTATGACAAAAATCCATCATGGTTAATAAACAGCATTAAAGACAAAACAATGTTGCATATTTAAATAGCGGTCAACATCTGACTGCCACCATGGTGTTTGCATAAAGGAAGGAGCATACAAGATATGACCTTTTAAACATTACTGTATAAATAAAAATATAAATAGATTAAAAAGCAAATAAAACTCTCCAGCTACAAGTTTTAAATGCATTAAGCAGCCATGTGCTACACTGATGATGACTATAAAACTTTTCCCCGTAGTGATGCATTAAATGCCCTCAATTCACAAGATTGTTTATTTAGATATTATTCAGGAATAAATCTCTATATTAGGAGTAAATATCCATATTATTATTGACCTTTACAGCTAATTTAAACTTGTGTTTAATCCTAGCCTTTGGAGTATACTACATAATAGTAATTTGATGGATGGGAAATTGGTTTATCTGTGACCAATCGACTGTTATGAAAATGTCATTACATGATATCAAACATTTTAAGTACAATTTTGGATTCTATTATTATTTTTATTTATTTGTTGTTATTTTTGTTTTTTTATCAGTTGAATCATAATCATAATTCAACACAAAAATTACAAGAAAGCTATTGTCTTGAATTCTGTATATGACAATCAGAAAGGCCACGCCCCCTTCACTGGAACTGACACACCAAGGCCATGGCTTATTCACTAAACTGACACACATGAAGGCCAATAAAAGCCACACCTCTTCACTGGAAATGGCACACAGATACCAATGAGGCCATGCCTTCCTCACTTAGACCGACAAACGGGCTACACCACTTCAACTGGAACAGACAAAGACAATTTACAGACTCAAGTGTTTTTGTACATTTGGATGTCTTTAACATGTGTAATATTTTAAAGTAGTTTTCTTTTGAGGGGAAGTATAAAGCAACATGACTTGTTTCAAACAATTATTGATGAGCTGTGCTAAATTCCACACACACTGGAGCTGCAAATGCTATTTAAGCATGCTTCTTTACTCTACATGTCCAGATTATTTTAAGGAGTTGGACTCATTCCACACTCACCAACCATCTTAATTTACAAAGCAGTGTGGAATGAAACACAGCTACTATAGAAACGAACTGGTGTGTATCTTTCAGAATGGCAGCTGTGTGTGTGTGTGTGTGTATGTGTGTGCGCACACAGATTTTTCCTCCTGCAGCATAGTGTATAACCTTTGGTCCGAGTTATGGCAGAAAACCAGAGATTCCGGTTGTTCAGGTCATGTCTGGGAGCAAGGCTTCCTGTGACACACTGTGTGTGATGAGTTGTACAGGCTTAGGTTTTAGCATTTACTCACAACACACCTGACAACGTAAAACTTTAGTTTCACTGAAATTAGCCTACCCGAGTAATTTTCTAATCGATTTCACTAAAACTTCACTGGAACGTTCACGAAAAAAATTATAATTTAAACTCGCATTACCTGTTATTTTCCCCTTTAACCTGCTATATTAGAATACAATATGGATTTAAATTTTACAAAGTAAAAATTCAACTAATATAGGCTTGACTGCTTAAAAACATCAGTCCGCGAACTTATATAGTTTAAATAAATGTTAACAGTAGCTGAATCAAAGAAATACTTAGCTATGTAAGTTTAGCTCCACCCGTGTGGTTGTATATGGTCGTGTGTTAGTGAGCTAACAATTTCCTTTGTTATGGTTTATTATGCTTCCTTCCAGCTGGGACCATCTTTTTTCGTTGGTCAGTTCAAATTCTACGTAAAAATGCCTACATAGATGATTTATTAGTAATATATAGGATAATAATTATCAGCACATGTCTGTTAAAAAAAAATGACATGATGTAAGTGAGGCATTGCTCATATTGGTTGAGATTTGCCCTTTCACACCTCTCAGGTCTCAGGGGACACAGGGGGTGTGGAGTGTGAGCTCTTGGGTCAATAAACCCTATAAACATCAAGTAACGGCTGTCAGTCTGCTCAATCGAGCCATGTTGATCACATCTGCTCTCCAACACACACACCCACACTCACAAGCCATGCTGCTTCATAATGAGCAGGTGTAATTACAGCATGCAGGCGCTCGCATCCATCCATCACTGTCACAGAGCTGCTTGATGAATTTGCATTAGTTTGGACAATCCTGTATAAAAAGACATGTGTCAGGAGATCTGGGTCGTCCTTACTGAGCTAAAACAACGGTTGTGAAAAGCCTTTCACAGACAAAACCAGTCAGACAAAGAGGACCTTATTTGAGTCGAGTCAAGAGCTATTTTATTATACTGTTTTAGTATACCTCGGACTTATTCACCTAAATTTGGACTAGTCTAATTATATTAAACTCCTCATTTACAAAAGGTCTGGATGATGACGAACAGCAACCAAAGTTACAGCTTAATGTTTAACTAATAATTATTTGCTGCTGGCTGTAAATTAAAGCAACAAACCAGGAGAGAATGTAAGTTACAGCAATTTTATCAGCAGTAGGAGTTTCTTAATAAACAATTTCTCTAACCACACAATGTACTCTGTGAACAGGAAGCTTTGGGTGATGAGAAACATAATAGGTAAAGATTTGGGTATTCTGTGTACAGAAGTACGGGTGTAACAATACACTCTGTTTATGTTTTGGGTTGTACAATGGTCTCGAACAACAAGGCTCTTGAAAGGATTTGTTTCTCTCGCCTCTCGTCCACAAGGATATTGGATATTGGGAAAGAAAAAATAATGCTTTATCAAAAATAATAATAATAATAATAATATATATATCATTATATCATATCATATCTCAGTACAGGTTACCGATATGCAAGGGACTGTTTTCTCCACTCATGTAGGCAGATAGATAGATAGATAGATTATGTATATGTAATTGGTTATATCCCTGATGCAAATGTGTGGATGATGTGTAATTATGATTAATTGTGGCAGGGGAGTTTGTATGACTGGTAGCCAAATGGGGGACTGTCACTGTTTCAGCTGGAGCACGACGGGAGTGAAATCTTTATGCAAATCTGCTTTTGCCTGGGGCTCAGGACACTGTGTGTGTGTGTGTGTGTGTGTGTGTGTGTGTGTGTGTGTGTGTGTGTGTGTGTGTGTGTGTTTGTGTGTTTGTGTGTTTGTCTGTGTGTGTGTGAGGGCGCAGTATGTGCACAGATGTGAGAATAAAAGCCTTCTTTCAGTTGTCTATCTTGGATGGCTTTAAAAAAGTGCATTAATAAAACATAAGTACTGAGTAAGAGCTCCGAGAGGGACAGCAGCTGAAATGAGCCACGTGACCTTTGACTCGGTTCAGGTGTGTCACACAACAAACAGAAGGCTTCTTTTAACACAGCTTTTCCTGGTACTCTCTTTTCCATCATGCTGGTTAAAGGAACCACACTGAGGCTTTATATTAAATACTGAATATTAACTAGTGACTCAAAAAAAAAAAAAAGACAAAAAAGTGAGAAAGTAATGTAATTAGCATTAAAATTAGTTCATTTATATCAACATACTGGACAACAGAAAGTACAGGCACATTTCCCCTCTGTGTAAAGCGAAGTCAATTGCAGTAGTTGCTATCCAGATACTAAGTTAATAAGTAATCAATTTTGTGCTTAAAATCAATATTATGACTTTCATATGGTTAGCAGTAGCCTAGCAATGTAGAGTGTATAAAGCACTGGAATATGTGTAAAGATTCATTCACGTTATTTTCATCTGGTTTACACCTGGATAAAAGGTGTAAAACAGATGAAAATAACTTGAATGATGAAAATAACTTGCAGAAAAAGCTTCTGGAGTTTGCTTTAAACCTCACCGATACTGGGTCATTTTTACACTTTGGTTGGCTGACACGTGTGATAAGACACGTTTGAGAATATTTGTGTACACTTTCCAGAAACAGGTATGACATTTCCAAACGACATGAACAGACCTGTTTCCTCTCATAGGAGTGTATTTTAGTATTTTCGCCTCAAGCTGACAGCTTCGAGAGCGGCAGGTATTTTTAGTTTGGAGCTTCTGGCCGGAGTAAAATATAGTTTCTTCCTCCCTCGGCCTGCGTGCCTTTCTCCTCTGTCGTTACAGAATAAGTATGATGTGCAAAAAATCAACACCAAATTAACAGGCTTTAAAGCAACAGCGCAATAAAAAAATGTGATCTGCAGGCTTAAGGATTCGAGGCCCTTCAGCATGTCTCCACCCTGTCCATCTGTTTACAGCCAAGGTACAAAACCTGGCGTGAGGACTCGCTGTGAAGTGAGTTAGCATACACTCTGCTTTGGAAACTGAAAAAGAGGACAATTTTGCAGACTACCTGTTTGAGCTAGATTACTGACGGTTTTCTATAATTAGAAGACCTGTTTTGGCAATGAGGCATTTCCTAATGTTAGGTTGATCCTGTTCTCCAATCATCAGCTCGGAGGAAAAAAAAAGAAAAACTGTTGCTATTACCAGGAAAAGACAACCATCCATCCTCAGACTGGCAGCTTTGTGACTTTCTTTTTTTTTTGTCATGCTACTTCATTTAGACATTTTTTTTACATTAAGTAGTAGGCACATTATGCTTGCTACTGGTACTGAGTGCAAATAAAGACCATTTCTGGCAAAATGGCCAAAGTTTTTGGACATCTTAACGTCAAAAAAGACACGTTTGTAATGTGCACCTTTAAAAATCAACAAAACTACAGTGTTTTTGATAATACTGGAGTAACAATCAGCTGTTTTGTTCACCATGTTTGTGAGGTTTTAACGGTGAGCAAACAGCTGTTTTTGGTTGTATTACAGTCTTGACACATTCTTGTTAACCAGCCCTGATTTAAAGCGTCTTTAACAGTAGCAGTAAGCAGTACTTTTGGTTAGGTTTGTGTACACATAAAAATAAGACTCGTATTTAGACTGAGTACGGAAGAAACAGTTTTGGAATTACAGCTGAAGTATTCTGATGCTCTCTTGAATCTTTTTCTTAGGACGATCCTACCCAGACAACTAGGCAATACTGGTCACCTTCTCAAACAGGTTTCTGTGTACAATTTGGTAAAGACTTTTTCGTTTATTTGTACTAGAATTTTGTATCATTATAAATTTCTTTTTGACAATCAGTCGTCTAGTGCTTCTTGTTTAGAGAACTCCAAATTAACGCCAGACGTGTCGTCACTGTCCATTCAAGCCAAACCACATGCGTTACCGGAACAACAACAGGCTTCACCAACGCCCAAACTTACAACTGTGTCAATAAAAGATGGTAGACTGAGATGGAGCTATTAATGTCTCTGCTATTTCCTACCTTATTTTTTCCTCATAATGTCTTTATACGTGACATGATCAGTTGAAACTGTGTTGTACACTTACATAAAAGATTAGTTTTCTCATTGTTTTGTCACTTTCTAGTGGGAACATACAATAATGGGCCTTTGGTGGAAGCAGTGTGGAAAGAAACTTTCATTAAAACATAGTGTAATTGCCAAGTGTGACAAACATATCACTTGCTTTAAGAAAATGCTTCAGAAGCTTCATGGCATGAACTGGCTTTCATGCAAAAAGCTCTTGGTTTGTTTACACAGATTTTTATCTATACTCTGACAGAATAGAGACTGATACCTTGGATGACTAAAAACCCTGTTCTGGCAATGTAGTGGATGCATCCCAACATCTCTTTCCCAAAAAACTATCTTACCCTTAAACTTAATACTATTACCATGAAATGGCAACAGATTTGCTTCTCGAACTAACTTGTGAATGCCAAAAAAATTACTAGAAACCTTTTCATAAAAAAAAAAAAAAAAAAAAAAAAAACATGACATTGAAACTGAGAAACATGTGTTTACAATAAAAGTCCTGTTCTGGCAACATGACTGACATTTCAAGACACTCTTCACAATCCTCTTCCAAGTAAACATGCTAATTCTAGCTGCTGCAGTTGACAAGTTTGCATTTCAAAGCCAAACTGCCAGTTGCTTTTTTTCACTCATACTGAGACTTCAATGTTTTTACTGTAAGTTATAACACAACCTTATTTGGAGCTTCTTGAACAGAGAAAAAGTTTGTTAAGGATTGTTTACTCTTTCCAGTGAACAAGTGAACCAGTTTGTTCATGTAAACAATAAACTCATTTTAGAGAGTTACCTTCTACTTTTCAGTAGCATGTCACTTCTGTCACTCAAAACACAATGTGCAGTGTAAAATCTCTCCTAATTTTATTTCTCTGTTTAAACTTTGAGGAGATAAATGTCCTCTGCGAGTGAACACAGTGAAAACATTGAGCTTTACTCCCTAACTGTGTGAACTCTCTGCTCTGTAATTAGGCCCTGTTTTATTCTTTCGGGTGCTATTAACAGAGTTCTCTACTTTATTTGACACCAAAGACTATTCATTAGGGTAGAAATCTTTCATTACGCAGCATTCTTTTTTTAATTTTTTTTTTTATTAAACCACATCTGATAAAAAAACAACAACAACATTAACTAATAGACTAGTAGAGAAACTATTATAATATATAATAATATAATATAATATAATATATAACTAGAGTTTTATAGCTTGATTTTATTACTGTATATTTGTCTACGCTCCTACTTACCAAGCCAGTTGTCATTTTCAAGATGGCAGGTATCTCCAGGTGCTAACAAACGCAGTGGGAATAAGGGAATATGGAACACTGGTCACACTGTCCCAAGAGTCAGTTGAGGGGTCGTAACAGTCCAGTGTTTTACACCTCTGAGCGCCACAATACCCCCCGACCACATAGAGTCGGTTCCCAGAAGCTACAGCATGGCAGCTGATCCTTTTGGCTGTGACGTCAACAAATTTAGTCCACTGGTATGTTTCACTGTTGAATCGATACGCTGAGCCAGCAGAGAACTCCGTATCTCCACCAATGACCACAATGTGATTGCCGACTGCTGCTGCTGCTGTGTAACGCCAAAGTTGAGGACAAGCAGCTGGCACTGTCCACCTGTTCTCACAAGGGTCAAAACATTGCACCTTGGGGTACTTGTCTCTGTTGACACTAGTTCCACCAAAAGCAAAGAGCTTATTTTTGGTGCCTACGACCGCAGCATTGCTCACGCCTTCTCGAAGAGGTGCAACTAAAGTCCATTTGTTGGATTGTGGGTTGTACTGTTCCACCTGTTTCAGTGAGACTGATGGAGAGGCAGGAAATGAGCCTGACAGAGAAGTGTGGCCGCCTACAACATACAGAACGTGGTCCAATTCGGCCGAGCCATGTCCAAATCTTGCTACAAGCATTGGGGCAGCCTTGGACCACTCATCATGTAAGGTATCATAGACCCAGACATCTTTAGAAGCTCCATTTTCAGAGCCTCTGCCTCCTGTGACGTAAACTTTACAGCCAATAGCGCATGCGCTGCATTCTTTTCGAGGGCTAGGAAGGTCAGTTTTGAGCGTGATCTCCTTCGTTTTGTGGTCTATCATGTACACTTTATCACACATAAAAGTCTGGCCTCCCAGGAGCAGCAGAGCTTGGCTGACTTTCCTGGGTCGTGCACAGAAACCAGTCACCACACCGTCATTCTGGAGGATCTTCATCTTGCATCGTACAGCATCTTCGACAATCTCCCGACACACTTTATCTCCCATGATGAGCTCCTCAGAAACAACAGTTCTGAGCAAGTAGGACTCTGGAAGTAGTGCTAAACGGACACAGCGTAAAAGCTCAGGCAGGTCGGAGAGTCTCCTTCCAACATCAGCTTTCACCCAGTCTATAACTGCCTCATACACTACGCTCTCATCCTCCACTTCCAGCTCCTCACTGAAGATCAGCTCCTGTACTTGGTCTTTTGGAAGGTTCAGGAAGTCCTCAGTCCGGTAAAGCGTGGCGAAATTCGCCAAGCACATTCGCCAGGAGAGCTCATAAAGCCTTTGGCACTGATGTGCATCAGAAAGGAGCATCATTCCAAGGCAATTGGAAGGATGCAGGTTCTTTTCGAGGAACTCTGCTGAGGCATCTCGAATGTCATGAAACTGCAGCATGTCTCCAGCTTCAAGCAGTGACTCAGCGTTCTCCTCATTGATGATGATGCGGGCAGAGTATGCATAGTCCAACAGAAGCTCCAGGACCTCCGGGTGCAACGAGTCATGAAAGTTGACTTCTGCATCTCGGGACTCCTTGAGTCCACCGTTAAACATGGCCTCAAAGTAGCGGCTGCAGGAGGCCAGGACGGCCCGATGGCACGGGAAAGCTCGATTTCCAGCCTGGAGCACGACGTCGGTGAAGACACAGCGTTTGCGCAGAAGGTTCAGTTGAGTAAGCAGGCTGTCGGCGTGCGATGTTTTGTGGAACAGGTGGATGTTCATGGAGCCAGAGCTCGACCTGGACTTGCGGTTTTCGTGACTACTCACAGACATCTTTGACAATCTAAAACAAACAAGTGAGCAGAAAAGGAATATTTTATAGAAACTTTCTTATTCTTATTATATTTCAGATCAGAATCTGGTTGTAGACCATTGATCTTGTGCTATTAACAGGTTATACCAGAGGTTTTCAAGCTGAAGCCTATGTGGCATTGCCAAGGGGACATCATCAGTATTTGTTAATTATTAAAGCTGCTATACTTACTATTTTTTTAATAGTTACCAATTTAACTTGAATTCATTGTATACAATTCAAACTACCTATTCCATTTCAAAAGAGCTGTCAGTTTTAGTGTATGATCACTAGATTATATGTGTGGAAGGCAGCTTCTATAGTTCTTTAGTGTGAATACATTTGAAGGTAGCTCATGTGTCCCTCTCTTGGATTGAGGATATTGTATAATCCAAACATTATCTCGCCTATGTTGTGAAACTGAATAGACTTGACTCTAACCCTGATTACAAAGAAAGACAGAAGCTCCTGATGCAAATGTTCCAATAATGAAACTAAACTGGAATGTGATCTGTTTTGAGGTTTACATTTTGCCTACTTTTGCATAATTGTCAAATAGCAGAATAATTGGGTGTGCGCGCACACACACACACACACACACACACACACAATGATAAGACGCTTGTCTTACTATGCTTTTGAGAACCTTACACTGTCATAACTACTAATCCAGCCTGTTAATGATATACATACACCTTCAACTCAGTAATTAAAAAGTAATTTTTTTGGCTCATTTGCTTATTTGTTTGTTTTGTAATCATTCGTCAAAACAACCAGATATGCCTAAATATTTTTAAATATCATCTCGACCAAGACATTAAAACATGCCCACACCATGTTGACACAGAGAGAGAGAGAGAGAGAGAGAGAGAATGCTATGTTAAATGTTATCAATGCTTTGGCAACAATGTTTTATATATACATAAAACAATGTAACATTCATGCCAATAAAGCACTGCCTGCCGAAATGAGAGAGAGAGAGAATCTATCTAGCCAGGTCAGGTTTGTGGTTTAGTATATGTAACAAACATTAATATAAATAAGCTACCATGACTAACACGAGCGATACTGTCCATAATGAAAACACACACACGCGCGCGCTGTACCTCCAACCGCTATATCTTACCTTGTCTATTTCGTCTTGTGCGCTGTTACAGTAATACCAGTGTTCATCAGTTTAGAGTCCTGAGGTCCGCGGACATGCCTGTAGCGGGTGTGAAGTAGGAGGAGGAGGAGGAGGACACATGTCCTGTGCCGGCTGCAGCAGACTGAGTGTGAGCGGCTCCGTTCGCGCAGCTGTGTGAGAGCGCGACGCCTTTAGCCCCTCCCCTAATTAATATGCAAAACTGCAGCCAATAACAAACAAGGAACCGTGTATACGCTCTCGCTGCCCCCAGCGGTGAAGGGATTATATATTAGAGAAGCCCCAAACAAATGTGTACACGCTTCAAAATCAGTATATAAAGTATATGACTCTTGTCTGACTGTCACATAATAGAATTAACGATGATGCGACTACTGACATCTTTAGAGGAAACATAATAGTGCATATTGCTGCCATAATTCAATTATCCATATATAGTTGAATTATACATACAGTATGTATTAACAGCATGGTTAAGACTGTGGCCTTGCACCTCTAGGGATGAGGGTTCGAATCCTCGAGTCTGTGTGCGTGGAGTTTGCATGTTCTCCCCTTGCTCGGTGGGTTTCCTCCGGGGACTCCGATTTCCTCCCACAGTCCGAAGATTAGACTAACTGGCGTTCCCAAATACCCCAGAATTTGAAAATGAGCATGTATATGTGTGCACCTGAGATGGATTGGGACCCCCATACAGGATGTATCCCACCTCGTATACCAAGTCAACCTGTAGTGGGCTCCAGGGACCCACAACCCTGAACAGGATAAGTGGTATAGAAGATGAATGCATAATATAATGTAATATATATATTGTCTGAGAACCGTGTGTGTGTGTGTCAGCCTTCTTGCAACCGAACTTAAAAAATGAGATTCACACTGTGATAAAGGTGATCATATTTCCAACAAAGACCACCACCATCACTCCACAACTGAAAATTGTTAGATGTTACTCAGCTTTCATAAAGAAAGAGACAGTGGGGTGTAGACTGTGTAGACTGTGTAGTGTGTGTGTGTGTGTGTGTGAGAGAGAGAGAGAGAGAGGAAGAGAGAGAGCGAGAGAGAGAGAGAGAGAGAGAGAGAGAGAGAGAGAGAGAGAGAGAAACATGACTCACTGCCTGGCTCACCAAAGTGTCTTTGATCATTATCTGACAATTTGCTTATTTGATGTTCATTACACAGACCATAAATGATGAGTAAATTAATCAAACAGAGAATGGTTTTGGGCCCTTAAGGATTATGAGTCACAAAGAGAAATTATTGTGACTAATCAGGCATTTGTTTTATTATCTAAATTATTTTTACTTTCCTATTATGTGTGTTAATATAAATAAAGTCCTTATGGTAGTTAATATCATATGGCAGACTGAGTAACAGGCAGATGATTACAGCCTCAGGACAGTTTGTGACCCCGCCACAGCTGTTATGTGCATCTGCATGTCTCAGTAATTAAATTATTAATCATATCAAGTAAAACCATTTTTTAACCTTTTCTTAAAATAAAACAGTATCCCAGTGTGTAGGCATAGAATTTTTTTATAGACACAGAGTTAACGTGTATGTGGGCTAGTGCTGGAAAAGTTTCCAAACCGTGGTGGACTGTGTATAGCTTTAACTTCTAAATTCTTTGTTTCTGTTCACTTGTCCTGACGTCTTTACTGCTTTTATACCACTTTAGTTTGCAAATGAATTAAATTTTTTATGTACTAAAGAACAACATGTACGTTTATCTATTTGCATATAGTTACAGTATGTTTAATGTTATGTATAGTCTGTTACGACTAATAAATTCACAAATGTCATACATACAGTATTCATCCATTCATTCATTTATCTTTTATACTGCATGTCACAAATGCACACACCACACACTCATTCACACACTACAGGCGATTAAAAAAAAAAAACCCGGCAATTAGCCTAATCCGCATGTCTCTGGACTGTGTGAGGAAACCAGAGCACCCAGAGGAAACCCACCAAGCACGGGGAGAACTAAAACTCCATGCACACAGACCTAGTTATTAACATTTGTCATTATTTGACTACTTTTCACTGTTCCTTTGTAGTTTAGATTAGTTTTATACCTGAAATGTGTGGTACTATGTCGCCCCCTGCTGTTTAGAGTTTAAAACATAAACTAGACCTTTAAATGGCCAGAGATGAAAAGCGGGGGTACTGTAAAGAAGTGGTTCTGCATATTTTTAGTGTTTTTTTTCAGCTCCCACACACATGATTTAACTAATCAGCTAATTATCATCCTCTTCTGAATAGAAGTGGGTGTGTAGAGCAGGGAAAACACTAAAATATGCAGGGTATGGGATCCTACAAAACCAGCCCTAAGAACCACTGCCATAAAGTGTGTGTGTGTGTGTGTGTGTTTGTGTGTGGAGATGGTTATTATTATTATTATTATTATTATTTAAAGATCAAAAACTCGACAACACAGTGGTGTAGAGGTTAGCACTATCACCTTGCACCTCCAGGGTCCCGGTTCAATTCCCGGCCAGGTTCGATTCCCGTCTCTGTGTGAATGGAGTTTGCATGTTCTCCCTCTGCTTGGTGGGTTTCTGCACTGTACTCCGGTTTCCTCCCAAAGACATGTAGGTTAGGTTAATTGGCATTACCAAATTGCCCGTAGTGTGTGTGCCCTGCGATGGATTGGCACCCTGTCCAGGATGTGCCTCGTACCCCAAGTCTCCTGGGATAGGTTCCAGGCCCCCGCGACCCTGTATACAGGATAAAATGGCATGAAGTGAATTCATTTCGGTACTGCGTCATGTTACTGGTGAAATGTTCCAGAAGTTAAACTCAACTAAAATGAACGTATTGTCATAAGGGTTTATTGTTAATGCTTTGATGGAATTTGAGTCACAGTGTGCACTTGATTAATGGTTGGTTCTCTGTGCAGGGCTTGGCTGTGAAGCCAGATTGTCCTCAAGACAAGATTAATTAACTGCTGTAACAGTCTAGTTGTATTATTATTATTATTATTATTATTATTATTATTATTAACTAAGTGCAATTATCATTTAAACAGTTAGATATTTTTAATGAAACGTGTTGATTTAAAGCTCAGAACCCTAAAAATGTTTACTGAATGCCACACTAAAATGTCACAGATTTTTATTTATTTATTTATTTTGTCTAAACAAGAGACAGTGATTTTATGAAACTAATACAGCCTGGTTTGGTTTGGAATCTGTAAATAATATGTGAATATTTGGCCTGTTTTCATGTTCAAAGTGTTTCTTTAGCGTCGTACACCTCAGTGTTTAATGACTATATTTCCCATCATCCATAATAACTAGGAAACAGTGTAAGTAGTACTTCCGGTGCATTTCAAGGTCATTGAGGAAACGATCACGTGTGACGTCCGTAGAGAACCGGCTGAAGTCCAGCTCTACCATAGTTTGTTACACGATATTTATTTAAAAATATAAAGATTTATTTCGGAAGAGATGGATAGCTTTGGATCAGATTTTTCCTCCGGTTCAGGGAGTGGTAAGATGGACACGGGCGCTATCATGGAGCAGGTGAAGGTGCAGATAGCGGTGGCTAACGCGCAGGAGCTGCTGCAGGTCGGTGTGACAGTTAGCGCTTAGCTTCATGACTGACTGAACGTCCTCTGGTGTTAATGTTATCATAGTTTTCATTGTATTCATGATTCTAAGAGGGTTTTTAGCAGTTGAGTTTTAAGGCTAATGGATAAACCTGTTAATATCTGCATGCTTAAATCATACACGCACAATAAATTAGTAATAGACCACAGTCTGACGAAATTAAATAAGTTTTATTATTTAACTTAGAGTTTAGTTCCAAGAGATTTACCGCCGCTTTTAGTTTGTTTTAAATAATATACATTTAAATTTACCGACATTGTACAATACAAATTTAATGTTCTATTATGAGAAGGCTTAATGTACAGTATGAGACCATGTGCAATAAAACATGCACACACTCACTTGCATACATGCATACATATGGGCTCACACAGGCACCCAAAACATGTGCTCATACATACACACTCACATATACACAATATACAAGATGACTGGCTGTTCTCCTCCAAAGCATTTCATTGTACTGTGTGGACATTCATATGACAAATAAACTAAACTAAAAGAGTAGCAGCCGATTAGCAGCAAACAGTGGTCACTCGTGTGTATTTGGGTAGATTAATTTATGAACCAATGTACATTTTTAAAGGTTTTTAATACAAACAAATTAACAAAATGAAGGGCTAGACTTTTGCTGTGGACACACCTTTTCTTAAACATTTACAATTACATTTTTAACATATCACCCCATACTGTAATTATTCCAACACAAATGCAATTATAGGTATTTATATCTCTTATTAGATTTTCTTGTAGAATTTCTCACTGATTTGTTTTCTTCCCCCTCTGAAAATATCTTAGAGAATGACTGATAAATGCTTCAAGAAGTGCATCGGCAAACCAGGAAGCTCATTGGACAATTCAGAACAGGTACAACCTGTGGTTTTAACTTCACTTGCTAAGCATATTTATAAACCCCAGCATTTACTGTACATTTCCACTTTTAAACATACACTGGAAAATTATGTGGCCCCTTGGCTGTCACACCCGTCCAGTTCCCTCTAAAAGTATTGGAACGTCAAGGCCAATTCTATGGTTTTTGCTATACGTAAGACATCTGTGTTTGAGCTCAGAAGATGGATATGAGGCAGTGTTTCAGGTTTTATTTCCTGATATCTACATCTAGAAGTGTTAAACAACAAAAATGTGCATGAAATCTTTTGTTTGAACCCACCCATTTTTCAAACTGAGACATAAATAAAATACATATTTAAACAAACATTGTAAAGATCTATTTTGTTTATCTCTATAGAGACAAAATTGTTAGGTTTACTAGTCAGGTTTTGTGCCAGTTAGCCACATCATATCAATTATTTGATAATTGTTCAGCATTCTTTATATCCAGCATAAGACAGAAGCAGTTGTCATCTTTTTTCATGGTCAACATGCATTTGACCAAACTGATGGCCGTTCATCACTATCCATTCTATTCAACCCAATTTAAAATAAACTGGGGGAAAAGTAAATTGATGCCCATTTATAATAAGCAAAAAAAGCCAGATGACCAGTTATGGCGCTATGTCTGTCATGCTGTTCTAGGTTTATCCCGCTGTTACTTCATGCAGTTAGACTTGCTGATATTCTCATTCACATGGATCTATAAAACAACACAGATATTGATGAAGCATCTGTAATAATCCAAAGCAGGCCTGGTAGCTCCTGCATTACCATAACATATGTGGTTATGTAACAGTATGTTCAGCCACTTAAAACCATGTTTTTCCATGTGCTTTAAAGTTGTTTTTATTTTATGAAAAGACAGAATAAACGGTATTAGTGGTCTTTGTGTAGTTCTCTAGTAGACAACATTGCTGTTCCAATACTTTTAGAGGGGTCTGTCTCTACATGCATGCTATGTTTATGTTTTAGAATATACACCATTTGGCCAAAATAGTTACAATTAGTTACACAATTAATTAGCAACACAGAGTTGTATATAATGTCTTGTTTATATGTTTTAGTGTTACATTTTCTTTGACTGGAACTAAGGGGTCAAAACCTGTATGTACATAAGTATGTTAGTATGTGTGTTTATAAGTATGGAGTTAGCATGTACAGTATGTTAGTTTGTATGCATTCTGGTTTATATGTACAGTTAAACCTTGGATTGCGAGCATAATTCGTTCCACAATTTCCCCATAAGAAATAATGGAAACTCCATTATTCAGTGGTTCCACAACCCAAAAATATTCATATAAAAATAATTTATACAAAATATAAAGTAAAAATAAAACTAATTAACATGCACTTTACCTTTGCAAAGAATTATAGCTGGTGTGAGAGAGAGGAGAGGAGAAGGATGGAGATGTTGGTGCAGTGCAGTTACTAAAGAACAGTCATTACACTTGGACACAAAATAAAGAAGTTACTTTACGCACACACACGGTCACAATGCTTTAGTAAACGGCGTACGGATATTGACTATACGAGTGATGCACACGCACTAAGACCGAGCATGGGAGATGCTTACCCACAATCCCACAGCTTATGTCGTATGTTAAGACCCCGCTCGTTTATCAAGTTAAAATTTGCTCGTCTTGCAAAACACTCACAAAGATACTCGCAATCCAAGGTTCCACTGTATTTATACATACTAATTCACAAACTAAGATGTTTTATGAACTGTAGTATGTATTTATTTAGAATGTACATGCTAACAATCATACTGACTTGCATTTGCTCAGACAAATATGTTTGTATGTTAGTAAGATTGTATTCAAATTACATTCCTGTAAGGACATGTACATGGAGACAAATGTTTATACATATATATGTGTATTTTAGTTTGTATGTATGTATCCATGCATGTTAGTGATTGATTTATTGACTGATTGCAGAAATGCATTGCCATGTGCATGGACCGGTATATGGATGCCTGGAACACAGTGTCTCGTGCGTACAACTCAAGACTTCAGCGGGAACGAGCGCGTATGTGATGTATGCGTTCTAGCTTGTTCTGCCTTGCCCTAACACTGGTCCCTGGATGAAGAGGTTTTGGGCTGATAACACAATAAGCTGACAACTGATGGCCATCAGAGGACCCAGGATGTCATGAGTTTTATTGGACTTGGAACAATTTCTTCATTCAGTTAATGATTGGTGGACATTTTGTTTGATTTTATAGACTCACTGTAATAAGCTTCAAACCTTAAAATGTTGTAGGTCTAGAAATGAATAGTGTTTGATCAGTGTTTAAAATCCTGTTGTAAGTCTGTGAGCATGTTTGGATAACGCCGGTGTTTGATTGGTCGTGACTGAGCCGATTGTTAGTCAGATAAAGCCTGTGTGCACAGTGGCACTTCTTAAGTTGGACTTGTCCTCATGTGGACGCTTGCACCCTCCCGGCGGGATCGCCGAGTCGTCTCATCTTCCCATCCTCTGTTCCACAAACCTACTTCCTTTCAACGAGGACAATTCAGGACCATCTCTCTTTTCATAACTGTAGCCTCTTCTTGAGGACGTGCTATGCAGCCCTACTTTCTTACCTGTGCCGAAACAAAATGCGATTGTCACAGGCAGATTCTGGTTTGTCACACAATCTCTTAACTACAAAAGTGGGTTTGTTAAACGCTGATCACCTCACCATGGATCTTGCAATAAAAGCAGCTTACATTGTGAACGAAGCATGTCAGATGTCTGGGAACAGTCCTGTTTCGCCTCATTTAACCTTTCAAATGACAGCAGACAGTCTCGGGAATCACAGTCTGGGTAATTATTGGCCATTCACTTTTGAAACATTTCAGTGGGCAATGCATGTGAAGAATGTGGTCAGATAATTTTTAATTAACTTTATTAGCACAGTGTCATGTGCACAACATTTCAGCCTTTTTAACATTTATCAGACATTAAATACATCAAAGCAATGCACACAGCTCCATTATCTGTAATTTGCCCGTTTATTAATTAAAGTTTTACAGTAGCCCTACTACTCCCAAAAGTTACAGTAATCTGCAATGCAAGTATTAAAATACACCACCATTCTATATATAAAATTATATTGTAATAGATTATAGTATGCACACACAGTACCAGTAAAAAGTTTGGACACAAGTTTGGGTTTATTTTCTACATTCTAGAATAATACTGGATATTATGAAAACTATTAAATTATATACATGGCATTAGGTAATTAAATAACATCAACGTTGTTATTTTAAGACACAAAAGTCAGCTTTTCTGGAATAGTTCTTGCAAGAACAGTATTGTGTCAAGTGCCTTTGCAAAACCCATCGAGCACCATGATGAAACTGGGTACCATGAAGCAAGACGAAAACTTACCTCTGCTGTAGAGGAGAAGTTCATTTAGAGAAACCAGCCTCAAAAATCATGAATTAGCAAACAGCACCGCTGATTAGAGCCAGTATGAAGACTTAACAGATCAAAAGTAGCAGAGATTATTGCATATTTTGGCTGCCTTCAGCATTGTTTTATAATGTAGAAAGAAATAAAAATCAGGAAAGATCAAGGAATTACAAGGTGTGTCCAGACTTTTGACTGGTTGTGTGGGTTTGTTATATGTATATACGTGTGTATAGAATTTTATAGTAGAAATAATTTAATGATGTCCACATAGTAATAGTAAACCTGAAATCAACAGCTAGTACAAAATTATTGCCATTATTTTAAGTAATACAATTCTTTTTTGACCAGAGTAAAAAAATATATATATTATGGCCTTATAGCACTGAATATGTGGCCTGATATCACTATGTTTTTGTATTTTTTGTTTCTGGGGTCATTATGTAGAAAGTAAACTCCAGGCAGAAGTGACCAGGCTTTGTACCAGTTCCACAGTTCCAATTGCGATTTCACTGATTGCTGGTAAAGTTACCAATACATAAAATATTTATGCAAGAATGTTCAGTCATATTTTCATGTCTTAAAATTTTTGCAGCATAAAACTGAGGGCTAACTATTAATTTCATACTTATATGGACTTGGCTAAAATAAGATACAACAAACAAAATACAACTCACCACATGAGGTCAGCCTTTAATGTTCCCAAGCTTCATTAGAACCAAAAGTTTTAATTTAGAAATAAACAATAAATACCCATAATAAATATGCCGTGTTTCAAGTAAGAATGCAGAAATAATAGTCTGTACATTTTTAAAATGGGAGGTATGTTGATATCCATTCCCTGATTGCTGTGACCCGTGTATAAACACCAGGGAATCTGTTCCGAGCACAGCCTCGTCCCCAGCTAGTCACCCCAGCTATGAACCAGCGACCCCGAGGCTCACGACATGCTAAAGGGCCTCCAGAATCTCCCTGCAGAGAAACGATCAGACCTGCAGTCAGACCTTACATCAAACTCCAAATCAAACCTTTTCAGTTATTGTTGAATGTAGGTAATGATGAAAATGAGAACTGATGGTTAATCAGTTGAGTCTCACCAGACATGTATCAATGCCCCCTTCCATGGATCCAGCACACATCATGTTGGCAGTCAGTTTTCTTCCGTAAGACTGCTGACACTCTGATTGGTCTATTATACCAACTTGAGCTTTCTGTAACTGATTAGTTAGCTTTCCTGCACAACAAAGAGAAATCAGATGATTAAGCAATCAGCAGTTGATAGGTTTGTTGAGAGTTGCACCAGCATCTGGCACTGTGTGATGATACTGAGTGAATAAAACACTTCAGGAAGTGCTGTTTCAATAACAGCATGACATGGCATGTTTTGTCATCTCTGTAGAGGAGTAAACAGTTCATAAATATGAATTCATAAACGGCCATATATATGATATATGACAGCCATTTTAAAGTGATGTAGATCTAATAAAGAATTTAGATTATTATAACTATAGTCCAGTCACTATCACAGAAAATGTACTTTCTCACCATCCTCCCTCATTGAACCCCAGCCTGTGATGTAACACTCTGTGCCCCTGAAGAAGCTGTGTGTCGGCGAGGGTAAACACAGAGTCTGGATGGTGTAGGAGCTCGGTGCTGGGATTGAGAGCTGCACCAGGGCCACATCAAAGTCCATGTTGCTGCTGTTGAAGGCAGGATGCTGGATGATTCTCTGTACTGGAATGACCAAAGCTCCCAGTCCGGACCGGACCACCGAGCCTAAACTCACCGTCCAGCCACTGGGGTTTGACTCCTTTCTGATAAACACATTGTGAAATGCTTACAAAAATGTGGACCAAAAAAAAAAAATGGACCAAGACCATAACCCTGAGTAACATCAAGACTACTAAGCACATGGCTTAGCTTTAGCAAACAAAATGATTTTGTGTTCAGAATCCACAGGTCTACCAGGATGTATTGTAGTCTCTGAAGCATAGCTATGCCAAAGGATATTACTTTAAATTAAATTTAGAAAATAAGGTTTTCCAATCTGTCTTTCACAACCTCTAGTGGTTCATGGAGGCTTTACAGGACTGGAAACACCCAAAAGAAAATACAAACAATAACCAAGGCTCAGGATCAGTCAAGGACAGGCAGTGTTCACAGCTTTACATTTAATGTTGTAAAAAGTTTGGAAAGCTCTTGTTCTCACATGTTATGTTACATCAGCCTTAAACAGTTGTTCCCCCTGAGAAATGAGAAATTACAAAGATTCCAATTTGACTGTTTACATGGACACTGATCTGATGTGCATTTACATGCTCAAAGCGTTTGAGCATCGGAAATTTTTTTTCTTCTTCTGGTTCTTCCCATTGTGGACCATTTAACCTGCCAGAAATATAACAGCAGAAGGAGAAAAATGTATTTTAAAATGTACTTTTCAACTTTAAGGTTAGGTTTCCACCACCTCCACATTTCCATTAGAAATTCATTTATCTTAGCCACCAATTACCACCCATTTTGAATCTGTTAATGTGGAGTGTCCCTGGTAAACACCCCTGTCAAATCATAAAGCTGGTACTACAGAAACAATGCCGTAAAATCAGTAATATGATCATAGACCTAGCACATTAATATGAAGCTTTAAAAATATGATTTGTAGCTTCAGTTATAGAATATTAATCAACATTTTGTGACCAAGCAGAACCCAAAATTCACCAGTGATGGGGTGTAAGCCTTTTAGCACGAGTTCAGTGATAAATCTAACCCAAATATTTGAATGACTTTAGCTTATATATCAGTGTTTTTTTTAGTGTGGTATCACTGCTAATGTTTACGTAAGTCATAAAAAAATGCGCGTTATATACAATGTTTGTTTCCTTGTTACCTGGTGAAGCAGTGAGCAGCTGTAATGAGCCATTTGCAGTGTATAAGAGTGGCACCACAGCGATGTAAACGCTGAAACTGTAGACTTGCCACCCATGGCCACTCCCCTCGACGGGCACTCATACCTCCCACAATTCTCTGGTGGCTGAATTCAGGTCGCTGGCCACAGTCTGTAGAGAGAAATCATGAAGTAAGAGTGATGAAGTGTTTATTCTCATGTTCATTAGCATGTTGTGGACAACTGATTTATCAATGGGTAAAATTATGTGCTTTTCTACAGGTCTTGTTCTTTTCTATAATATAAAACTGACCACAGTTTTTTTCATCAGCTTCATTGGAGCAGTCCGCGACTCGGTCACATTCCGGGTTGATCTTGCTGATACACACTCCAGCACCACAGTTAAAGTTTCCACTGCAGTTTACAGCACCTAAAAATATATTTATTTTAGCCTTAAACGAACTCTTTCACTTTCAGTAAGTGCTTTATCATGGTCAGGGTTGCAGCAGATCCATAGCCTATCTTGAAAACACTGAAATACACCCTGGCTCCATACACACGTTCTCACCTAGGGTCAATTTATCTTAGCCAAGCCAACTACTGTTGTGTTTTTATGGTCTTGGGAGGAAAATGAAAGCATGCATAAGCTTTGCCCTGACAGTAATCCAAGCTCTGGTTCGAACCAGCGACCCAGAGACCGTGATGCAGGAACACTATAATGTATGCCATGCAGCCTCTTCTCAGCTATAAATCGTTTGTTAAAACTATGTAGAGATACAGTGGCAAGAAAAGGTTTGCTCACTCTTCAATAATGTCTGGATTTCTGGAGTACTTACTTGAACATAATACAACCCGAATTCCGGAAACGTTGGGACGTTTTTTTAATAAAATGAAAACTAAAAGAATTTCCAATCATATGAGCCAAAACACATTCCACTGTAACTAAAGCTCTATCATGTCAAAAAGGAAGCCATACGTCCAACATGGCCCAACATGGTCTAGAAGTGCTGTTGTGTCCTGTGGGCCAAGGCTCATTTAAAATGGACTGTTTCAAAGTGGAAAAGTGTTCTATGGTCAGATGAGTCCAAATTTGACATTCTTGGAGCTGCTGTATCCTCTGTGCTAAAGAGGAGCAAGACCTTCCAGCATGTAATCAGCTTTTTCCAGAATTCGGGTTGCAATAGCCAAACACATTCTGCTGAAAAAAAAACAACAACATGATAGGTTGTACTTTATATTTCTTTCTTGAAAGCATTGTTGCCACCTCACAACCACCATCGTGACAACAGTTTATTATTTTCCTACAACAGCGTGTGTTTATAGTTACATTTAAGGTTGTAGAACACCCATGAAATAAGTTAGTTCCTGTTGTCACTTACGTTCTAGGAGCTATACACAGTTGTTTCCTCACCAGCCTCTCTTTTGTATCTTTCATCTTGTCAAGGTACCAAGAAATCACAAAATGTAAACTCCTCTGTCTTGAAGAGTCAGAAAACCTACAAACTTACAAACTTTCCTCTGACACATTGTGAAGACACCAGAATCTACTATGTAACAATGTTGTGACATTCTTACCGGTACTGGTACTCCCACTAGGAGTTGAAGTGATGGCCAGAGGAGTTGAAGCGATGGCCTTAGCACGAAGGATTGCAGTGTTTGTTGCGCTGCGGACCGTAGGACTTTCCTCCGTGCTACTGGGCTCTGCATGGCTCAGGATCCAGTTGCGGAGGACAGTGACCCTGGAGTAGACTCCCGGCTTGTTAATTTGCGCACATCCCATTCCCCAACTGACTATACCTGCCAGGAAGAAGCGGCCGGTGCTGCTTTCACACACTAGAGGACCTCCTGAGTCTCCCTGTGTGAACAAAATGGTGCTGCTTTAAATAAAGTACTAATACGACTGCAAAAGGGCCTATAAACTTACTTACTACTTAATGACTAATAGTTATGTATTAGAATCTGTCTTTGTCATTTAGTTATACTAGTTGTTTATTTGGATCTTTTTATCGAACAAATTTTATGTAATGGAGCTTTACAGTTTAATATGGATAATAATGAACAGAAACCTGACAGGAGTCGACTTTTCCCTGTAGAAAGCCAGCACACATCATGGTTCTGGTGATGGTTCCTCTGTACACAGTCGAACTGTTACACACTTTCGAGTCAATGATCTTCACTGAGGCTTTTTGGAGCATTGAAGGCACCTGGCCTGCTCAAAAACACACAGAGTCAGAACGAATGTTAAAAATAACATTGAAAACATAGAAAGCGAGTCTAATGCTATCTCTTAGTTAACATCAATTTTAACTTACAAGTAAGCAGATAAAAAGCTAGCTATCTACTTTAGGTTTAATATAATAAGATAATGTTAAATTCAGAGAAGTATTATCGATCATGAGGACAACTTCTTGCTTGGGATCCACACTCTTGCAGTGTTTAACTTCAATCATAATTTAATAGCTTAAAGCCTCTTGGTTTTGCTAAATAAATCAAGAGTAAGTGTGGCGCTTAGGTTAAATCTGATTAACCCATGGCAAACCTGAACCTTTAGCATTTCCATAATTGTTAAAATAACATAAGTTAGCATGCATAATTATGACACAAATGACATTATTGACATTATAAATAAGTAACTAGCTCTTTAAGCAAATACTACTTGTTGTTAGCTAAGCCAGTCCTAGGTATGCTCCTAAGTAGCACCTTAAACCAATTAATTCAAAAGATAAACTACATATTGATTCTGCAGTTATAAGCATACCAGACTTAATGCCTAACTGTCTTGATTTAGTTGCGCAACATTTCAATAGTTAGCCGATTGTTTGTTTACTTGCTAGTTGGTTAACATTACACATTAGAATATATAGGGTTTAATATTACAATATGGAAATATTTCTACCATTAGTGACATGATATATTGGTGTAAATAAGTAGATATTATGTAAAATATGCTGAAATATTACAATTTAAATAAAAAACAATACAAGATTTCTACCTTGTTGTGCCTACGAGTAGGTTAAAATGATGCTTGAGCCAAATCTTTTTCCAAAGATTTTCTTACCAAATTGTTAACGCTCACACCACCAATACAATGTTATAATGGGTTTAATCCTGCTCGCTTTACATTTTTAATGTTGGAAAATGGATGAGGTGGTTATATAAGGGACATTTTGCAAGGCTTCCCCCCCGGTTCAACTCTAAGGGTTAGTGGACCTTCCGTGAGCAGATTTTATTACCCCTCATCTCCACTCACTGCTGTCCGGTTTGATGGCTCCCCAGCCAGAGATGATGCAGTCTTGTCCAGGGCTGAAGACGTGAGATGAGGACGGGATGCAGATGGGCTGGATGTATGGAGTGAAAGTCAGAGACTTCTCCAGCTCTAGCACACTCACGTCACTGTCTGAGTTCAGAGGTTTATAATCTGGAGAGATGATCAGGGACTTGATGTTCACTGTTATCGCTTCTTTCTCCACGCCAGTCACTACACTTGCTCCAATCAGTGCTGTCCAGTCCCTTGGGTTTTTACTTCTGCAGGTAACAGGAGAGTCTTGTTTAATATGGCTTTTAAAGAATAAAAGAATAAAGGAGTGTTTTAGTTGTTAGGTGAATCAGCAGTATAGAGATCAATTGTTTAATCAAACATCAAACACACACCTAACAGATCTAAACCTATAATGATCTAAATTTTACCTAAATGTGGCTTGTTGTGTTCACACTTTACTGAATTAAATGTGTTCCCACATCTCCAATAAATTGTATGGAATAGGTTTTTCTACCTGCAGTTATTTTTTTCGGTTTTGGTGATTGCGAGTGATTTGGTGTTTGAGGGGTTAGAGTTTAGTGGTATAGCTAGTATTTCAATAAAATAATAGTTTTAGCAATAGTTAGTTCAATGGATAAAGACATGTTGGTTTGTTGAAGGGTTTACTGGTTGAGGGAATTAGTGTTTCAGTAGTTCTACAGTTTAGTGTTCGAAGGGTTTTGTAGTACAACATAATGGCACATTGGCTTAGTGAATAAGTGAGTTATTGATTTCATGTTTTGTTGGTTGAGGAGGTCAGTAGTTCAGTGGTTTAGTAGTTTAGGTATTTAGCGGTTCAGTGGTTTAGTAGTCAAGAAGCATAATGACTAAGGTGTTAAATTGGTTGAAGTGTTTTATTAGTTATGTGGTTGAATGTTTTGTCATTCCGTAGTTCTGTGGCTACATAGTTCATGGGTTTAGTAGATAAACTTATAATATTTTCAATTGTTTAGTAGTAAAATGGATGATTTGTTCAGGAAGCCAGTATTTCAGTGTTTAGTGGCGCAGTGGTTGTGGGGTTTAGTGGTTAAAGGGAATTAATAGTTGATGGATTCAAAGGTTTAATGGTTAATGTGTTTAGTATCATAGTTGTTGATGATAGGTACTGGCCTTTCAAAGCAGTGTGCAGCGCTGACCAGCCAGCGGCGGTTGATGATGGAGGCTCCACAGGTGTGATGACCCTGGAGTCTCAGACTCACCTGCCAGGGCAAATCACCATGATGTGCATTTTCACCCCCAACAACACGACTGTCGACCACCTGCTTCCTGCCACACGCTGCTCATCACAGATGACATGGATTCACATCAAAATAATTTAGAAGTGATAGACTGTACATATCCTGGACATATCATCTACAGTTGAGTTTTAAAAATCTTTTTCTCCAATAACAATTTTAGAAACCCTTTTTAAAATATATTTTTTACTTTTTACTAAAATGTGGGTCAATTCTCCATCAACACAAAAATTATGCATAATCAAGACAAATACAGTACTATAGAAAAAAAACTTTAAAAAATTCATCTTTTGGCCTGATATTTCTCCAGAATCTGTTTAGATAATATGAGAGCAATTAAAAAAAGCAAGGGATGGGTCTACAAATTACAACATTATTGCATTCAGAAAGGACGATGCAAACTTTTAAACAGATACAATATAGTAGATCTGTTCCCTCAGTGGTATAACATAATCATAACACTCTTTCATAACACAAATTGGTGTGTCATAAAATGTAAACAGAACACAATAAATGTCTGGTTGGAATACAGTAAATAAATATTCCTCTCTCTCCTTCAGGGTATGAAAACCTTTGCATAACGCTGTATGGATAAAAACACTGCCTGGACTAAAAAAAAAAAAAAAAAGGTTTTGTGTGGATTTACAGAATTTTGTGAGGTTGCATTTTCAAAAGAGCAAATAAATGCCGTAATCAAAGTGAAATGCGGCCCAATAATATTTTAGTGTGTGCGAGTTTTTTTTTTAGGCCAAGCAGCGTAAACAATTACTTGTTAGTCGTTTTCAATTATTACTTTTTATTAGTCTTAATTATTATGTATTAGATAAACATTTCTTATTAGTCATTTTACATTAAATATAATGAATAAAATAGTCATCTGTGACTAACTGATTTATTCATGCACATTATAAATATAATTATAATTTTGAAAAAGTGAAGTTTTGGGGCATTTTTATTTACTCCATATTGACATGAAACAGTGAATGATGAGATGATATATTAGTGTTATATATGGAGTAAATGCTCACAGCAGTATGCTTCCTCTGATTCATCAGCACAATCCGACATGGAGTCACACTCAGGGTGAGGTTTAGTCACACACTCCCCACTGGCACAGGTTAACGTGTCATTAGAACAACTGCCTGAAATCAAGAAAAAAGTATTATGAGGTGATATGAGCTTTAGAACAGTGAAGTGGTGGGAGAACTGATGTGTAAATTCAGAGCAGTGTTTATGCAAATGAAACGGAAAATGATTTGATCAATAGAAGTAAGAAAAAGGGTTAACTTCTATTTACACTCATGGTTTAAAACTTTATATTAAGTCCCAGATATTGGCTCCTGATTGCAGTTGCCAAACAGACGACTGTTCCTGGGGTATTATGTGGCACTGCATGATTAAATTTGGCTTTTGCAACTTAGGCAGCAATCACAGAGTAAATCCTTCTTTGGCAGATTTTGATGCAAAAAATCTGATTTAATTTTAATGGGAAAGAATCCAGAAGAATCAAAACTGCACTTTTAAAAGAATGTTGAGGAAAAGTATCATGTAATTCATACTTACTTGCATTAGCATTGACGTCTAAGAAAGACTTTCCACTAGCACCTAAAAGCAGCAAAGCAGAAAATAATAAATTATATCAGAAATAAATAAATAACTATAGTCTTACCTCCTGTTTCATCATAAATTTAAACATGCAAATGAGCCTCCAGTAAATGAGGTGGTCTGTTCCTTATAGCACTACACTGTTGAATTCTGAAATATGGTCGAAATGTGCTGATTCATTTCCTGTAATAGCTGCTCTGATAATAGTTCTGGCCATAAGCAGATTCAGCTTTATAGTAACATTAATGAATCTTCTATACCACTTGTGCTGTACACGGTCACAGGAAGCTTGCAGCCTATCCTAGGAGACTTTGGGCACGAGGCAAGGTACACACTGGAGGGGGTGCCAATCCATTGCAGATCACACATGCACAAACACACACAAACACACACAAACACACACAAACACATACACATACACACACACACACACATACACACACACATACACACACACATACATACATACACACATACATACACACACACATACATACATACATACACACATACATACATACACACACACATACACACACATACACACACACATACACACACACACACACACACACATACATACACACACACACACACACACACACACACACACACACACACACACACACACACACACACACACACACACACACACACACACACACACACACACACACACACACACACACACACACACACACAAATTACAAACACCCTGGAGGTGCAAGGCCACAGTGCTAACCACTATGCCACCGTGCCACCCTTTATAGTAACATGCCTGTTTGTAATCTTTTAAACATCTCATTCACCGGGATGTTTGGTGAAGATTTTGATAAAAAGACATTTCAGTATTTTGAATTTTATGGAAAGAGTTTTCTGACATATTAAACATAATATTTAACATAAGTGAGTACAGTAACTAACTTCATTACACAAGTGCAACATGCTCCTCTTTCTTTAATGAATAATTGCAGTCATTTGTAAATTGCTGTGGTATAAGAGAAACTAGATGCTTAAGGAAAAGATGTATAAAGGGTCCCAGAAATTGCTTTTACCCAGAAGGACGATGCTCTGAATTTCTCCAAACTCAGGAATGCTCAGTGGCTGTGGGCTGACTAAAGCCTGAAAGCCATTTTGAATCTGCTCCTGGATGAAACGCTCTGTGTCCTCAGCAAATTGGATTTGAAATCTGGACACTTTGAAGACCAAACGGATTGTCGCCATCACATTATTACTGATGTTCCTGAAACACACACCAGCATACGGGACAAAATAAGGGGACTACCCAAACATCAGTTATAGAAAGTTATGGAAATATGCTATGTGTATTATGCCTACCCATATGCAACGATGTGGCAGGAGACAAAATGATGTGCAATCGATGATGTGAGGAAAATATTTTGCATCTGTAGAAAAAGTGGGAAAAGATTCAGGTGAAAATGTATATTATATAATAGAATTGCATATTATGCATGAATAACCTTTACTTTGAATATGTATCAGTAGCACATGATGTGCAAAAGTTTGTGCCCCCCCTTTTTGTGCTTCCTACAACTATAAACAGATTAAAAAAAAGATTACTCATTCTTTAATAAATAAATAAAAAGCTCATCAACAATATTTTTCTTTAATAGCATGGACCTAAGTGTTTTATTCTACAAATAGCCCTGTCATTTTTAACATAAATAACCCCCCCCCCAGAAACAGAGTGAAATATTTTAAGGTTATAACTACAGCTCAGGTGTCCAGACATTCAAAATAATGAAATGAAATAAGAACATTTACATCAAGGTTCTTTAACTCCAGTCCCAGAGGGCCGGTATCCAAAAAGATTGGATGATGTTTCAGCTCCAACACATTCAATTGATCTGTCAGTTACCAGGGGGAGCTTAGGTGTTGATAAATTACAGACTGTACTGGCCACGAGTTCAAAAACCCTCATTTACATTCTCAGCTTTTTTTCCCTCTGTCATGCTCCTACTGTACCTTTGTTTCCAAAGTGGCTGTCAGGATAAAAAAAAATGCAGACATTTTATCCTTGAGCTCAGGTTTGTACTGTAGGCCTTTTAACTCCACTGTATCCATGAAGTAATGCTCCTTCTGCACTGTATATGCTTAACATAATAAACAGAAAAAATCTGCATTATTCATATAAAAGAATAATCCAGCTCCCAAAAAAAGGACATTTGTTTCTCATTAACCCACATTTTTACAATGCAGTTAGAGCTTAATATTGATAACAATAAGATTAAACCAAGATATTTAGCACAATTCACACTTTGTGTACATATAAATCACCCCATAGAGACTCACGTTTAGCTATTTGGTGTCTTGTTGTTGTTGATTCTAATGCAATATTGTTTAAAAACATAGACAAAAGGATATCAATAATATAAAATACAGTAAATACAGTAGCAATACACTTTTTTCCTCAAAACAACTGCAGTGGGCTCTGAGCCACCTCAGCCAGGCGTCATCATTCACACATGTACGGCATTCTTTAAATATTTTTGCAGCATTCACATATTTCACTGCGAGTAAACGTCTCATCACTGTACTGTGCGCGAAGGCTTCTGTAATCAGTTTTCATTCATCAAAAATTTCATCACAAGTCCCAGTTTGACTTGAATGCCCCTCGTATTGACAAGGGAAGATTGTTAAAAGTTGACAGCTAACGTCATAGACTAATTTGTATATTGATTGAATCATTAGGATTGTACATGAAACCTTAACAATGGAAGCATTTATGATGGCACAGGTAATAGCATTTTATCAGAATAGAAAATAACAGATTGTAACTAAATTACTTGAATAAATAAGCCATACATACAAAATTCTATTATTTAATTAATAACAGAAAAAATAAGGCAGCAGTCGTTAGGAGCCAGGAAGGAGACACAAAGGAAATGATTGCAGATGGAGTAATTCACTTTTATTCATATAAATACTGCAAAGAGTTTTAAAGTAAGAGCAAATAAGTATGCAGGTGGACAATCCGTGGTGGGTGGTGAACAATGACAATGACTGATTATATAAGGAAAATATTGGCTTGAGCAACCATGTCTTAGTCAGGATGGGGGAATGAACTTGCGCTCTCAATTTGTACTGACAACAGTGATGTGAGCTGGACTGTGGGTAACATCTCGAAAAGTCACTGCATCCGTCACTAGGAGTTGCGTCTATAAACCTAGTCACTGTACTAGCACTACAGATCAGACCTAGCTATTTGGCTGTGGCCTGGACTCTGAAGGCAGTGATGTACTATACATTAAAGTAAACATGCATCACAAAGCAACCATGTAGCTAATTCACCATGTTTGAGTCAAAAAGAGGTCCATTCTGTACGTTTCATTTTTGGTTCATTGATGCCTTAAAAAATGTAGTCACTATATGACATTTCCAGTTTATCTACCTTTGTCAATAGCCAAAGTTTATGCACTGCATCACTCACCTATCACAACACCCACAAAAGCACAGATGATGAAAAGCACCATGATGCTGCAGAGTGTAACATACGCGCACAGAGAGGAGGATGAGACGGGAGGAGGATCAGCCTCACGCCAGTTACTCCGCTGTTGCTTCATGTCTTTATAAGTGTACAGAAATCTGAACCTCTGAGACCTGGAAGAACAATAAGTTTCAGTGGGCTACAGTTTCATCCTGATCTTTACTGCATTGTTATGCTGCCTGCTCACACCCCACAAAACACTGATAGTATTTCAGCTCCACTGTCATAACCGCGAAATGCTCATTCTGAATGAACGATCCAGTACAAAATGAAATGGACATAATGTTCACTTTACATTAAGTCATTAATTCATCAGACATGTACATACAGTATTTGTTTATAAAAGAATAAAACACAATGGGGATATGTAAATTAAGCAATTATTGCTCTAATAAGGAAAAATCTTTTTGATTTATTTAAGAATGATTTTACATGAAGCATCTGTTGTGAAAGTCCCTATGAATTAGCTGCTACAACAGAAATAACATGTTAGAATAAAGACATTAATATTATCCTGTGATTTGTAGATAACTTTACCGTTATTTAACATTAATCAACACTTTCTGAGTCAGCATTCAACAGCTGAATTATAGCTGAATATCTAAAAAATCCCTTCAATAAACACCCATGCATCATTGTCAATGTTCTGCTACTATTCCACCTTCAGGCCTGACAGGGTGGAACTAAATTAAACTGCATTAAGAAAAAAAAAGTGATCCCAACATTTCGCTAAACAGCTCTTTGTGTGTCCTAAAGCAGAAAAATATATAAGTCTGTTATGGCAGCTGCTGCATGATGGCTTAAGAGGAAAAAAGACATTTGCAAATGTAGCTTCACAGGTTTTGAATGTATTATAACAGGATATGACTAAATTCACAATGTTATAATGAGTTTATGAGTTAATTTTAATACATTAAACATAGTATTCACAAATAAACATAAAAACAAGAGGGTTAAAAAGTGTTTTTTTTTTTTACATATTGTGTTATGAATACTTATGATGTATCATGTTTACATTGCATAATTCAAACAAAATCTAAATGATGTCTTATGACTGCATTATAAGCTGATATTAATGTGTTTATGGCTTATTATAACTGCATCCTTCAGATCAAGCATAATATATATATATATATATATATATATATATATATATATATATATATATATTTTTTTTTTTTGTTATTTTCTTTGGCTTATAAGTCAGCACTGTTGCAAAAGTTATGCATTATGTAGTTATTTTTTCAGTGTTATATGCACACAACCTATATCTGAAATGGGTCCATTTTCACTAACTATTAATTCCAGGCATTTAAATCAGAAAAAATACACATATGTTTAAAATCTTTGCTTATTATTCAATTATTCCCATTACAAATATTTATAACTACAATAACTATTAACATTTAGAAGGCTGAAGGATGAGTTTGAATGTAGTCATAGTGTGGGATATGTGATTCCTGTTCCCTAAAACAGTGCCCTTTGTCCTAAGGATATCTGTGTCATCAAATGAGCTTGACATTTTGGAGAAATCGCTACACTGCAAAAATGCCATTTTAGCATGTGAAAATATCTTCAGTAATCAAATGCATCTAGGATTTTCTATAGATATGTTACACAGAAATCTAAAATAAAATGTCTTTTTTTTTTTCATTTTCGGTTACATGAAAAGTGAAGATATGTAAAAACTTCACAAAGACCGATATACAAATGTGATTTTTTTTTTCTTCTGATAAATTCAGCCCTTATGAGAAATCATTATTACTCACCGTTGAAGTAATGGCATTGACGACTCTTGTTAAAAAAGTGGTCAAATGGTGAAACTGCTCCTTAAGTCCAGTCCTTCTTTTGGGTGTGGAACTAAGCGAGACAATCAAGACTATCAGATATCCGACATCCTCCTCCCTGCAGCCTGAGTTCCTACAGCCTCCTCTTCAGCTCTTCTAAAGCTCAACTAAAGCAACAGGAGCATCTTACAACTTTACACTAGACACACCCTCTAATCTTAATGCTGTCTTTGTGAGGAACTTCCATTCAGATAATGAATCCTTTAGCTCATTAATGCTGTGCCTACCCCTGAATTTTTGCTTAAGCTTAACTTAAAATATTCCCCAACTTTTTTTTTTTTTTTTTTACATTTTTAATAAGTAAATAAATCAAAATGCATTTTAATACATTTTGTGATAACTAAGTGTGTAACTAATTACAGATTATCCCACAAACCTGCTCCAAATAATAGTATTCAGATTGATGCTGCAATCTGTTGCTCTCAAGACTTGAAAACCCAAACCCTGGCATGGAAGAATCAATAGAAAAGTTATTGCAGTCAGAATTCCAAGTCAGGAACTTGGGCATCATCCATTTTTTCTGACAAAACCTGATGTTACAGGAATATGGCGGCAGTCAACAAAGAATTTCCCTTAAATCATTTTCTACTTAATAAAGCATGACTTTAGATAAGTAGCTTTGGGCTGTAAAACAGTATAACAATTTCAAGTTGGATTCAGGATGTTATTCCATTAAAATCAATAAAAAAACAACCATGCAAATATCTTGGATCGCTAAAAATGCAGTAATAACATAAATCTCAGTAAAATGTTTGAGTTAGTCAGAGAATAGTCATACAGATATAGAGTTACTGTAGAAAGCTGAAGCACTGGAACATGTTAAGATCAGAACTGGGGAGGATAGACTTCAGTACAAGAGATTGAAAGACAGTTTTTAAGCTTGCGCTCATAAGGGTCCAATGACAATGTTTAGTCCAATCTGCACAAAGAGTTAGGACTCACGCTGGGTGGAGTGGATTCAAACAAGTGCTCAAAATGTTTGCTTAATTAATACCTCAGTTGTTTCAAAGTCCTTATTTTTGTTTGCTGTACAGCTTTTAAGAGATTATCACTAATGCAGGTTCTGTTGTCAAACATTGGAATGACCAGCCTCTTCCTTTTTTCCTTTTAAATTACCAGCTGAGTTACAGCGCATAAGAACTGACTCTATTCTCCAAATATATAGAACATTCTACCTCTTTATTCAACACACACCATCAACCCAACTTGAGAAGTGGGGGTAGGAAATCACATCCTCTTACATGTGAGAATTGTGTAATGTATGAGGTGTGAAAGAACATGAAGCCATCATAATCACATTATGTTATGTCCTTGCTAAGTACTTTTATTTTCCTTAGCAATGAAAACAACGACCAGAATAAGAAAGCACTAACTCCAGAAATCTTACGAATGTCCAATTTAATTATGATATTAAAATAATGAGTAAAAATAAAGTTAGCAGAAGGTGTAGTCACACATAATGAGACTACTTAATGTGATACAGTTTAATTCAAACCCATATATAGAAAACAAACTAAAAGTTCTCCTGAGTGAAGTTACAAACAGGAAAAAATGGACTATTTTACACATGATGACATCTGACATCCTCAAATTTGGATGCAACACAAACAATCGCTCAACCAAAATTTCTTGCAAAAAGCAAACACAATCCATGTGTAAGAGAGGGAGAGAGTAAAAGTGTTAGCCATCCTGCTGCTGTATGAAGGGGTTGGGAATGGCCTCCATGCCGTCTTGAGGACAGATGAGGACGACAGCCGTTCCTCGACACACGACCAGGCCAAGCTGCCTGGTGTCCTCCGTCAGTTTATACTGATCATCAGGGTCTACACATGCACAAAAAAGCCATACTGAAGACACAACAGACTCTATATTTCAATCATCTATATTTGTCAGAGGTTTAAAGAATACATTTAATTTGGGAAGCGATTTTGTTTTCTGTGGTTCTGTAAGTAATAAATGTTTATGAATTTGTTTATGCTAATAGAGGAATGTTATCAAAGAGCCTGGATGCTGTAGAGTACTTACCACGCATGTACTCAATTGTACCGTCTAACACCAGGTTCAGCAGGGGATCAAACCCTTTCAGGACGCCACTTGCTATGCAGTGAAAGAAGATTTGTATTAAAAGTTATGTATAAAACAGTAAACAAATGTAAACTCAGTGAACAACACTTGTCACACAGTTGTGGTGGCTTAAAATTCACCACTTCACAAAAAAATGCATCATCCCACAAACACTCATGTGCATATGTGAAATACATGAACTACTGCTAAAAAATAAATACATTAAAAAAAAAAAAACCTTTGACTGGGTACTTACAGAAGAAACCATGACCTAAAAAAGAAGATAAACATAGATGTAATAACTAACATCAATCACATACCTTCACGTCCACCTTGGAATTTTACTCGGATGGTTTTGTCGATGTACTTTGACAAGTCAAATATACTCTCCTTCTTCTTCTTCTCTTTATCCTGTAACAGCACAGGAGCAGTCATCACTTATCAGGATTTAAAATCAAAGTAATGTTCCTTTAATCTAAAGGCTAATCAAATCAATAGTGGTACTTCAGTGTCTCTTTTCACTCGTAAACATAAAGCATGAGGTGCGATTGACACATGCTACTGTGTGGTACAAAGTCAACATTGGAGAAAAAAAAAAAAGTAAAAGAAGAAAAAAGTAATCTGGCCCCCTTTCACAACTAATAACTTAAGCAGACAGGAATCTGCGCTCTGTGAAAACATCAACAGGACCTCTCTCAATTCAAATGGCTTTTACTACAACATGTGCACAGTAAATACAGTCACAGCAACACAAAAACTGACATATCTGTCCCTGATAGACTGCATGAGTCTACAGCCTGGGGCAGAAAGAAATCAGACCCAGATTCACTTTTATGCTCGTTTACGCCACTTTGGGTGTTGGTCGTCGGTGGTGATGATGAGGTTTAACAGCAGTCCAAAACTAGCAAAACATTTAACAGCAAATACTCTGATGTGGGCGGCATGGTGGCGTAGTGATTAGCACCGTGACCTCACAGCTCCAGGGTCCGGGTTTGATTCCCGCCTCCGGTCTGTGTGTGTGGAGTTTGTATGTACTCCCTGTGTTTGGTGGATTTTGTCCCACAGTCCAAAGACAAGCAGATAACGTCAAGTCTTTCAAATTGCCCGTAGTATGCGAGTGGGACCCTGTGTACAGAATATGTGGTATAGATGATAGATGAATGAATGAACGAACGAATAATCTGATATGAAACCAAAATATAAAAGATAGTTGCAAGCAACGATGAGCAGGCCCAAGCACCTTGCGCCATCATCACCCCGGTGCTCCAGAAAGACAATGGACACACCGGGCACATGTTTTTAAAGGGGACATACAAATATCATTATGACAATTTTAGAGAGGGGGGGGGATTTTTATTTTTAGATCTCCAAAAAGCCCCAGATGCTGGAATAAAAATGCATCACACTATGATGTCACTCAATATGTCACTCACTATAATGCCACACAAAGTTATTAACCACTTTTCAGCACAAGTCTGAGGTTGATCCGTTTGAGAAATAAAAAAAAAAAAAGTATGTTAAGACCCCCAAAAAGCCCTAAATGTTGGGGGAAAAATCCTTATAAAAACAATAGGGCACTTCACTCACTACAGTATATAATTATACTAACATTTATACCAGACGACCATGCAAGGGGAAACTGCATCTCAATTTCCTTTTTTATTATTTTCATTTAATTACGTAATCACAAAGAAGGAAAAAAAAACTTAAAAATATTAAAAAGTTTGATGTAAAATTTAATTAAATATTTTTTATTTTTTCAAAACTAGTAAGCAACTAAACGCCAAACTGCTTCACATTTCAGGACTGTTCAGTAACTAACAAACATACAGACATAGACATATAGACATACACACACATTTTATATATATATATATATATATATATATATATATATATATATAGGATTCAATAATAATAATATTCACATTACACACTATACACTGTTAGCTCGTATGCTAACCGACCATTCACTCACCGTCGCTAAAGCTCCAAAACGGTTAACTTAACTTATTAAATTACATATAAATTCGAGATTTCATAAATATTTAAGCGCTGTCTTGCTTACAAACACAAAAATTGTACAGACTTAATAAACGCGACTTAAACAGAAAGCGAGCATGATACTCACCGCCATGTTCAAACCGCTTCTTCAGGCGCCGCTGTCTGCTTCACCTTTCACCCCTGACGTTTCACCAATCACAACCTGGGCTGATTAACCTCATTTTCCTGTGCTTTTAAAAAATATTTCTAAAATGATTTTATTATTTTTTGAAAGTTAACTATTAATTACTATGCCATTACTGTGGCATTTATGTCTATTTTTGTTGACTCATAAGCTAAGCTCCAGTGACGTTTCAAATATACTGCAATGTTGTTTATTGGTGCACTAGCTAGTGTGTGTGTGTGTGTGTATGCGTTTAGCTATTATATAAAGTTAATTATTTTAACCTTTTAGATCACAAGGGTACATCAGCAGGAAATCACTGTTCTGTTTTTGTTCCATGAATTTTATCCAAATATCATGTTTACCTGGTTATCTAACAATACTAATATTAATACTATTTAATAAATTAATAAAGCAGGAGCGAATCAATTCATCATAACATTTATAACATACAGCACATCAAAACATTTCACAACTTTGACCAGCGTTTCTCTTCACTGCTCTGACTCCATGGGCAGTGCTTTATTACACGCTACCAAAACTCGGATTGGAACACAGCCGTGTTGTTCTTTTAACGGTGTCGTCACTTCCTGATGGAACTTCCTGTCTGTCGGCCATTAGCGGGAGGCGAAGCGCCAAACTCGAACTCTACCGTTGACGCAGAAAATCTGTGCCTTAAAGTTGAAGAAGGAATACGGCGCGGATTATTTTTTTGTTCTTTATTTAAAATTTCTAATGTAAAACAAAAATGACGGATTTGCTTTTTAACAAGACTTTGCTAGTGCACGTGAAGTGTAAAGACTGCGACGACAGGTAAACACAACGTTTTTTTCTTGTTGCCTTATTGATGCTAATGCTATTGCTAACAGTCGCTAACAACAAGCTATAGCACCAGTTCCGCTGCTCGGCGCTCGCGCTCAGTCGGGGTAGAGTCATCAGCTCAACCTGGAGATCCAGATTCAAATAAACCGCATTATAGAATTCACAGTTTATCTTCCAGGCCACGTCTTAAATCTATTTTTTTCTGCCATCACTGATTAATAAATCACGTATGCAAGTGAATCGGTTGAATGTTTGCGTATTAGGCAGTCACTTAATCTATAATAATTAGTTAAATATAATATTTGTGTAATATTTCACGTTACAGAAATTCTACTTGAGATTTATTAAAGATTTTCTAAATAATTAGCAAGGTCAGTCATTATTGTTGACATTTTATTATAACACACTTGGTTGTCAGACCTTCACGTAACTGTTTAGTTATTTCAGGATTTAATTGATTAATATTGCATATATTTGGCATATAGTGAGTGCATTGGAGAAAGATAACTGGGTAAATTGTGTGTTTACAGAAATGGTTAAACGGCGTATGTCATTAAGCCAACTTGTATGTATACACAGACAATCAGTTAAAAGTATGGACACACATAATTCCATGGTCTTTCCTGATTAAATTTTTTTATATATATTGAAAAACAATGCTGCAGCATCAAAAATATCCAATAATCTCCTCTGAACCGCTGATAACGAGACGTGTCTGTTACTTTTGCTCTTCATACTAGCTCTAATCTGAGGTGCTGTTAATGGGTGATTGTTGAGGCTCGTAACTCTAAGTTAACTTCTCTGCAGAAGTTAACTTATGCAGAGAAGTTAAGAGGTGAGTTTTGCTCTTGCTTCCCTGGAATGGTCTCCATGAGAGCAAATTTTATCATGGTGCTTGTTGGGTTTTGTAAATGCACTTGACAATACTGTTCTTGCAAGAACTATTTCAGAACAGCTGACCTTTGTGTCTTAAAATAACAATGACTTTTGTTGTTGTTACTTAATTACATAATTCCGTATGTCCTATTTCATAGTTTTGAAAAATCTAGGATTTTTCTAGATTGTAGAAAATAAATTCAAACTTTTGACTTGTATTGTTTGTATGTTTATATATGCACAGTACTGAGCTAAATTAATGTTTTATTGCGACACACTGCAGAGTGCCTAAAGGTACAATTTAAAAGTTGGGTGATTTATGTAACGACCTCAGCGGCAAACTCATTTCTCCTCTCTTTCCATCACTCAGCATTCAGCATCACCAGTATACTGATCACTGGCCTGATAATCTGTATCTGTTTCTCACTGGTTCATGCCTTAATTTGGGTGTTTTTATGTTTAAATGATTTATAGGTCACTGTGTGGATTAACAAACAAAATAAAATATTTCAGAATCTGATTAGGTATATATTTTCAGGTGGACTGAAAATGAGAGCCTTAAAGTCCTTCAGGAAGCCTGTTGGACTAATCGTTTATACTACATTAAAAAATACAAGAAAAAAGAAAGAAGATTGTTAAAAATATACATGTAAATCTTTTTATTCATTTTATCTTATAAAAATTTGTGGAGTCATCTGGGGTTTGTGAACTGTTTTTGTTTATGAAACTTTTGTGGAGTTGATCTTTTGAATTGTTTCTTGTAGGCGAACAGTTATCAGAGTCAGTATTGAACAGCAGCTTATTTCAAACCCCATCCACAGACGGGTAAGTGTTTCAGAATCGACTTTTATGCTTTGAGGTCATATCTATATAACCACTAAGACCCTCAATGTTGTGTAGTTTCAGAAAATCTTCTTCTTATAATTTCAACATCATTTTTTTGTTATTTAAGGAACAGCATATAAACATTTAGGTGTTTTAATCTTTAAAATCAGATGTTTTTAAATAACATCAGATGTTCTTTAAAAACATCTATAAAACCACTGTTCCTGTTCTCAGCTATGTAATAGCAGTTAAAACACTTGTCCCCTCAACAGCTTCTCATTTTTCCTTTCTTGAAATTAATAAAACAGCCTTGTCTTTTTTATTTAAGGATTTGGTTGTAAGGCTGACTGATGACTCTGATCTCTACTTTCTGTATAACCTTGTCATATCAGAGGAGGATTTTCAAAGGTAAAGTGTTTTGTTTTCTAAATGTTTTTGCACTATTTTGGCTTTATCTGTGTGTGCATCCTTATGAGAAGAGTACAACATTGTGTTGCCTTGGTGTAAAGAGAATATCTTGCATAAACCCTCTTTTTCCTTTATTTTCTAAATTGCACAGCTTAAAAGTCCAGCAGGGTCTCCTGATAGATTTCACCGCTTTCCCTCAAAAGTTCATAGACCTGTTAGAACAATGCATCTCGGAGCAGAGCAAAGAAAATCCAAGGTGACTGGACATTAAAACGCTGTGTCAGTTCTGTACGGTGTTAAGTCTATCTGCACATGGGAATGCACAACGCAAACCTGCCAACCTTTATATACTTTTTGTAGAAGCTTAACATTTTCGCTGTTGCATGTGCTACGATGATCTGTGTGTGTTTGTGTGTGTGTGTGGGAACTGTTCCAGTGCCTACGTCGTAATTAACACACTGTAATGTCTACCTTATACAAAGCATTTGTAATAACTGTATTGTTTTTTATTGTAGGTTCTTGCTGCAGCTTTCATCTCCATCGCCTGCACTAAACCACGGCTCTGCTAATCTGAACATTGTGGAGACCAACGCGTTCAAGCACCTCACGCACCTGTCTCTCAAACTGCTCCCTGGCTCAGATGTGGAAATAAAAAAATATCTGGCTAATTGTTTGACCACCATCAAGGTACAGGAGATGATCGAACGTCTCATCAATCTTAATATCTTCTTTCATTGTGTCCCAAAACTTTATAACGCATGTGGACAATTATTTATTTGTAATTCTTAGACTAAAAATTTCCCTGTGAATGTTTTATAGAGCAATCTGAAAATGTAGCTTGAAACAGATAATTTTGCAAAGCTAGCATAATTATGTAGGACTGGTGAAGGGGTAGTAGTGTATTCTACACACTTAAATTATTTGTGTTAAAAGAATTGATAAGCTATGAGTCTAAAGCTAAGTGTCATATGCTGTCATTCAATGTAATTCCTGTGCTTCCAGTCCCTCCACTAGATCATCTATCCTAAATACATAGTAAAGGAAGAGAATATCAGCAATAAATGTTCAAGCCGTTTGGTCGCATGTTCCTGACACTGCCCTCCCTTTTTTTTCTAACCAGGCTTGGGATAATTAAGTCACAACAGCAATAACAATCAGTTGTTATTTTAAGACCTTTAAGACTTACCAGCCTCAAAAATCACTAACAGCACTCAGATTAGAGCCGTTATGAAGACTTTACAGAGCAAAAGTAGCAAGCACATATTAATATAAACTGTACAAAGGAGATTATTGCATATTTATGACACCTTCAGCATTGTTTAAAATCAGGAAGACCATGGAATTAGGTGTGTCCAAGCGTTTAACTAATAATGTAAAAAAAAAAAAAAAAAAGGGAATTGTGTCGTCCGTTATCAAAATCCCAATATTGTTCAGTGCTTAGTGACATGGTAATCTTTCTTTGTATAAAAAGAAACAGGACAAAAGAAACATGAAACGCTAAAGTACATTGCCGCTTGATATGATGCTAGGTAGTGTATTTTTTTTTTCTCTCTCTCTCTCTCTTTTTTCCCTTTTGATCTTTTTCCATAATCCTGGTGTCTGTCTTTAAATGTTGGGCGTTGCTACTGTAAGCTTTGTGGGAATTAAAGCTTAATGATTAAATGTTATTCTCAGGAGGATAAGGAACAGCTCCAACAAAAACTAAAGAAGACCGAAGAGGATCTCACTAGACAGCTAAACTATGCACAGCAGGTACAGTTTGTGATGTAGCTACAAATAATCATTTAAAAAAATACCATTGAGGTTAAACTTTCTAATCAAAGCTGTGGTTTTGGTTTAGACGTTGTCTGAGAAGAGCCGGGAGCTGGACAAACTACGCTCTGAATGGACTTCACAAACAACGACTTTGTCCAGCAGACATACGCAAGACCTCACTGCAGAGCGAGAAAAAGCTCTAGAGGTAAGAGTGATAAACCAAAACCTTAAGGTCACGATGAGTATGAGCCGCTGTTGTCCTCTAAATAATATTGGAAAATATTTACAGAATCAGGATCATAACAAGACATTCACAAACACAAAGTCTAAAGCTGTTACAAAGTCTTTGTACAAAAGTTTCTTAGCACATATAACAAAAATAAATTAACATTTTGTTTTATCTTTTTTCTTAGAAAGATATTTTTTATATTTCTGGGTGGAAAAATTGATGGAAATAGATAGAAATGTATTTTGTAAAAAGTGAGTAAGTAATGTTACAGGAGAAGCACCTGCGTATTTGTACATGCAGATCCAGACGAGACTGCAGCAGCAGAATGAACAGCTGAGGCGTGAGCTGGAGACGACTCATCAGCGCAGCACGCAACAGCTACAGACCCGACTCTCTGAGCTGGAGACCTCCAACAGGGAGCTGACGGAGAAAAGGTACAAAAGTGACTCCACCATCAGAGACCTGAAGGCCAAACTGCTCGGCCTCGAGGAGGTGAGATTTACTTATTCATTCATACCACAGTGTTTGAAAAGGTGTCAATTAATTACAATTACAAATTAATTAGCAGCTCTAATAATGGTGAATTCGCAAACCACAATTGGCTCAATTGGCTCGTTAACCAAAACGTTGTGGTTTTTATAGTACCCGCTCATTCACAGTGGCTTACATGGCAGATACAGCACATGAACAGATCAAAAACTCTAAAATTAACACACTTCTTACAGAAACCAACACCATATGCATTATTACATTCATAGAAGAAGTCAGCAGTGGCAGACTTTAAGTTTTTACTCATTTTAAAGATGGTAACAATATTGTTTTCTCTGAAGGAGTCTCAGAGGATGAAGCAGCAAGTTGCGTCTCTCCGAAGGGAAAACGGCACCCTCGATACAGAATGCCATGAAAAAGAACGACTTGTTAATCAGCTGCAGACTCGAGTAGCCGTGCTGGAGCAGGAGATTAAAGACAAAGATCAGCTCATACTCCGAACCAAAGAGGTGCTCGAGGCCACGCAGCAGCAAAAGGTCACTTTTTTAAACTTAACCTTTGAGAGATATTTTATAGACATGGCCCTTATAAAATATTACCACCTGATTATATATTTTATGTCATGGTCACTTGTACTTCAACTCAGTCCTGCAGAGTTCCATCGTAAAACGAGTTGCAAAAATTTATAGAAGACTGTGACTGTTATAGAAAATTAAGCAACATCTTGTGCCGAGTGAGAATCTAGAAGTCATTAGTCCTGTGGTATAATAAATAATGATCTAATGCTTTCTTGTTTGTCCTGGTTAGATGTCTGTTGAAGAAGCTGCTGAGACAAAACAGCTACAGCTTGGAAAGTTGGAGTCGACAGTGAAATCTTTATCTGAGGAGCTTATAAAGGTCTGTCAAATTTATAAAGTAAAGCGGACTTTGACAAATTGTCGGATTATATTAACTGAGCAGTTACTTATTCATAAACATACTCGTATATAAATTGTATGGCTTTAAAAGATGTACATTTGTTAGTTTCAGATGTATAGATTGGTTTTGTTGATCCCAAAGGAAATTCTAAACATCCAATAGCGATGTGAACGGTAAGGAAAACGGATAGGTGTGCACACTGTAGAGTTTATGTATTCTCAGTAGACATGATGTACATGTGAGAGTGAGGTCATGTGAGTACTGAGCAAAAGGCACCCTGTATTTTAGTACATACTTTACTATTTATTTTTGTATTTTATACGTTTTTATTTTAGGACTTTATTGTTGAGTTAGTACAAAATCATTCCTGTGTTTCAAACGTCACTATTCCGTCACAGAATTAAAAGGTAGAAAGAAAAATACATGATGCTAAATACTTTATGCCATAAAAGTGTAAGCTGCTGGATGTTGCAAATGCTCAGAAGTCCTCAGAAGAACTGTTGGTGGATCAGTAAAGGACATTGTAGCCAATTTTCTCTCTCTCTCCATATTTTGAATGAATATAATATGAAGTAAACTGCAGTGAAATAGTTGATGTGCAATTGCAGAGTGACAGTGCAGCAGTGTAAATAGTAACAGTGCAAATGTGTGGCATGAAAAGTGACCCGGTCTATGTATTTTGGCATGATGAAGAAACCTGAGAATACACCTGAAGAGCACCAGGATGTGTGTAGCAGAAGAGCCCTAAGCCTAGATCTCTAGTCCAACATTCCCATCCATGTGTAGACTGAAGCCTTCCACTAAACACACTCATCTGTTTGTCAAGAGCTCTGTGCAGTTGGTGGTTGGAGTTGGCCGAGATGGAGATGTTTAATGTGCTCCTCTCAAGTACTCACTCAGTATAGTCCAGCTCCAAACACACCGCTGAACTGAACTCGTATTACAGTTTACCTTCATTTTCAAGTCCTTTATCAGATTAGCGAAATCTGGTTTACGTCATTTTATCTTGGGATTCTTAAGTAATGTATGAATAACAGGCATGGGTAACGCTTCCCTGACTGTTCGCTATGGCTGTGTCTATCAGGCAAATGGCATCATTAAAAAGCTTCAGGGTGATCTGAAGGCTCTGGTGGGGAAAATTAAGGTGAAGAACACAGTAACTGTGTCTCAGGAGAAAGTGCTGCAGGAGACGACCGAAAGACTGCAGAGGGAGCAAAGGGAGCTGCAGGAGACGCAGCACAGACTGAGGCTCAAAGAGGATGAGGTGAACTATTTTCTGTCAATAATCTGAATTTGTTCTCTAGGGAAGATGGCGAAGACTTCCTGTCTTTACTAGATTTTCTGCTTTCTGAAACGGTGAACGGAGAACATTACAGCTACATCTCATGAATTAAAAGTCTACATTTATTGTTTTTACATTAAACTGAATTAATGTTTTCTCAGAATTTAAGCATTTATATGTGTGTTTAGTAATTCAGTTGGTTAGAAACTTTGAAAGGATAAATCATGTAAATTATTGAGTGATTCCTGAGTCTGAGTGTAATCTTGTATCTTCATTTTTGTTTAATAATAATAATGTCCTTACTTTGCATCCTAGGGGACACACTATTTGAAAAAGACCCTTTGCAGTTCATTGTGATATTTCATTAGTGTGGGTGATTAAAAAAAAAAAAAAAAAAACTTTTCCCAACTACAAAACTGACTGTCTCTGTGGTCTTTTAGGTATCGAAGTTAAAGGAGCAGTTGGAGGCCACGGTTAAAAAACTTGATGAGAGCCAAGAAGTGCTGAAAACTAATGAAAATGGTATGTTTTCATATTTTTTATGGTTATCATGATGGTGGAACCAATTTTTTTTTTTTGGTTTTGCATACATTTTGCAGCTCTACATCAGTACAATCAGGGCGTCAATCTGCTGAATCACTTCGACAGGATTTTTAATTCCTGTAAATTTAAAATAAAGTGCAATATGGATTTTCTTATTTCTTTCTTTCTTTACCTGCAGTGATAACATGGCTGAACAAACAACTGAATGAAAACCAGCTGTCCAGGAAGCCGGACACTGTTGGTGTGTTCGAGACACCGCAGCCTGGTGCTGGACTAAGACTTGGACCAGCTTCTCACAACATGGTAACACACAAACGTGCACTCTTTCATGTTCTCTAGTTTCTGTTCATCTCTTTAATCAATCTGTTATGAATGTGAAGACTGTTTAGCCAGTGGGACTAATTAGATTGTGTGTGTGTGTGCTCTACCTCATATATTCTTTTCTTCTTTCTCTAGCTTGATAGTAAAACTTTCTCCTCCCTGGGCCAGCCGTATCCTGTAACCTCCACATTAAACTCCAAGCTCTCATTCCCTCTGTCATGTGTGAGCGCTGGGCCACGTTCTGTGCTCACTTTACACAATCCCAACTCAGGACCAAAGGCAGGCTCCCCTTTTTAAACAAAATCTTACTGTTTGTTTTCACCACTATTCTGTCTTTCACTTTTTAGTTGGCATGCACAAGATACTATGTGATAAATAATAATATAAGGAAAACATTGTGTCATCATGTTATTAATGAAATGATCAGTCACAGGGTGTTATGCAGCTTATCAAGATTTTCCTGTAATATTTGGTGGGGTTTTTTATCCCTTAAATTAGTCATTTATAATTGTTTACAATTTTGAACATTTGTGGGAGACACATTAGGTTCTGAAGAGAGTGAAAAAGTAGAGACTGATGAGGGAATGACTGTTTATACCTCTGTATTGTACATAAAAAAACAGACATTCCTTCACTTCCTCTTTCCCCCCCCTTTTTTTTAGGTTAATGTGACTAAAATACAGCTTGTCATAATGTGTGGAAACCACAAAGTTCTAACTTCACCCCATGTCAATGAATACATAGGTTGTTTTGAAGCCTCTGCCTTGTGAGATTCCTGTGAATTAACTGTTACTATAAAAACAAAAGCTTATTATAATACATTTACTATAAAACCATTATTTGCATCTGCACTACTTTTGTCAGAGCTGCTATTCTAGAAAAGCCACGAACCCGTTTAGCTCTGTGGTGTAAACTCATGCCGTTGTGTTTGGTATTCACTGACAGGTCCAGTTTAACCCTATGAGTGCCAAAGCCAGCCTGTCTCCATTGGAAGCAAATGGAAACCCATTAGCACCACAGTCATCCTCCAATAAGGAGAAGTGAGTAATGTGTTGGTTTTCCACATGTTCACTACCCATAACAAGCCCCTGCTTTTTCTTCTCCTGCACAGGAGCATTTTATATAATTTGTTTGTACATCACATTATAGTGGATAAAATAAATAAATAACACCTTTAACATCCTCTCCAGGTCTCTGTACCATTCTCAATGGCTTGCTGATTACTGTTTCAGAAAAAAAAAAATCTTTGACATGATTATAAACAGAGTTGATGTGATTGGCGGAAAATATGCCTATGAATGTTTAATGTGATCCAGGTTACTGGGTTGTTTTCCATGAACCTATAGTAAGACAATAGCAACAAGGGATGGCACCAGTCTGAGTGAGTGAATGAATTCCATCAAGTGAATCTGTTGCTGTTTTGAATTTGGTGCAGAAGGATGCTGATCTCAACACTACATGCCTTTATCCCATATGAATCAATTGCAAAATTCAATCAGTTCATGTGCTGCTTACGATGATGCTTCAAAATAAGTTCTGTGTACTGTCCAAGACATTTTTAAAATTTTCGAATGTGCACAAATATGCCCCCCTAATACTCCTTATTTACTTTTGTGTTTGACATTTGTAAACTGCCTATGCATTAATGCTGTATTTCATTGAACAACAGCGGGGAGCCACTTGGGTTGGACTCAAAATACTTCGAGAGACGAGAGGAGAGCATCCCTTTGCGTGGCCTGGTACCCAGCATGCACCTGAACAAAGGTGAAGAAAATATTAGATAAAAACTTAACACTCTCTTAAAGTCAATAAACAAACTATAAACATTTAATCTGCTCTGTATTGTTTACAGAAATCCCTAAACCCTCCTCGAACATAACCGGCATAAAACCCGCAGCCCCGTCAGCATATTTTCCCGGATGATGACCATCTTCATTCTTTCCTTTCTCTCCAATGTCAAACCCTCAGGAGGTTCTACAGATCTATGCTAAGTGTATTATGCCTCTAAAAATATTTATTAAACACTATTTAAGCATTGATGTATTTGTTTGCAGCTGGGTGGTTGTGTACACAGGATTCTTTTTTAATATTATTTAAATGGAAAACTTTTACAGGTGCTGAATTTCTTTTTATGGTGCTAAAATTGTGAGTACATAAATGTTTGACCTGCTTCGAGCTGATCATCTTTAGTTCTGTTGCTGACGCTTCAGATTTACACACGTCTAGACACACGGTCTAAAAATATTTGAACTGTTCTTTTAAGCAGGAAACCTTTTAAATATTTCATGTCGTATTCAGTTCAGTGGTATTGAGTGGAGTATATGTGACCAAACACAATGCAGTGTGAAAGGTTACTATCTCTGCATATGTCTACGCTGATAGGTCATGAGTTTTACATTGGCATGAGTGTGCTGTTGTGATTTGTATATAAGTTGTATATAAAACCTGATTGAGAATCTTCACTGGTTTGTGTGTGTAAATAAACTGTGACCATGATGTCCTGTTCTCAGATCCTTGATTTAATAAATATTTCTTAAAACCACCTTTAACACCTGTCTAAGGAATCTGTTGTTCCAGGAAGTAATTTAATACATTAATTTAGAACTCAGTCAGTATCCTTTACTGGGACTGACGCTCAAGGTCATTCAAATCGGCCTGAAGTACCTTGTGAAGTATACTTCACGAGCTATGTTAAGTGTGATTCCAAACCGCAGGGAGCGAAAATGTTCTGTTTTAAAGGGAACTGCGAACGGTGTAGGGAACGAGTGAACATCAGGTGTTCACTTCACTGGAAAAAGGGAATGAAACATGTCCTATAAGTCATTGCGTCTCGCTGGAGCATGAAAAAAAAAAATGGAACTCGTGAAAGGATATTTATATATGCATTATCATTATTGAGAACAACATATTAAAAGGACACAATTAAAATTTTACAATTAAAATTTAAACATTACATTTAAATCCTTAATGTTATATATGCTAGTAATGTGAAAAAAAAATCTCCATACATCTTTAATCAATTTTTATTATTAATCAGTAATTTATTTACAAGGTATACACATTTCAATAGTATGTTTAATAATGGTATCAGTTTTTCTTACAATAAATATTCAATATTTAATGTCGGTAGTGTGACATTTCCACAAGCAGCAGCAACGAGTATCTGAGGTGCTTATGTTACCATGGTAATGCATGTCTGTGCTGGTGACTTCGCAGGGTGGTCTGAATGGTGGAGTTTTGTTCCCTTCCAGACCACACCTCCTTCACTATGACACACACTGATAGTCAGAAGCCACGTCTCTAATGGAACTTACACACAGGCTTTACTTCCTTCCCTCAGGGGCAAAAAAACAGGGATATAAAAAGAAAACATTAGCAAAGCCAGCTTTGACTGTAAAAAATACTTTTATTGAAATGTTTTACGATACATCATATTTACAGGTTTAGCCAATTACAGTTTTACTGTATGTTATAAAGAATAACAAAAGGCAGCCAAACATGAGAGAACATAAAGCATGCGGAAATTATAAATAACCAGAAAATGACTAATTCTCACTTGCCATCATTCAGTAAAACTTATTTGGTCAAAATGTTCTGACTAAAAAAAAACCTGAAAAATATACAAGGCCACTGAAATTCCTCTCCTCACTGACCTCCTTAATGTGAACTCTTCCTACATACAGACTCCAGTCCTGTTCACAACATTCCCAAAGCCCTGCATGTTAGTGTTCACTACTTTGATACGCTGAACTGTTACAACTGATTTAACTCACTCGATGGTATTAGAGGAAAAGAAACAAAATATGCAGTGTGTGGGAGTAAAAAAAAATAAAAAAATCAAATCATATCAACGAGCAAAGGCACCAATAACTCTGAAGTGGTATGAATAATGCACAATGCACAGACCTCAAGGTGGATAAAAGATCTAAACAACAAAAGTAAAGATGTGCGAAGCCAAGCTGGAAAAGCTGTGTAAGAAATTGTAAAGGTGTCAAAACAGCTGATCAGTTTATACTTCATATTAAAGGTACAGATTTGGCACAAAAAAAAAGGAAAAAGAAACAGCACACCTCTTACATCTATTGCAACTTATCAGATACGTTGTGTTTGTCTCTGGAGTTTAAAAGAATAATGTAGCCATAATTTAATGGAATTTAACAATTTAATTTAATATTATCCAAAAGCTGTCATGTAAATATTCGCCTTTAACGCCATCTGGAATGAACCTGTGGAAAGATTTGGCCACAAAAAAAGATGAAATCCGACTAGAACAAAGTGACAAAGAAGTTAATAAATAATAAATTTAAAGAATAAAAATGTATAAGCTTAAACAAACACCTGGGAAGCCGAACACTGCTGTTTAAGAGGCAGGCAACGTTCCCCTTTCCCATGACTTTTCCCCCAGCACCGTTTGGCACACACCCCTAGGAGATGAACTGAATTACAGTATTTAAAAGTAATTCAAAAAATAAAACTATTTGCGTAGAGAATTCCTTTACATCTTGGACTGATCACCTACGTTATCTTGTAATTTATTCAGCTCTGACTGTTTTGTTTTTTTGTCATTTCTGCTAATTTCAGATTTCCATAAAGGTTTGTTTAATTTTTTCCATCAAACAAACTATTTACGTTTCATAGAGCATAGTTTTTGCTAGTTGGATCATTTAATTGTGTGCAAACCAAAGGATCAACTACACTGCAATCCCAAGTCAATAAACAGAGCAATAGGTGTGCAATGGCATGGAGGGAAACACTGGGCACAATGTGAGTTTTTCATTGACCTATTCCATTAATGAGAGGCATGTATGGGTTCACATGCTGCGTTCAGAAACGCTCCTGACCAAGCTTCATATCCCTGAGTGAGCCCTGTCCAAAATGGAAATGCAGCTTTAAGAGGGGGAAAAACGACAAAAAAGATCAGCCAAAGGTAAAGAACTATAAAATGAATAAATACAAGCCACTGCAACTGTGCCACTGAACAGAACCATCATTAAATATATGTTCTTCTATTTACATCTTTTTTTTTCCTTCCTTTTTTTCAATTTTTTTTTTAAAAAGCTCTGGGTTTGACATAGATTAGCATTTGTAATGTCTCTGGTTCAGGATTTTCTTTTACACGTTGGTGTCCTGCAGCAGAGGTTCCTTGGCTTCTGGAGGCTGAGCGCTGTGCTGGTGCCCGTGAGCCGAGGCATGTTTCTTCCAGCTGCCTGCACGGCTACCCAGCGGTGTGTGTTCAGGGATGAACAAAGCCACGAGGAGCGCCAGCAGCACTGAGCACGCTCCGAAAAGAAATGGAGGGCCTGGAATTATAGCACTCTGGATAGACAGAGAAAAAAATTGGCTTCATACAAAATTATTAAAGGTGTAGGTTTATAGATGCTCCAGACTTTACATAATAATAAAAATGTGCTTCATCTTATATTTTATATGTGATTAGTTTGTTTACTTTAATCCAGACACAATTGAACACAGGTCAGTTTTAGATATGAGGTTGTGTATAAAGTGAATGAAGTGACTGACCTGCTGATGGAGCTGATTGTGACGCTTAGTATCGTCCCCTCCATCGGGAACCTCGTCCAGCTCCACGTGAAAGATGTAGAAGATGAAGCCGTAGAGAGCTGGGCCGAGTCCGTTACACAGACCACGGATCCCTGTTACCATTCCCTGACCTACACCTGTAAGTGTATATACACACACACACATTACAACTATTTCCTGTTGAATTCTGGAAAGGGATTGGTCAGGAACTGTTGATTCATTTTCCATAACAGTAGGCATAACAGAAGTGTAGCTACAAATTACAGGCTTATATTAATGACCTACTTCTAATATGCTACTGTTTCTACAAACAGTTTAGAACCATTTAGATCTGAATTGGTTGTAAGGTTACAGACAATCTTTACTTTGCCAAACATGAAAGGCTGTATTTAAAAAGGAAAAAGAAAAGACAGTTTTTCAGAGTCAGACAGAGTCTCACCTTGCTGGTCTGGGTCTGCCGTGCGAGACACTAGTGCACTAACGGCAGGGAAGGTGATGCTGGACATGGCCGCTACGGCACCCGCAGCCCACATCATCCTAGACAAAGGACATCACACATCGTCACACATCTCAAAATGACTTCTGTAAAGTTACATGACCATAAGCCCCTGCCTTCACACTCACCACGGCTCCGAGCCAAACCCATACCACGCCAGCTGGAGGATCTGGAAGCCCAAACCCAGCAGGATCGTGTTCTTGTTCCCGATGGAACGCATCAGTAAACTTAACACTACAGTCTAATGGGGGGAAAACCACGAAACATACACAGAGCCTTAATAAACATGAACCTTTTTATACTTTATGCATACATAAGCAGAAAACCGACATTTATAATTAAATACAATATTAAAACACAAACCTGTGCAACAATTGAAAGTAATCCTAGTACAGCTATGAAAGCAGCAACACTTTCTGGTGAAAAGCCCATTATCTATACAAAAAAGAAAACAACAACAATTCATTCTTTATTCAAAGACTAATGATAAGAAAACTTTCAACAGCATTAGTGTGATTACATGATTGCAACTTATCTAACTTCTAAAAAATTTTAATGTTAGGATTTTTGTGAAAATAAAATCCAGCAGTAAACCTAAGAAAAACATATTAAGTTTTTAACTGCAATAAAAAGTGCCTTTAATTTCATGTGTGACAGGAAATATTGTTTCTGTACAGAATCAGCCATGTTAAATAAATAAAGTTTATATAAACATTTAAATGTCTCAATTGATAAAGAATTTGTGTAAAAAAAAAAGTAATTGTAGGTACAGTATTTGTGAGCCAAAATACACACACACACACACACACACACACACACACATACATACATACATATATAAATATAAATAATTGGGTTATTGGTACAGTATAAGATGAATAAAAAAAAAACTAAATGAACTTGATAGTGTTAACAGTAACTTAGCTTTTCCACACTGTAACATCATTAAACGGAGTGTTTCATTCCTTACTTATACTGTATGTGTCATGCCTACAGCAATAATGTTTGCTAAGCAAACCTGTCGCAGGTAGAGGAAGAAGCTGGAGTACTGGCCAGCCTCTGGGAGGTATGACAGGAATACTGTAATACAGATGAGGAGCACCGTGGAGTCCTGACCCACCTTCTTCAGCGACTGGAGACAAAGAAAAAGAAAGGGAACATTAAAATGTACTCTACATTCTGGTATTTGAGAGTTGCACTAAACACAAAAGATAGATAATCATGAGGTATCTCTTGCCGATAAGCCGACAACAGTCCTTAATCTAAAAAAAAAAAATATATATATATATATATATATATATATATATATATATATATATATATATATATATATAATTTTATAATAATAAATCACTCAACACTGCTTTCACTACAACTGATGAGCTACATTCCATTCTATGTTGACTCAAAGACAGGACAAACATCTTTCTCATTATAAAACAGTTCTGTTTGGACAGAAGGTGTTAATTCTCTGACTGTACTGCAGCTACAAATCACAGGTCTATATTAATGCAACCGTTATACAGAACGTTACTGTTTCTACTTTGTGATGGTAAAAGTTTTACTACGTCATCAGATCCCTATAAAAATAAAGTGGTTCATTCTTCACATATTACATTTTAATACTGGACAGGTAAGTCCTGTTTCTCTTGCAAGTTTACAGTTGATTAAATCTGTCCTGTCGGAGGGAGGTGGCAGCTTTAACAAAATTTCTTTAGGAGGTCAGGGTGTGAGAGATCTGTCCTGTACTAGGCCCTGTTCACACTGTGTTCTTTGCTGATCTTTCTTTACACAGCAAACAATAACACTGTAACACAGTCACTGTGCTGAACATGCTCTTCTCCCAGAGAGCCAAAACCGGCTGATTGTGACTCACGGAGAACAGATGGTTGTTCAGAGTGCATGTGATATTTCAGGATCTTAAACACTGAATATACCATTGTTCCCATTATCCGGCATTGGGGCTTTTTTAGAAGTTACAGTACAACACTGAAGTTACAAAGAGTGGCACACGCCAAGATTTTATTGACTGCCTTTAGTTTTCATTAAGGTCCACATTGTGGTGTCCAGTTAATGTGTGAAAATGATTCCTCATGCTCCCAGAATCACTCTTTCACAATTTGATTCCTGGAATACAAGAATGAAAAAAACTCCATTAGATGTGATACCCTGGTCATTCAGCACATTTGAGGGCATTAGCTGACTTCATTTTTATTATTGCTGAGCCTAGACCTGACCAACTGCAACCTCATATCATAACACCGCCTCAAGAGGCTTGTACAGTGGGTACTATGCATGATGGGTGCATTGCTTCATGTGCTTCCCTACTTACCCTGATGCACCCATCACTCTACTATAGGGTATGCCAATCTGTTATATTTGCCCGTATAATGACCCATGTATCCATCAAGTCGTCCAACCATCCATGCCATTAATCCATAGATTCTTTTGTCCAACCATCCATTCAGCTGTCAGTTCAACCAACCATCCTTCCATCCAACAATCCATCCACCCTTTCATCAAAACATCCACTTGTCCATATGATCGACCACTTATTCTTGCATTTTTTCATCCATGCATCAAAACATCAACTCGTACATCTGTTCATCCAAGTATTCATATTCCTGCAATCAACTTATAAATCCATCCATGGATGTATAAAACTGTCCATCAAAACATTCATTCACCATTTACTCATTCATCCATTAAATCGCCCAATTAATCCGTTTGTCAAAACACACCCATCGGCCAATCCAAATATCCATTTATCTACCAGTTCATCCAATCATTTCAATCTGCATGTCTAAAAATCCACTAATTTTTTCATCTGTCCATTCAACCAACAATTAATTTATCTTCAATCCATCTTACAATTCATTCTGATTTTGCAGTGACCTCATTACCAAAATGTACTTTAAACTACATTACAATCTTCAAAATCACCCAAATTCTAAAACTTCCTTAAACTACCTATAACACTACATTACTTATAACTATAACACACACAAAAAAAAAACACTCACAGCAAAGGGGTCAGCTTGTTCCCAGGAGATCGGTGCTCCCCATGACGCAGGTCTCATTTTCTCTGGTAGTGATTCAGGAACAGCCACCAGGATGAAGCAGATGTCCAGCATGGCGATCGCTGATGCTAAGACCACTACAAGACTGTCTCCATACGCTCGGCTGAGGTAGGCACCTATGGCGGGGCTGGTCACTAGACTTGCCGCAAATGTGGCTGAAACCTATTGGAAAGAGCAACCAGAACAACAGGTAGAAATACAACATAAAAATGGGAATTATAACAAACACACTGAGTAGAATATAATATAAATTTAAAAGAAATTAGCTAAGGGAAAAATGAATAGGCAGGTATATAGCTTTTCTTTTTTTTTACAATCCCTTTAATATGGTGCACACTGGAATTACAATAAAGGAGAATACATGTGGAAAGAGGAGAAATATATACTTCAGAATAGTATAAATTAATTAGCAGTTATATGTAAAAGCAATGTTTGTAGTAACGTTACACACCAGGCCGTATGCCATGCTGCGTTCATGCTCCTGTGTGATATCAGCAACATACGCAAAAACCACAGAGAAGGTCACAGCAAAAACTCCCGAAACAGAAATAACAGCAAAATACCACCTAAAAAAAACAAAGGTCACAATTACAGTACAGCCAAACATGCGTTATATGCACTTAATCCATGACTTCTCATCATCATCATATAGTAAGTGTGTCAGTCACTTTCAAACAGAGGTGGTTAGAGTAGCCAAAAAATTTACTTGCATAAGAGTAGCTGTACTTCAAAATAATATAACTCAAGCAGAAGTAAAAACTAGTCATAGAAAATATTACTCAAGTAAGAGTAAAAACGTATTCGCTGAAAAGACTACACATTACGATTGAAACAGATGCTCAGTACTTGAGTAGTCTTTATATATTATTTATAAATAATAATTAACGTCAGATTTTATACATATATATATATATATATATATATATATATATATATATATGCACGTCTCTTTTGGCAGATAAGACACCGCGGAATGAAGCTATTCTTTTACAAGTGAAGCATGATTTGTATATGATGCCAGGGATGCCAGCTGAAGAAGTCATGAAGGAGTCATGTGATTATTGTTGCTGCGTCTGATTGGTGAAACAGTCATGTTGTAGATCTACCGGCTGCATGTGTTGAATAAATTGTTAGAAAAGTAATGAGTAGAGTGTAGCGGAGTAGAAGAGTTTCTTCTTCACAGATCTACTCAGATAAATGTAAAAAGTATGGCGCAGTAAAGCTACTAAGAATGTAAGAATGGACACATTGTGATAACTGTTAAAGTTGCTGTTACAACCCTGACGTTAATTATTATTTATAAATGCATGTCCTAGAATGTGTCACTTCTCCTTGTGCTACAGAGAAATTGTAAATTGCAAGCTACTCTATACTGAAGGTGCTGGAAATCTCAATGTTATAACTAAAAAAAGTGCTGACACTGGAGATTCATCCCATAAATGGCAACAAAAAACAAACAAAAAAAAGATTTTTATGATTTGGGATTTTTTAAAATGCTGTATTTGGCGTAACCTGAAAATGGTAATTTGCAGGACTAAATGTTTGTCTTCTGTTAAGAATAAAAAATGTAATAAATTAATAATTAATTAGGTGTGTGGTGTTGATTAACCTCTTCAAATCAAATAATTTTTAATAAGTGAATATTTCTGTTGATTAATCTCAAGCTAATACTTGTATACATTGCAACTTCTCTAAAAGCAGGAAGTGCTGCTCAGTTTACTTCTGTTGCTGTGCATGTTGAGCCATGTCGAGCTGAACTGACTCCATAAACTGAGAAAGAACTCATAGTTAAGAAGAATTTCAAGGGGGGTGATTTCTTTGGCTTTTCCTGGTTGGAGATTGGGAATTACAAGTTATTATAAGGCAACAATAATCGGGTTATGTGGACCAAACGCTGTACTCTGTGCATGAGCTGGTAATATAGAAATAGGCATTAAAGTGGACTAGTTAATATGAACCAGTTAGTAAGTAAGTTAGTAAACACCTTCTGACCAGTTAAATTTGAGATTTAAAACTCTGTGGTATAAATATTCATGACTGATGCATGATTATTATACACATTCTATAGAGTCATATAGATTTTTAAATTACTATCTTGGCAATAATTATAAACTTGTACGTACTAAAATCATAATTTTCAGCTCGAGATGCTGAAATCTTTTGAAAGCTCCAATCAAATATTGTGTGATTTCATGTTGTCAGTAAATACTTCTAAAAAAGGACATTAGGAATGAAATATCAGAAATTAACTTGATTGAATAACTGAAAGATCAGAAAATATAGTTAAGTTAACAGTTATCTAAGCAGCAAAGGTGAAATTACAGATTTTTTAAAGAAATAAACAGCTCTGAGGTGAACATCCAACTCATCATGTAATTACTACCCACCTACATAATTAATTTATTAAATTTGCACTTACACACATGGACAAAATTGTTGGTACCCTTCGGTCAATGAAAGAAAAACTCACAATGGTCACAGAAATAACTTTAATCTGACAAAAGTAATAAATAAGAATTCTATGAATGTTAACCAATGAAAGTCAGACATTGCTTTTCAACCATGCTTCAACGGAATTATTTAAAAAAATGAACTCATGGAACAGGCCTGGACAAAAATGATGGTACCCCTAACTTAATAGTTTGTTGCACAACCTTTTGAGGCAATCACTGCAATCAAACGATTCCTGTAACTGTCAATGAGACTTCTGCACCTCTCTGCAGGTATTTTGGCCCACTCCTCATGAGCAAGCTGCTCCAGTTGTTTCCGGTTTGAAGGGTGCCTTTTCCAGACAGCATGTTTCAGCTCCTTCCAAAGATGCTCAATAGGATTGAGGTCAGGGCTCATAGAAGGCCACTTTAGAATAGTCCAATGTTTTCCTCTTAGCCATTCTTGGGTTTTTTTAGCTGTGTGTTTTGGGTCATTGTCCTGTTGCAAGACCCATGACCTGCGACTGAGACCCAGCTTTCTGACACTGGCCAGCACATTTCTCCCTAGAATCCCTTGATAGTCTTGAGATTTCATTGTACCCTGCACAGATTCAAGACACCCTGTGCCAGATGGAGCAAAGCAGCCCCAGAACATAACAGAGCCTCCTCCATGTTTCACAGTAGGGACAGTGTTCTTTTCTTCATATGCTTCATTTTTCCGTCTGTGAATATAGAGCTGATGTGCCTTGGCAAAAAGTTCCATTTTTGTCTCATCTGTCCATAGGACATTCTCCCAGACGCTTTGTGGCTTGTCAACATGTAGTTTGGCATATTCCAGTCTCTCTTTTTTATGATTTGTTTTCAACAATGGTGTCCTCCTTGGTCGTCTTCCATGTAATTTTCTTTCAAATCTCCTGAGACAACTCTTTCCTTCGCTTCCTCTGGTCCATGTTGAGTGTGGTACATACCATGTCACCAAACAACACAGTGACTACCTAGAGCCCTATATATAGGCCCACTGACTGATTACAAGATTGTAGACACCTGTGATGCTAATTAGTGGACACACCTTGAATTAACATGTCCCTTTGGTCACATTATTTTCAGTATTTTCTAGGTGTACCATCATTTTTGTCCAGGCCTGTTCCACAAGTTTATTTTTTAAAATAATTCTGTTGAAGCATGGTTGAAAAGCAATGTCTGACTTTCATTGGTTAACATTCATAGAATGTTTTAAAATTATTACTTTTGTCAGATTAAAGTTATTTCTGTGACCATTGTGAGTTTTTCTTTCATTGACCGAAGGGTACCAACAATTTTGTCCACGTGTGTATAAGCAGCATAATCTGCCTTTTATTAAATACTCTTAATATATCTACCCTTAAGATGATTAAAAGGTAAGGGCTACTGAAACAGTACAGGAAGATGAATAGAAAAAGCAGTGAAGGCTGGTAACATACCATGGGCTAATCTTCATCAGAGGGATGGGAGCACATGTGAAGAAAACAGTGAGAAGGAGAAACGACTTCCTTCCCCAGACATCAGACAGAGCACCAATCAGAGGGGCGCTCAGAAATGACAGCAAACCCTGATTGTGAAGAGATAATCATTTACTACTCCGTGCGCATTTAACTGAGAATCTACAAACCAGATGAGAGATTAAATACTGCACCTTAACTCCCTGTATGAGGCCATTCATCAAAAAAGTGTGCTTCGGAAACGTTTCATGAAGAACCTGAATTGTCAAAAACAATTATTAGGATCAATACCGTTGATGATTTAGACAATATCTAGTTTTATAGAAAAATACAGTTGTGTATAAAAAACAAATCCAACATGAAGGACTGTGTCTGTTTCCAGAGCAATCTGACACCTAGAATTTAATCAGAGTAAAAGTCAAAGTACATTTGAATGGTTTGCTATTTGGGTTACTTTGCTGTGTAGAATGACATTTTCCTCAAAAAGTATTACACATACAGTCAGATTCAAAGTTTACGCATACAGTTACTATCAAAATTTAGTACCCTGCCTCTTTTGATTCTATGGGATTTGTAGAGAAGGCAAATACAACCTCAAACAAATAACACTGCATAACTTTTTTTCACCACGACATTATTTAAAACACAGGCAATAGCAAGTACCCCTATGATTAGCAGGAATAACTTTCTGCATCAGTCTCTCACATCGTTGTGGAGGAAGTTTGGTCCATTCTTTTTTACAACATTGCTTCAGTTCATTGAGGGTTTTTGGGCATTCCCTTATGCACAGCTCTCTTAAGGTCCAACCACGGCAAGTCTGGACTTTAACTGGGCCATTCAAAAACCTTGATTCTTTTCTTTATCAGGTTCTCTGATATAGATTTACTTTGTGCTTCAGTTTTAGATACTGGTGTTCTTGCATGATCAAGCTTTAGCTGTCAGACCGACTCACATTCGTCTCTAGAATACTCTGGTATACTGAGGTGTTCATGGTCAACTAAATGACTGCAGGGTGACTGCAGGTCCTGTGGCTGCAAAATTCCAAATCATCAATGCTCCACCACAATGCTTGACAGCAGTTGCAAGGTGTTTCTGCTGAAATGCTGTTTTTTCTCCAAACATGGTGCTGGGCATAAGGGACAAACAACTCCACTTTGGTTTCATCTGTTCATAGGACATTGTTCCAGACGTTTCCAAATTGTTTTCAAAACTCTTATTGCTTCTCTAAGGCCATTGCTTATGCCTTTCCCATTTGGCATTGTGTTTATACACACCTGAATGCTCCAGACCAGCAAACTGCCAAAACTTTTATAGAGGTCTGCACACCTGCTGATTATCAGATAATCAAGGACTGATGATTAGCAGCACCTGGGTGCAGCTTGCCCTTTTAAATCTGGGGGGAAGCAGTAACGGGGTACTTCATATTGCCCACATGTTTTTTTTCTCTCTTTTGGTTTCATTTTTGTTAAATAAATAATGACACTGTGAAAAACGTTACAGTGGTACCTCAGTATGCGAACGACCCAGTTCACAAATATTTGCCTTAACATTTTTGTAACAAATTTGTCTCAGCATGTGAAGCATTTTCAGCATACGAGTGAACAAACCACGAACCGAACGCCGGCTAAGTTGTGTGTTCGAGAGCCGCTCAAAACATGTTTTCTTCAGTGGAAAGCGAAGAAAAGCGAGTTTACATATTTATCTGATTATCTGTATTTACATTATTTTCTATGGGAAATCTTGTTTTGCAATACAAAATTTAGCCTTAAGAACTTGCCTCCAGAACGAATTAAATTAGTATGCTGAGGTGTCGTTCGTCTGCAGTTGTATGTGCCAAAATATAAATGTTGACACAGTACACTACCGGAAAAAGTGAAATTTTGTAACAATAGACAGTATAACTGTGTTATTTATTAAATCTCTCTCCAAATTGTGCTGCCACCTTTTTCAAAACGCAGTCCCCAATCACGAGCACTTCCATATAAGCGGAAATAATAGTCAACTATGAATCGTTTTTCCTCCTTTCTTTTCACACTTGGGAACACGTACGGCTGGAGCTATGTTCCATCGACAAACGCGCACGCATGTTCGGGATGCGCGAGTTTCAATACTGTATATTTTGGTGCACACCGTTCTAAGACTCACTAAGAGCAGATGATTTTATGATGTTTCTACACAAAAAAATATACAATTAAAAGAGGATGTACTAACTTTTACACCTGACTGTACCTATACATGCAAGTACACATACAATGAAGCAATGTGTAATGAGTGCTAATCTATATTATTGTAACATTTTTAATTTTTTAAATAAATATTTACTTGAAGTAGCTAATGTTAATGTAATCATTAAAACCATATCACATACAAGTTAGAGAATTTACTTGCATAAAAAGTAATTATTTTTTTTTTGTACAAATTATTATTATTATTATTGTTTTTTAAAGCAGGATTTTCAGGTAATTAAAGCATTTCCAAAACCCTTAGAGGTAAAATAAAGCTGTACATGAAATGTTTAATCTTTCAACTATTGTCCATAAATTTTTTCATAGATCGTGGAATTACATATGACAATAGAAAACATGAGTGAGACATCTTGACTTACAACCAGCGTGGGTGCGGTCAACAATCCCCAAGCGAAGAATTCCAGAAATATGACGATGACAGCATGGTAAACACTGGGGGACCCAAAACCCTGTGGCTGAGAGGAGACATGCATACAACAGTTAAATACCTTGTGGTAAGGAAGGAATAAAAACTTTCAGGCTGTGCTGTTACAGGACAACAAATAACTGGGTTAGTGTTAGCAGCACCAATTTGCTTAAGTACAGATAACAGCAGGTTCTGATAATCATGCAATCATTTTTTTGTGACAGCCTGTGAAATAACATTCTTACAGCCGAAACAGCAATGTGCATTTAGTAAAGCACAGGGACAAGAATACCATAAAACCTATGTCTGTGTTGAAACTGTTCCTGGTGTAAACACATTACATTACTCCCTCTTCTAGAATGTTCCTAAAATTATCTTATATGACAACTATCAAACATGCCAAGGAACACAGCAGTACTGACTAAACCTGTCTCGTTTTGGCTGACACACACACGTGCACACACACTACTTGAATTGTTCTTTTGTTTGTGTGCTGTCTTTCCTAACAGCAACTGTGTTTTTAGCTCACAACAACAACATGATAGAGTAAGAGCTTTTATAGGAAAGTAGTTCACAAAAATATATTTTTAAATATTTAAAAAAAAAAATGTATAGAAATAAAAAGGGACAGGGTCATTTTCTTTTCTTATATATATATATATATATATATATATATATATATATATATATATATATATAGAATATATCTTTTAAAACGATATAATGTATTCACTGAGATCACAACACGCACCGAAAGGTACATCCTGTACTGAACGGTACGGTACAAATACACACATCACACCAAGGGACGAGAGTTCAAGACCAAGACTCTGTAAACAGGATAAGTGGTATAGATGTTGAATGAATAAATATACAATATACTATATACCACATTAGACATGTGGTACATTAGGTACAGAGCGTTCAGGTTTGGTGCACATGGATGGCTTTCGATTTCAGTAGTATTACACAATCTGTGAATGCACCACAAAATGATGAATGAACCAACAAAAAAGGGAAATGATGATTTCAAGGAGAAGAAACCAAAATTGCAAAACCTGTAAATAAGTAAAAAGAAAAAAATCTTTAAAAACAATCTATCTGCTGACATGCCCTTGTGAAACATTCACCAGACCAGGAGCAGGGCTTAAACAGGGACGATTTTCCCACCATTCAGTTCCTGATGAAGTCCATCTGGTTAGTTGCAAAAAGTCTTTATGACTGAATAACAAGGTTGACATCAGACAGAATTACTTACATGTTTCCAAACAGTGAAAATCCATCTTCAGAAACCATTAAAACCAATTAAGCAACACTGAAATAAATACTGCTTTTGAAAACCCTTTAAATGCTGCCCAAGCAAAGCAATCATTATCCTGTACTCATTAATTTTTTTTTTTTTTTGGGGGGGGGGGGGGGGGGGGGGGGAGAGAGAGAATCTGGTGAGGTGATGACCGTTTATAGCAAACGATAAAAGGAACTAATACAGAACTGCCTTCTACAGTACAGTATATAAGGATAAAAACACAGTTACAATAAAATAAAATAACTTTTGGGTAAAATCCACTTTTCGAAATTAAATCTACATACATCCACACACAGTATGATGTTCTGAGAAATGCCTACATGACTTCAAGTAAAATAAAAATAAAGTCTAACGTATAATAATATAATTATAATAAACAAGGCAATATTAAAAATTGCCACTGAGTTTCAGTGTTTAAAAAAAAAAAAACTTAAACAGGCAATGTTTAATATCTCAAAATCCCTAATGTCATGTATAGGTTTGTCATCGCTTGTACAAAAACATCTGATTATATTTATTTGTGTTTATTAAAGAAGAGTATTATAACTATATAACAAATGATATCACAGAGGATGTGTTTAGATTTTCACAGTGGATCAAACCTGGCATTAAAACACTCACTGGCCTCTTAAAGAACACACACCTGAACAGCTGTTCAATCATGCAATTATTCAATCAGCCAATTCTGTGGCAGATACACAATGACTATAACACCATGAAGATAAAGGTTAAGTGCTCCAGGTTATGTTCCCATGACATGACAATTAAAGTCAAAGGATTAACAGTAGGTACAGGTGAGAGATGCTGCTTTGCCAAGAGGAAGTTGCCATTGCTGACTTCTCATGCTGATGATATGGTAGCGCGACTGATCTTAAAGATGATTTAACAATAAAATGAACAAGTATAAGTTAAAGACGAGACTCCGTGGTGTGAGAGACCGCTCTGAGTGTATTTCTGTGTTATTTGGTGAACTCACCGTTCCGCCATCCTTGATGATTATTTTCTTGGCCAGCAGCAGACTGCGATTCACCCGCTTCTTCTTTTTGCTCTGTGTCATGATATAACCATCCTAGTTGATTTCAGTGTTTTTAGCGAGTCTCGACTGGGAATACATAAAACAAATAATGGTCGTATAAAAGAGTACGAGGAGCATTTTTTTCCTTTCTTACGGGTTTACACTTCGTGTCTTCCATTCAGTTACACACACCGCCGCCATCTTGGCAAAAAAAATGAACACACGAGCGGTATGCAGTGACGTCATCACGTCATATCACACGATCTGGGGGCAGGTACGTGATGACGAGGAAATCATTCGATTTAGAGGGGTGTGTCAGAATGTATTTTTTTCAGAATGTATGTTTTTCTGCTTCGTTAAGGTTTAAATGTGGTAATATATATATATATATATACATTAAGAAATTTTGAGATAAATTAAACAGAAAACGCACATACATACTCTGGTCTTTTTTTGTACCTTTTGTTCACTGCATAGACAAAAAGGTTCTAGGCGACGGCCATTCCTAAGCGTTGGTGGTATAGTGGTTAGCATAGCTGCCTTCCAAGCAGTTGACCCGGGTTCGATTCCCGGCCAACGCATCATCGTTTTGTTTTACCCTTCCTTTGGACAGATGATTTCCCATTATATATGTTTTTTCTGACAGTAAATGTATTTCCATTTCATGTTTCATGTGCTAAAAGGCTAAAAATGTTGCGGTCAGTGGAAAGCATGTAATATTAGCACATTTTTTATTTATACTTTAATTGATATAAACTTAGTATTATTTACAGGAACAACAGAAAAAAGTAACAACATTTTATTCCTCTTAACTTTAATACACTATGCCTGAACACCCAAAAAAACCAAACAAACATGGGAGACCAAAAACAGACACAAACAAATAAAATTAAACTGTAACTGTAAAAAGGTATGTGCTAATCCTTATTATCTCATTAAACATGGCAAAGATTAACCACATGGAACACATATAATCTTTTAAACAGTTCTTATTCATTAACAAGCTCACCTAGTAAAGCTAAACATTTTACAAACAAAACTTTCATCACTAAAGTTTCTACTCGTGATCATAAAAAAACACAATGAACGAAGATGCAAAGTATGACATCATTATCTATATACTGTTGTGAAACACATTAAGGAATGAAGTGATCAGGAAAAAGTACAAGCACATGGTGGCAGTAATGCAACATAATGGATGCCAACCGTCGGCAAACAAAAAGTACAATGCTCACATTGCATTAGGTCATGGTCACATCCCTACCTATAAAAAAATCTTTACACAATTAACCTTAGTTTGCAATCAAGCTCACAATAACAATGTTATATCATAAAAGTACAACACATTTTGAACCCATCTATTTTTCTCAGTTTCCAGATGTTTGTCACTTTTGGCTGTGGAGCATGAACTTATCCATAATGTATGTATCCATACATGAATACACTGTGGTTGTAACACCTCACACTTACACACTTATTTACTAATAACTATTACAATTTCATTACAGACATGTTTTATGGCTGTTATTTGCATTGGTGAAGTTTGACTTTTTTAACTGACACCTGTACACAATCTAGCTACTGCATACAGTAACAGAAACCAATAGTAATAAGCTGCCATAAAGACAACAACATAGTGCATCAAAGTTTCTGATGATTTTGTGCTGCACATAGGCTTACTCAGAGGTTTACCTTTCACATGAGTCCAAGTCTGTTAAAAGTAAAATAAAATATAATTCATACAGGGTCATGGGGGCCTGAAGCCTATTCCAGGAGACTTAGTCCAAAAGGCAGGGTACACCCTGGACAGAGACACACACTTCAGGATCAATTTGGTAATGTCAATTAACCTAATCTGCATGTCTTTGGACTGTGGGAGGAAACCGGAGTATCCACAGGAAACCTACCAAGCACAGGGAGAACCATAATCCTGAAGTTGCAAGGCCACAGTGTTAACCACTAATAAACTAATTTTGTGTCCACACACACACACAAGCACACACACATACACAGCGCCTGCACGCACAAATGGAAACACTTATCTGTCAGGATTTATAAAAAAAAATAAAATTAGTTAGTAAAGTGCAGGTTAATTTGTTTTATTTTTACTTTATATTTTATGTTAATTATTTTTATGTATTTATGCTCTTATTCTTATTCTTTTTATTATTTGGGCTGTGGAAAAAATAATTTGAGTTTACATTATTTCTTATGGGAAAATTCAGTTTGGTTTACAAGTGTTTTGATATACAAGCCCGCCCCCGGAAACGAATTACTGTATGTTCGTAATCCAAGGTTCCACTGTATATAATATCCAGTGTCCTCCTTTTTGCATGCTGTAGTTTTTAAATAGAAAAATAGAACTTATTTCTTACTGTCTTGTTTGACTGCAATACAATTTCAAGCTCTAGCTATAATTTGTGACATATATTAAGTATTTTTTCAAACTGCATTTTAATGTCCTAAAAAGGCTGATAAACAGAAATCAACTTCTTATAAAAAGTTAAGATTTTAAAAACTTGGAAATAAATGAACACAAAGCAGATCAATGGACATTCCAGTCATGGAAGCTGCAGAAACGCAGACCAGAGCCCACTTGAGCCTTGCTAGATGAGGAGCAGTACAGAGAGCGCCCAAAAGTGGCACAGAAAACTATAACCATCACTGTTACAGCAGCATCAACAATGCCTCAAGAAAGATAAAAAGGACGCCTAATTAGGGACGTTAATGTTTTTAACAAATTAAGCAATCAACATATATTGCAAGGGTTAATTTCCACAGCCGCTATATTTGTACACGGAATGGTTTCATTTAACTTATTTGAGGCTTAATATAGTGACATATTTGAGCCACTAGGGGGCCCTCCTGACACCACCCTAAACTTTACCTATTGTTATTTGCCTTTGTACGTTATTACAAATTAAAATACGCAAAATTATCTACTACACAAAACAGGCCCGAACTATTACACAAGTGAATAAAAAAAGATAAATGAAAATAAGATGCACCAATTTCTGCCTTCTAGTTAGTAACTTTATAATCCACCGCGGTGTCCTGGAAGTACAGATTAACGTACTGCAGGATGTGGTCGACAGCACTGAGCAGTAAGATATCTATGTTGTCATCGAGCTCCAGCTGGGAGGAGTAGTTCCTCACAGGCACGATGTAGGACGTGGCCATTCCTAGAAGCTCTCCGGCTTTCACCATCTGCAAATTACAGCACAGAGCAGAAACGATGAAACTTACACGATGTGAAATCTGTACATCCATACGTGAACACCTGTTATGATTGTGTGAACAGACCAGCTGCTGAATATGCCGGCTCCTGTACACCTGGCTGACATCTTGAGACGTGATTGTGCACACTTCATCCACGTGAGTCAGCAGCGCCACCTGGTGCACACCTGCAATAAAGACAGCGTTATTGTTTGTGCATGCTATTATTCTTTTGGCTGCTCCCGATAAGGGTCGCCACAGTGGACCATTTGTCTCCATCTAACTCTGTCTACCACATCTGGAGTACCACATGTTACTCCAACATCCTGTATGTCCTCCCTCATCACATACATAAACCCCCTGTTGGGTCATCTTCTTCTCCTCCTGCCTGGCAGCTCCATCTTTAACATTCACCTCCTGATATACCCCTCATACATCACCTCCTCTGCACATGTCCCAACCATCTGAATCTGGCACTAAGGGACTAAGAGCAGATCTCTGATGCAGTCCCACCTTCATGTTAGTTCTAGTTCTCAACTAAATTAGAAGTTATAAACCATTGTTCCCTGCATTATTAAAAAAAAGTAGAAAAACGTTTTAATGTTTGCTGATGTGTACAAGATGACAGCCTCACCCAGGCTGCTGATGTGTTCCCGAAGCTGCTGGAATGTGCTGCTCAGGCCTTTGGCGTAAGTGTTGATTTTTGCCGCGTCCACTACAAACACCACGCAGTGAATCTTGTCTTTGAGGGTGGGTTTCTTTATGAAGCTTGTGACGTCAGATCTCACCGGCTCTTCAGCACTGAACTGTACGGGAATAAGAAGATTATAAACGCTAGCACTAGATTTACAGGCGTGCCTATAATAACATGTGCCACTGAGGTGACAGTTAATATACAGTCGATACGAATAGAAAAGCAAGATATTTATAAATATGGAGACAAGTGAGTGTTGGTTGTTCTCAAAACTCAGTTGTTAGTAGAGTTCATTTCATTCATCTGTTAATAGAGTATTTTCACTCAGCAGAAGGCACCATACCCTCACAGTGGCAGTGCAGTACCAAATGAGCCACAGCCTGCACTGAAGCTGATACACACAAAAGCCACACCTCTTTAACTAGGACTAAGATAAAAGAGGACATATGAACAGTTAACAACAAAACATAATAACCACCATTTTTGGACTTTTTCATTTTGGCAAATTAACATTCTGTAGCTCGCAAAGTTGTCTATAGCAAAACGTTTACTTTGAAAACCACTATTAAACTGTCTTTTAGACGCTTTGAACTTCCACATTTTAGACAAACCATGACAGGTAGTGGCCACATTTTCCTTTAAAAACCCAGGACCTTATGAAAAGTCAATCGCATCCCTTCTCCTGTAATCCGAACAGTAAAGCTGTGCAAAGCAGCTGCAAGTGAGTGAATTGAAGAAATTGGGAGAATGTTAAAGGCAAGAAAAAGACATTTACATCCTGGTACAATTACTGCAGTCACTCCAGAAGTAATACATTACAGGTATGAGTCGCTTAACGTCCAAGGCACTCTGTGAAATTCTGTGAAATAGGACATTACGCAATTTGGTTGTTGTGTGATCGCCACATGATAAACTTAATGCTATGTGGGATACTGTAGTGTAAGTACTATGGTGAAATTAGATTTTAGTGCCGTCTTCTCTTTCACTTTCAAATCGATACAGTTTGTGCTCCTCATAGCAGTTGGGATCCATTATGCACTTACAGGAATACTTTCAAAAGAAAATTACGCAGAGATGTAACGTAACACCAGGCTTAAGAGGCACAAACCTTGTGTGGGAATGAAATATGCATGCCGTGTGTGAGAAACCCGTTGGGCTTGCCGCGTCTGCTTGTGTCTGCTACTCTTGTTCTGTACTGCGAGTATGAACTATTTTATAACCTTATGGGACCAATTACTGGAATGAAACTAAAGGTGAAACAGAAGGAAGCTGATGATAATGCAAACTGAAGTCTTTGCAACATCTAGAATGTTTTTCATGATTTTCAACAATCTTTGTCATTAAAAGGGTTTCGTATGCATTTTTCTTGGATCTAATTTGCTTCCACTGCTTGCTGTTTGACTCACTCCATAATCATTAATATTTTTAGTAAAACACAGTAAAGCACCATACAATATAGATCCCCCATCAAGTAATGGTGTAGTAACACTTTAAGTTGCTCTTCTTAAAGTTGATGTCGTTCTGGGTTAAACCTCAAGAGGTATCCCATTAACTCCTTAATGCATCTGGTTATGTCTCCTGCACTGCAAATGCTGATGTCAATGTGTCTGTGTACTGTATGTGTGATCGAGTGTGTGAGACATTTTTCCGCATTATCTTTATATAAGTTCCATAATGTTAACAGTTTAATTATTTAAGATTCCATTATCATTGTATAGCATGACATTTATATCATATATATCATCACACCATCACACAGTGCACAATTATCCTAAAAAAGGTTTTAAATGGTACCTGATGTCCCTCTATCACATGTCCCTTAACAACACAAAGCGCATCATATAGGCTTAGTCCAACTGAGTCTCCTTGTCCAATCCCCATAATATCACACAGGGTCAAAGCTGTGGGGTCTGATCTCTCTCCACTACGTCTGATGGGAAATGCCTGGAGCTGAAAGATATACCACAGAGCGTTTAAATCCTTCATTCTAACTGGTCAGAAGGTTTTGATTAATTTTCTATAGCAGAAGGTGTGCAGTAGTGCGGCTGTAAATCACATATTTATATTAATAAGCATGCATTAGTGAGCTGAAACTTCTCATTAAACCATCAAGTTTTGCATAGTGTTTTGTCTTATTAACTTTAAAAAAAGAGAAGCTGGTACGGAAATGAATCGTTCTAGCTGCTGTTTCACAGATATGCTACAACATTTAGGATTCCTGTAAACAGATTGATAATTATGATGTCGCTTTATAATAAAAAAAAAGTGTAATCATCGCCAGGTTGCTGTGATATAAAAGGAATAGAACAATTGCTTGCTTTTAGTTAATTAGAACAATGTGCTGCATTTACAGTACGTTCATAAATTAACAAATTATCAAAATATTCTTACCTGTGCTTTATATCCACACACACACACACACACACACACACACACACACACACACACACATACTTACATGCATTCACACACACACACACACACACACACACACACACACACACACACACACATATATATACTATACAGTATATATACAGATGATATGATGATATGATGTAGTATGATATGATGATATGATGTAGTATGTGTCTTTCTTGTGTTCTTTACCTTTTTTGTAAAGCTTATGGAAGCAGATGAGCCCACCATGGCCCGGTTCACGACACGCCCAGAAAAGACAGACTGCAGAGAACTAATGAAACTGGACTTTCCTGCACCAACCGGACCCAGAAGCAGGACTCTAGCCTCAGACACAGCCCCACTGGCCGGCGTGTATGACTCAACCTTCTCCATCAGTTCTTCCCTGGATCTTTGCGCAAAATAAATGACAGGTTTTAAACACTCTGTGTACACACACATTTTACATACTGTAAGTACATAATAAAACTGCTGGAATACTGACTCCGAGGTCCAGTTCACTGATCTCCATGGAATCTCGAGTAGACGTAAATTTGGCCACACATCTATAAAGTGAATTAACAGCTTTAGTACAATAGGTAAAAGAAGACAAGAGGATGGACCAAATGTAAGGTAATAAAAAAGTATAATGTGATGATTGTCCTATAACTGTTAGGAACCTCCACTAGAGGTCACTGTCGGTTTGTGCGTGTTTTGTAGTTTTTGTTGGTCGACTCAGTTTCCCAGAAGCCACCTCAGTCAGGTGATGAGGGCTCACCTGAACCGAGGTAGCTCATTAGACATCTTATAAATAGCAGTTTGTTTTGGGAAACTGGGTCGAGCATTATCCTTATCCTTGTCAAGTGGGCATTCCTTTTTGTTTGGTTTTGTTTCTTTGAAGTTATATTTTAGTTATATTGTTTTACCTTTGCTTTTTCTAGAGGGCTCTAGTATTATTGTTTGTTTTCTGTATGTTCCTTGTGTTAGTGGATTCATGGGGCTGTCCTGTTCAGTGTTTAGTTAGGCTGTGTCTCCTCCTGTGTAAGTACTGTTCTGTGTATCCCCAGTGTCGGCCTTCTTGTGTAGTTCTTTGTTTATAGATCCCCTTGTCTGTTTAGATATGTGTAGCCACATGAGGGCTTAGCCGCTAGCAGGGTTACCCGCTAGTAGGCCTTGACTGCTAGTAGGGTTAGCCTCCAGTAAGCTAGCCTCTAGTGGGATTGACTGCTAGTGGTTCTGGTCGCTAGTAGGTTAGCCACTAGTTTGGTATAGCCTCATGTGTGCCCTGCCTCTTGTGTTCCAGTCTCCTTGTAGGTCAGTACTAACCCAGTTAGCCACAAACTCCCTTAGATACTAACCTGGTTAGGTCATCATTCCCTACATCTATATTCCATATAGCTACTAACCACTAACCCATCGTGTCTGGTCCTGTGTCTGGTCCCTCCAGTCCTGTCTTGTCTCTAGTTCCCCTATGTGTCTTTAGTTGGCTCCAGCTCCGTGTTTCCCTGTGGGTCAGCTCCTAGTCCCTGTGTCTGTTCTTAGTCCCTGTGTCAGCGCTCAATTCCTTGTGTCAGTTCCGGTTCCCTGTGTCAGCGCTCAGCTCCCTGTATTAGCTCCTTTCCTGTGTTTGCCCTGAGCCGTAATTATAGTTTAAGTTTGTTGTTTTAGTTTGTTTGTGTCTGTTTTTGAGTTTGTTAATAAAAAGACTCTTTGTTTCAACAACCCCCCAGGGCAATTATGCCTGCTCTAATTCGCCCACTGCACCCACATCAGCCGGTCTGGCCTGTAGTCACAGCCTGGCCGTGACAATAACAGCTCATTCTGTTTTGTTTTATTTCTGTTATACTACAGTGATTACGATTTTTATTAAACAAGTTTCTATGCTTTTTAGGTTCATAATTACCTTATGTAAACCTTATTATTAGTAATTAGAAAATCGTGTTCTAGCACAGTCCATGAACAAGATAGTATTATAAGAGTTATATATATATATATATATATATATATATATATATATATATATATATATTTTTTTTTTATTTTATTTTATTTATTTCTTACCTCCGGTCACTTCCTTGTCTTTGTTTTTGCTTTTAGAAGTGCTGTCTTTATTTTTGTCCTGGGTTGTATTATCTTCTTGTTTTCCCAAAGTGAAAAGTACTTTGTTTGGCTCATTATCCTTCGTACTTGTTGCAGGTACTAATACATTATCAGTAAGTAACAACATACACACAAAACAAGTCGAAAGATTAACATGCTGGCAAAAGGGACAGTTATTCTCTCATTAAATTTAAAATTTATTCGGACACAAATCAAAAGAGAGGCTACCTACAACTGTTCCAAGTCAACCTGACGTATCATTATTTAATGAATTTAGCTGTAATCTTTCACAGATTGCTGTGGGATAAACATTTTGAGGCGTAATGTTATACAAAAGAAAAAATAACTCCGAGGACGTAACCTTCACCATGAAATAATAATAATAATAATAATAATAATAATAAATGTGCAGGTAAATCATTGTTACTGTAACAGCAGAGTGTGATATTGCTTTTAAAAAAATTTACAAGCTACAATCAAATAATTGGTTAATGTTTATTATTTTAATAAGTGTACAGTATATATTTAAATAAATAAAATTTACTAGATGTTTAGCTAGCTCACAAAGATTTGTAAATCCCCATTAAAGGTGCATCTAGCTTCCCTTTTTCCTTTTCCTGGTCATCTGATGACCTTTTATTTTTTTAATTGAGCAATGATGCAAACACTGATGCATTAAGTACATGCAGTTATCCCTGATCCTTTTTAGGAACGGTGCCAATAATTCAGGAGTACTTTAGAAGCATACTTTCTTAGGTTTTTATTTCATTTTATTATTTCTTAATAACTATACAGTTATATATAGTTATTATATAGCTATAATTCTATAAAACATACAACTCAATAATAATTTAAAAAAAACTAAGGAAGTATGTTATATAACATCTCTCTATATAGTTATAAATACATAATGGGAAGAATGTGTTCGATATATGTAGTCAGATGCTTGTTACACCTGGATCTGTATTATAATTCCTTTAAATGATAAAGTCAAGAGAAAAACAATAGACACGTATATAATATAATACACAAAAAAATCAAACCCTACCTGGAAAAGAAAATGAAGGGGGTTTCATTGAGTTTGCTAATTGTGATTGATTCGGGACGTTTCCAAAGAGTGTTCGAGAATCCATGACCAACAGTTACACAAATCAACCGAAGAAAGAAAATGAAATGAAACTCCAGCACTGAGAGACTACAGATCAACAGGCTCAAAGTTCGAGTGAAGAAACGAAACCGAAACTGTAGGTTTGATCTTCTGGTCCGTGTCCCAGTTTTTCCATATAGCCACGCCCTCATTTCTATACAGGCCTGTGATTGGCCAGTTATCCTATCGCATTTAATCTCTTGGGTAATTTACAGGTAACTGAAAGGTAAAATGATGAAATCTATTCAGGAGCTTCTATTATTAATCTAATAACGTATTGAGGGGAAAAAACATCTCCCAAATAAAAAAATCCCATTCCTCCTGAATGAGGCAAAACATAGCGTTTTCTTTTTACTTTCCAGAGATCTGGTTTGGGTGAGCCTAGATGTTTAGCTACACTCAGATTCCTGTGGAATGCAATGTGTTTTGTTGTTGTTGTTGTTGTAGCCCATAGGCATCAGTATGTGTATCAGTTTTTTAACTATTCATATGGCCCTCATTGAAACAAATAAAACATTTCAAGACTTCTTTCAAGAATTCTTTTTCTACTTTTATGATTATTAAAAAAAGAATAATTATTGTTGTAATTTTTTTTTGGTTGGAAGGTCGGAACGGTGGTGTAGTGGTTAGCACTGTCGCCTTGGACTGCCAGGGTCCGGGTTCGATCCCCGGCCAGGCTTGATTCCTGTCTCTGTGTGCATGGAGTTTGCATGTTCTCCCCGTGCTTGGTGGGTTTCCTCCCACAGTCCAAAGACACGTAGGTTAGGCTAATTGATGTTCCCAAATTGCCCGTAGTGTGTGAATGAGTGAGTGTATGTGTATGTGTGTGCCCTGCAATGGATTGGCACCCTGTCCAGGGTGCCAATCCTGTCCAGGGCACCATGTGCCCTAAGTCTCCTGGGATAGGCTCCAGGCTCCCTGTGACCCTGAATACAGGATTAAGTGGTATAGATGATGAGTGAGTGAGTGATTCTTTGCCTGTCTAGGGCAATCATTTTTCCAACATGTTTACTCATTCATTCCTCTTCTATACAGCTTTTCCTTTGTACAGGCTTGCGGAACCTAGATCCTAGCCCAGAAGATTTAGGGCACGAGGCGGGGTACACCCTGGACAGGGAGTCAACCCAAGGCAGAGCACACACCCGAAACATATACTGTACAATTTGGGAATGCCAATTAGCATAACAAACCCAAGGCAGGATATCTTCGACCCTGGAGGTGCAAGGCCACTGTGCTAACTACTATGTCACTGTGCCACCCATAAAAATATGTAAAAACACAGAAATACATTTATTTTAACATAAAATGTAAAAAAAAAAAAAAAAGAAAAAAGAAAAAGTGAACCTTTTGGAATTTCATAGTTTTCTGCATTAATTTGTTATAGAATGTGATCTGATCTTCATCTAAGTCAATAGTATTCACAAATATAATGTGCCTAAAACACTAACACAAAAACTACTCTGATCTTTCATGTCTTGTTGTTAGAACAACCATAAGAGAAATAAAGCTCATAGTGCTAGTGGAAAAAGTATGTAAATCCTTGAGCTAATGACCTCAAAAAAGCTAATTTGAGTCAGATGTTAGCATACTTAGAGTCTGGTTAAGAAAATGAGTTTGAAGGTGTGGACTAGAGCTACTATAAAAAACAACAAACATTTTGAGTTTGCTCCGCACAAGAAGAATACATGTATGTAAGCCATAGCCATAGCCAAAAAGAGCTTTCAGAGGATCTATGATCAAGAATTGTTGATTAACATGAAGCTGAAAAGGGTTATAAAGTGATTTCAAAGATTTAGAAATTCACCAGTCTACAGTTAAAAGCAAATTATCTACAAATAGAAACACTTTGGGACTGTGGCTTGTTTTACTGTAAACCATTTAAATTGAGCACCTTTTTTTCCCTGCAAAACAGATGTTTTAGATGTATTGGCAAACCAACATTAACACTTGGAAGTGAGCTCAATACTGTATATATATAAGTGGAGCCAGCAAGCAGGAAATAACTGAGGGCCCAAAATGTTCTTCTTGATGTCTGGTTCTGTCCAGCAGAGGGCGAAATATGCACTAATGTGGGTAAAGTGTGGAGAAAAATTACCCCAATCACGTCACAGGGCAACATGTTATTGTGCTTAAGACTATAAAGCATTTGAATGTGATCTTATTTGAATAAAACACATGAAAACATTTTATACACCACTTTCAGTTCTGACAATAGTTGGTCTGTCTGAAAAATCAATCACAGGTGTATATTAATGGACTCTTTTTATCATGTTATAATTGCCATTGTAACCACTCTTTACAGGGACATGTACAATGGGGTCTGCAGGGTCAGTGTGCATATTTTTTCTCAAGAAAAAGAAAGAGATGTTAATGACGATATGACGGTTTATAGCTGTTATGATGTATACCATATGACCAAAAGATTGTAAACACCTCATCAACATACCAACGACTTTTGCACATTCCTCTAAGTATGCTGCAGCATTATGATTTCCCTGCATTTAAAGTAAGGGGACAGGATTGGACTAGTGTGACGGACCATAAAGACATGGTTTGACTAGGCTGTATAGATGAAACATTGAAATGGGGATTGCATACCATGCCTTCCTACCTGGCCTCATACTATCGCCCATGATTTTGGAATGTGGGTGTGAAGTTACGCCTCCAAACATCTCGCCATATAGTGCAAGTTAAAACAGGAACTACAGGGACAGAATTTCATTCTAGTCACACAAACGCACACATACGCTCATTCACACACTACAGGCAATTAGAGGAAGCCAGTTAGCCCAATCTGCATGTCTTTGGGGTGTGGCAGGAAACCAGTGTACCCAGAGGAAACCCAACAAGCATGGTGAGAACATACACACAGAACCCAAGGAGGGAATTAAACCTGGACCCTGAAACTGTCAGGCGACAGAGCTCACCACTATGCCACTGTTCCACCTAGGTTTATTCAAAAAGACAAAAAATATTTTACAATTTTTTTAACAAATGAAAGGATTGAATGTAACTGCAAAAACAATAACCTTACATTGTGGAACCTACTCCTACCTTACTAGTTGTCCTCCAGGTGTACAGGTAGACACTGATGCTTATTTGTTCCATGTACATTGTGTGTTGATCATCATCTAACCTTCATCAGGGTGCGCTTCGGGTCAGTTTAATTTATTCTGGTTTGGTAAATCTGTTTTTAAAACAAGCAGTGTACCATACCACAGTACCTGATCTACTCAAAACCATGTAAACCTTTCTTTCTTCAACTCTCATGCATCTGGAAACATTTTGGAGCGGTTACTACACTGTTATTGCTTAAGCTGTAGGGCTTGCATCTGGTTTTGCGGCACAGGATCCCTCTTGGAATTATTGGCATTTGTTCTTGGATTCTTCTTGATCTTGGCCACTGGGCTTGCTAAATATGGTCTTGATCTCAACGCCCATTAACCCCTAAGACACAGTCTTGACTTGATCGCAGCTAGACTTGGACCAATCTCACTAAATATGGCCTCATATAATGTTTGTGCAGACCAAAACCCTAAAAGACATAAAGACAGACTTTAAAAGGATTTGAGTTGCTTATCTTAAGACGGAGCCTTGACTAGATCTTGACTAAATAGTATTGACTACAGCCTTTTATATCATAATATTAACAATAGTCACATGAACATATTGCTATACCTGTAGTGTTTAGTTCCATTCATTAAAAACCCTTTGACTTTAATACTCAGACAAATAATGAGAAAGGGAGGTAGAGAGAGAGAAGCAAGAGCACAGATTTGAAGAGTGCAGACTGCTTTAATGCAAATGGATTTTCACTCACACGTGACTCAGTTTATAAATATGCAAATCATAAATCTGAAGCATTTAATTTGTTCAACTGACTTGAATTTGATAGTGTTTATGTGATTCGCAATTCAAAATAACACGTTAAAAAAAATCAAATTGTCAGACGGCCAAGAGTCTCCTTTAGAACTGTACTATTTAGGATGCTCGTATCAACACTCCTTAGTCCTCCATTAATCATCACATAATCAGACATACAGTACAGTAATCTTTCACAGCATGCTGCATTTTCTCAACAGTGTGCCAAAAGGTACACAAGCACAAACATCCACTTTTAAAAGTATTAGGTTTAATCCACAAATTAAGTTTTGATTAACAATGCATCTCAGCAATGCAATTTTTTAAAACTTATTATAGCACAATGCTCTTCATGAACACGTGATCCTCAATGGTGTCTAAGATTTATTTCATAAAAATGTGAACTTTGGCTGAAACTTCCTTTAATGGCATGTTGGTGCTATTTCCATGTTGACCGGCTGAAAGTGATCCAGCAGTCCTCGCTTTCTTCTCTAGCCACAGAAGTGCTTTAATCCCTTAGTCCGTCCAGTTCTCTTCCTTCTTCACTCGTAGATCCATCTTAAACAGATCAGCTTGTAAAATGTTGACTTTCTTGCTTATACCGCCATCAATAGCATCAGACACATCCTCTTACATTGCGAACTAGGTGAGCGCAGTCAGTTCTTTATCGTTATTTAGCACAACTATGTATTGCCAATATGTTTACATTAGCTCTGAGCTGCAAGGTGAAACTAAGGCAAACAGTAGACAAAAAAACTAACAAAATAAGGCTCACTTTACTGATTACAAATGGCATACATGATTTATGGTGTGCATTTAATTTTTGGAAAAAATTGGTCTTAGATGGTGAAAAACCTTCCAAGTACTTTGTTGTACTAGAGTACGTCCTTAACCGCAACATGGCATTTAAAATCCTGGATAAAGAGTAACGATTTCTTAGAGTAGTGTCTTCTTCATGCAGTTTATAACTAATTATATTAACTAACCATATATAAAGCTGAAATTTAATAAAACAATTTTCTTAAAGTGCACCGTCACCTGATGAGTCCTGGACAACACTTATGCTGCTTTTAATTTAACTTGGAAGCTGAAACTTTAAACTTGTGTAATAAATTTAGTGCATTTGAATCACAAAAACATGGACAGGAGTGTTTAGTTAACAACAATCAGAACACTGATCATGATTTTATGATGTACTTACTTTCTCGAAACTGAGAGTCAGTCTAACAGATTCAACTTGTGTATGCTAATTAATCTAAGGTAATAGAAAATATTTTCAAGAAGTGTAATTTTATTCAGTGTTGACATGACATCATACGCCGAGTTGAAAAGACCTTCCTGGCCTTGCTCGAAAGAATTCCAGGTTTAAGGGGTCCATTTTCTTTCCTTGTTTTAGGCTGCACATTCCAAGTTACAAGCTTTAGCTGATCACAGCATGAATACACTGCTGCAGTTAACAAGTAGTTCCTGAACATTGGTGCTTGTGTGTGTGATGCATGATCACCATGGAGAGCAAATGTGAAAATGAAACAATACTGATATCAAATTGTTCAAACATGCAATTGTGATCTCATCCCTACAGAGGAACCAATCATTGTGGTTCAGGAAGTGGGTAAAACATGAGAAAATTACATGCTTGATTATAACAAATAACCAAAGCAAAACATTTGCCATTTAAAGATAATAAGAATAACTATGTGGGACCGGCACAGTCCCCCATCGAACCTTCTCCTGTCCATCAGAATGTCCACTGTGTTTTGTATTTCCCCATTTGTGCTGAAAATCCAAACTGTGCAATCATGCAAAACAACAGAGTGTAGTAATGAGCTAAATAAGAAACATGATCTTGTCATGATCCATCTATAAAGTCTATACAGCTTGGGACTGTTGAAACAATCAATATTTCACAACTACAAAAAAAAAAAAATGGTTTACTTATTTTGTTCACACAATATCCATAACATACCATCATTAATTCTGTAAACCTTCCATAATAGAGACTCAGTTTTATTTTTTCGGCTCAATCTCTGGGCTTATGCGATTATCTCATATCTGAGCTGTCATGTAAATGCTACTAAGCTTTGGACAAGAAATTCAAAGGAAGTTACAGCTAAATTAGCCCAAGTGCTCAGGTGAATAAAACACTGATTTCTTAGTAATATTTCTTTCCCACTTCCTATTCAAAACTCCACTTTGCAAGCAGGGAATGTTTCATCCTGCATGGCTACTGTGCTGTTGCTCCCCAACACTGTTATTGCTAGCTCTTTTTGTCGTTCATGTGTCTCTTGGTACCAGTCATGCATCGTCAGTGAATCAAAAGTAGGGATCAGAGTGACCTGAAAATAGAGGAGAAGTTACAGTAAGATTTAATAAATAGGTAAATTCCCAACTTTCCATGTTTAGTTTAAGCTGGGTTGGTTGAAAATGATTAACAACATAACAGCAGGAAAAAGATATTATACATAGAAAAGTAATTGACTTCTTTGTTTTTGGACATAACGTAACATTATAAAACCAACATAAAATTATTTTCAATAAGCTACATACAAATGCTAGCTAGAAAGGTTGCTAGTGAGACGGAATTTTAGTTACCTCAGGACAGGGCTGATATTGTTTCTACCAACAACAACCATAACCATGCCCGCATAAACATTGTCATATGAAGCAACAAATTTTGCAAATGGATTCCACAGGAGCTTCATTCATTTTATACATAAGCTGAACCATAACCAACCTGTATGTCTGGCCAGGCTGCCTTGCCTTCCAACAGAGATTCAAGTATGGGCCTCATCACAGAGTCCTTGTATGATTCTTCTCCACTTATTATGTAGCAAGAAGAGCGCACATGGCGGAAAAACTCCACATCAACTGTAGACGCGGCAAAACCAGAGGGTAGATATGCTAGGTCCAGATAAAGTGATGTAGCACTTGACTTGTTACCCACTGAACCTGCAAAGACAGGAGATGCTTATAATGTTTTGAGTTGACCTGGATTTTTAAAAAACTTGTTATAAAGTTCCATGATTCGTTTCTTACTTTCCTGGATATCCGATGCTCCACAGTGTTTAAATTTTTTTTCTAATCCCAACACCTGGTTCAGCTTATTTAATTATCAATCATATTGGCTAACACTCATCAAGCACCTTAAAACTGAGAACACATCTTGGGGTGCTCAAGAACCAAACTGTGGCAGTTTGCTATTGCTGAAGTTGGAACTTCTTTGTCGGTAATCTAATATTGTTAACCCAAAGCCCCTAACACCATTCCCCAAGTGTTTAGTGTGGGGAAAAAGCACAATCAAACAATCAGAAGAATAAGGAAATGCTCAAAACTCTGCAAGGAAACTGGAGGATGTCCAGGGTTAGTTGACAACATTACCATTCCAAAACCTGCCACATATTGTGAAATTAAACAGTAGTGATGCATACCTGATGGTGGTTTTGCACTTCCTGATAATGGTCTTGCATTTCCAATGGTACTCCGTGAGGCAGACTTTGTATCCAAGCTTGACGATGACCTAAGTGTACCACTTGTTGTTGCCTGAGAACCAGACTTTGTCTTGCTACTTTGTGTTGAAGTATTCGCAGCAACCAGCTTTTGTGTGCCAGAACTTGTTGATTTTTTTACCTTTGCAGCTACATTCTTCGCCTTTCCTTGGGAATCGGCTTCAGGGTCAACCATGCAGGCACCAGGCTGAGGTGGGAGGGGGGGCAAGTCCTTCATTGGTGCTGGAGGGGGATCTGGAGAGGAATGTGATGCATCCATGTGAAACAAGTGACTGCTGGGATGATCATGCGGATTATGGGGTGGGAAAAGGTCAGCTGACTCATCATCAGAATCCATGTCTTCACTAATTGAAGGACACTCTCCGGTAGCTGGAGGGACATCGGAGTCTGAGACTGTAGGGAGGGAGTCACTGAGTGAGGTTGGTGTTGTCTCTTGGCCTTGTGGAGAACAACAAACACTGTTATTTTTGCACTGCGAAAGTGAATTAGTAGGCTCTTGAGACTGATCACTCTCATGCGAGAACTTGTGAGCACCTGGGCTAGGTAAACCCGTTTGGTTGTCTGAAGATTTGTGGTGCTCAAATTCACAAGGTGACACCAAACAAAGGTCAACATCATGAGGTGGGATATCTGGCAAAAGACCTTGTGGGCCAGAGAGATGTTTCTCAGACCCGTCACAGTTTTGGCCACTATTATGTAATGTTCTTAAAGGTAAAGACATAGATACTTTCAAATCACTTTCCTCCGAATGTCCATTGGTGTATAAGCCGTCCTCAGTCTGACAAACAGAGGGGACTACTTGGTCGAAAGAAACCGATAGAGAATGATCAACTTCAGTTGAATGTGGAGAACCTTCCTCAGCAGGTAGCGACGTGACTCCGGATGAGGCATCTGGGAGTATGTCCTTAAAAGTTGTGGAATTTACAGTTGGATGACTTTTTGAGCTAACTTCCTCATGAATATCTTCAAGACCAGTGCTCTGATGATTGTTTTCAGGAGACTGACAGTTTGCTGGAGAGACCGTTTCAAGGACTTCATCAATTAATCTGTGCTCCACTGGTGTGAGATCAAAATTGACACTCTTCTCACTTTTTGGCGTCTTTACAAGTGGTGAAGGAGATCCCAGGGCAGAAATTGAGGCAAAGCGTGTCTCTGTAGACCGAAATTTCTCTGGAGTTTCTGCCAAGTCTGTTCCACCTTGTGATTTGTTCAATTGAAGCTGCTCTTTCTCGGCTTGCTCAGTGCCTTTAGCGGTAGAATCTAAACAATTCCCTTCTTCATCCAAAATTTTACTTTCCAACTGTAACTTCTCCAAGTCTGCAGCAATTTCCACTGCCAACTTTGAATCAGTGGTTGGTTTTAGATTGTGCTCTTCATTGCTCTCTGATTTTGACTTCACTCCTTTAGGTAAACTGTCCTTTTTAGTGATTGCCAAGTCTTTCTTTAATGTCCCATTCTTGCCTGATGACTTTCTCACATCAGATGATACACTTCCAGATGCTTTCTTTATATCCTTAACAACTGGTTTAGTTGTAATTTTCTTCTCCTCTGGTTTAACCTCCCTTTTAATCTCCTTCTTTATTTCAGGTTTAACATCTTTTTTAGGTTTGGATCCCAAGTCTTTCTTCACAGGTTCCTTCTTTTTCTCAACATTTTCATCTTTCTTAGAAAGACTTGTCGAGGGTCGTTCCTCTTTCTTCTTCACTTCTTTTTTCTCATCTTTTATTGGTTCCTTTTTAACCAACTGCTTGTCAGGCTTATAGATTTTCTGTTTCACGTCATCTTTTGGCTTAGCTTTTTCATCCACGTCTTTACTTTCTTTTTGGCCAGTTTCACTTATAGATTTGGCTTTAGGTTTAGTGTCTTGTTTCTTTATGTCAGCTCTGCTTACCTTGTCTTTGATGAGCGACGCACTCCCGGGTCTTGGGTCTTTGGTGAGAGATTTAAGGCTCTCTTTACTCTCTGTACGCTTTGGTTGTTTATCAGGTTTAGATGATTCTAGATCCTTTAAACTTATCACTGGGTACTTAAGAAAGTTTAGATGTTTCAACCTCTCCAACCCATCAAATATCTTTGCCTGTGGCGTACAACCAGGGAAGAGAGCGCGAACAATTTTTTCCTGAGGGCAGGCAGGATGCCATACCAACAATGCACATATTGAAACCAGGCAGTGTAAAGGAATCTCTGAACCTTTCCCACTGGAGGCACCACTAGGCCATTTTTGCATAAAGGCTTCTAGTTCTTTACTACCTTTCACGGGATTAAGAACATACAGTTCCAAACGGCCAACTCCCATCTTTTGAAAAAGAATCAGTGGTTCAATATTTGGGCTGCTAGGGCGACTGAGGGATTCTGGAGAGATAGATAACCTGTCTAGATGCTGTAGTGTAAGTGAAACCTGATCACAGCCACGCAAGACCTTAGGGTCAACTTGGAGTGTCTTAAGTCTTTCAGGAGCATTGAGGAACACAACCCCAATTTCGGGAGATATTAAGTTCCTTTGCCATTCTTCATTACTCTGGGAGCCAGCCGAATCCTCTTCTTCCTGCTCGGCTGTCTTTCTCTGAAGGAAGCTGTTCATACCAGGCAGGTTATCTGCACCAATGTGTGTCATCAAAATGGAGTCCACTCTGTCTAAATGTCTCACCAGTTTCCAAAAACAAGAGCGCAGATTAGAGCCACCATTGACCAAGATGTTAAAACCGTTCACTGCAAAGAATGCAGAGTCTCCCCTACCACCAGGAAATACATAGCAGCAGGGACGGGACAGTTTTAGAAAGCCAACCGTACTAGGAGGCTCAAGGAGCTCGAAAGCCAAACGAGGTTCAAGAGACTCAGAAAGATACTCTGTAAACTCCTGCAGACCTTCCATCTCGGGCAGCACTGGTGCCGGATTGGTCTTGATTTCAATAAAGTCTTGCAAATTGTGCTTCTCCAACATAGAGCTCTTCCATGATCCAGATATAGGGCAACTGAGTGTGAGGCTTGCTTTTTGTGTAGGGTCTGCCGAACTTAACATTTCACCAATCTGCAGTAAAATTTAAAATATTTTTTAATTGTGAATTTAACAAAGAAATCAATCAGGCATTAAAACATAGACAAGATTTCCAAGTCCTCACTTCTTCATGAGCAAATATCTGGATGAAGTCATTAAGTGAAAAGCAACCAGTTTGTAATACAAGATCCCCAGAGTCTTCGACACATTGTCCAGCCAAAATCAGCAGCTTGTGTCGAGACACATCAGTAATAAGACGACGTACCTTAAAAATGAAAAATACAGACAGGAAATATTAATAAAGTTAATATTTACTTGCCTCACAAGATATTACCACACAAAAATATTACATTATGAATACTTTGAATATTTGTGAGCCCAGGAACACACAATGAATATTTTTTTTACTTTACAAGATCTACTAAAACATGTTTGTGTAATGCTTGCATTTTTACCACCAACGTAAACATTGAAATGTTTTGTTACATTTTGGTACAGCACCTCCAAATCCTTGATCAACTCCCACATAGTGAGGTGTTTTGGTGATGTGTGCCGCCCGGCCAAACCAAGAGTTGCACACTCAAAGTTTTCATTCATTTACATTTAGCTTGATTACAACACACAATGTGATGGCCAGTTCATGTGTGAAAATGATTCCATATGCACCCAGAAATTTCTTTCACCGTTTGAGTCCTGGTCATCAGTTAAGAAAAATTCCATAGATGTGATAACCAGCTTATTCAGTACATTTATATCATTATTTGACTTAATTTTATTGCCGCAAAATGATGCTCAGCCTAGACTTGACAAAATGAAGTGACCTTAGAACCCCATAACACTGCCTCCAAAGATTTGTACAGTGGCCACCATGCATGATAGGGTGCAGCGCTTCACCTTCTTACCCTGACATGTGCAACGCTATGGAAAAGGGTCAGTCTAAATTAATCAGAACACATGACCTTTTTCCATTTCTCTGAAGTCCAGGCTTTATACTCCCTAGCAAACTAAAGCATTTTTTTCCTGATTAGTATCACTAACAAGTAGTTTTCTAATAAATGCACAGCTATTTACTCCAAATCTTGTGAGTTCTCATCACATTGTGTATGTATGAAAATACTCTCACTTTCACTGCTAAACATAGGTATGGTTTTTATTGCTGATTTTCATCCTGCAACTTCAAGTGTTTAGGGTCACGAAAGTAAAAATGGCCAGGTAAAGTACATTTATGGTCACTTAAAAGTCAAAGTAGGTTACAGTCAGAACAAATCTATTTGTGGCAAAGCACAATATATTTTTTTTTATCTTATGAATATATTGCCGCAATCCTTTTTTTTTTTTTTAACATTTCTGTTAGGAGTTGGACTGAAAATGTCAAGAGGACATGGACAAATTCTGTTTACTATTTTCTGTTAAAGTCAATTATTTTAACACTTTAAATTGGTAAGGAAGTGAAACAAAAAAAATTCAGAAAGTTAATGCAGCTCAAATGATCAAAAAAGGCACCATTCCTCTGTGATTAATAAAGTGATGTTTTTCATTTTACACCAAGTTATTATCCGTGTAAGGCTTGTTAGTTAAGAAGACGTCATAGAAATTAAATACAACACACACATTAAAGATTGGTGATGTCTGACCTCTGAACACACTAAACTGTGGGACGGGTTCACAACCACCTGGGTCTCCAGAACATCTCCATTGTGCTGCAGCGTCCTCTGACCTGTGACCGAGAGAGTAGGAGGAAGGTGGGAGATTCATTAGTTAAACAATTATCAAAATCATTAGATGCAGCCTTCCTTTAAACATGTAACAACCATCTAATTAGCGTAAAGAAAAAAGTATGCAAGCGCATAAATGCTTTCAGAACTGTACACAAATACTATATTGATGTCATTACTGAATGAAAAACTATTCAAGTATAAAAATAAACATTGCTTTCTCTATTGTAGCCCCTGTCTAAAAAATATAAATGTTTTTATTGCTTAAAATGAAACCAAGCTCTATCCTGGACAACCCTGTTTGTGGAGGACTGACTTTCTCCTTGATTGTATTTAGATTGCAATTTTGCCCATATATTGCTGTGTGTGTGGTAGGGGGGTGGTTGGGTGCTAGCCGTTAGAAGCACACACATTAGGGATGCACAACAGCACTTGGAGAAAAACAGTGGAGCTTTACACAGTAGAAATATTTCCCCTAAGGCTCTAACAGAAGCACATAAAAAGTTGTTTATGTCTTTGTTACCAAGAGGCAAAATGCTGAAAGGAAAATTAATAACACCAGCCATGCACTACCTTATCCTAGCACCGAAACAATAACACCAAAAATCCAAATGGAATTTCTCTTGTTTTACATCACATTCTATACCATTGCTCTGTCAAATTTTCTAGAAAATCTCTTGTAATAACAAATGTGCATGTTCTAATAAGTTTTTTTTTTTAGCAACAGTTCATTCACATGACCTTGCATAGTGGACACTCAACATAAAAAAAATGTACATGTGGGCAACTAAATAACTTGTCATTCTTTTAAGTAGATTTCACATCACATTCCGGGTTTACTGGAAACCAAAAGATTAGTAAAGCATGCTCATTAGTACATTTATCATTTGTTCTCCCAAAATTACTGCACAAAATGGTTTTAACAATTCTCCCATCATCAGACAGGAGTCATGTCCTCCAATTAAAAATAAAGGTACACGTCACTCTGTTTGCCAGCGTGAACAAAAAGTGACCTTGAACATGACAGCACACATGATGGGAAGCAGCTTCTTCCTTCCTGTACACTGACACACTGCTGTTACAACATCGGTGTGAATCAGATGTGTTATGTATTTAAGCGTGAAATTAGACTTCAGGCAGTTTATGTTGTTGCAGTAAAATGGTAACTGTTCCTGTTAATGCTAATACTGTGAGTAGCGCTATTGATTTCACGTCAGCTCTGAGTTAGGCGAGTGTTTTAGTTTCGTTTCGCATTTCCAGAAATTAGTTTAAGTAAAGGAATAGTTAACATTTTGTAGTGACTTTTAAAAATTGTTTAAAATTTCAAAATTATAAAATATTTTTATTGAGCCTTACATAGATAATTCACTAAGTCAATTATTATTTTTTTTTTAATCAATAAATCAAAACAATAAAAAAATACTTTAAAAATTAAAAATACAAAAAAAAATTAAAAACATTTATTTAAAATGTTAAATATATATAATTATATTAAGTAATTGTGAAATGCTAACATTTTGTTTTGTTTTAAATGATTGAAAAAACTGCAAAATACATTTTTAAAGAAACTTGTAAAAAAATGAAATATTATAACACTAAAAAAGGGTACAACTTTTATTTTATTTTATTTTTACACAAACTATTAAATAATTCATATACCATAAATAAAAGCATTAAACTTGAAATGGGTATTATAGAAATTTGGTTTGTAAATATGAAAGCTACAAATTTTGTAGATGATCACGTTACAATAATAACATAATGAATAGTAATAACTATTAATATTGAGAACATGTGTCAGTAACATTCTGGTATTTTTTTTGTCTGCAACATAGTTGGAGTTAACTTTCTTAAGGTTTCAGATGATCCCATCTTTGTAGCATTTATATGCACTCGTGACATATTCTCACGCAGTTTCTTCTGATTAAGGCGATTTCTGTCTGAAGAAGCTTCAGTAAACATTATTTACTTTACTGACTGTCTATGCAGTCTAAAGAAGGGGCAGCAGAGTTTCAGTGTTGTGTTTAATTTATGGATTTTAGTACAAGACAAACATCAGGGATTAAACCTAGCTTACAGTGCTAAGTACAACATCTGAAAGCTTTTTTAATGTTTTTTTTTTATGGATTGTGTGTATATTTCATTTTCATACCACAGTGTTGTATATAATACTGCATTCTGATTGGTCAGAAGGTCTTGATTCATTTTTGAAAATTGTTGAAATGGTCAAACTTAATATTTTTATTGCTAACATGACAGCTGCATTGGTTTTGGTTTTATTCCCATTAATAGAGGGAAAAAAAGAGACTGGTGAGGAAAAGATTGATTATACCTGCTATAATGTAAGGAAGAGTTTTGTTTTGTGGATATTCCACAACATTAAATGCAATGGTTTACAGGTAAAAAGTACGACATGCTGATCTTTAATTACTTCAAACTGTAAAGGAATACAAAGAATGACGAACTTTGGTTCATGCTGTTGAAATTAATCAACTCTGATATAGTAACAGTAAATCTGCTTCATCATCGCACACAGACACTGATTCATTTTCTATAACAGCACGACAGAGTATTTTACTTTGTCTCATTAGTATTTGATGCAATGTGGGACAATGCAGTCACAGCTGTTTTCATTAACAAGCAGCACAGGAAGTTTTAACAGGAGCAACAAACCCCTGAGGTGTAACAGGACACTCACACACACACATGCCTACTAAAACTAAGCAGCAGTGTTCAAAAGCAGGAGTGAAATAAGTGATAAACTGAGTCAACATGTGAGCGAATCAATAAACAATTAAAAGCCCATATTAGGGCAGAGTGATTCGCTGTGTGTAGTGCGTTAGTGTGTATACCGCTAATGCTAGCTCACCCTGAACACTCACAGAGACCCATGACCAGGCCATCTGGTTAAAATTTCAGTCAATAATCAGGTTCACAATTTTTCCAAGAGGGTCTGACAGTAAATCGATAGAAGGGTGGGTTAGGAAGATGAAAGCCTGCGAGGTGAGTTCACTTCTAGAACGATTTGGGGAGAAAAAAAGAGCAAGAGAAACAGAGTGAGGGAGGGAGGAAAGGCTCGTTCTCCTGTTTCACTAGAGTGAGTCCTTTTCACTCCAGTCTTCTGTATATGCACCTCGGCGGAGTGCAATGACCTTAAAATTACATTTTTGTAAAGAACAGAAATGGTTCTTTATGATGTTTGCAGAAGTAATGTATACTCTCACTTTGTTTGCCATAGCAGCATGTGTGTTCCAGAAACTGATTAGATTCAATTCTGAATATAAATGAATATTTAAAAAAAAAAAAAAAAAATCCCCCTATTTTCCCTCATACTTTGCTACTGGCAATTTCTTACCACAGCTTCCAACGAGGGAGGGTGAAGGCCAATGTGCGCTTCCTTGGGGACATGTGATGTAAACACTGAGCTACAGGACAGAACAAAACACTTCAACCTTTTTCAGATCTCTCGCCATTTATGGAGTTTTGTGGGCAGAGCTAAATGCGACATCAGCTGTCCTGGGAGTGTGATTAGTAATTTAGGCAAACAAAAAACTTGTAAATCAGGTTAAAAAATTTTTTTCAGTTTTTCTGTTAAAACAGAAGTTTACATATAAAACCTTAAAAATAAACACAAAGGAAAATGAAGATGGTGTGTGTGTGGGTAAAATCAAACACAATGCAGGTTCTTAGAAGAGAGTGTAGATGAAAGCCTGAGGAAGACAGATGGTGTGTGTTTATGTGTGTGGAGAGAGTGATGTCTCTGACGTTATGCATTCCTCAGCAGCTGCTCGCCTGTTACTCAGCCTCCTGCCTGAATGTGACGAAGACCGTACACACACACACACACATACACACACCCCCTGTGGTACTGCACAGTTTCAGACACACACCTGATAATGCACTGCTTGAGACATGCGCCAACAGTAACTGGCAAGTCTAGCCACAAAGGGGAATCCTACCAACCAATCTTATTATAGGTGAAATGTTAATACCTTTTAGCCAAAATAACCATATTTGAAATGTCTGTCATATAACCATCATCCCTGAAAAACACACACACACAAACAGGGTGAAGGTTACTCACATTGTGTTGATATGCGTACAATACCGCATTGCTACATTTCACAACCAGGTGGGAAGAGAGCAATATTGCCCTGCAGCTTGGTTAACTATGCAAATTCATTGGATAATTATTTATTTATTTCTCGATCAATAGGGATAAACTGGTTAGCCCACTGAATAGCACATGATTTAACGCACATCATATTTTTATGACTTTATTTCACTTTTCTATGAGTCAGTGAACCAGACACCTTCAGGACTTTGCAAGAGCTCTACGGATTTTTTTGTCTTATCTTTGACTTCAAGAGAGGAAAAACTAATATAAGTGAGAACGCAAACTAACTTGTTTTCGGATGTTCCACAAATGTAACAGATCATTATTTAATAAAAAAATCATTAATCATTGACAAATCATTGACAATTACTGTAATCCGAGAGGATTAAAAGACTTCACAATGAATTAATGATCATTTTTCTTTAACTAATCTTTATTCCTAAACAGGAAATGCGATGTGTATAGCCTGGGTTCTTATCACTTTGACATGCAAGTATCCTTCAAAATCCCTTCGTAAGTGGCTGCTTTGTTCAAAACATGAGGTGTAAACGCCTCTGCATTGCAGCTGTCCCCTTGTGATCTGATCGGCCGAGACAGAAGTAAACACCAGGTGAACAGGGCATGGGTGTCGTCGTCGTCTTTCTGCACTCTGTCTAATATAGTATTTTTAATTTAACTGTGTTTATTTTCTGTAATATCCTCTTTCCCTTAGCAGCTGCAGGAGCTGATGATCTCTGCCATCCTGTCATGGTGGAGAATTTGAGTCGTGTGCCATGTGTTCACAATCCGGCATTAGACAGTGATTTAAAGGTGGGGAATGACAGCTGTACTGTCAGCTGCTCATATCTTCACTTCTGTTCTCTTCTCCATCCCAGTCTTCAAATCCATGTCCAATAGTTTGTAACCTCTGGGGGTTGGATTTTTGGACAATTTAGTATAAATAGCATGATAAACTGTACCTCAATATACATATGAGGTATTACAGTATCTAAAAAATATGAGGAAAATTACTATGTAATATTACATATTATTTAATTATTGTTTTTCAACATTATTATTGTTGCTGGTATTATCGTTCAACACTAATGTCTTGCCAGCCGTTTGTTAGAAAACCTAACTCATATATCGTAATACACAACATGTCAAAAATGTCATTCAGTATCCTGATCTTTTTTTTTATTTTATTTTTTTTATGTTTTCACATTTCACACAAACAAACTTGTGATAAATCCTTATATTCTGAAGCATTACCCATCACAATCATCACAAGGAAATCCAGTTCAGTTAGTGTTGCACAGTAAAAACCTTTTTTTTTTTTTTTTTTTTAGAAGCAGCCCACATTTTTTGCTGTCCAAAGTATAACCATTATATCATCAACTGTGGGTGATCATTACAGACTGCAGTGATAACACCCCATGGAGGACTGTGCAAATCTTCCTTATGGCTCTGAGAACCATTACAAAATCAGATTTCAAATTCAAATGTAATGTGCTGCTAGCACATGGTAGCAAAATTTCAAGAATTACCCTCAGTTCTTATTTTAATCATGGCTATGTCAATAAGCTTTACTGCCTGGATCGTCATGGCAACAAAATTATTCTGGCTCTAATTCTCCGACAAAACCACTTCCTGGTTTCACCTCAGAAACGTTTATGTGCTGGGAATGGACTAGAAGGTGCACATGGAAGGTTTTAACCGCTCTTGTTTGAATCAAATGGTGTTGTGATGCAGGAGATTTGTAATAAAGTGGCCAAGTGTTTTGCCCATTTGGTGCAAACAACACAATGTTAATTCTAACTTTTCATAGAGAGGAGGCTTAAGTTAGAATTACATTCCTACCCTTCTTTGGTTATCACCACTAAATTGGCTTAGGCTTGTAATTGATTCAGAATGTTTTCACCTCAGTTTTTCCCCCAACCACTGGCTTGTGGGGAGGGGGGGGGGGGGGAAGCTGAAGTTCCCACTACTGACCCAGCTTGTGAAACTGCCCTTGAGAAACACACGAGTCCTTGAGAGCTCAATCTTGCAAGTGTACTTGCCATGTGCAAACATCTGAAAAACACAAGACCGTTTTTATTTTCTTGGTCTTGAATTAATGGTCAACAAACAGTCCTTTTGATTGGAAAGAGAAAATCGTTCAGATCGAGCTGGCAAAGTGAAGGACAAGGGCAGATTTGTCATCATGTCAACAACTTGCGCAATCCAGGTTTCTTACAATACAACCACTCAGGACTCGGGGACACCTGAATGATTTAAAGCAATGGTCAAACCAAAAAATTGCTTCCACAGCTACAATAATATTTAATTAGAAAAGTATGCAGGTAAACGGTTCCATTTTCCACATCTTAACTAAAACAAACAAGCAGCAGCTAACACCCATCTCTCCCACAGCCTTGTGGTTATTATAAAACCCTGCACATTCAGGTTACTACTGTGCAATTTAAACTCATTTGCAGTGACCGCTGCAGGAGACCAAGAGCGTTTAAATGACCATCACCAGTAAAAATATTTTTGAAGTCTTCGATTTGAAACATTTGCCTATCTTTTCTCTCATTTGTAGGCCAAATGTTTTTCAGTAACACCCTTAAAAAAATCTAGTTAAACAACATTAACTACATACTAAATGTTACTCAAGTCGAGCACACGTTTTTTTTACATCAATGTGCAACTTAAGACATTCTTCATTTACTGCAAGAGAGAGAAAGGACACTGTATTGATGAATCGTCGAAGCGAGAAATTGGAGCCGGAAAGGGATGAGGGCACCGGGCAAAATGTTACTGACGTAAGCAAAAAGAGGCGAGGCTTCCAGGGTGTCACATAATAATATTGTCACTCACTCCAGCTTCATATAACGCTGGGCTCATATGGGCTGGAAAAAATGACTCCTAGTGACCCTTGAAGAATTTTTGGCATAAGTGATAACTCTCAGTATCATACTCTGTACATAAGAATGAGAAAAGGTTGTCACTGCAATTTAGCTCATACCTTTGAGCTCCTCAGAAAAAAAAGCGGAGTGTCTGGAGACGAAGAGTTTGAGCTGCTCGTCCAAATTGCAGGAGGACAGGTCCACATCCCAGGAGCGAATACCTACATCACAAACAAAGAAACGAGAGGGACAGAGAAAGGTCTGTTAAAGCACATTAAAGACACTGGGGTCAATCATTTATGCTCAGGGTTCACTTTCTCATAGCCACATTGGATCTAACGTGCAGAAAAAGCAAACGGAGAGTCGGGCGTGTCCCAAACAGAGCAGGAAAGTGGCAGACTTCATGTGTTTCACATTATTATTATTTGAAGACTTGGCTTCTCATACCTAATTCAATTTTCGTCTAGATCTGCAGTGTTTGTGAGGAAATTCCCAAAATACTTACTGTTTGTTTATATATTTTTTTTAAACTCAAGGGTGGGATAATTATTTCAGTCCTGTCGAACCAGACATCTCTAATTTTCAGCAAATTTTTGGCTATTGGGTTGGCAGCACTGTTTTTGCTCATCTTTCGTGTGCACCTCCAGAGGCTCATTTACTGAAAGAATTATTACGAAATTGTCAATGATTTGTGAAAACCTCTCAAATATTTAATAGCTATGGGGTGCATGACAATGAAATTTATAAGAGGATGAATTATAAAAGCTGTTATTTTCGCTAAAAGGATGAAATCCTCATTCTGTAAAGTTTACATAGATAATCCACAAAATCAACACACACATGAAAATCAACTCGATCCAAATAATGAGGTTTAAACTCAATTGAGTTCATTTTATTACAGAGAGGACATAGGCAACAAATAACTTGATAAACTGATTTAAAAAGAAATGGTGATAAGGTGACTTGTTCTGTAGGGAGATGTGTCAATGCTTTAACATTCAGGTTTCTTGTGGTTTTTGTGTTGTGGTTTCTCGACAACATAAAGAGAAAAAGTGACAGTGAGGGAATAAAGGTTTATCGCTGCTATAACGCAAGTGAAAACACAAATCAACTTATTTTATATATGTATGACATGTTTGTTGGTGTATATAAATTCCAGTCATTGCTGTTTTACAAGAGGAATTAGATACTTCAGGACATGCAGTTAAGGATAAATAACTAAGAGTTATTGCTACCGCTCTAATCACTGATTGTTTCCCAGGAACACCCAACACCGCGTGCTTTCATTATTTAATATACAGTAGCTACTGGACAAAGTTTATTTATAGAACATGAATATTGTTGTCAGTGTATCTCCTACAGCACACGATTCAGTGAGAGAACTGAAAAAAAAAATTATTATCTCCTCATCACAATGATGAATGTGTTTCTAGTATAAAAAAATAATATTCAACAATATTAAAAAATCTTGCAGTTCTCTTCCCCCCCACACAAGAGGAAAAGAGATCCAACCTGCTCATCTTTCAGCTGGTTAAAATTAGCTCCAGGATGCTGTGGACTGGTGTTTTGGACGTTTCTATATCCTGCCAGACTATGGCCTTTGGCACCCAGCGGGAGATAATGAAATGTAATTGTAAATGTGACTTCAGAGTGCAGAGTAATTACACTGGGAGTGTAGCGGGTGGAGCATACGCCATATCACTGAGCTTTTATCTCCCACAGTAAACATTTTTGCTGTGAATAAAGCACAAGTTGTATAAATGATTTAGCTGGAGGCCTCAGAGCACAACGACGGCCATTATAACCACCAGTCTGCTCTTAAACCACTGCGTATGACTGACTGGGACTCTGTTCACTGTGGAGAAAAAAGATTAATACATGGCCCAGGCAAAAAGAATCGCACACTCATATTTCATTCGATCGCCTTTAGCTTTAATTATTCTAAGGCATTGTTTCAACAATCTTGCACAAAGATCTGTGTTCATTTTTGTCCTTGAGAGTCGAGCCACTCTGTAAAGTCTTCTCCAGCACATCGCTTTCAAGGCTACAAGCCTTTCAATAGGTTAATAATAAGGACTCTGTGGTAGACAATTCATGTGTGAAAATAATACCTCGTCTGAAGAATCTTGGCACTGTAATTTTGGAATATTCTTGTTCCATCAGGAAAGAAAAAAATGCATTGAAGTAATAATCCGGTCATTCAACACATTCAAATAGTCAGCTGATCTCTTTTTATTGCCACATAACATTGTTCAATAATTATCCTAGTGCATGGTGAGCACCATGCACGTCCCGGTAAATGAGCTGTTACTATAGAAACGCTAACGTATTAGACCATGCAGCAGATTAGCAGCTGCACTACTGTTGAAGCCACAAGACCAAATCAAGACCTCCAGAAACCAGCATCGGTGCGCTATATGCATACTCTTCTGAGCTAGTGGAGGGCAATCTGAATAAAACCCCGAGCACACGCGCACACACACGCACACACACACACACACACACACTTAAATCTATACCAGTACAGTTTGTGGAAAATCTTTGAAAATCAGTTCCCTAAATGTGTTAATGTGGAGGCTTTGGTCTACAAGCGACAAGCACAGACATGACCTCATCTGTGTTTTTATTTACTCGAGCATGTCAAGAAATGTGGAAAAAAAATTGGACAGGGCAGATGATGTCAAAGTAACTGAAAGTATTTGGCAAGGACATGTCTGGCAAACACACTCAGACAGTGACACATTTTCTATTTATTCACTTCCTGATGAGGTCACATTCTGTCTCAGGGGTGAGAGGTAACAACCCAAGTTCCACGGCAGCAACGCACAGAAGTAAAGTTTGCCTGAAAAAGAAATTCAGCCCAAACCTGACCATGTGTGCTTAGACATACACCCGCCAACATGGCAGTGCTAGACGAGCAGCAATTCAACAAACAAAAGGTTTCCCCAAAAGATTAACAAATTCCTTGTCTCTTACCAAAGAAAATGGAAGCAAACCTGAAGAATACTGAGAAAATCATGCAGAATAGACTCCAATGGCATTTCTTTGGACTGATGAAAATAATCAGGTGGACATTCGTCACAGATTTTTAAATCGTAATAAAAGATTAATCAAATTTGATTGTACTGTAAAACAAATTAGGCATCGAAATGTTGAAAAATGTCACATGGGGCAGGACTACAGACCACCACATCAGTAGCATGTTTAGTGAACTTTACATGGACAGACCAGAGTTTATTCTAAAACGTACAAAGATGATGTGTATACACACATACTTGTGATAATATTAATCATGATGACAATGTGAAATTGTATAAAAAATTACATAAACTTTCCCTATCATCCGGAGATCGCCAGTTCAATTCCCGGGTGATGCTGTAACCTCTTGCAGCCGGAGGCCTAGACAGAGCTGATTGGCCGAACTCTCTCAGAGGGGAGGGATGAGAGGTACTTAGTGCTCCCACATTAATCACGACTCTACAGCCATTCAGGGCCGTCTGTGAGCTCACGCAAGCAGAAGGAGCAGATACCGCTGTCCTCCGAGTGTGTTACGCCGCCCCCAACGATGCATGAGCGAGGAATTCGACCGTTATACGGTCGGCTGGCGTCACGTGGTTCGGAGGAAACACGTGGTAGTCTTCGGCCCTCCCGACTGAGTGGTAGTAGTAGTCTTAATGTGAGCCCCCTAGTGACGGGGAGGAATTGGACGCGACTAAATTTTTTTTTTTTTTTTTGATTTTTCCCCGATTTTCTCCCTAATTTAGTCGTGTCCAATTCCTCCCCGTCACTAGGGGGCTCCCACATTAAGGCTACTACTACCACTCAGCCGGGAGGGCCGAAGACTATCACGTGTTTCCTCCGAACCACGTGACGCCAGCCGACCGCATCTTTTCGAACTGCTCGCTCACGCACCGTTGGGGTGCGGCGTAACACACTCGGAGGACAGCGCTATCCGCTCCCTCCGTTGCGCGAGCTCACAGACGCCCCTGATTGGCTGTAGAGCCGTGATTAATGTGGGAGCACTAAGTACCTCTCATCCCTCCCCTCTGAGAGAGCTCGGCCAATCAGCTCTCTCTAGGCCTCCGGCTGCGAGAGGTTACAGCACCACCCGGGATTCGAACTAGCGATCTCCGGATGATAGGGCGAGCGCTTTACCACTGCGCCACTCGGAGGCCCGGACGCGACTAAATTAAAGAGAAAATCCGGTTACATGTTAATACCGTGTTAATAAATCACTTCTTTTTCATTCGGACCAGAGACCACGCCTCTTCATCTGAGAATGAATGGCAGAGCACCACTCCTTCTTTATTAGGACTGACAATGACGTAGGCCATGCCTTCACCCCAACAAGCACAACAAACCTCTAACCTTAGGATTTTGAAAGGCAGAGAGAACACGCCTCCTTCACCGGGACTCAACATTTAACCTTCATCAGGACAAAAACACAGAAACCACACCTCCATTCTTTAAAACTGACAGGCAGAGAGGCCATGAACTTTGCTTCGGTACTGACGAATTTAGACAACACCTCCTTTGTTGGAAATTAATGTCAAATCATGCCTCTTTTAATAGGACCCTCAACTAGAGGGCAGCTCGTTCACTCTGACTGACAGGCCCAGATGCTACACAGCATTTCAATACAACTACAATTCAAAGAGACTACTATGAATCAAAGACAGAAGACATGTCCTCTTCATTAGGAAGCACAGCGACTGAGGACATGCGTCCTCGACTACACCTGACCAGCACACACAGTGTGCACTTCACTTTACTGGGATTGAAGTACAAAAGGTCTTATCTCCTTGACCGGAGCTGAAGCATGAACGCCACACCTTTACTACGACTGTTTGGCGCAAAGAAACAAACATGAAGAATTTTATCAAGATTTTTACCATAAATATTAGACATTAAATATCAATACTGTAAAAGAGCAGGCTGACATTTATATAACTGATGCTGTGAAAGAATGTAAAGGATTCCAAATCCCACAGTGGAACCAAACAGGAAGTAAGCAAAAGTAAACAAACAAACAACCAGTAAGGGAAAAAGAGCACACTTCATGGATGATGCAGACAAAGAAGCAAAACGATTAAATTAAAAATCCACAGAAAGTGCTGCTTAAACCAGTGAAAGAATTTTAGCCTAGGTGTAGACGTTCATGCACAAATGAGATGCCGCTGCACATTAGCATCCGTTTTCACAATGCAAACACACAGCCGAGCGAACCGAGGTAGCCGCCCTGCCCCCTGTGCTGTTCACTTTCATCCTTTTTTTCGAGCATGCTGTTGAAAACCTCAGAAAGCTTTGAAAGAGCCAACCATACTGAAAGCAGGCTTCCTATAATTTTCTCTCAGGAAAGTATAAAAAAAAAAATAAAAATAAAAAACCTTGCAGTCCTGCTGTGCAGTTGCTGTCACATGCTAGTGACAGATTTTTGTGTGTGATCTGTGCAACAGTGTCGACTGACTAGGAAAAGGAGGAAATGGTGGTCAGGGTGTGAAAAAATTAATAAAGATGATGTGTTTTTCAACTCTCTGTGTATAGAACAGCAGGGATAAAGACTGAGGATCAGAGGATGGGGAAAGAAACAGAAACGACGTTAAGCAAAGGACATGAATGATCTGTGATATACACGCCTGCTAACACACGCTCATGGCTTCCCCTTTACACACTGCTGGACTTTGAGCTGATAAATGAAGCACAACGAGGAAGCTGAATCTTCTGCACACTGCACCATTCACATGCCTCATGCAGAGATGGTGGAATGATGTTTTGAATGCTTCAACTAACACACACAAAAAAAACACACAATATAACTGACCAAATAAAATAATGTTGTGTAAGCATTATGTTAGGATTCCTTTAAGAATGTTATGTTACTGCGTAAACAATAAAAAATGTGCAAATAAAGTGATGCAAATGCACAAACTATAAGATGTATTTGGATAAACAATGTACACAAAAGAGATAAACAATATGTTGCAATTGCATAAATAAAGTTACTGCATAAACAATGGTATAAGCCGACACAATGTAACTGCGTAAAACGATACTACATAATTGTGTAAAAAATAGTGTACATGTACAGTATATTGACATTGTGTATAGACTTTGGTGCCGTGTCACAGGGAAGCTCAGGCAAGGCTGTGATCGATTCAAAAGATTGATGCGATTCTCACAATGTTTCAGTAGCACCCCCTGCAGTATCGGAGCAGTCGTACGCATTGCGGTCACAAGGTGGTGGGTGGTGTGTTTGTAAAATCCTCCCATCATTTTTCCACCAACATTACCCGGACCAAAATTAATGGCAAACAAATGCCTCATTACCAGTACAGGAAACGGCATGTAAAATTTGCTTTCGCCTCCGGAGCAGGGTGTACTGTAGGAGGCGGAGCTTCACTAAACATGGAGGACAAAGTCGTGTTCTCTCGCTCAGATCAGCCAGAATGACGTAAACCGGCTGCAGTATTTATAGCAACAGCCTTAATCTCACATCTCTCTCCTTTTCCTTACCTGTGTCTTTTTCTCTAGCACTTCTCTCCTCACTGCCTTACTGACTGTCTTACCCTCTCCCATCTCTCTTCCCTTTCCTTTTCTTACTCCATTATCACTTTCTTCCCTTCTTCCACTCCTCCACTTATGCCTATTTTTTGACACTATCTTTGTTCCTCTTTCCTCCCTGTGAGTGCCCGTACTGGTCTTTTCTTCTTCTCTCTCTCTCTTGCCCTCTCTTCATTTTTTTTCTCTCTCCACATGTCTTTCCGAGTATCTGTCACCCAGTCTCATCTTGCTCTCCCACTCCTCTTTTCCTCTCTGTCTCTCATTGCCTCCTCTATACCAACGTCTCTCTCTCTTGTTCTAATCCATCCTGCTCCAACTTATTTCACTCCACCTCTTTCTTCGTATCTTTCTTTCCTTTTTGGATCTACAATGCTCTCTCCATCATTTTTTCCTTAACATCTCTGCACCCCTTTCCTCCTTCAGACTGATCACTAGCTTCTCAGGTTAGGCAACAGAAATTCAGAGCTTGACGCATATTTAAACATCACAGTAATGTGATGCACACCAAAATAACGTTTGATGAAAAACAGTCATACATCTCTTCTGTTTATAATATAATGCGTCTGTGAGTTCAACATTTTCAGTTGAACTCACAGACAAATAAAATAAATGTCTGTGCCAGATGCCATAAAGATTTTTCACGAGCGATCAGAAAACCAATAAAAGTCTGACTTTTTGTTGAGGATGTGATGTTAGAAAGTGAAATGTTAGAAAGAAGATACAAATCATACACCAATTCTTTCTCTTAGTTTGTATTAATGCAGTTAAATTAATGAACTACCATTCCATGTGTTTTTACATTACTACAGTTGTAAGCTAGTAACATCTGACCCGAGCTAGATATGCTACTGCAAACCGTTAAATACAAACACCTCAAATGATTCTGCATACCATCTTATGGAACTTGTGTGCTGTAGTTGCTTCGGTTTCTCAGTCCCAACCAGCATTGACTCCTTGCAATTGGTCTAGAAAAGCAACTTACAACTGCAGTTCCATGTAATCTTATCATAGGACCTTTTCTTAAATGTACAGTATATAGAGAAAGAAAAAAAATGCTTGCAAGGAAGTAACAGAAATCATGGTGTCTCTAGTGAGTGTAAGCAGGTACTACAGTTAGATTGCTTTGCAAATCAAACGAGAAAAACAGATTAGTGCAAAACGTTGTGAGTAACTACTTCAGTTTACAAGATATCAATCAGCCATAACAACACCATCGCCAGCTGAACTGAACAATATGGATCATCAACTAAATAAGAGTAAACTGGTGAAAGAATCATGGGCACCCAGTGTTCACTCATACCCACGGGGGCCAAAGACCAGCTTGCCCAGTCCTTTCCACAAAAAGTCAATGCAGTACAAACAGCGCTGCCAAGATAGAAAAGCACAAGAACAACCAATGCACCACAGCTCACAATACACAGGGCCCAGCAGACAAAGTGCCCAAGGCAGATGACCCGGTCTGCAAACTCCCCGAATCCCAATCCGAACAATCACCGATGAGGTGCACTGGACAAACAAACATTCAGATCTATGGAGGCACCACGTCGCAACCCACAGCACCCGAACGATCTGCTGCCAAAGGCCTGATGCCAAACACCACATCATATGCCAGAGGTCCTGCGGAGCCACTCCCCAAGGGGTCCTGGTTTTCACAGGGGAAGCAATACCTAGGTGGTTTTAATGTTTAATGTTTTGGCTGATCGGTGTATATACAGTATATCTTGTACTATTTTTTATTAGAAGCAAAAACAACGTTTCACCGGCCACACCCACATGTGACACAACCTGACCCAGCCTGCTAGTGTGAATGTCAAAGTACCCCGGTTTCTTCATTACTTTCATCATCTGCTTTGCTATTTTGGTGAAGGTCACTGCAGTTTAAATGATTTGTTTTAAACCAATTTCATTAGAAAATTACAAAAACAACAGAATTCATATGACTTGCATTTTAGAACTGTTCTGCATGAAGGCTGTGGTCTACCACATGGTTAAAATTATATTCAAGTGGCCCAGCTTCAGCGTTCCTGCTGTTCATTATAAGAACAGTGCAGTCGAGGGGAGGACACGTCGACTCAGCAGTTTCCTGTCAGGACTCCGTGTAAAATGATGCACTGCACGTATAAACCATGTTTGCAGATGTGCATGTTATGCTATTAAGGATACATATGTTTTCCAGCATAATTAAATGGTATTTAAATAAAATAAAAAAAGCCCCAGTGTTTGTAGACAAATGCTTGTTTATGAGTTTAATACCTTCTGATGTGTTTTAGAAAGAGACTGGAAGGTAAACGAGCCCTAAACCTTTCATATAATAATAGTAATTTTATATTTATGCCAAACTATGAAATTGTTTCAAAATATTTCAGGAGGCATGATTTGACACATTTCCTAAAACAGGAAGTCTGAGAAATGGTGTTGATGTGCTCGTCACAACAGCCAATGGTATTTGATATACTCCACACCTCTACTCAAGTTAAACAAGCCTGACTGCAGTGTAGCAAACTAGCTAAATATAGAGAAAAGCAATAAGATTAACAAGTCATCTTTTTTTTCGGTTTAGCAGTGTAAAATTTCTCAATGCCACCTTCACCCACGCCCAATCCCTTTAACCATGACGAGATCCTAGATGTTTAGATTTGTTTTTGGAGATATGCTGCATGTGTGTGTGTGAGCTGCACTTCAGTGTCAGCAATGGCGATGAAAACAAAGAGCCACAGGGTTGTCATCAAAAGCCATGTGACGTGTCTGAGAGGTTGAGAAAGAGTGACGACTGACTCTTACTGATGAGGAAGCCCTGACAGTGAATAGAGGTTGTACCTTCTCACGCAGAAGAAACGGTGCATAACCAACTCCCCTATCTTCTGAATGTAGAAACTCTAGCTGTTTATTCTTTAACAAGAAGCACTTTGGAATACGAATAGTGTGTAGGAAGACAGACAGGCAACAACACACTGATATACCATGTGTACTGATAGTGAGCAGCCACTGTAAATCAAGACACAGCGCCAGGGGCGGAACATACACGCTCCAGAGATCTTTTAATTAGATAAACACAAGACTAGTACGGGATGAATCATCAAAAAAACAAGTCATAAAAATTATTCGACAAAATTGCTGCAGAAGAGCTTAGAATGTAAAAAATATCCACGACTATTTAGATTTTTTCTTTTTTTAATGCACAATCATATCAATTCTGCATCACCAAGTTTGATTTCATGGACCAGCATGTCTAAAAACCATAAATATTTTGCAGTGCATAATATCCTGAAATTCCCTTGAAATCAGTTAGTTTCATTCATTCATTCATTCTATCCTGAAACAGAAGTCCAGACACAACATTTTATTCCTCATCAGACTGAACCCCAAATCACAAACGCTCAGGGATGACTACACAGGAGTAAGAGTGGTGTTTTCTATAGTCTATAAAAACTAATGCATCATTCTGTATGTAGAGCTCCACACTCACTCTGGCCTGTGGTATGTACAGTATGCGCACTAGACAGTGCGCCCTAGGAACGCGCTTCTGCTTTAGTGCCCTAGTCTCAAATAAAGACGGGTTTAGGATTCAGCCAGCTCTCTCAGAACTAGTGTTATCTTTAGGGCATGCCTGTGTCAAGCTAAAAGGGTCTCACGTCCTATTTAAAATGCAAAATGGAGCCCATTTTGTTTTGTAAGTGAGCCTAAACTCTTCACTACCCATCACCTGTAAATCGGATCAAACCCAAAAAACCAAGGAAGCCTTGCTGCCTCCTGATTCCCTGCAACGATTCATCAGGAAGAAAAGACCAACTTTACCTCGTTCAATCTCCGAAACTAGGTACTCCACAGAGCCGGCAGCGGTGTGCTCCCCGACCACGACCAGTAAAGAATATTTATCACTGCTAAAACCGGGATGGGATGAAGTTGCGCTGGCGTTTTCCATCCTGTTCACTCCGTCGACGCGCTGCGACGCCATGTTGAGAAGTTTTAGTCGAATGAGGCGCAGCAACCACGCCCCTTATTTATACAAGGAGGCGTGTTCAAGATGATCGACAGGAAATTTGAGCCAATCGAATCTCACAGAAGTGACGCCCAGATTTTACAGGGAAGTTCTCGTTAATTTAGACGTTTTCCAAACGTGCAGAAGAACGTAGAGATGTATCACCAGTAAACAATACTATTCATTTGTATAAAGTTAAAAACCCCGTTCGTTGGTTTGAATGAACTTTTGTTCTTAAATTATTGCATTATTGTAATTGTTATAAGTACTTACTCATTGTCTATACCACTTCATCCTGTGTACAGGGCCATGGGGGGCCTGGAGCCTATCACAGGTAACTTAGAGCACCTAGGACACACGTACACACACGTACACGTTCATTTACACACTATGGGCAATTTAGAAACGCCAGTTAGCTTAATCTGCATGTCTTTGGACTGTGGGAGGAAACTCAAAGTACCCGGAGGAAACCCACCAAGCATGCAAACTCCATTTCTGAGGTGGGAATCAAACCCAGTCCCTGGAGGTGCAAGGCGACAGTGCTATAACTACTAAGCCACCATGCCGTCTGTTACTATAATATTATATAATCCTATTTTTGAAGTTTATTCATTTCTTTAATATATATTGTTGTATGGATATACTATGGCACTATTGATTTCTGGATTCTCATCGTCTTACATATCATGCCATAAGTGATAAAAGCAGCTACTGTATCTCACAGAGCAATAAATATAACTGTACCTATAAAATTAGGTATAAAATTATGAAGATTAATTCCTTAATGATGTAATTGTACATCACTTTGATGTAATTATTTGTTGTCAAATATAAACCTTTAGAGCATGCTGTAATAGAAAAAGAAATCAAATCCTCAAGGTGATTGAATCAAAGGCATTGAATATTTTCTGATAGCTAAGAAAGGGGGTGTTTTATTCCTTGCATAAGTTAGACCAGTCATTTCAAATCTATTTGCAACTACTGTTCCTCTTTTCTGATGCAACGTTTGCTGTTTCAGCACTGCATCATCAAGGCCACTGTGTTTTAAGCAAAACTGTGCCTATTACACCATATGTAGTCACTGCACATCTGATAAAGAGTCATTTGGAATTCAAGGAATTCAGGAAACTTATGGTATTTGGTATTTTGTGTAGTAGTGAAATATGTTCTTTTTCCTTTAACCGCTTACAACATTAGGTGTCACCACTGCAGATCATCCAATCTGCATATATGATCTGGGACAGGTCTTTACAAACCTACAGAATATCTAACCCTGACTGTCACACCCATATGTATGTCTCTTCAAACTGCTGCCACAGAGGTAGATCCACACAATTGTATAGAATGTTTTTGTATGCTGTAGCATTGAAATTTCCCTTCACTTAAACAAAGAGGCCTAAACTTGTTTCATCATGACAATGGCCTGTGCACAAACCGAGATTCATAAAGATATGGTTTGCCAAGGTTGGGTCGGAAAAACGTGAGTAGCTGTTCACCAGCTTAATTCCTTGTTCATGGGGATCTAAGGCAACATATGGATTTAACACTTCAAATCTAAAATTTTAAGATCTAAAAGCTTTTTTTTAATTATCATTTAACAATATTGATATTTCATTATTTGTTACTGTCTGCAGATTTATGGCACACACACACACAGCTGTAAAGGTTATCCATTTTGCCCCATCTTGTGGTGTGCTAAATCTGTTCAGATGCTTTTTAAAACACACCTTGTCATGTTACAGAGGAACACATCAAAGAAACACATGAAACTGAAAAACACATCGTTCATCATCACACATGGTGGTGGTTAGATTTTTTTTTTATTATGTTTTTTTTTTTAACATTTATTTATTTCATAATTTAGTCCCTTGTCTTTCAGGTTATGAACGCTGTAGAGGCTCAATTCAGAAATGTAATTTAAAATGGTAATTAGGGACCATGTCATAGTCATCAAAACTTTTGTGGTGATAACAGTAACATTTCTTCACTGCACCACCTTGTCATTTTCAAATAAAGGGCTGTCTTTTATCACAAGATGCTTTTAGGTTTTTGTGTCATAAAATGTTCTTGTTACTAGCAGTTTAAATCCCAGGACTTGTAGAGTGCCACTGTTAGATCCTAAAGTAAGACCTTTAACCACCAAATATACTGTAAGTGACTGGATTATAAACCTATTTAAAACAAATCGACTCAGTTGGTCAGATCCTCTGACACACCATAAGAACACGGATGGAAAGGTAATATTTATAAAATGCATTTATTTTAGTCATGGATGCCACTATTTACAATTAAAAGACGTAGTGAAGGAGAAAAGTCACATCGTCTCACAAACACTTCAGAATGGAAAAGCTGCACGTGGTTCCACCAGGACAGGTACACACCTTCCCGAAACGAGCACCTTTACGAATGGCACACTGCTCCCCTGCATCACACTGAAACATTAAATACATTAAGGGTTAAACAATCAGTCTTCATAAATCATACATAGCCTCTCTGTGTGTAGATGTCAGTTCTGTGAAGTAATCATAGCCTCTGTACGTGTACCACTGTGTGTGTATTATGGTGGTGTGTGCGTGCGTGTGTGTGTGTGTAGAGAATAACACATAATATTAAATAGAAACTTCTAAATCGTATTGCATTATTTTGAATAGCTGTTTGCATGGAAAGTTTAATGCACCTTAGATCACTTAACCATTATACAAACTTTACCGCTACATGCATTTGTCTACATGTATAACAAATATTCTTGCTTAATATGAACATAACACCTAACAGTGAGAGTATGCCTGAATACGGACAGAAAGGTATAGGAGGATAAAACTAATGTTTTAAAGAATATGTTGTGTAAATAAGCGAGAGACAAAGCTGTGCATGCAAGAACTTTATGTGTGTAAGTCAGGAGTGGAATATACACAAGTTAATGTCCTTATGTATCTATATATTAGTATTAAAATTAAATAATTGTAATTTAACTTCCATTTTCAAGATTTTTTTTAAAACTTCGATATTATATCATAGATAGTATACTATATGTAATAGACTATATAATGTAATATGATAAATCTCAGAGGTCTCTTTTTCTCAAATTCAGAAAATAACTGCACTATAACAATACACATCAGCAGAACCGGCTCTTTTTTACCAATTCAATGTAGCAAGAAGGGAATTTCTTGGCAAGTATTTTATATTTCCATGATATTTTTCTTATGATGAGCTAATTAAATCTAAAAAAAATTAAGTATTAGTCATACATGTGAGCATCAAACTAAATAAACGTCTTTAGGTCAAGCAGGGCTGTTGCTTTGAAATAAAAATCATCTAGCAATTTACAGACACACATACACACACACATGTGTGTATATATATATATATAGACTCACCGAAGGAACCCAGCCTAACCTCTTCTCTGTGGATGGATTTTGTTTATTCCTCAGTTTTTCAAGGACCTCTTGAAGAGCTTCGATCTACAGTATCAAAACGAATAAGATTTCTTTTTATCCAATCCATCTTTATACAGCCTCCACTTTCAGAAACACCTCAGCCATGTTTGAAAAAGATAAAATGCAATTGTAGTTATTTGTTTAAAAAAAGGAGAAAAAAAAACCTCTCACCAGCTCTTTTTCCTCTTGAGCCTTGATGTCATCTTCAATTGAGCGACTCTCAACTAAATCTTCGCAGTTTCCGACCCAGACAAAGACAAAGCACGTGAGAGTAAGAATCAGGAGACGCTCGTTGATCATGATGCTGATGATCACCGTGACTGGATCTAGACTGATATAACTGGAGCTGTGTGAGAACTCCAAGCTCATCTTTATACTTTTATACCTCTGCGATCACATCAGTTTAAAAAATTAATGACAGGAAAGAGAAAGGGGTCAGACGTAAAAGGTGAGGTCATGAACTTATCTACACACCCCTGACACATCCTAATGGAGCAAACACAAAACCGGGGCTATTTTAAATCCTTCGTGCAATTTAGTTAAGGATATGAGGACAACTCTGGACGTCACACACTACTCTTTGACCTGGGAGTGTCAAATATAACTATTCAATTACAAAATCCTCTTCTGGAAATATATTGACTCTGTCAATATATTTCAGGTATTAATATTAACAGCAACTATGTAAAAAAAAAAAAAAAGTTTCATTACATGTAAAATAAAAGTAATTCTTAATTAGCTAATTCGCATGCATTTAGACAATATCCATGATTAAAGTTAAGTTATAATCTGTGATTATACATACACATACATACACACATGTGGACAAAATTGTTGGTACCCTTCGGTCAATGAAAGAAAAACTCACAATGGTCACAGAAATAACTTTAATCTGACAAAAGTAATAATAAATAAGAATCCTATAAATGTTAACCAATGAAAGTCAGACATTGCTTTTCAACCATGCTTCAACAGAATTATTTAAAAAGATTAACTCATGGAACAGGCCTGGACAAAAATGATGGTACCCCTAACTTAATAGTTTGTTGCACAACCTTTAGAGGCAATCACTGCAATCAAATGATTCCTGTAGCTGTCAATTAGACTTCTGCACCTCTCTGCAGGTATTTTGGCCCACTCCTCATGAGCAAGCTGCTCCAGTTGTTTCCGGTTTGAAGGGCGCCTTTTCCAGACAGCATGTTTCAGCTCCTTCCAAAGATGCTCAATAGGATTGAGGTCAGGGCTCATAGAAGGCCACTTTAGAATAGTCCAATGTTTTCCTCTTAGCCATTCTTGGGTGTTTTTAGCTGTGTGTTTTGGGTCATTGTCCTGTTGCAAGACCCATGACCTGCGACTGAGACCCAGCTTTCTGACACTGGCCAGCACATTTCTCTCTAGAATCCCTTGATAGTCTTGAGATTTCATTGTACCCTGCACAGATTCAAGACACCCTGTGCCAGATGCAGCAAAGCAGCCCCAGAACATAACAGAGCCTCCTCCATGTTTCACAGAAGGGACAGTGTTCTTTTCTTCATATGCTTCATTTTTCCGTCTGTGAACATAGAGCTGATGTGCCTTGGCAAAAAGTTCCATTTTTGTCTCATCTGTCCATAGGGCATTCTCCCAGAAGCTTTGTGGCTTGTCAACATGTAGTTTGGCATATTCCAGTCTGGCTTTTTTATGATTTGTTTTCAACAATGGTGTCCTCCTTGGTCGTCTCCCATGTAGTCCACTTTGGCTCAAACAACGACGGATGGTGCGATCTGACACTGATGTTCCTTGAGCATGAAGTTCACCTTGGATCTCTTTAGAAGTCTTTCTGGGCTCTTTTGTTACCATTCGGATTATCCGTCTCTTTGATTTGTCATCAATTTTCCTCCTGCGGCCACGTCCAGGGAGGTTGGCTACAGTCCCATGGATCTTAAATTTCTGAATATTATGTGCAACTGTAGTCACAGGAACATCTAGCTGCTTGGAAATGGTCTTATAGCCTTTACCTTTAACATGCTTGTCTATAATTTTCTTTCGAATCTCCTGAGACAACTCTTTCCTTTGCTTCCTCTGGTCCATGTTGAGTGTGGTACATACCATGTCACCAAACAACACAGTGACTACCTGGAGCCCTATATATAGGCCCACTGACTGATTACAAGATTGTAGACACCTGTGATGCTAATTAGTGGACACACCTTGAATTAACATGTCCCTTTGGTCAAATTATTTTCAGTATTTTCTAGGGGTACCATCATTTTTGTCCAGGCCTGTTCCATGAGTTTATTTTTTTAAATAATTCTGTTGAAGCATGGTTGAAAAGCAATGTCTGACTTTCATTGGTTAACATTCATAGAATTTTTTTAAAAATATTACTTTTGTCAGATTAAAGTTATTTATGTGACCATTGTGAGTTTTTCATTCATTGACCGAAGGGTACCAACAAGTTTGTGTGTGTGTGTGTGTGTGTGTATATATATATATATATGAATATGTTGTTTTAATTTTATCCCCCAACAGAAATATGCTACTATAGTGTTTCTTCAGAAAAAAACGCTTAATGTGAATTTGATCAAAATATTTACATTCTTAGGTACCTTTTATTGTACAGTTTATTGACAGTAGAAAGGCATGTTTTGCATGTTAATGTTCTGTAAAATAAAAATAAAAATCAAGCAAATCTACAGTGCCTTGCTAAATTATTCAGACCCCTTGAACATTTCCACATTTGTCATGTGTTTTATTGTGATTTTATGTGATAGACCAACACAAAGTGTCACATAATTGTAATGTGGAAAGAAAATAATAAATCATTTTCTTTTTTCTTGGATTTTTCCCCGATTTTCTCCCTAATTTAGTCGTGTCCAATTCCTCCCCGTCACTAGGGGGCTCCCACATTAAGGCTACTACTACCACTCAGCCGGGAGGGCCGAAGACTATCACGTGTTTCCTCCGAACCACGTGACGCCAGCCGACCGCATCTTTTCGAACTGCTCGCTCGCGCACCGTTGGGGGGCGGCGTAATCTGTTATCGTAAGCGTATCCGCTTATTATCCGCGTATTCCTCTGTTGCGCGAGCTCACAGACGCCCCTGATTGGCTGTAGAGCCGTGATTAATGTGGGAGCACTATGTACCTCTCATCCCTCCCCTCTGAGAGAGCTCGGCCAGCTCTCTCTAGTGATGAGGTTACAGCACCACCCGGGATTCGAACTAGCGATCTCCGGATGATAGGGCGAGCGCTTTAACCACTGCGCCACTCGGAGGCCATATAATAAATCATTTTCAACATTTTTTTTTACAAATAAAAATCTGAAAAGTGTGGCGTGCATTGTATTCAGCCCCCTTTACTCTGATAGCCCTAATTAAAATCCAGTGGAACCAACTGCCTTCAGAAGTCACCTAATTAGTAATTAGAGTCCACCTGTGTGTAATTTAATCTCAGTATAAATGCAGCTGTGAGGCCCTTAGACGTTTGTTAGAGAACATTAGTGAGCAAACAGCATCATGTAGCCTAATGAAAATACCAGACAGGTCAAGTTGTGGAGAAGTTTAAATTAATGAATTCAATTTAATTTGTACAGTGCGTTTAACAAGCGTCATTGTCGCAAAGCAGCATATACTGTATGTATATATATATATATATATATATATATATATATATATTAGACACAAGTGTGGATTCATTTTCTACATTCTATAACAAAACTGTTTATTTAAAAAAAAAATATATAGCAAATATGGCATTAGGTCATTAAATAACAACAATTAACAGATACAAAAGTCAGGTTCTTGTCAAGTGCATTTGCAAAACCCATCAAGTATCATGATGAAACTGGATCACATGAAGACCATCCCAGGAAGGCAAGACCAAAACTTACCTTTACGGCAGTGAAGGAGTTCATTTAGAGTTACCAGCCAATGTACAGCACCTCAGATTAGAGCCTTTATACAGCAGAGATAGAGTCTAGATACAGATGTTACTGCAGTATACTCCTAACCTACAGTATGTGGAGCTTTGCATGTTCTCAATATGGGTTTCCTTTGGTTTCTCTAGTTTCTCTCCTCTTAAAACAGGTGTTGAGATGTATATGTGAAGAATGAGTGTGTATAATAATACTGTCATAGTTCCCTTCAAGTGTGGATTTTCATCTCACAACCAGTGTTCCTTGGAACTCTAGACCCACTCCCATCCTGATAAGGATGTCAAATGTATTTCTTTAAAATGAATTAAGAAAGTTTGATCAGATGACAGCTGTGTATTAAAAGTCTTATTTTTCACTGCTGTGACTTTAATGACATAAATCTACTTCAGTCTGCTTGGGGTTTTATTCAGCAAGCATGTAAAATCCAGCTATACAACGTTATTATGTACACAAAACAACAACAAATAATAATTGACATAATGGAATAACTACCAAAAAAGCAGTATTACAATTTAAACTGCCTCTGTGTTAAAATCAAATGCAGCAAGCATTTCAAATGAGCCGTCGCAACCTCACCAACCTTAAAATAACTGAGCTAAAATAATCTGGAGTCATATTTCACATTATTAGGTTTTCATAAATAATCTCTCTCTCTCACACAACACACACACACAATAATAAGTGACTATGCATCACTATGAGACAAACAATAATAAAATACTTAATCATGTTATTGAAAACAAAACTAGAAGTTATAGAAGCATGTGTAACTCTGCTTGTCTGCATTAAATAGTATTTAAAATATTTAGTGAATTAATGAAAAAGTAAAGCATAAAAGAGCTCTGAAATAAATAATATAAAGTTTAGTACATAATTAAAACTAGTAGTGTCTGGAATGGATTAGAAAAAGAGAATGATTGTCATATTGTCTCCATCATTTAAGAATGACCCAACCACCCCACCCTGACAATCCAGTCATACAAAATCTGTCATTTCTACCCTTATAATTACATGTTTTATGATATTTAATACTTTGTTTTTCTTATTAGGGCAGCTAGAGTAACCCACAACATTGATTTTACATTACTGAATAAAATGACTAATTTATTTGCATAAATTATTATGTAAGAAATTTGTTCATCTTAAAAAAATAAATAATATAAAGGGAACTTGCAGGTATGACAAATGTGTTTCATCTAAGAAACAAGTGTATCATACAAATATCCCACATGGCCCAGTTAGCTTAAATAAATTGTAGATCATCTCAGTAAATATCAGGCACTTGGGAATAATCTCTGTTCCAGTATGAGGTGGTGAAAAGCCAGTCTGGAGAGTTGGTATGGGGGTTCGGACCCTGATAAAACCACCTGCCAGAGAAAAACAAGAGAGAACAGACAAAAGTCACAATTTACATTCTTTGTAACTCATTTATAAATCTCTTAATAAGGTTAATGGGGTTTAAAGGGTTTGATCACACACCTAAAAATTCCCACGAAATTTACTAATTTTACTTTTCACTCATATGTGCATGTTAATAAATTTATCATTTTGAAAACGCAAAGTATGTTCACAGTACAGTAGACTTACTTATAGCCATGCACACATATCTCCAAAACAAAGCCAAGACCACAAAAAGCTGAAAACAAAACAAATCAACTGCGTTTTCAGTAACTGCATTACCGACATTAAAATGTCGGGAACATTTTGAAGGCGCATTTACTAAGAGAAGGAAAGAGAGTCTGTTGAAGGAATGACAGTTTATAGCTGATATAATGTATATAAGAACAGGAACTAATTAGATTTGTGAAGGTTCCCGCAACATATGTAAACATATAAACAGTTAAAAAGCACTATGGATCATTGATTAATAAATACATAATTATAAATGTCTGTAAATAACCACGATATAAGCAGAATAACACACTTTAGAATAGATTATTTGTACATAACACCAGAGCATTCAGTGTGTTATTCCTTATTTCCATTTGCTGATTTGCATTTTTTATCAAAAATGCTAAATATCAACAATAAAGCAAACAAACAAATAAACAAACAAATAATTCAGCAGACAGTATGCAGACCTGGGGCCAGAGCTTCTAATCATCACACCCAAGCCATAAGACAGATGGAGGCAGGAAAAAACAGACAAGGTTTGCAGTGTTAGAGCAGCTAGTATGAAAATAAAAACAACAACAACAACTAATTACTCAACAGAAGCTCAAATTAAAACATTTATTTAATAAAATAAAATATTACCCTTATATACTAAAGACTGAGGGCTTGAGATTATTAATTTCAGTTAAAATAAACAAGTATAAATTCTTAAATCTGACCCATCACATCAAATCAGGTATTACGTTGCATTCTGTGTGATTTATGTTATGCATATTTTCAGATTTTTTTATACCAAGTTTATTACTGTATTTGGGTCCTAAGACATGGCCAGTCCCAGGTTGTTTATGAGGAGAGAAAAACATTTGAATCCTATTTTTAGAATATTTAAATTAGGGTTACATAACACGTTAAGAAGGAAGGAATCCTTCAGAATCCTCAGATTTTGATGCTGTTTTTTTAATAAAAGCACGTTTGTATGTGGAAATAGTGTTCATTAAAATACTTTAACATCTTCTGAAAAATAGATAAGGCATTCTCAACCCAATTTTTACTAAAATTTAAAATTTGCCACACCATGCTCTATTGTGCAAAACTATCCTATGCAACTTAGTACCAGACTTGATGTGACTGGTCAAATTGCGGATTTATTTTCTCTAACAGCAGCATCTGCAAATCGAAGGCTTGCATTATTGCACTCATTCTAATATGTTATCGTTAACAGAGCAACAATTCATTCGTACACTGAATATAATTTAAGGCTAATAATAAAAAGGGTTTACAAAAAGAAATGTTACTTATGTTAAAAAAGGCATATATCAGTGTATGTTTACCTTTCAGGAGGTGTTTGACATCAACATTTATTACATTTATACACATTTATTGTTTTATACAAAATTGCAGAGAAATTTAGCTAGAAACAAACAAACAACCAACAACAACAAAAAAACCCACCAAATCACATTTTGAGTTCACATTTGTCTCATTTCAGTACACAGTACCTTTCAGTAGTTTAATCTAACGTGATGCTGACCTGGGCCAATATTTAGTGTACAGTAATCAGTGTTACAGCATTCTAAAATTGGCAGCTTTGTCTAAAGTATACATGCACAAGTTGCAGCCCATCACAACTCTGCTGAAAGAAAGAAAGGAAGGGATATTCTCACACACCTTGTCTTCCAGTCCTCTTCTGACTTGGCTTGGCTCTTGCGTGCTGCTCTCTGCTTTTCTTCCAGCCTTTTTTTCTCCTCACTTGCCAAATCTGAGGGCATGAGGTAGAAGTTCAAAGATCAAAATTATGCTATTGAAACTTTCTCCAAGATGTATTTTTGAATAAAGATAATCAGCTGATGGCAAACTGTTAAATATGTCATAATCTAAAGTATAATGCACTTTAATAATTGTATAAAAAATATTAGTATTGTGTTTTCTATTATTAATAATAAGAATCATATTGTATTATTAACATTTTAATAAATACTGTATATTACAATATAAATTATCCAAATGAATATTCTAATCCTTGTAATAGTTATAAAAATATATATTGGTATTACATTAGCTTTACATTTTAAAATAAACTATTATACTATATCATATTTTAGTCAAATATTACATTATTATTATTATTATTATTATTATTATTATTATTATTATTATTATGTCTAGGTAAGAAATAAAGGGAAAGAAAAAGGAAGCCAAACACAAATCTCCAGTGTTAATGATGACATTAAATCCTGATTTTTAAGCATCTACATTTACACATCCACACATTACCAATGTCTCCATTTTCCATGGCGCGGATGTCTGGCCTTAGTCTACAGTCAGTTTTGGGAATTGCAGCCTCGATTTCCTTATCCAGCTCATTTAACTGCATGGCAAACAACGTAAAACTGTACATCTGCAGAAGAAAAGGAGAAAGAGAAACATCTCTTTGGATAGTGTAAGATTGAATGAGCCTCCAGATCACTATACCCTGATGATCAATGAAAAACGTGTGAGTGTGAGAATATATGACAGGCTGCTAAGAGACCTGAGACGAGTTGGCTGGTCGTGGTGAGATTTTCCAAAGTAAATGGCTGCCTGGAATCTCCTCCAGAGAGTCACCGCCTGTCTGTGGGCTTTCCTCAGACTCAGCACTGGACCCCTAAGGACGCAGTGAGACACTGAAAATTTAATTATACAAATCCCTCATTAGCTAGCTCCCTTTTAATACTGAATGTAGATTTCTGTGGCTTAGAGAGTGTGCTCTGCCTTTTGAATGGAGAAGGAGTGGGTAATGCATGAGTGTGCACATGTTTGTGATTACAGTGCAATTTATGTGCCGTGTGTGCTTTAGTGAAATGCTAAAAAAACTGAATTCCAGAAAGAGAGCCATTTGCAGAGGGTTTCCAAGTCGTATATAATTTAGTTACTTTTATTTTCTGAGTTTAAAAGAACCGTGTTGAACCACATAGAAGGAAACACATTCAAGTTCAAGTGAAATAAAATCCACCGTAAAATCTCATTTTCATTACAGTAAGATTTATTTAAGAATGACAAAATTGCAATTGCAAAATCATAATGTATGCCATATAGTCTAAGTACTTAGATATACAGTAGATATTTGCCTTGAATACATGAATCAAAAAAAAGAAGGAGAGCACACCTCTTTATTGCTTTTCTTCCCCTCTGTGACCTTATCGTTCTTCTTGTGAGCCTCAAACACTGCTGGATCAACTGCATACATGCATTCTGTCCATTTCCCATACAGAACACACACTTTCTTTTTGCTTTAAAGAAAAAAGGGGGGAAAGGCACTTTTTAGTTTAATTTCTCTTAAAAAGGTCTTTAACATGTGGCATGACATGGAGTCTGTAAAGTTTACCTTTTGTCAAGAATGTAGCCCTCTACTTTGTGCAGCTCTTTGCCAAACAGGCCACAAGGTTTGAAGCTGAGACAGCATTTTTCACCAGTTCTGGTAGAAAAACAGAGCAGTATAGTGTATATAGGATATTGAGTGTCTTATATTTTGAATCATAACTTAGGAACTCTGTGACATAAAAACTGATTTTCAATTACAAAAAAAAAAGAAATAATAATAAAAAATCCCACTTTGCTGTAATTCCTTTCAGATTATATATCTTTATTTAATTCTCAACTGGATAGTCAACATCAGAAATATTGATGAAATATTTCCACCTTTCTGGTATACTCTGGTATACGAGGGAGTTCATGGTCGACTCAACGGCTGCAAGTTGCCCACGTCCTGTGGCTGGAAAAACAAGCCCACATCATCACCCCTCCACTGCCATGCTTACTGGCGGATGTGAGGTGTTCCTGCTGAAATGGCCTTCGGGTTTTGTCAAACATTATTCTGGGCATGTGGTCATGTGGTTTCATGGACCTCAGTCCTGTTTCTGTGTTCTATTTAGAAAGAAGAGGCTTTGTCCTGCCAACCCTTCCAAACAAAGCATACTTGTTCAGTTTCTTCTAATTGTTCTGTCAATGACATTTGCGTTTAACATGCTCAATGAGGCTCAGTGAGTGTGGCAACTGTCTTGAATGCTTTCCTCTTGTAGTACAGTGAACTCCAAATTGTTTGGAAATAATTTTATAATTCTTTCCAGATTGATGTGCAGCAACAATTGCTTCTCTTTCCCTCTTACCATTGTGTTAATACTTAATGCTACAGACCAGCAAACTGGACAAAAGTCTCATTTTATAGAGATCTGCACACCTGTTGAAGATCAGTTAATCAAGACCTGAGGGCAGAGCTTTGTGTACATGGAGAATAATTAGCTACCACGTACTTCAATGCTAAAGAGCCAACCTTGAATTATTTTGGCTACTAAATCTACACAATTTACACACCCTATCTCACCTGCACAGTTTGACTTGCAGTGTCATAACCATAACCATTTTCACGCGGAAAGATTGGGAATGTAATCACCATGCCAAAGCTCGCTGTGAATTGCAATGAACCGTACTTACAGCCAGGGGATTCCATGATCACTCACCTGTGATTGGTCACCTCCACGTTACCGTACTGTTCAATCCATAGCTGCCCAACGATGATGTTGTGAACACAGCATGTCGGGTTTGTCCATGTATAAGCCTCATTGTACCTGAACGGGTTACAATTCAAGTCAAGTCAATTTTATTTATATAGCGCTTTTAACAATTGACGTTGTCGCAAAGCAGCTTTACACAATAAAAAGAAGTAAGTTTGTATGCAATGTGTGTGAATCAAAATGATAAGACAATTGGTAACAATTACCATCAGAATAAATTATGTCCAACACAATTAAACTGAACTCAAATAAGCTTGTCATCTTCTCACCTACTACTCTAATCTAAAATGTTTACAGCTGTGACATTTGTACTATTGCGTATTTGAAGGGGTGTCAATAATGGTACCAAATGTTTCCGAAAAACAATACTATTAAAACAATATATGTGAGAATAATTAGAACAGAGTAAGAGTTAGAGGAAAGTAAGTTAAGTTTTTTTTTATATTTTATTTTTATAATTTTTATATGACCAGAAAGGCCTATATATATAAAATGCATGATTATTATTATTATTATTAGGGTGCAAATATTTTTGACATTGTCTACACAAGCAAAACTCATCAATAAAAAATAATCAGGGTGTTCATTGTATATTAGCGGTTAAAACACAGCACTGCACAAAGTCCTTCTGCTGAAATACTGATTGTCCAGAACCAAATGATTCATTTTCTTCAAGAGAAGGTCGTACAGTAGTGCAGCTGCAAGTAATACCTGTATGTTTATATATTAATGCGCTCATTCTAATGTCTTATAATTTCTACTTGTCCAGCTGATCCTCAACAAAAACAGATTTAAAAGCATGTGTACTAGTTGACGTGAAGTTTTCTGTAATGGGAAAATGTGTTTCACATTTATGGACGGAGTTTCCCCCGTTTGCGCTGTGTAACAGTCACAGGTAAAGCTGTAACATAAAGTTTCCTGACATCGTCATGATTACTCATTGCATTTTTACAGCAATATGTAAAATTGAGCAAGTAATATTACACCAATGACTTGTGTGCGTTCTTACTTAGGCAGCTCGAGAGTCATGAGGCCTTTGGGCTCGGCCTCCACACTTTTACCCCAGAACTTCAGCTTGGGGTAGATGGATCCATGGAAAACAAAGTCCTTCTGCAGGCCCTCAGCATGGAAAGCACTGACTGGAGGATGGTGACTCACCTGCTCGGAGATCACCCGGAAACCCAAATCCTCTCTGAGGAAAAAACAAAGAGGGACCTTTGAAGTATACCTGTGTTATGGGTTATCTATCACGGGTTCCACTACTGAGACCCCAATGGGGTTGTAGTGCACATTTTATGTTATTATTATTAAATTATGTGAATTAAATTGGCCAATTTAACAACATGTACACCGTTGAAACACATTATAACTGAGTGTGTGTATTATATTCACCTGACAAGCTCGTATGTCTCCCCCAGCAGGGGGTTAAAGGGTTTCCCAGTCCTCTCCCACTGAGAAGCCACTGCAGACACTGCAAACGCTGCTACACACTGACAAACACACACACAAATATACATGTACCGCTTAATACATAAAGAACTACACCTGCTATTTTACTGTACCGTCAGTATGTACAGTAGTGTTTAGACTCGGTACATGATAATAAGGAATAATAAACAAAACATTAACTCATTAGTGTGTTTACCATCACTGTGCATGAACTTATTAAACATTTTTCAATTTGACTTGGAAACCAGATGGACAGGGATGTTTTGTCTCTGACATGCCATCTAGTGGATGCTGCATTTAATCCTGCAGATGAACATCAAGTACACAGGCATGTGTGTTTGAACAAAGTCTTGCATCAAGTATACACAATTACGCCATTTCACACCAACCTGGTTAATAATTATTGTGCTGTAGTGGCATGTTGTGCTGTGTATACAATAAATACATATACAATAAATATACAAACTATGCATAAAATATGTATATTTGTTTTTATAATAGCCAGCATTAAGTTCCTATAAACGCCTGCTATTAGTGTAAATTCCTGTTACTGCTGTTTCTTCATGACTGTTTACCTTCATTCTGTCGATGGAGTCGGTGGAGTCATTAGCCTGCTGGATGAGATAAGTGTGCTCCATGTACTCTGTGAGTCTCTGTAAGAAGCTGAGCGGTTCATTGAAGATAACCGGCATGGTGATCTTAGACAGCTCCTAAAGACAGAGACAATGTCCAGGTTTGCACAAAGATTATGAAATAAATACATAAAATACTGCATTACAAGATCACTGTATTCTGCATTACAAGCCTTAATGTCCAGCTGAAATTAAAAGCTCTAAAACCACTTGAATCTAAAACTACAGTCAGGTGTAGATCTGATTAATAAGAACTGCATTTTGTAAACCAAAGCACTGATAGAAATGCTTGTTTAAGAGTGTTTTTGAAAATTCCTGAACAATTTTATATGAATATAAAAATGGCTTAATTAATTTTATTATGAGGTAATCATCCACCCATGAATAAAGGCCCTATTGGCATCAGGTGGTATTTATTAATAACCAAAGAATCCCTAATCAAAACCCTCACAAATCTGATGGAAAAATCATTAAAAAAAAATTTCCACCAAAAAAAAATCGGAAAAGGTCTGAAAAACAAGAAACAAAGAAAAAGTTTCATATAATGAATATGTCATATATACTTTTTTCAGTGTAATAAAAACAGGATGAAAATATGACGAACAACCACATTAATACTAATGTTGTCTAAAAATTTGTGTTTGTGCCCCAACCATCTGAACTAGAATAAATGAATGTGATGTGACTAAATACGTACAACATGTAAGACTTAAATTTGTCAAAAGTCTAACCATAGGATTCAGAAAGCAAACAAAACAAAAACATTGCAAATAAAGAAGGAATAAAATACTTTATCATGTTGTTATAGGAAAATAATCTAACTAATCATACACTGCCCGGGCTAAAAATGTATACATTTAAAAAAGTCACTACAAAGTTATAAGCCCTCCACTGAATTATCATTGAGGCTAATCAGAATTTTTTTTTGTTGCTAGGGAGCATAAAGAATGAACCGTGGAACACTGGAAAAAGTTCATGTGGGCTGATGAGTCCAGATCTATCCTGTTCCAGAGTGATGGTTGCATCAGGGTAAGAAGAGAGGCATCATCATGCCTAGTGCCACCCATACAGTAGATGCTGTGGAGGCAGTGTTATGATCTGGGGTTGCTTCAGTTGGTCAGGTCTAGGTGCTGAAACATTATGTGCCCAAAATGAGGTTAGCTTACTGCCTGAATGTACCGAAAGACCAGGTTTTTCATCAATGGATTTTTTCTTCCATGATGTCACAGGAATATTCCGAGATGACGATGCCAACATTAACTGGGCAAAAAATGTGAAAGAGTGGTTCAGGGAGCATGAGACTACCACACTAACAATGTAATTGAGAACATATTGCTTTTAATCCATTTATTCCGGGTTTAATAAAAGAAACATCAACTTTTGATTAACTAAAACCATATCACCCTGTCTATTTGGTGTTTGTTCAAGCTCAGTGTTTTTACCATTCCGATGCACTTTCTCAATATGCTCCAGATGCTGAAGTTGTTTCTGGAAAACATGGGAGCTGGCAAACTTGTCCTGAGGAGCAGAAACAAAAAACAAAATGTTTTCTAACATCAATACAAGATGTTTTCTAGGTGAATAGTATCTTTCTCTTATAAAGCTTGCATTACATTAAACAGAAAAGTCTAAAAAAGTAGACTGATTTTACTATATTTTATGGCATAATTAATAAAAAAAAAAATTTTTAATTATTAATAATAAAATTAACACACATCACCACAAACAGGGGCACTGCTAGAGATTCTGGGCTCCTTGAAAATTTAATATACTCCTTCACAATAGGCAATGCTGTAATAAACCTCTTGTTTTCTCTGAGCGCTGACATCGTAGGTCAGTTTCCTTTAAATGTGTTGATAATTCATGGCATTTTAACTTAAATTATTACATGCTACTAAAGTATGGTTTAATAAATCATAACGAATATTATAGTATTTGATAGATTTTTTTCATACTGTGGAAGGATGAACACTGTTAGCAGCACTTTTCCACTGGTCTAATTTGGCACGGCCGCTAATTCGAATCCAGGCCGTGGAACATTAGAGTGTATTAAAAGTGGCATGTGAGCCAGCAAAGATGGGAGCCGGTTCTCACTGCTCATGTAAATGAGCTGGCTCACTGAGGCGTCTAGTTCACGAGTGACACATCACTAGTCCAGTTGAGTGTCTTGGCTGAGTGTTGTGTTGCACGAGAAATAAATAAACAAAAACTTTAGCATTTTCACAAAAAAGTCTATCATCCTCTTGCCACACTGTGACTGCAAACATCTCTTGGAGGAAGAACTGCCAGTACACTAATCACCAGACTGGACTAAAAATGAGGGCCAAAAGGTCTGACAGGAAGTCTGGAGAACTATTCCTCATGACTACATTTAAATCACAAGAAAGCCTTGCTCTTTGGAATCAAATGCATGTAATGACTTTAGAAAAACATTTATTTAGTAGTATGTTCTTTGCTTTAATTATATATTATATATATAATAATATATTTTATTCGTATATTTATATATAATAATATATTTTATTCAATTTCTTAAAAGGTGCTATTCATTTTGACCTCACAGACAAAGTAATCCTTAGTGAACACAGATAAAGACATCTCGTCTTTGTATCAGGCACACTGTTAATGGCATTATCGGTTTTCACAGATTACATGAAAAGTTCAAATTACTAGCCGTTACGTTTGGCCGCTTCATCAATCTTTTACAATTTAATGCAAGCTCCTCCTACGACGCACACCAACTAAATTATTTATTTAAAATTACGACCAAAACAAAACACAGCACAGAGGAGATGAAAATAAAACTTTCAATATTTTATAAAAAAAAAAACTTTATATATACTTTTGCATAGAAATTTTGGAACATTGCAGCCCATGAATAATTTTGGGATCATAACTGGATCAACTGTCATTTCACACTGTAAATTTGTTCAATATGTTCATTACCTGTGCTTTTTGGCTCCTTCGGGTTTGGCTCCTCCATCCTCTTCCCCCTCATCATCATGCCAGTCGTTCTGGGACATCCTCTCTGCGGTGAAACAACTCTGCACGCTACCAAAGCGCTCTGACCTGCCCTCGTCCCCTTCCTCGAAAGAACAACTCAACTCTAGGCAGCTCTGTGAATGCTCAGAGTCGGAATCTATAGCAAACACACACACACACACACACAAGGGACATGCTAAGTAGAGAAGCTGCCATCAAGCTACCTGATGAAACCAGAGTAGGGGATCGGGTGGCTTTTAAAGGAGCCGAAATGCTAGAATGAATGAAGCTGCACATGAAACACTCAAAAACATACCTACAATTTTTATTTACTGCAAAAAAAGGTTGTTTAGATCATATGTATTACTTTAATCCCTGATTAAATTCACTGAAGCTCCACACATGATGCTGAAAAACTGCAAAAGCAGTCGATTGTTTTATGGCAATAAATCATTAATGAGACCAAAATAAAGCTTTTCTGTTCCTTAATCCACTGGTGCAGTGTTCAGAGCATGGAGTTAAATTTATTTCACAGCTTACTAAATGATGAAAACAAACATACTGTATGTTCTTATTTCCCCTTTGGTTCACATGCATTTTTACAAAGTGAAGCCACGATTTCCGAAACACGCAAATTAGCTATGACTAGCTAGAAATTAGCTAGAAAATACAAACTATTGGCTCAAATGATTCCTCTGTCCAATCCTGTAGCTGATCGGCGGTGGCATTCCTTCAGATAACTACTCACAAATTTAGATCCTACAGTACCTGCAGCTAGTGCCTGCAAATAAATGATCAAAATCCTATTCTGTAATTTACATGTGAATAGAGACAATGAGTAGATGAATTCATCTTTGAATGAAATAGCAGAGATCGTTGGTGCGTGTACTTAGCTAGTACAATTAGCTTGCTTTGCTATTAACTGGTATAATATAATTCATTGAATCAATTACTTTTTAAGTGAAAAGATCATCTTGTGTTGATTGTACCTAAAAGTAAATGAGTAATCTTGCTTTATTTGCAAAACAGTCTATGAGAAGGCCTCTTGTATTTATTAGAATAAACATTTTTCAATGATCGTTTCATTGTAATAGCATTTTTTTTTTTCATTGTTCTAAATTTTCCTTCATAATGCTGGAACATGAAGATGGAAGATTTTACATGTGTACAACCCTATATTAATATTCCAGAAAGACTGACTGCAAAATAGAAGCCTCCGGACTCACGTCTCACTTCCAGTGTTCCTTGGATAAACCTCGGTTAAAAAACTTCCACCCTGAACATGATAAAGCATCTACTGAAGATGGATTTTTGCATATAATTTAAAAAGCTGCAAATACTTTTGGAGCTGACAGTAGAGCACTTATTGGAAAATGACTGCTCTTAAAAGAAGGTGAAGGAGCACTAACGGGAAAGTGCATCGTAGAAGTCGTCCTCGCTGAGAATGGCGCTGCGGGGAGACGAGCCTCGAACCACAGACTGCTCCAGCTCATGATGCTCTGTAGCCAAAGTCTGCAGAGCCTCCGAAAGGATCTTGTTCTTCTCCACTTCCTGTTCCAGCTTGAGGCTGCGTGCCTACACACACACACACACACACACACACACACACACACACACACTTACTTACTGACTGTCCTAACAACTGCCCTTAGACTTCTATTATACACAAGGTTTTTTGTTGATTTCAACATATGTTTACAGAAATGTTTTGAATTTTTTTGTTCGTATTAATCACACAAGCAAAAAAATGGAGAAATTCAGGTACATTATCTGATCTATTTTATTTTAAATTCAGCAGTCATTCCTGAACTGAAATGCGTTTATCTCATGCAGGTATCAAATTCAAGGTCAGGCATTTTAAAGCTGTAACCATTAAAAGATTTTCCCACTGAAGAAAACCATGGCCAACTCTACATTTAAAAACGGAATTACTGCCGGAAAGACAAAAATTCTGCTCACATTTTAAACTTTGCCACAGGAAATGTTGTTCTTACTTGTTATCAGCATCATCTAGCCACACTGTCGCGTTACCGGAGGTAGGTAATAAATAAATAAATATATCTTACTGTGCCTAAACATGAGTCTTTTTGTTTTCTCTTCACTCCACTAATCTGCGTTAGCACCAACATCACTGGCAAAGTCATTCACTCAGTTCTGTTCTGTTCTGTTGCACACTAAACATTTAAAACACTTGGTGTGTTATTGCTTATACAGCCTACATGCATCTGTTATTGGTTTGACGACATGATTGGGAGTATCACTGACATTTTGATTTATTACAACCTAATTATGAACTGAACTACTCAGGCTTATGGTCGCTCATTAATTATATACGAATGCAATTTTAGCAAAACTATTACTGGGATTTTGCTCTGGAGGATGAAAAGCAGTTTGTTAGCTGTATTTGTTGAGCTCCAGAAGAAGGAAGAAAGTAAGAGTGCCTTACTTTAGCTGTTTTATCAGCTATTGCTAGCACTGCTCTGAAATCCCTACGCTGCTGATGCTGACTGACATCAGCGGGCCGAGCGCCTCACACATGCACATAGGCAAAATGTCACTTAAATTCTGATCTAAGCTTTCCCATTTACGTTGCTTAGCCACTTACTCAAATGCAAAAAATACATACATACATACATAAATAAATAAATAAATAAATAAATAAAAGCATCAGATTTTCAACATTAGCATCATCTGACATGTTTTTTTCCAGCTGACATAACATTTAAAATTTAAAAAATTTAATTAAATAAAAAAAACACTAGACTATACATTTAAATATCACCACTATGAATATAACAATACTAGCACTTTAGCAGTTTTTGGTATTTCATGAAGAGCATTTTTTTGCATATTGATTAAGATAAGATAAGATTAATGCCATGAATAATCTGATAGAACAGAAGCAGACTGTCATGTTCCAGTACACTCAGTAGGAAACACAATCCTTCGGGTATCATGTAACTGGTGGCCCTTTGCAAAAACATGCACTGTTAGACCTGATGGACTGCCATCACTCCTGGTGTCTCTTACACACAGGGTAATACAAGGACAAGGTCACAAACATCAGTCATGTCCAGAACACACCCAACTGCTGTTTCAGCCAAATACTTTGTAGAGTTTGTGCAAATGTTTCAACAATAAAAGGCAGCTATGCCGAAAGGATAAATACAGCCAAAAAAGTATATAAAGTACATTATTCTTAAATGCACAATTGTTAAGATTTTCATGCATTGTGAATTTGAAATGGTTACGGACACTACAGGGTTTTTTTTTTTTGGGGGGGGGGGGGGGGGGGGGGGTGGATTGCAAGGAATGCCTTAATTTAAGCAACAATTTTTACAGATCATATGGTTGCAAATGCTTACACTAATTTTAGTACCAATGCTGAAAGAAATATGAATAATTTGCATTTTAATTATTATTGTTTGAGGGCAGATAGTACAACACTGAAAGCTGTCCATTTTTGGGGCACAAATAAAATTCTCTCTCCAAAACAGCTGAAGTTAGCAACTTGAAGATTTTTAGGGAAGCAAGATTGGTCACTTCCATGTTGCTTAAACTTTAGAAGAAGTGTCTGTGGCAAACACATTTTCTGTATTATTCTCTATAACATAAAAAAAATTAAATCAGCAAAAATACTGTACTGTGTTTTGGCCGATAGTTTGTTGGACTTCAGATTCAATCATTTATTTTATAGTATAGTTCTGCTGAATTCTCCATTCTCTATTTCCTGATTAAATCACAGCATTGACTATATTAAACTATATTATACTAATATTATTATTAAACTATATTATACTAATCTCCACGATGGATGTAAATATTTACTGACATGATGTAACACTTTAATTGCATGCAAATTGGGAGTTTCTCAGGAATGGAGGTGAATACTTATGCTATCTCTTTAACTTTATGTTTTTTATTAAGTACCAGTTAAACGTTTGGACACACTTTCCAATTCAATGTTTTTAGTGATATATTTTCTACATTCTAGAACAATACTGGAGATCTCAAAACTATGAAATAACATACTGAATTATGTATTATGTTAAATAATAATAACAACACTCACTCGCTCACTCATCATCTATACCGCTTAATCCTGTATGTGTGTAAAGTCACAGGGGGCCTGGAGTTTATTCCTGGACACTTAGGGCACAAGGCGGGGTACACCCTGGACAGGGTGCCAATCCATCGCAGGGCGCACACGCATACACATACTCACAAACTCATTCACACACTACGGCCAATTTGGGAATGCCAAATGCCATTAACCTAATCTGCATGTCTTTGGACTGTGGGGGGGGGGGGGGGGGGAACCCACCAAGCACGGAGAGGACATGCAAACTCCATGCACACAGAGACGGGAATCGACTCTGGCCGGGAATCGACCCGGACCCAGGAGGTGCAAGGCGACAGTGCTAACGACTACACCTGGTGCTTTTCAACAGTTCTTGCAAGAACAGTATTACCAAGTGCATTTGCAAAATCCATCAAGCAACATGATGAAACTGGCTCTCATTTCGTATCACTTCTGTTTAGAAGTTTGCAATACGCCCTGCAGAAGGCTCAGATCAGACTGCATTGCTAGAATAACTGAACATTATAATGAGCCAAACATTATGAATTACAAAATCACCTTACCAGTTTCCTTAATTCTAGACCTCTGGAATTCATGCTTTTTATTTCCGTTTAAACATATTGTTCACATTCCTGTTTCTGAAAATTAATAATATTAAATCCATTAGGTTTCTAATTGTGCCCAATTAAAACACACATGATTACTGCAACACATTTGTATTCCTGAATAACTTTGCTCTTTATCTATCAGTGAATTAAATGTAGCATGTTGCTCCGTACCCCTTCCTGTTTGGAGAACAAATCCAGACACTGACGGAGATACGAACAGGTCTCACTGGATGCCTCACACACCTCTCTGAGCTTCTGCAGCACAGCCTCCGGGAGGCCTGCACATATACAACACACACACATACAAACATGTGCACACACACATAGCAAAGAAATGTATTAAAATGATTAAAATATTATTTATCAATGAATTAATTAATCAATCTTAAAAAGTGAAAATATAGTATATTCTAAGTTAATTTTGCTATGTTTAATCATTTATAAAACTTAAATGTAAATTCTGTCTAAAATAAATTTCATACATATTAATATTAATAATTATTATTATTGTTATATTTATTTATTTATTACTATAGTAAATAGTACATGAAGTATACTTCATTAATATGATGTCATCTTTTGCAGTGCATATGCCTGTTTTCTCCAAAATTCACCCTGTATGCGGTCACATAACTGTCACAAAGCAATGCTTAAAGTCATAGTTACAGCTGAGGTCTGAGAACTGACGTGCATCATTGCAGCATTGAAAACTCAGCTTTGGATACAGCTCTTGGTATGCAATCCTCAACATAGTTCAAACAGAACATGACTGTCACCCAGGGGAATATTTATTTTTCCCACGAAAATGGATACCTTTAAGGGATCCATTTGAGTAATAAATAAATAAGTAATGGAGAAAAAAAAATCTTGTCCTGGAACTTCCTCTCCTGACATAAGAGCCATCTGTACTTTTTTTTAATTAATTAATAATTAAGCAATATAAATATGGTTGTTTTTACCTTCACTAAGTGCATCCTCTTTTACCATGGAGAAGAAGGACAACACCTCAGATTCCAACTTCTCATGACACATCCCAGCCCGCTGTAAACATGAATGAAAGAAAATGAGCTACAACCAAAACCACATCACAGCATCACAGTGATGGTGGTCCAGGGTTTTGGCTGCTGATTATGTTCTAATAAATATTTTATATAGATTATATTTGTACGCATTTAAGATTACTGGTGATTTAAAGGTATGAATGAAACAACTGTCATACAAAAGCTTCAATTTTTTTTTTTTTTTTGTACTTTAAATTAACCATTAACCATTTCCTTCTGTATGTATTATATCACCAACAAGAGAAAGTTTGAAGAAAAAGCTGACTTTGCACTTCATTTTAACGGGTCATTTTAATACATAAGTAAACCAAGAGAAAAAAAACGTGTTCCCTGAGATAAGCTGTGATTCTTATACAAACAAATCTCCTTCAATAAAACCAATCTTTTTGCTTTAAAGGGATTACATGATTAATAGCTGCAGTCTGAGGTCTACAAACACTCATTATGAACAAGAATGTCATGGCAACATTAGACTTGCAGTGATTTATTTGAGCTGGTCTTTTTCTTTGGGTAGAATGATTGTGCAACAAACATCTTTAATAGAAGAAAAATCACAATAATTTGATGCACATGTTTAAAATGATAATTAAGCAATATCACAAGAGGAGTGCTGTTGTACTGAATATCGTCATAGCTGAAGGGCTGGCATACCCGTGCCGATATTCAGTACAACAGCACAACCTTGAGTGTGAAATGCCATTTATTATCAACAGATTATGATTTGTTCTTTAATTTAACCAGTTATCTTGCTCCACCAGCACGTATCATTCTGTGATTGGTTGGAACCAACTAACCTCGACTGGCATATTTGGTGACCGACAGCTAGTGATCGACAGTTAATTGTTAGTTAATGAAAAGTAAACAGGGGTGAAAGTCATTTTAAATTCTTACCAGTACTACTATGTAGTAAAATATAAGGATAATAAACTATGGAGGTGGCGGACAGACTGGGGAAACATATTCATTTCTGATCTGATCACAGAATATCAGCTAACTTCCGTTTTCCGTGTATAAATACATACACATCACCACTTGTGGAATACCTCTCATCCAATCAGATTACTCGGTCGGAACTATCTGTTGTATAATAGGTTCTATGATATCAAGAAAGGCTCAAAAATATACATACATGTTCAGAAATATACACGACCAGAACATTAGCACCAGTAATGTGTCACTGTTGGGCCATAGAGGGCCCTCTGTACTCCAGGGGCACTGTATCATAAGCCCTGACCCCAGCTTCATGACAAAAGAAAAAAATTATATTGTGATGTTATGTATATGTAACATAGAAGATCTTCTTCTATTGATGTTTTGTTCTGTAGCGTGCTCGTAATGCTTGAATAAGCATCACAAATAACAATTTTATTTTTTATTTTATTTAACATGTTTGTCTAACTTCCCTCCTGACAGGTTTGTCTGTCTGTCTGTCTGTATGTCTGTCTATCTATCTATCTATCTTAGACAATCCATGAGCTCGGGGACAGCACATGAAAATAAATGTTTCTGTTGGTAATTACTACATTTATATTTATTGTAATCTAACTTAAAATATTAGAAAAAAGCTATAAAAAGATCTATCTCACCTGCAGAGACTCTGTTAGCTCACCCACTGATATCACCTCATCCTCATCTTCCTCACTGTCCTGATCCTGTGAGCAGTAATGAGTGCTGAAAGCAGAGTGTGCCTCGATAGCTTCCAGCCATTTCTGTGACAAACACACACACATGCACATACATGCACACAAGCACACGCACGCCCCTTAATATTTAGACTATGTGGGACCTTGATTGTGGGTAGTCCATTTTTTGGGTAATCATCTCTAGTAATTTAAACCTGTTCGTACTTTTCTGGTGGCTTCTGGGTCACCTTTTGGTGAGACTTTAAAATAATGGACGCTGTCATCAAAGTACTTGACTGTGAAGTAGTCCCTGTGTTTAGTCTGTTAGAGTGAAGCCAGATATTAACACACTGACTAAATTAAAAAGAAGCATAAGTAGATCTTGTAAAACATATTGATCTTACACTACAATGGGCCTGGGTCAGGGCTTTGCAGCCTTTCCTCTGACTGTTGGATGTCACATCAGACCTGAAATCAGAACAAATACAAGAAATATTACTCAGATATCTATAAATTACAAAATATAATATTAATTATATTACTAATCTTAAACAGCGAAGGCCGACGAGTGTCATTGTGCAAGTATATCCTAGAGTTAATTTACATTTCTGAGTAGTTTTATGTAAGATGTCATAAAATATCTGATCATTGATCTCTCTGCTTGGCTTCACCTAATTAAAGACACTGCCAGCCCCCAAAAAGTTGCACAGCCCAATATTTAATTTCAACACCTTTAGCTTTGATTATGGCATGTAACTCAGTGACTAATTCACCTGTGAAAATGTTTCCTTATGCTCCCAGAATCACACCTTCACATCTGAGTTCTGGAATATGACTGTGCCACCAGGGAATAAAATAAAAAAAAAAGCGAAAACCTGGTCATTCAGTAAATCCAGGTCATCAGCTGACTTAAGTTAACATAACATTGCCAAGCCTAGACCTGACCCACTGAAGCAACCCCAGATAACTCATAACTCTGCTTCCAGAGGCTTGTACAGTGGACACTATGCATGATGGATCCATCACTTCATGCTCTTCCCTTCTTACCCTCATGTTTCCATCAATCCAAAACAGGGTCAATGTGACCACATGACCATTTTCCATTGGTTTAATGTCCAACCTTTATGTTCGCTTATCAAATTGAAGTCTTTTGTCCTTTGACTTTGTGCCAACATCAGTCAGCAACGGCAAAGCTGGAATTTCAAAGAAGTGCTAGCAACTAAAGTGAAGCATATTTTTGCTAAAATCTAATACATTGTTTGAAATGACTGAACGCTCGCAAAAGCTCATGATGTGTTTTTTTTTTAACCCAGGTGGCATTAGCAAAGGCATATTGATTTTGGCATATGTGCTGCGAAAGGACAGAGCACATTAGAGTCAGATAAAATTAGAGTCAGGTAAAATTATGGATGTGTCCCGTCATGACATGCAAAAAAAAAAAAAAACAGACTTGAGCAATGTGACTTAATGTGAACATAGCCTTGTGAATCACATTTCTCCCACAAAGTTGATGATTCAATATCCTTTCAGGTACTTTCCCATATATAATCATCAAGACACACCAACTAATTCAAGTATCCAATGTCATACATACTGTAGCTTCATAGCTGAATTTGTCTTTAGCCATACAGAGGATAACCTTCAAAAACACTCACTGGTTTGAGTACAATGACAAAACTCCATCTTGAAGAATGACCCAGCAGGAACGCCAGCCAAAGAACCTTGTGCTCTGAAGATTAAAATGATAACAATAAAAAAGATATATTGTTTATAGAGAAAATGGCAAGACAATCAATAAGTGTACCAGTATAAAAAGTTTCAATGTTAAAAATGATATACATCTTTTTTTTTTTATATAATTTAATAAGTCCCAACTGATTTTATATGTTAGTATTTCAGCATTACGTATATCCTGTGTGAAACTGGTTTTGCAATTTTTTTTTTTTTTGCAATTTCCCTGTCACTTAGTCTCTTTTTCTTAATTATAGATAACATAAAAAAAAATTGCCAATTAATGTTACCCTCAACATTTAGGAATATACAGTACGGTAAAATACAGCTATGTATGTATGTATCTGTGCACTACGCGCACGCTTACTCACACACGCACACAGAATTACAGACAGAATTACCTTCCAAAGAGGACCATCAAACTTCTGAACATAATGCCTTCCACCCTGTAAAAGAAAGCAAAGCTAAGCACTTTGATCCTGTAAAAATCACTGCTGTTATGGAGGAAATAATCTACAGTAATGACCACAGTGTTATGTTGAAGCTTAGCTAGTGTTATCACCCTGAAGTTGATAATGTTTCATTCCTCTTCTAGCACGGCAAATTTCAAACACTTACAAATTTTATTTGTAAAATGACAACAGTCATCCTTATTATCTGCATGTTGTGGAATTATTGTTGTGGAACGTCACAGAAGCAAGTTTATTCCTGTTCAGATTTATCTTACAGCAGCTAACTTGTCCCTTCTTAAATAAAAAAAACCCTTTACTTCTGACTCTTATTCAACACTGACACTATAGACTCCAACATTAAATGTTACATTAACATCTCCTTACAGATAAGTTCACCACCAGTGTATGATGCACTTACCTTCATTAAACTGCCCTCCAGAATCTGCTTCATCTCATTGTCTTTTGCAAGATCAAACACAGTCTGACCTGCAAACACACCATGGAGAAAACTCAACAATAAACCCAAAAGTGTATAAATCATCATTTATAAAAGGGAAACAAAGAAACTGTTACATTCAGCAAAACACATACAATTAAACAAATTAAATAAAATTTCCAAATTTCTCAAAATGTATTCCTGTGAAAGTATTTTCCAGTTAAAGAGTCATACTGAAATGTAAAATAAGGCTAAATAAAACCTACTGTATATGCATACACAGTAAACATAGATTTCCTAATTTAGTTTGTTGCAAATATTAATTTATTTACATTAAAAATTACTTTATTGTTGCAAATTTGCTAAAATAAAATATAACCAATTTTTTCACCTAACTTTTATTTCTAAAAAAAAAAAACAAAAAAAAACATGCAAATACAATATTCAAATAGAATTTCAAAATTAATGGATTTTAACAATACTTAGAATTTTTTCTCTGTAAAAAGAACTTTTACTTTCCATGACTATTATTAGCATTATTACTCTGATCTGTTTTGAAAAATAGTTATAAATAAATAAATTGTTAATGAATCCATGCCCAATTTAACCATATACAATTTTGAAAAAAGCAAGAGCACAACATATATTGATTGCAGATATCAATATAAAATTGCCTTATTGTATATATAATAATAATAATAATAATAATAATAATAATTCTACTTCAGTACAATAAACCAAAGAAAACTTTTTACACTATACTTCAGCAGGTTTTAGTGCTACTTCATGCTCATTCCATATGTGTAACGTAACACTTACCATTTTTGTTCTTGATATTGGGGCTGGCTCCATTCTGTAGCAGTTTGACTGCACACTGTTTCTGGCCTCTGTATGCAGCACAGTGTAGTGGTGTGTTACCTAGCAGATCGGTGCAGTTGAGGTTTGGAGCTTTCTCCCTGTTCAGCTATGTTTGGAACGAGAGATTATGCATCACAGATTTAGATAACATTCCTTATCAAAAATTTAAAACAACGACTAGAATAAGTTTCTGGAACAATTCTTTGATTGTATAAGTGAATGAAACTCTTTATACTGTAGGGCTGTTGATTTGATCAAATGATGTTTATTAATTTTCTATAATAACTGCTCTGACAATATTTAGCTGCAAACCACAGATTTACCTTATTGTGATGTTTGAATATTGTAATAATGTTATTATTCATGGAGGGAGTCCCCAGTGTCAGATGTAAAACTATAACTTAGAGTCTGCAACTTGTGATTTTCCCTTATAAAAGGGAGATAAAAAAAAATTAGAGGCTTGTGAGAAGTAAAAAAGACTAATTATAGCTGCTATAATGTAAATGATAGAACAGGGACTAGTTTACTGGCCATTAAATATTACTACAGATGGATAAAAAAGACAAGTACTGTACACATCTCAGACAAGCTCACCAGATGAAGAAAGGGAAGGAGACTAGCCACTTGGGTTAAGCACAAAGCACCCACAAACAGCTTTTCTCTAAGTTTCTAAACCTTACTAAACCTTACAGAGCACATGCTACACACTGGGCAAAATGTTGCTCAACATGTTTATACTGTTGGCTGTTGCACATGATCATGCAGTTGATTAGCCGTGGTGCAAGTACCAGTTTTAACAGGGTAGTTGTGGCTCCCTCTCGAGCTGCTTCTAACACCTGCTCCTCCAACTTCCTCTCCTCAGTTCGCTCAGCCGCTGACGGAGCAAAAAGAAAAGAACCAAAGTCACGTAGACTTCAGCGGAAAACTAGAAACATACATTTCCTGTCATACATTAAATCCATGTGAGGAACCATTGCTTTGTTACACGCAACACAGCTTTGAGTAACTTCTTCTACTTTCATACTAGGCATTTTCCACAACCAGATCACAAGTGTATGTTTAACATGTAACAAAAAGACCTAAACAAATCAATCTCTGAAATACAGACTAATTACTCTTCTTTTCCCAGTCTTTGTGCACAAAATAAATTCACTGCCTTTTATAATCACTTGGTACAGCCTAATTCACTCCATGATCTTCCATTCTGGATATCACGATTTGAACTTTTGCTCATGCTGCATCACAGAGCAGCATATCATATTCAGATAAAACATCATGACATAATGAGTCATTAAGATTCACTTATTTGTCAGATGTCCTTTATAGCACACTGAAATGATTATTTTCACATATTCCCATAAGTAAGATTAAGCCAGGATACAGCGCCCCTGAAGCAGAGGGTCAAGAGCCTTGATCAAGAACTCAACAGTAGCAGCTCGACGGTGCTGGGGATCGAACCCACAACCTTCCGATCTGTAAGCCTTAACCATTTGGCCACAACTGCCCCTATGGTGCTCACGGTTGACTATGGCTGGGATTGTGGTTGCGAAATGATACGGACTCTGAAACATCTACTCTTGGAATGTTGCCCATTTGAACAATTCAATGGCCAAAAACCTGGTGTATATTTAAATATAATAATAAAAACAGTACTTAATTGTTAATAAATTAATAAAACTTAAAAATATATGTTTTCTTTTACTGGGTAAATAACATCTTCATGCCCAGTTGTCAAACTGAACCCAGGTTTAGGTCAAATGTAGGATTTTGTGAGTGGGCATACCCTCCAGCATGCTCCTGATCTCCTCATTATGCGTAACATCTTTGGGAATCTGAGCCGAGCCGTTAATGACTGAAGGACAGGCATTGTACTGAAGCAGCAGCATCACCACTTCCTACATAAACAGAGAAGAGTCACATTGATTACAGCCCCTAAACAGTATGTTAATAATATACCGACATGGGTTGAGGAGATATTTAACCCTTTCATGTATAACCATGGAAATGTTCGAAATATATGGCTAACTGTAAAATGATTTAAGACATAAATCACCTCCAAATAAGTTGAGATCATTACTGTAATTAAAAAAAAACATTTATCCCATTAAATTGCTCTATTCTCAATGTCTCTGGTATACACTATATATAAGATTTGTACAATTTCTAATATTTTATTTTTATAACAGATAATAATTAGCCCAAAGGCTGAAATTATAAATAATATAAATGATAATTAGATTTTTGGAATGGCTCTTTAAACATGTTTGCACTGCCCCAACGTGAAAATAAATAAAAACATAAATGCAAGACGCTGACAATTTTAATGAAATGTAAGTTTGAAATCACACACACTGTTTCAGTCATGTAATGTACATATAGGTTATATAACATACCTGCCGTCCTGTAAATGCTGCTTTATGGAGTGGTGTGTCTCCTACATTATTTGTCAGATTGGCATCTGCTCCAGCCTGAACATGGGATACGGTGAAATCTTTTGGCATTTTATTGTTTAATTTAAGTAAAAGGTTCATTTAAATAATGTTTACCTTTAGCAGCTCCTCCACTACATCCCTGTGTCCAAAGTAGCAGGACAGATGAAGCGGAGTCCATCCAAGATTTGACCTGCTCTTGCCTAAGAACAAAAAATTATTTTATATTCAGCATTAAATACATTTGACAAAAACACAGCACAGTGAAAGGATTTTCCTAGAGCCCCATAGTCAAAACAACATATTGAAAGTGTCCTCTGAGATTCCCCTATGGTAGATAAAAATATAAAGTGCCCACTAGTGTTGCTTTATGGTCGATAAAACGTGGGGAAAAGAACTCACTATGAGCTGCAGTCCAAATGGGGGGAATGAAGCGCACTTTGTGGTGCTGCTACGTGAAAAATAAATGTGACTCTATCTTTCCTAGTAAAACAAGTGATGCAGGGCCCTACAGGAGTTCTCTACATGTGAGGAAAAAATATTTGCCTTAATAAGTTCCCTTTTCGTGGCTTGCTAGAGGTACTCTCTTCATTTATTTTGCAGATCACATTGGAAAGCCTGTATCTATCCCTGTCCATGTGAATGATGTTACCACAAAACAAATAATGTATTAAACACGTGAATATTTATCTTTATTTTTAGTTATTTTTCATCTCAGTGTGATAAAATTGATAAAGATTTTTTTAGATGAACCCAAGTCTAAGGGCAAAAACAATATAAAATGGGCACAAAACTTCGAAATTGTGATACACATAGCACACCTTTACAGTTGATTTCAAATTTTGCTTCTCCTTTGATTTTAGCAATTAAAAGCCTTTGAATTCCTGGTAGGTTCCCATTTCTGGCATCGTGGAGAAACTGCTCCTCCTGATCCAGGTCCTCCATTTCTTTAAGGAGACGAAAAACATTAGACATAACTACAGGGTGGGCCATTTATATGGATACACCTTAATAAAATGGGAATGGTTGGTGATATTAACGTCCTGTTTGTGGCACATTAGTATATGTGAGGGGGCAAACTTTTCTAGATGGGTGGTGACCATGGTGGCCATTTGGAAGTCGGCCATCTTGGATCCAACTTTTGTTTTTTCAATAGGAAGAGGGTCATGTGACACATCAAACTTATTGGGAATTTCACAAGAAAAACAATGGTGTGCTTGAACATAACTTCAACCTGCAATAAACATAACTTTATTCTTTCATGAGTTATTTACAAGTTTCCCTTTGTTCACAGCCATTGACATGTCGAAGAGGTTAACACGTGATCAGCGGATCGAAATTGTGTTGATATGTGCCACAAACAGGACGTTAATATCACCAACCATTCCCATTTTATTAAGTTGTATCCATATAAATGGCCCACCCTGTACAGACATTTCACATATCTAGAGGCTATTATAACAACAAAAGGGAATAAATCTGGAATCGGATGTTCAATAAGAACATGTTGGTTAGGTGTCCGCATACTTTTGGTCATTTAATGTAGCTTGTACTAGAACTGAATGGGTTGTGAGGAAAAGCACTAATATTGTGATAGACTATAGTACTTTGTTTTTGCTGTGGTTTGTATTGCTCACAGAATTAAATAGAAAGGTCAAAAGTTATACAGAAAACAATTACATTCGAAACCTAGACATCAACGACAAAGTATGCTATCACAGGTTAAATAAATAAATAAATAAATAAATGATCAAATAGCACCCAAAACATTTCAGAAATCTCTGCTTGCACATCTGAACTTTTTGCCATCTATTTAGTCACGCCTGATTTGTTCTCTGTTAATGTATTTAATACTTGGAAGTTACTGACATGCAATTTGTAAACAGGCTCTGGTCACATTGTTCAATAAAAATAGACTTCATGCATGTTGCAAGACGTAAAGCAGAGAAACTTCCTTTTGAGAAACCTTGAGGATCAGCCAAAACTCAAATTATAAAGTTTTTTAAAGCTAGTAAGCATTTATCTTCTTTTACTGAAGCACTTTACTGTTAAACCTTCACACAAAAATTACTTACATTTTAAATTACTTTACATTTCATATGAAAACATTTCCAATTCCAAAAAAACATTGATTGTTCGAATCTGATCCAAATCTATGTAACAGGATCTAATATACAATCCAGTGTTTTTCTGTTGTTAGCCTGATACTGATACTGATACTGATCATACTGATCTAATCCCAACACACACTGCACCACGTTCCCTCCGATCCTCCAGCACTGCTCGCCTCGTCCCACCATCTCTCAGGGACTGAGGAAGACATTCATCCGGACTCCTTTCTGTTCTGGCACCTAGGTGGTGGAATGAACTCCCTTTAGAGTCTTTGACAATCTTTAAACGACGACTCTTTCCAACTGGGTTTGACTGATCGCACTTAGTAAGTACTGTAACTTAGTGACCCAGTGTGTAATTAACGATACAGTGACGGAAACTTCAAAGCACTTTTTGTAAGTCGCTCTGGATAAAAGCGTCTGCCAAATGCCTGAATATAATGTAAGTGTACAGTTAATAAATGTCAGATTGGTGCCCTCTCTCCTTTTCAACCTGTCCAACTGAGTCGATACATTAATGTTAATTAATTTTCCTCATTGATTTGAAAACGAACTAGATCATGACACCCCGTGGCTCTTACACTCACAGTCTATTTTTAGAACAAGTCATATTTATAAATGTCATCATATATATGCAGTACAACACAGTACGTATCTTTTATTTCCTTATCCTTTCCTTCACTCATAGTGACAACACACTCAAAAAAAGTAGCAGAGAAACCACCATCTTGTGACTTCCTTACTCTGACCAGGAAATAAAAATGCTGCTGTGAGGCATAGCAGCACATGATGCTGGCATATTTTACATGCCTTTTCAGAAAAAGTCGCTTAGCTTATTTGAGGACAATGATTCTTTTTATTAAGAAAGAGCTTTGGAATATGTTTCGTTTGACTCTGATTGTAATTTTAAACCACACACTGACTGCAATGTGCTTCAATTACAAACAGCAGTGGAATCAACCTTCATATTTAGGGAATGGTTTAAATGAATAAAACACTCAGTTAGTGTTGTAATGCGACAAGACGCAACAATTTTTTGTCCTGAAGCGTTTTATTCCACGTATACAATTACAATGTTTAATTTATTAACATATAACAAGTCATATGCTTTTTTTTTCCTGAATCTGCATTTTCCTGTATTGCATCACAAGTTTTCTTTTTTAGAATTTTCTTTTAGAGTGTGAAAAACTGTACTTTTGGTAAAATTCTGTATGCCCCTGACTTTCATCTTTCCATAATCATTTTTTTAAACAAAAACATAGACTAACAATAAAGACAAAAGTTAGTCCCTCTTATCATTTACAGTGTAACAGCTCTCGACGCTTCTTCTAGTTAGAAAGGCAAAAACTCTCCGCTTGCCAAGTCATTAAGACAGCATAAAGCATAAACTTTCCTGTACTAAAAAAAATAGCCAACTGTGCCTGACCACAGCACACAGCACCACTCCTAAATCTCTCCAAATCCTCTTCTGATGTAGACACAGCTCAGTTCCTAATAAGCTCCATTTAAGTTTCTGGTTAAACAACAATCATTCCACCTTTTCTAACAAGGAGATTTTTGTGAGATGAGCGAGACGTGTGACTGCTCTGATGGACGTCTAGCCAACATGTAGAGTTACACTTACTGAAGTTAATTACTGATCTAGCACTTGCGACTCAAGAGTTATGTGTGAGTTCATGGCTGTTCTAGTCTGTATATTTGATCTGATTAGAGCTTGATTGCTATTGAGAATAAAAAAAGAAAAAACTCCTACAATTCCCAAGTCTTAATGCTGCACAACGATGTTTTGATTCCCTGATGTGCTTTGGGCATGATATAAGATGAAAAGCAGTAAATCCAATCTTCTTATCTTCTAATCAGAGCACTGCTAGATTCTTAAATCTGATTGATCAGAAGACCTGATGTTTAATTGCATCAGGCCGGGTTTGACTCGCGTCTTGGGTCTGTGTTTACACGTTCTCCCCATGCTTGATGGGTTTCCTCTGGGTGTTGCGGTTTGCTCCCACAGTCCAAAGACAGGTAGTTTAGGCTAACTGGCGTTCCCAAATTGCCCGTAGTGTGTGTGCCATACACACACACACACACACACACACACACACACACACACACACACAGACACAGACTGTCAGTGTGTTCTTAGAACAGAGTTTGACCTTTGTGGTATGACAAGATCCATAATTTTTTTTTGCGTTATTGACTTCATTTACAAATAAAATGTACATCCTGTTATTCTTAAATAAATAAATAAATAAATAAAAATCACACTTGTATATGAGGAATAAAACACTTCTATACTTGTCTTGTGTGATTGTGATGAATTAACCAAAATTTCAGATTTCAGCTCTAAAGCTATCAGCAAAAGTGTTTTACAGAAGTAAATTAATACGATGATTACTGTAATCTGACTACTATATAATATGATTCAATAGCATGTTAGGATGCAACTATTTGTGAAATCCAGATATCCAGCGAAATTCCAAGTCGTAGAAGTAAAACAAAAAAATTCTAATATTTAAAAAATACAGTAAAATTATTTTTTTACTTTCTCTTTTAAACATGTTGCAATTTACAATAGTGAGCATTTTCAAACAAATAATAATAGCTAATATATAAAAGGATATAAAATTACTGAGTGAAAGTATTCATTAAAGAAAATATGGACATTCATTAACTTTTATTTAAAAAAGAAAGAAAGAAAGAAAAGAAAAGAAAAGAAAAAACAAACTTTAGTCATGCCAGCTTGATTTTTTCATTCATTGTGACATTACTGCAACAGATAAATCAAACTCAATACTTGTTATCTATATTTAAATCTTACTTACCGCAGTGCGACGTTTAACACATGGCTCTGATTTTCGACCCAAAGTGATGCATAAATAATAATTAAAAAAAGAGATATTCTGAAGTTTTTGTGTGCACACATACACAAAGAGATGAGTTGCGTGACGTGCCTCCTCACTGTGCTAATCCTGTTCCTGTACAAAACTGTTCTTTATGTTAATAGACTTTTTGCTTCCTTTTCTTGTAGTCAGAGTATTTTTTGCTGAACAGTATTTCACAACACACGGCATCAAAACACACAACACAAGCAAGAGTGTAACAGCTGACCACGGGACAAATACCAAATCCCTTCTTACCGTAAAACAAGTGATCAGTGTAGTGCGTATGAGATGGTATTTTGCGTCCTAAATAGTGCGCGTATGTAGAGAGTAAAAGGTAAGTTTGTGTGAGTGCCGCTTGTTAATCAGCACTTCCTTATTCGAAAAACCTACATTTTTGGTCAAAATAAAAGTCAATGAAATCGATTCATGTTGGGTGTTTCAGAACATCATATAATGTCAACATAAAAAAAACAATGTTATATAATGTAACAAAATAATGGTTATGTCACCTGTAGTTTAATTAACCACGTGATATATCAGATCTGTCTTTATATTGTACGTTTAAATAGAAGTATTTCGGCATTCAGATTTTGTCAATGAAACGCTGTTATTTTTTACTCATTTAGTTAGTTTATTTTCTCTTTTATGTACTTATTAATTTGTCTATTGTTATGATTTATTAAATTTTTCTTTGTTACGTTTGCTTATACAGTATTGTATATGTATATATTCTATTTATTTTTTATATTATTTTGGATAGTTAATTGTATAATTCAAGTTTTTCATTCTTTCAATATTGTAATTGTAATTTTTGTTACTAATAAAACAAAGACGTTTAAATATTTGTAAAAATGCCTTAATCAAATGAAATTTAAACGTTTTACATTCCGGATAAATATAATTTCCACTTACAACTTTTTTTTACTTTGTAATGTTTTATAGTATTTCTTAAGTGATTTTTAGTTTAATATTATACAGTAGTTTACCCAGTGTCGTTGTTTTATTTTGCCCTTGGTTTCAATCATAGGCTGAATCCCAATTCCTCTACTATAAAATACGTAGTGCACTATATGAAGTGTACAACCCCGGCGCAATTGCGCTGAATAAGGGAGCGCTAAGCGGCATTTTGAAGCGGGCCAACATGGCGGCGGCGGCGGAGTCAGATGGAGTTTCGGCACCTCTACCTGGACGATGCGCCTTTTACGTGTCTAAAAAGAAACGTTACTGCAAAATGGTGGTCGGGAATGGAAAGACGTTTTGTGGTGAACACGGATATGCAGTATGTGTTTACAATTTACCGTGAAATGTTGTTTTTCCTGTCCAATTGTCCATGTTTCTGATGAGTCATATGCCCGTTAAGTTCACCAACACTTGATGAGTTCATTCACGTGCGATTTATTTGTTTGTTTAGGACACAGAAAATGTGAGAAAACGGATCCCTTGTCCTCTAGACCCAAAGCAGTAAGTTAAGTTAAAGCACATGTGGTCACTCTACACACACACTCTCTCACTAATCTGTACTTTACTGAAATAAAGTAAATATCATATTTGGGAATATTTTTTTAAGTAAATACTTATTTCTTCTGACAGCAGTGTGTTTGAAGATAGTTTGGCAAAACACTTGAAAAAGTGTAATTCGAAGGAGAAGCCCAAACCTGTGAGTATTTCATTTATATAGAGACCTTCTCTTTGTTCTGTATAATGTTTTAAATATTCTTTAGACTAGAAGGCAGCAGGGTCCAGCTTTGATTCCCACCTCGGGTCTGCATGGAGTTTGCATGTTCTCCCAGTGCTTGGTGGCTTTCCTTCCACAGTCCAAAGACATGCAGGTTAAATTAATTGGTGTTTCCAAATTGCCAATACTGTGTGTGTGTGTGTGTGTGTGTGTCTGTGTGCGCGCACGCGCCCTGCGATGGATTGGTGTCCTGTCCAGGGAGTATCCTACCTCGGGCCCTAAGGCTCCTTCCTGGAATAGACTTGAGGCTCTCTGCCACCCTGTGCAGAATAAGAAGATGAATGAATGAATGAATTCTTAGACGTTCTCTGTTTTCACTGTGATGAGCGGTTTCCAACCTCTGTAGTCTCTCCAGCTCTCTAACTTCCTCGTCCCTACACTCTAATAACTTTGCCAGAGCCATCATACGTCATCTTGTATCCAAGTCCTATAGCCGAATTGTATTGTGAGATTTCAGGCTTAGAATTTGCTGCATTGATGTTACTTTACTCACTAATATAGAAGTTAAAAGATAATGATGGGTGTGTCTTACGCTTTGTTTTCAGCAGTTAACAGCATGACCTGTCTCTTCTGTATGTTTTTTTTTTTTTTTTTAAGTTTTCTTCTGTTAAAAAAAACAAAAAAAAAAACACAACCACTAACTTCTGTTTCTGTCTGATTTGCTTTTAAGGTCTACTATGTGAAAGACATAAATGCTGGTTCTGTAAGTGAAGAGGATAACACCATAGTTGAGGTAAAAAAAAATTGAGTTAATTTACTTTAACTTGTTTAAAAAATGCTTCTACACCAAAATCTTAAATAAAATGGAGGTATTTATATCAACCATCATTCATACATCATGCAAAACATACGCTGCAATCAGTGTTTTGATTATTAATTTATTTTTCTATGTAGATGTAATATTTTCTAAGGACCAAAAAAAAAATCCTTTTTAAAATCCTGACATTCCTTAAAGGTCACCATTGCTGAGCGATCGAAAGAGGAGCTATATAGCCTTATTCAGAAATTGAAAATTGCAGTGAAAGGTATGTGTAGGTTAGGAACGGCTGTTAAAATATTGGTAAATTATTACCTTAATAACTTCCATTATCTTTCTCATCACTTATTCCATTTCTGCACTTTCTCAGGATTAAATACAGAACCTGACACTAGCCTTCTCTCTCATCCGGCTTTAAACGAGGCTCTTAATGATCCTAAGAATGGGAACTTTGCTTTTAAACATCTCAAGCAGCAGGTAATATCCAATAATGACCCAGCTTTAAAAAAATAAATAAATAAATAAAACACCCTGAAACTGTAAATCCGATCTGCACATGAATGTGTGTTGTGTATTTTAACAGGACTCAATCCTGGGAAATATGGAGGCTCTGGGTCTGCTCAGGCCGGAGAGGTGTTATGTGGAGTTTGGGGCCGGGAAAGGTAAACTCTCCCACTGGATTCATGTTGCCCTTCAGGACGCAGAGAATGTCCATTTCCTGTTAGTGGAGAGGTCCAGTACTCGCTTTAAGGTATGCATTTAAAGCACTACTCTAAAACCTAGCTATTGAGGCCAGATCATCTTTTTTACATCAAATCAGAGAGGCCACACTTCCTCCACTAAAATACATGCTTTCTTCCTTAAAATCTGGTCAGAGGCCACAACTTCATTAAAACCCAGTCATAGAGGCCACCCTTGCTAATATAAAATCCAGTTCCAGAGGTCATGTCCCCTTATCTTAACCCAGTCAAGCCAACACTGTAGTATTAAAGTAAAGAAAAGCCTTTTTCTGTTATGGGAAAATAACCAACTTGTGAGGGGTAACAGTAACTATGCTATGTATTTTCCTAAAATAGCACAATGTGGGAAGATTTAAACCTTATTTAACAGATAAGATTTTACATCATGCTTGCGTAAAAATCTCTGTATAAATGTTTTTTTGTTGTTCCTTTCTAAAATGCATTTTTCTCACTTGTTAAGGTAGATGGCAAACACAAAAACACAGACTCAACATTCGACAGGCTGCAGGTCGATATTCAGCACCTCGACTTAAGTACGTTATGACTTTTTTTAGCTTAACTAGAAAAATCTAAATATCCAGTAGATGTGTGTAATAATATTTCCCTGTAGGCCGAGTGCCGTTTTTACAAGAAAATCAGCTTCCTGTAACTGCAGTGGGCAAACATCTGTGCGGTGCAGCAACAGGTGAGTTCATTCTAGTTATCCATGACCTGTCTGTTTCCGTATAGCTTATAACCAGGCTTTTTTCCCCCATGTTCTGTACAGATTTGGCTCTGAGATGCTTATTTGGACACAGTGCACCAAACAAAGATTGCGAGCCTCCTGCCAAACGTGTAAAACTGCAAGAAGAAGTAGAAGCCAAGGAGATGATGCTTGGTTCTGACAGCAGAAAGGGGGTTGTGGTGTCAGGGCTTGCTGTCGCACTCTGTTGCCATCATCGCTGTGATTGGAAGCATTATGTGGGAAAGAGCTTTTTCCAAGAGCGAGGTCTCGGAGCTGCTGAGTTTTCAGCTTTCCAGCGCATGTCCAGCTGGGCTACTTGTGGCATGAGCAGAGTCAAAGCCTCTTTAAATCCTGAGAAATCCTTACAAGAGGAAATCAAAGATGATGATGAAGGAGGAGGAGAGAGTGACCATGAAGGAGGTTCTGAAAAAATTCCTGATCATCTCAGCAGGTAAGTGTTTAGTGAATGAAGGGGTTAGAGAGATGGGAAGAGATACATAGTGACATAAAAAAAGTTAGATGGTAAGATGTAGATGCAGCAAGAGAAGCACAGTAAGAGGTGGGGAGAAAGAAATAGTAAAGAAAGACAGAAAAACAGGTTAGCAGAGGGTCAACAGAAAGTGATAACAAGACAGGTAACAGAAAGTGATGCAACTCACAGAGAGAAAGTAATGCATCTGATTTCTCTATTGTTTTTCTCAGAATTAAGTGTCAAGTTTGATCAAAGCTGCTCCAACTTTTTTGTGCCTTTGTAACTCCGTGTTAAACTAAACCATATCCACGTTGACACTTGGTTTCTGCTGCATAGCACTTCTTTTGAGTTCTGATGGGTCTGTGTACTCTGTAATAACCATGTGTCTGTTCTCTTGTAGTGTTATTTCAGCAGAGGAGCGTGAGCACGTCGGCCGTCTGTGCAAGAGGTTGATCGATCATGGCAGGCTGCATTATCTCCAGCAGCGAGGCTACAAGCCCAGCCTCAGATACTACGCCAGCCGAGACGTGTCTTTAGAGAACGTGCTTCTGACTGCGCTTCCCTGCTAAACACACAAACTCCTCAGACGAACACGCATCACAACAAATATTAATGAGCTCATTTGTAGTTTTCTTCTTTTTTTTTTTTTTAAGGTCACTTGAGGTTTTTGGACATGGGCAGCAGCAGAGACCACAACAGCACTCACTAGTTGTAGACTAGAGAGGCGTAGCACATCTTTACAGGATGTGCAGCACAGATGGGACAGGACAGGCAGAAGTACCAGAAGCAACCAGCATGCAGTATTGTGTCACGCCTCTTCGTCTATCATATCCTCCAGTGTCACGTTTAGCACTGATGTATAAGTCTGGGATCCTGAAACACATTTTTTGATGGACAGCAAGTCATTTACATTTTTATATATTATTTTATTGGAAATGTTTTTTTTTTTTTTAACTAGCATTTATGAGCACAGTGCATATTGAGTATGGCATAACCTCTTTTGCGGGCCTCGTTGATATAATGGTGCATGAATTCTCGGCCGAACATCTCTCTATCGCTCTCCTCCTCTGGCACGTCCTCTTCTAAGTCGGGAAGAGTCACGTCGTAGGTCAGAGGGTTGTCTCTGAAATTTACAAACCTGCCAAAACCAGACGATCAGTCAATAAAAGGGAATTAAATGTCCCTAAGTGGGTGATGCAACTTTCTTTTAAGTGCCTGTTTTTAAAGCTTTCTGATATTTATCCCTAATATTTTAGTTGCTGCCTGAACTAGACCATTCATCTTCCAAGATGGGTCTGCTTTCAAAGTCTGCCAAATAATCAATTCCTTCATTAAATAATTTCATCTTTGATACATAATTCTTCAATCTCAATATGAGGGATTCTATTTTTCACATACTGTATGTATCACATTTTTACCAGGACAGACTATTTATTGATGGACAATAGAGTTCTTACATCTATTTATGATTGTCATTATGATGCAATAGTTCAGATCATTTTGATGATAGTTTGTCTATATAGTTGATTTTCTGATCGTCTTTTAGTTTTATCTCCCTACAAATCAATAATTTTCTATATTTAAATAAATCTCTGGATGTGTCTGCTTCTATATTTTGTGTGTAACACTTGAGGCTTATACAGTATGAGAATACAAAATATTCCCTATTCAGGTTATGAAGGGGGAATCAGCATATTTAACAAGGTTCATTTCATAGCAAAACTTGTATGTATGCCACGTCTTAATCTTCTGACGTTTATAAGGAATTCTTAATAATAGAAGCAGATAATGACATTGTGTTCTTTTGGCAAATTAATGGAGACACAATACTTTATCAGACAGGTCTACCAATTGTCCAATAAAGACAAATCCACAACTTTGCATCTCTCTTTATTAATCTGACATTTCAAGAAAGACAAAGCTAGCATTTCTCTTATTTCTTTTTCTTCTATGTTGTGCAAAAGTGAGAGATTACCCATTAACACAGCTGCCAGACTTTCCTTTTACAGTGGCTCTGAACAGTGGTGCTGTAAATCTGATAGCTTGGTTTTGGCATTTGAAAAGACTGATAATACTCAATGGCTTAGATTTGTAACCCCTAGCTTCTTTCTTAATTTTTTTAAGTCTACGTTATTACTCTTTTGTTACTCTTGAAACTACAGAAAGCACCTGAAAATAAGCCCAAGCAATTTCCCTCTGAGATTAATAAAGTTATTTAAATCTTGAATCTTTACGGTTAGCCATTTAGCAGCACTCTGGGTTACAGTCATATTCCCTTTGTGGCGATTCATGTTTTTCCACCTTTTTTAAAACCATGGTTTAGATTACATGTGTGTGAGCTTACAGATCTGTAATAATGAGTAAATCATACATGTTGGCACTGCTACAGGAGCCTTTCTGTTTTCTCTCATCATTTAAGAACAGTGTGTACCTGAGGTTGGTCATGCCTTCCATCAGTGGAGGAATGTCTCTCAGCTTGTTCTTGCTGAGCACTAGAGTGTCTAGGTTGTGCATGCGGCTGATGTTGTCTGGTAGATACTCCAAATTGTTCCTCTGAAGCCACAGTGTGTGCAACTTCTCCATCCTGGATCAAACAAGAAGAAAAAACAGTACATTGGGATTTAATTTAATTCGGCAATGCCATCATGACCAGTTAGAGCAAGGCATGCCAACATCGTTTTCAGAGATCTGCTCCATATTTATTGTTATTTATCACAGGTTGAATGATTGACAGTTTGTTTTACCTATGGATGTCATCTGGTAAATTCTCCAGTCTGTTGCCACCCATGTCTAACCACTCGAGAGCAGGAAGGTTCACTACACACTGAGGAATTGTGCTGAATTGATTCAATGAGAGATCCAAGTGGTGTAGTTTCCTCAGATTGCTGAGCTGAGAGACCAATAACAAATGGCATTCTGTGAAAATGTCCCTGTCAAATCAGTTATGGAGCTCAAGTTCAGGAAGAAAAAAAACAGCTGGTCCTGGTTTGACTGCAAGAAGTGTTTTTGGGTTTGCAACATTTTTTTTTTGCTGCTAAGCTGAGCCAAAGGACACAGCTGTGGAGCTGCAGAAATGTCATGGGTTCTGAGATTTAGTTGAACAAAAAAAAAATGTGTTATCAACCCTGTGTAAAACCTGTTATTTATACACTGGCTGGACCAAAAAAAAAAAAACGATTAACGTCATTTAGGACATTCAGGTCATCGGCTGATTTCGTTTTATTGCCAAATAACATTGCCAAGTCTGAACCCCAGATCATAACGCCAGGGTTCCAGGGACTTGTACTGTACACTGGACACTATGCATGATGGGGCATTGCTTCATTTACTTCACCCATTGATCTAGAATTGGGTCCACTGGGACTCATCAGACCACATGACCTTTTTTTTTATTGCTCCAACGTCACTCTTTATGACTAACGATCTAAAGTCTTTTCTCTGATTACTCTCATTAACAAGTGGTTTCCTTATGACCACACAGCTGTTCAGTCCCAATCCTGTAAATTCTCATCACATTGTGTTTTTTCCTTTTCTTTTTTTTTTACCACGCAACTTCACCAAGTGTTTAACTGATGTCCATTCATGATTTTTTTCTGACTACATTCTCTCCTCCACGTAGCTGATGGTTCAGCACTATCCTTTCAGGTTTGGATAATGTGTTGAAGGGTCCTGCATGGTGTGGCCAAGAACAACTAATGATAAATAGTTGCTACTAACCTGCTTTTGTAAATACCACCAATAGAAGCCCTACCTGTTGTGGAAGCTCATCCAACTCCTGATTCATTGCCAGTTCCAGCCGCTCCAAACACTCACAGCTGCACAACTCCTCAGGTACACAGTTCAGTCTGTTGTAACTCACAAGTAGCTCACGTAACCGGGTTAGCTTACCTGGGGAGATCATTATATGATTATGGAAACATCTTATAATACCCCATTGGTTCCTGGAGAACGTTATTTCACATTTGTCCCTGATTAGAAAAATCAGAAAAAGGGAAGGAAAAAAAACAGAACGGGAATTAACACATACTGACCAATTTCTTTAGGAATTTCCATGATTGCATTGCGGGACAGGTCGAGAACGATAAGGCTCTGAAAGCTAGCGATGAAGCGTGGGATCTTCTGAAGCCCTGTTCGGTGGAGCTGCCATTCCTGAATCTGAGACAGCTGGACCAGAGCTGCAGGAAGAGTCTGCAAATCCACATCTGTGAGATTTTAGCGTGAGGTAAGGGGGAAAAAATCGAATTCATCGGGATCCTGTAGGTACCTTCCACTCTTCATTTTCAATGCGCAGGATGACTCTCCCATCCTCCGTCACAATTTTTTCCTTTAACTTGGCCAAAGTGATTCGATCCTCCCATGCGCCAGTCAACCTGAGTAATAGAAAGTAAGAAAAGACAAAAGATGTATAGACTGGTGTGCCCAGATTCATTCTAGGGATTTTATCTTACAGACATTTATGCAAACTCACTCACTTACTCATCGTCTATATCGCTTAATCCTGTATACAGGGTCGGTGGGGGGTGGGGGCATGAAGCCTATCCCAGGAGACTTAAGGCACGAAGTGGGGTACACCCCGCGGACAGGGTGCCAATCACTTGCACTGATTCACACACTACGGGTAATTTGGGAACGCCAGTTAGCCTAATCTGCACGTCACTGGACTGTAGGACGTCTCTGTGGGCATGGAGTTTGTTCTCCCTGTGATTGGTGGGTTTCCTCCGGGTCCTCCAGTTTCCTCCCACAGTCCAATGACATGCAGATTAAGCTAATAGGCATTCCCAAATTTCCCATAGCATGTGAATGAGTGTGTGCCCTGTGATGGATTGGCACATACTTATAAGTCTTACACGAATCGGCACAATAACAGGGTTTTAACATCTAAATAATATGGTTCAGTATTTTGCAACTTAATCAGTATTAATTTTTAATGAATACTGTAATACAGTAATAATTAATCCAGTATTTTGCAACATAATCAGTTTTCTAATCTCTGAAATGTAAATGTACCATAGTACAGTAAGGAATACACTACATAAACATTAGTATACCTATGTAAGGTCTGATAGGTCTCAGTTTACACCAACCCTTTGATTATGAAGACATTCCATAAAACACACTTTAATGCACTTTAAATGAGGTCATGCATCATTTAACCACAGTGGTGTGTGTTTTACGGATTCATGGCACTCCCACAACAAACAGTGGAAAGATTGTAATGTTGGGAAAAATACGTGTTGGTAATTTTAACTGTTGCAGTTTACCTGAATTCATCCTACAAGTGTTTGGGTTTTCTAATTAAGAGTTTACCGTTGATGATCTTCACTCACTTTCCCACAGTCGCTCTGTCTCTCTGCTCTTTCTCTCTGTTCAGCTCCTCCTTGTTCTTCTTTATCCTGGTTTCCCATAAAGCCTTGACGGAGTTTACCGTCCCAAAACACACAGTCACCCCCGTCATGATGACCCTCCACATACACACAGCCTATCTTATAACCTTGTGACGCTGATGTGGGAAAACACTGTGCTGTAGGGAAACAAATGATAAAACCATGATCATCATTGTATTATAATATAAAATTTTAAACAATGTGATAGTGACTGCACTTAACACAAGATAAGTAAGACATTACAATGTTAATAGACACAAATGAAAATAGACTGCAAGTTCTGTTCTCATGCATTCAAACTGTCAACTTCTACTGCATCCCTCAGCGTACTTTCACATTACATTCTCACTAGTGCTTTTAGATTCTCACCAACCTTGTCTCCTTAACAATCCCAAAACTGTGCAGAGTGTCCTGTTTGCTTAAGAACTCATTATAGTGATTGCGTTTGTCACTGGCTTTCCTTCATGAAGCGTAACTGTGGGAAGGATCTAAAATTAGACCCAGAGCTGAGAACAGAAACGTCACATGGCAGAGCTAGTACAAGAGCAGCTGCCTCTTGACACTCATACCTGACACTTGGACACACTTATCTGCAAAGAATAGCAAAATAATCATGATCGGCAATGAGCTTTACAAAAAGTAATGGAAAGTAGTGCAGTGGAGTTGATGGTTTATTAGTTTGTATATCTAAAAATGGCTGAACTAATATCTTTCACATGACACATTTGTACTTGAACTTAATGAGGATTTTTGAGGTTCCTGCTCCATCGTTCCACATCGTTTCTTTAGGAGCAGTTGCAACAAAATAAAATATTAATGAATAACTTTGCATCTAGTAAAACTACAGCTGTATAGTTGCATAAATAAATAAATAAATACAATATTATCTTACGTTAGACTGTCAAGCTAACAGTTTTTCTTACAATTTGTTCTTACAAAAGTCAGTAGATTTTTTTTTGTAACTCAGCCTGTGCCAGATTAACGCTTCCCCAATGATCTAATGCTCTCCCTGATGAAGTGCCTTGTGGATGAGAGACTGTGCCATGGAGTATAGCCCAACATGTTTGCCCAGAGCCACCTATCTGTCTGAATCCATTCAAGGCAGCAAATTGCCTGTCCATAAACTAATCTGCTATGTTAGTTAGCTTTACAATTCTGCTAGTTCCTGCTCGAGCCGAGGTATCTACAATCCAGGCAACTTCGAAGAGTACCTTTTCAAAAACCAGCATCCATGTTCGCTTTGCTGTATACCAAGAGCAGGCAATGCCAATTCCTAATTGTTTTGGTACCTTTGAAGATAATGATGTATGAAATTATGTATTTCTGAAAATGAATCAATTATTATTATTATCCTCAATTAATTAATTATTATTATCCTCAAAACCATTACATTTTTCTTAAATTTCTCTAATAAACCTGTTTGCTCTAACCAAACAGGATGCTTCTTTTGTAACACTTAGGATTCATATTTAGCATATTTCAAATAAATAAATAAATAAATTAATTAATAAACTTGTCATTATGGATTGCTGTTTATAACGTAATTGCAAAAAAACACTTGTGGGTAAAACACATGGTTTAAATACTACCCGAATCCACAGGATTAAGCTACAGTATTATAACACCAGGCAGAAGAAATATTACTATCAGTACAATTAAAATGATTTGGCTACTTGCCATTTCATAATTTTAATTTATTAAAATTGCTATCCCTCCAAATCCACACAAACAGTAACAGATAAACCATGCATTCCTATGTAACACCCGAATACTACCTGTTGTAAAACTACTTACACCATTCAAAAATTTATATTTTTTCATTAAATACAATTTCATTAAAATCAGACACAATGACAATTACATGATTTTTTTACTGCGAAATGTCCCATTATAACAGCCAGGATGTGAGTGTACACTCTTAGAAGTTATTTGTGCAATAATTCCTTTGTAGGAAGGATTTAGTGTTCATTAAACTCAAAACAGAAAAAAACACCATTTCTTTTTTTTTTCTTTTTTTTTAACCCAGGCAGTCAAAGGTGGATGCACACACACACTCCGAACAACACACTACATAAAAGGCTGTGTGCATTTACAGGGAGGAAAAATTGACCCACACAAGACCAGCAGCTGTACATTCAAGTCACATTTCTGAAACTGTTGATGTCCTTAACGTGTGCAACCATCCATGTCATGAAAGAACTGAGAAAAGGAAAAGAAAGGGGAAGTCACATGATAGAGGGGCGTAATTCAGTAACTTAATCACAACAACAGCGTTTAAACACTAGTCAGTGTCCGGATGTGTTTTAAAGGCATGATGAGCTACTTCAGATCTAGCACCATGGAAGCCGGGTTTTCCAGATAAAACCTCCACAAGTTGGAGAAACGACACATCGTGGCCCCATCAATGATTCTGTGATCTGCAGACCAGCTCACATACATGATGTGTGCTTTTACAACCTCGTCCTTTGCGTTGAAGCGGGGTAAAACCTGCACAGAGTAAAGACGGAGGAAAATTTAGAGCTAACTAGTCTTTCATCTCCATATTGAGCCCAGCACAATAGTTCAGATTTCAAGCTCAATTTGTGCATGGGGTTGAAATTTGCATGCACAAAGAAAACATTACAAAGTTCAAATAAGAAATTGGCACAAACCTGTATTTTCCCAAGAGCACAGATTGCAACCTCAGGTGGTAGAATCACTGGTTTTGCATAAGTACCTCCAATCTGCAACAGGAACAGTGATTGTTGTATGTACAGTACACACACAGTTGTTATAATGAGCAGAAATTAATAAAAAAAATATTTAATGTCAAAAATTAGCATTCAAAAGTACGGTAATATGTTATTTTGAAACTTATCAGTACACTTACTGAGCCAATGTTGGAGAGTGTGAACGTTCCCCCAGTAAGGTCAGTTGTGCCAAGCTGCCCAGATACACCCAAAGCCTGCAGTCGATTGATCTCTGTGGCGATTTCAAACACACTGAGCATCTGTGCATTCTTTATGTTGGGCACCAGCAGACCCTGGGGTGTGTCCATGGCCAGCCCGATGTTGTGTGCAGCCTGAGCAAAGATTCAAGGCAACATAAATACAGTAAATGCTTCTTTCTATTCATGCCTGAAAGATCTATTGTCATCAGATTTTTAAAAGAAATCTGACCTTGTATGTGATATTCTGACATGCTTCATCCAAAGAAGCATTCAAGATTGGGAACTGGTGGAGAGCGAGTGATGCTGCCTATAAACAAAACAAAAAGTCTTCACTCGGTTTGACCGAAACTCATTTCACACACTCAGATTAGTGCTGCTCGGGGATGTGGTGCTTTTACCTTGATGAAAAATGGCATGTAGCTGAGCTTCACTCCCCGAGGCTCAGCCACACCCTTCAGCTCAGAGCGCAAATGCACCAACCGGGTCAGGTCCACTTCATCCTTATAGCCAAAGTGTGGAATCTTCAGAGCTGCGGTCATCGTTTTCACCATGGCCTTGTGAAAACCTGGTTTAAAAGAAGGGACAGCAATAAAAGCTCTGCTCTGAACATAGTGTTAGATACAGAGTCTCAATAGGGCCATGCTGTACCTGCCGTACATAGAAGCTTACCTTTAAGCGGCTCAGTGCGATCTTTGCCTGTAAACACAGGTCTTGGAACAACGGGTGTAGGGATGCTCAGTGGCGTCTTCTCTTTGGGCATGGCAGCTGGAGCAGGTGTAGGAGGAGGTGGCTGGATCTCCTGGAACTGGGTAGGGGGCAGGATAGCTCCTGTCTGCTTAGCTATGAAGTTCAGGATGTCTTCTTTGAGAATGCGCCCGTCCTTTCCGGTCCCAACAACCTCACTGAGCTTGATCTAAGAAAGTAGTATGATAAAAACAAGACTTAATAAAATAAGATGCCAGACTGATCAGGATCCAGATCTAGATTATTATTTCTGGTCTTTCAGCTTCCCCATCCACCACAGCTGCAATTAATGGTAAACATGGAAACAACTTAACTATAGCATAGTAATAACAGTTAACTATGCAAGGTTGCTTTTATTCATTTATTCATGTCTGACTCAGAAAGTGACGGAAACCCCCACAAAGCAGGCACTGAGGCCAACAGGAATCAAGCCTGTCCTTGTTCTTTATGGCAGCTGTTCAGTTCAACTGCCTCTGTACTGGGGTCACACAGAGAATGTATTCTTGCACAACATGAGCTGTGAGCTAGCGAAAGGTCTTGTTACTTTCGGGTTTTTATAACACTCAAACTAATCTACAGGACTAAGAACAGGGCTGGCTATTGGGGATTAAATTAAATCTGTATCACAGTAATAAACATTAGTATTCATATTAATTAAGACCTACTATCCAAATGTCAGAGCTTACATTTGCCTCAGTATGGCCAAAAACAAACAAACAGACAAACAAAGAACAAAACAACATCTTATTAACAAGGTGAAATTACAAACTGGACCAATGACCAATTTTTTTTAGGTTAAGGTTAATTAACTAGTTGAAATAGTTGTAATTACCTAGTTGATAAAACAAATCAGTAAATAACATAATTTAACTACAAGCTAATTATGTGCATTAACAAACACTGAGCGATAAGTGAGTACTTGAATCACACTTAAGTCTGCACAAATATCCATAATTAATAATTATAATAATAATAACAACATAATATTGTTCAGGTTGTGATATATGTTTGGCAAAGAATTGTTTTAATTATGAAACTGTTGGCAGCCTACAAGTGTTATAGCGCAGAGATCATAAAACAAGTAATTGCAGGCAAACAAAATTGAATGTTATAACAATTTATAAATATTTACACTTGGATTAAAATTTTCCAAGTCAAATGAAAATGAAGTTTGACATAAATTAGAAGTTTTTAAAAGAAATCCTGACACTCATGAAATAAAAAGGCTTTCACACTGGCACCCTACATGCACCACCATCTTCTGCAGTGAGGTGCAATGCATTCAATATGGTAAAAACTGATACCAAGCCAAGTAACTCATCACCTAAATATTATTTCATGTATATTTCTATTTGCAACTCACATTGTTCTCCATGGCAATGCGTCGCACTGCAGGTGTTGCCTGTGTCTTGTGGCCTCTAATTTCCTGGTGTGTGTGTTCTTCCTGTGACACAGCTGGTGTTTCCATCACGTCCTCCTCTGCAGTAATGGGTACTAAAAAAGATACCAAATTAACTGACATGGGAAAATTATAAATCTTAACATAGTCACATTATCATTATCAGGTTGCAGCAAGTTTAGAATGAGCTTCACTGTTAAATCTGTTCAATACTCATTACTTGACAAACTTGAGTTAATTTTTTTTCATTTGTTGCAATCTTACCATGTTCTCCATTAGTTTCAATATCAACTAGAGGCTTTCCCACGAGTGCAATTGAATCAACATCGTAGTAGAGTTTGCGGACAACTCCATCATAGCGACTGGTGATTGTAACTGATGCTTTGTCACTTTGCACTTCACAGATGCTGTCGAACTGGGACACTCTGTCACCTTCCTTCACATACCTTGCACAGGAGCCAGAAGGACAAAAAAAGAGACTGATACAAAGTAAAAGTAGAAGTCAAATATTTTTTAAATGAAGAAAATGTCGCCCCCTGTTGGTGGATGCAGTTTTAATAGTCTTGAGCAATACTTACCATTCTTTTACAGTCACCTCCATGATTCCTTCTCCAATATCTGACAGCTTGAACTGTAAAATTGGTCCTGCTGCAGCTAAATTGAGAAAAAAAAAAAAAACAGAATTGGAAGTTTCAGTGACACATGTAGTGATGGAAAGTATACCTGAAACATTAATTTATTTATCTTTTATACTGCTTATCCTGTACAGGGTCTTGGGGGGGCTGAAACTTATCCAAGAGACTTTGGGCACCTGGGCACGAGGCTGGGTACACCCTGGATAGGGTGCAAATCCATCACAGGGTGCGCGCACGCACACACACACACACTAGGGCAATTTGGGAAAGCCAATTAGCATACTTTGCTTGTCTTTGGACTGTGGGAAGAAACCAGAGTACCCAGAGGAAACCCACCAAACATGGGGAGAACATGCAAAGTACATACACGCGCGAACACGCACACAAGGCGGGAATCTAACCCTCTACGCTGGAGGCATGAGACGACAGTGCTAACCACTACGCCAGTGTGCCTGCATACCTGAAACAACATATTATTTTCAAAAGATGTCCGTGCTCTAAGTGGTGAACTTGTGCATAGTTAACTAGAAGAGGTCTAGTTACAAGAACCTAGTTCAATCTTTAAATCTTACCATAACTGGTGTGGAAAAACCTGCGGTGGTGCAAAGCTTTGTTGGAGTATACATGGTGTAGGCGTGGTACAGAAGGTGTCTGGAGTTTGGAGTAAAAACACTTGTGTAGAAGCTGGACCTGCAACAGAAGAACAGCAACTATAAACACCACCTCGCACCTCTGCGGTGTCCTTGTGTGTTATTTACTGCAGATTCCTGCACTCCTGTGTGCGCACTTCACTGTGCTGCTGTTTTGTACTGAAGAAACCACGTATCGTTCCAACGGTTGCAAGTTACAGAGAAACACCTGAACATGTAACAAATTACCCTAAGAGAGTGTTTACCCGTTTTACACGTGAGGATAACGTTAACTAATGTTATGTTAACTACCTTTCTCATTTCACTCCAGCTTTGACGTGCTAATTAATCACATGGCAAGAAGCCGCATTAACTGTCACAGCCTAATGTTGTTTATATCTTGGCAGCCAGCTAAGCTAAGTCACTCGACCCTCTAGTCCACGTCCACTATCGCCGGTAGTTACTAGGAGACTAGCTCAGTAGCTTAGCTAGAATTTGGTCCTTGACTTTTCTTGAAGCTTCTGCTTAACAGCCTGTCCTGTTAAAATACATATACAGGACTCATATTAGTGTCTCGCTTTTGTTATATTTTATATCTGTGTATGCATTATAATATTATTTGTAAGATGACCCACCGAGCGTCTCATAAACGCGACAGAGCTTCTTGCTGTAATGAGCGCCGCCATTTTTGTAATACATCGAAAAAGTGCATCTCCGGATGTGACGCAAACACACGCCCCAAATAACTGGCCAATCAGTACGATTTACCCGCTGCTATTGATTAATTTTGTTTTTATGCTGAACAACAAAAACAGGCGTTAATTGTGTCAGTGTTGTGTGCCGCTTTCACAAAAGATTATTTATTTTATTAAACAAAAGTGCAACAGTGACATGTAAAATAAGTAACAAAGGCAGTTTTTTTGGAGCATATCCCTCATATCTGAGCGTGTGGAGTTTGCATGTTCTCTCTGTGCTTGGTGGGTTTCCTCCATGTACTGGTTTCCTCCCATAGTTCATGCCCGTAATGTGTGTGTGTGTGTGTGTGTGTGTGTGTGTATGTGTGTATTTGTATGCCCTGCGATGGGTTGGTATGTCCTTGGTGTACCCTGCCTCATACAGGTTACAGGAAGGGATAGGCTCCACGCCACCCTGCAATCATCTACAAGATAAGCAGTATATAAGATGAATGAATGAATGCAGAAATAAAGCTGCACTCACTCATACATGTGAGGCATGTATGAAAGTGAGACTGTTGAGTATGTATTGCTCTCGTCTAGAAAATATATGCAGGAGAGGCTTGATACGGTGGCACAGCTCCAAGAACTACGGAGAGTAGAAGGTAATGTTAAAAGTTTTTTTTATTATGGGTAGTCATTGATCAGGGGAGGAAGTATTTAATGTTGTTTTTGAGGAAGACTGGACTGGAAAGTCAGAGTGAGAGTGAGATCTATAGGTGGCGGTGATGCAACAGAACTCCTGCTAAAGATGCTGAGTGGTACTGAGAGGAAACATATTGAGAAAAATGTGTGTAAATTTTGGATAAAGCAAATGAAGAGTTAAAGACACAGAAGAAGTCAAGACAAGTTCATGGACATTTAAAGGACAGCTGGTCTGGAAAATGGGCTTTAAGAGTAATTAAATCTACAGTTCGTTGTAATGTAACCAACCTAGTAGATTCCAACTGCCATTAAACAACAAAGAAGAACATATAAAGCTATGAGGATTGAATATACAGGGTAAAGGTGTCACATGTAAAGCAGGTGGAATGGCATTATAAATAGAATGTAGAAAATATACAATCAGTGATTATCCGTCTATCCATCCATCTAGGAACCTCTGTAGTCCAACTAGGAACTGTTGAGGCCAATGGTGACCATTATATATTCCCATTTTTATTACTGTGGTAGGACCTCCAGTCAAATTTACATGCTCCACTACACACTACAGGCAAATTGGCAATGACAATTAGTCTGATCTGAAACCCACCAAGCATGGGGAGAACAAGCAAACATATTGCACAGAGACCCCAAGGCAGGAATGAACCCCAGTCCCTGGAGATGCAAGACGACACCACTAACCACTGAGCCACAGTGCCACCAATTAATGATTATGCAGTAGTAAAAGACACTTTAAGAAGATGCTTGACAAAATATACATACACGCATGTAGGTACACACTGGTGCACTGTTATAATCTAGGCTGCGATACTGAGACATTACTGGACTGGTCAGTTAACACAATGCCACTCTACAAGAAAGGAGAGAGCATTTTCTGAGAAGGCTCAGGTCTTTCAACATCTGCAACACCATTCTTCGGATGTTCTGTGAATCTGTTGTGGCGAGTGTCGTTTTTTTGTGCTGTGGTCTGTTGGGGCTGCAACATAAAAGCGGCAGACAGAAATAGACTGGGAGCTGGACTCTGTTGATATTGTGGCAAGCTGGAGGATTCTGTCCAAAATACATACAATCTTGAAGACTCTTTCTCACCCGCTATACAGTGTTCTTTCCGACCAGAGGAGCAAATTCACCCAGAGACTGATTATGACCAGGTGTTCTACAGAGCGCCACAGAGGATCTTTTCTCCCAATGGCCATAAAATTATACAATTCGTCTCTGTAACGTTCACACTACGGAATAGGGACTGTCAGTAGTTACTATACTATATTACATTAATACACTACTGTTCCCACAGCTCAATATCAGTTCCAAGTGCAATATCTGATTACCAGTACCGTTTGTGCAATTTCTTTCTTTTCCATTCCAAGTGCATATTAATTATTTTAGTGCAATATGTAACTTACTGTGTGCTACATTTAATTCTATTTTCTATTTATTTATTTGTATTATTTTAATTTATTTTTACCTAATCTTATTTCCTTGTCTAATTTGTTACTCCTTTCCTTTCTTCCCATAAACAAATCAAAGCAACTGTAACAAGATAAAGCAATTTCCCTCTGGGATTAATAAAGTTCTTTGAATCTTGACTCTTTGGATGATTCAAGTAATTCATTCTTTCAACCAATATGACCAACGTTTATGCCTAACAGGCTAATATGCGTATCCGCCTAAAAGGACTTATTTGTGCATTTATGTTGAAAAAAAAAAGTGTGTATCTCCATAATTCGTTTTTCAATCACTCAGTTGTTATCAACGTTGTCTGAGCAGTAATGCCACGCGGATATAGGTGCGCATGCGCATACTAGTGGCTGACTAGTGGTTTGTGGACTTTTCAGTTATGCGCATGCTCACTAGCTTTCTCCAGGTTTGTCTCAGTTTGCCAGTTATACGCATGCGCAGGCGCTCACTAGCAGTTTGCGTGTGTCTGGAGATACTAGTTGCGGGCAGTTAGCTTAGTCAGCTAATCGACATCTGTACCAGTAAAAGTGAATACATATTTTATATCAGTTAAGATACATTTTTGTTTACGTCAAAATAGGTGCTAGTTATCACAGCTTTGCCCATTGCTGCTTTGTCATAGGTCCTGTTTGGCTCCGGCGCACGGAGTGTCGGGAAGTTTGGCGGTTTTATTCTCCGCATTGTTTGGGAACCGGCATCAGTTAGCCTGTAGCTTAGCTAACTTTAACCTGAGTTGAGAAGTGAGGCTCGGGTTTCTGGCGGCTCGCTGTGGTTAGCGCATCTCCTGTTATCAGGAGTTTTGTTGTGGTACAGTGAAGTCGGTGGAAGAAAATATTCGTAGCGTTCGCTGGATTTCTTTAAAAATGGCCGCAACTGCGTTTGAGATAGACGGAAGTGTAATGGAAGGGGTGAGCAATGTTACAACATTTAACGTTTTCTTTTTTTCTTTTTATTCATATACGTCCAACTTGGTTAAACATTCACAATTAAATATGTTTAAAATATATTCATTTGTTAGTTTTGGTTGAAAGAGGAAAATCATTAATATAATCTTATTTTTGTGTCCTTTTTTCCCAGGGAGGACAGATCCTGAGGGTTTCAGCTGCTCTCGGTTGTATCCAGGGCGCTACTTTGAAAATCAACAAAATCCGCGCAGGAAGGAGCACCCCGGGATTAAGGTCGGAAAAATCACTCGTTCGCAAAGATAATTTTTTTGTTTTGTGTTTAATTACCACGATTAACTCGAGTATGCATTATCCGAGACCGTGTTGTGAAGCCCTCATCCCCCTCCCTAACTTCTGAATCCTGAAACAAAGCCAAGTTTGCTTGTTGAAGCCTGACCCCCATCCAGGAGCCCAAGTTTCCCCTCAGATTGGTACATTAAGGTGACCTGCTTCTGCCTGTGTTAGGGTATGACTTCTCTAAACGTTTTTGCAGTAATATCTCTTTAATAAGGTCTGCACAATAGTGCTGAATGGAGGCCTTTGTTGGTTCCCCACACTAGCACATGGCCACATGGGCACAACATCTACAGACGTTACTACAAACTCAGATCATCACGACAAATGCTGGCTTAAAAATAAAAACTGAAAAAAAAATTAAATATACAACACAGTCATTTCAGAGCATCATTTCAGATATCATCATGTTCTAGGATAATTTGAGATTATGATTCTATAAATAAATTGTGCATAGCTGCATTCGTGGTAGAAAGTAGACTTTCCAGTAAGTTCTTGATCTAGCGTGTATTTAGTGTCCAAATTGTCATGTTTTCTCTGATTGTTTATTACAAGTTTGTCACATTTCTAGATTATATTTCTCCAGCACTTTGTATTTGTATACTATTTCATTGTTCTGTACACTTCTTTGTGTTTAAGATGATTCTAAAAGTCTGTATGAACAAGTTGGACATCTTGATTTGTAGCTGCTATAAATAGCTGATGAATGATCTTGTTGGTTTTATATTACATTGCTAATATTAAATTAATGATTAGTACATTGATTTAAATTATGTAACAATGTCACATTCTGATATGAGGGCTGAAAACACACCGAAGGCTTTTCTATGTTATTGTCCTCCTCTGTGTTTTCACGTAGAGATGAGCAAAATGACAAATATGGTATGGCGATATCTTTGCTATTTTTACGATTGTGAGTAAAACAGCATTATTAACTTAGAAACTAAGCATTTTATTTAATGATGATTATAACTATTAAGGTAAAATTTTCCTTTAAAAAAAAAAGTTTAATATATAATGTGTGCATTCAATCAGTTTCCTACAAGCTGTGACAATGTTTTAGTGCATTGGTAGAAAATAAATAAAACCCCCACTCCTTTATGATCAGTCATTTTGATTATTAGTTTTCTACGCACCCACTTTGGATGCAGCCTCAGTAAGAAACTTTTCATCAGATCCCCAATTTACTTCTAACACACACATCACTGTCCTGCACTGTTTTGTCACATATTATGACTTTTCTTATTATGTGTTATTTTACAATTTTATTTCCATATAATACAACTTTATTTACATTTTTTACAGCTTGTCATTAGTCTGTCACTGCAGTTTAAGATGCTAAAGATATCACAATATCTCTGAATGTATCATGATTTCATTTATCACAATGTCAGTATTAAATCCTTATATAGTCTATCTCTAATCACTAGAAGCGATCTAAATCTCTTTTGCACGAAGGTTCTTACATGATGTTTACAGTTAGAAAAGGAAAGACAGCAGCAGGGAATATGAGAAGGCATTGCTATTGTTCACTGTCTCCCCCCACGCCCCTTGCTAGGCCTCAGCATCTGTCGGGTTTGGAGCTGCTGAGGGACATGTGTGATGGGAATCTGGAGGGAGCGACTGTGGGATCCTCGGAGATCTCATTGACTTCCAGCAAGATCAAGTGTGGGAATTACATCGCCGATACACACACTGCTGGGTAAGAACAGCCTTCCACAGCATTGAAAATAAACTGTGGTTGTTTCCACTGTAATCATGTACATTCAAGTAAATGATCATGGTGCTAAAGTTACACCATATCTTGAATTTGTCTACGTCCATCAAGTGCCACCATCTTCTAGCAACAATATTATATCTATTTAAAAAAACAGAATTACAGTTGTAATAAAAATGGGCTCTGAGTTGAACATGAAAAATTATTTCAAATCTCTTTATTTACCATTTTCCTATATATATATTTTTTAATTTTCATTTTTTATAATTTTCTTTCTTACTTGTCTTATGTTTTTAGTATATTTAACGAATAAAGACACACTTTTTTTTGTTCTTCATGATTAATTTTCTCTGAATTCTTTCATTTAATTTTACCTAAACCCTTTGTTCTCTTTATTTCTTTTTTTGTTTCCATTTTTTCTTTTTTAATTGTTCAGTTAGTCCTTCGCTCACCTCCTATTTGTTGCGCGCGTGTGTGTGTGTTGTAGGAGCGTTGGGCTTCTGCTTCAGATCTCTCTGCCCTGTGCACTGTTCGCTCAGGGACCTTCAGAGCTCTGCCTGAAGGGAGGTACCAATGCTGAGATGGCTCCACAGATCGATTATACACTCAAGGTATCGGACATCTACTACATCTCTATCTACTACGTCCCTATCTACTGCTTCTTTGTCATATTTGTCTACTATTATTATTCCTTTCATTTGTCTAATAACTCATGTTCATTATCGACCACTTCTGTCTTCAACAACTACTACTACTTCTTGTTGCTTGTCGTCTTGTTTACTATGCATTCATTTGTTATCAAACTTCCTTCTTTGCTAACTACTTCAACGTCTGCATGTTTATTTATTTATTTACTGCTTTTCCCACCACTTAACAAACTACAGAATATAAAAATGATTTGCTTCTGTCTGTTGTGTTCTTCATGTTCTGGTTTGTGTTTTTATTTCCTTCCATGTCTTCATAAAAAATTTTGTCTAGTAGAAATGCATGACATCAGCTGTATGTTAATGCTTGGCTTCACTTTATTAATCTTTTATCTGAGGTTTGGCAATATGATTATAAAATAAACCTCAATAATATATTTTAAATATTCGTTACAGACTCTGATTGGATGCAGCTCATGTTGACATTAACTTTATAGGCATATGTATATAAATATGTTTGTGATAGTAGCGTATTTATATGTCACATGTAATGAACTTGCCATTTCTCTGGGGGCAAATAAAATCACACAGGTGTTCAAACCCATTGCGGAGAGATTTGGCGTGCAGTTCGATTGTGATTTAAGAATGAGGTGAGTTTTTTGTTTGTTTGTTTGTTTCAAAGCTTATTAAGAGCACATAATAATAATAATAATAATAATTTTATAATAACCATAAGTTATTATGGTGACAAATACAGTGCGTATATGAATATTTATCCAGTTTAAATTTATTGATTCTGGCATGAAGTTGACATTCTTTGCTCTGTTTTGCACCACATCTTGGCTTCATATATATTTGCAGAGGTTATTACCCCAAGGGTGGCGGAGAAGTGGTGGTAAAGGTGAACCCTGTGAAAGAGCTTAGTCCAATCAATATGACCGAGAGAGGAAACATCACAAAGATCTATGGTCGAGCTTTCGTGGCTGGAGTGTTGCCTTTCAAGGTACGCTACACAAGTTTGTAAGGTTGGGAATTGCCAGGAACTGCCCAATATATCACGATAAACAACACCAAATAACTTTAAATATAAGAGTTTAACCTTTAACTCTGAATTAAATTAAACATCTCATTTTATCTCTGTCATTTGCCATAATTGTTATTTGTTACTTGGCAACTAATTCACTCCTACCTTATGAGATGCCAATGTGGGAATAGTTTTGAGTGTAACCCCAGTAGGATTATAAAGCAACAGTGACGCTTTGCTCCCTCAAATGCCTGCTGTGTTTTGAGACTAGTGTGGGTAATTGGTGGTTTTTGAGACTAATTCGTTCACTTTGGAGAAAAAGACAGAATTGGTTATATCTGAGGCTGATCAAGCTAAAAACCAGCCAATTCATCATTTATAAAGTATTAAGCAAGACACTGGAAAACATTAATCTTTCAGTAAACATATTTTGCATTAATTCTTTGGCACATTCCTGAGTTTAATCCTGAACTAGTGCGATTTTTGAGATCATAGAAAATTGTGAGGAGGTTTGTCATGGTTCATGTTGTGGTTTATGATAAATTCTAGACATCGAAACAATTTCCATTGCGCAAATTTTTTTTGTAATGTTATCGCAAACAAAAACGATTTTCTTGTTTTTAAAGTAGTTTGTCCTTTTTTTATAATTCACTTAAATAAGTCTAAAATTATGTGAGGAAACAAGAATGAAGGAAAAAGTTTAATTCAGGTTATTTTAATGAGCTGTCACAAGCTGTCCTGTTTGGGAATATGTTTGAAAGCCCCTTATTTTTCCAAATAAATACAAGGAATCTTTTTTTTTTTTTTTTTAGAATTAAAATGTATATTTCACAGAACAACAGACCACATTTAATTTCAGAATTGAATAAATCTATAAATTAAATTAATGGATAGTCATGGAGTATTGATATTTAATTGGAAAGTTTAGAAATATGCAGGTTTTTTATGTTAAACATTATAATTTAATCAAATAAATCTGCAAATGAAAATTTAATTCTACCATTATTGTCTCATCTTAGCTAATTTATCTCTTATTTCACATCTCAGTTTAATTTAGATGTTAAATTTCTAAACATTTTTTTAGCTGGCAAAGGACATGTCTGCTGCAGCTGTGCGCACCATCCGAAAAGAGATAAAAGATCTTTACATCAACATACAATCTCTGCAAGAGAAGGACAAGGCCTGTGGAAATGGGAATGGCATTATGTAAGTTTTAAGGATAATATATAATACATAAGATAATAGAGAGATAATGTACTATGATATTTTTTATACAGTCTTGAAATTATGATTGCCTCTTTCTCGTTACAGAATCATTGCAGAGTCCTCTACTGGCTGTATTTTTGCTGGTTCATCTCTTGGAAAGAAAGGTGAGCACTTTGAGTTTAGCTGGAGTTGTTGTCCTTTAGTTCACCTGGTACTTCGTCATTTTTGCCGCAATTAGGCAACAAAATAAAAAGCATTTTTTTTCTCAAAGTAAGTAATGAAAGGTTATCAATAATAGAAAACCTCTAAGTTTGAAAGCGAAATTTTAATAATAGTTGAGTCTGATTTTTATTTGGTTTGTTTTATCCCTCAGGTGTTTATGCAGATAAAGTTGGCATCGAGGCAGCTGAGATGCTCCTGAGGAACATTAGGCACAACGGCTGTGTGGACGAGTTTTTGCAAGACCAGGTCAGGCATACCCGCACTCTCACACTGTTGACAGAAAGTGAGGAAATATTGGTATAAATATTATCCTACTTACTTCTCCATACTTTTGTTAGATTTTATAAATTGCTGTTCCTTTTTTAACATTAAAGATTTTTTATCATATGAGTAAAAATGTACCTAAAACGATACTGTGCACATTTACTTGTAGTCGTGACTAATGTAACAGACAAGATAAACTGCCAGACATCTTGATAAATTTCTAATGATGCCAGTTTTAGCAACGTAGACTGCGATCCTTGCTTAGTAAAAATATCAGGAGGAGATATTTCAGAATCTTTTACAACATAAACGATGAAACCTTGTAAACATAACTCGACACAATTAGGAATCACTACCACTACCACACAGGCTTGGTGTGAGAAATGTCTTTGATGTCCCTGATTAATTAAATATCATTAGTTTACCTAATTCCTTTGAGGTGGACTTTTGGAGTAAATGTGTTATTGATGCAATAATAATGCGTATGGCTCAGCCCTAGTAATACATTTCCAATATTCATCTCTGTTTCCTGGGCTGATGTTTTGTAGCTGATAATCTTCATGGCCTTGGCTAAGGGCACGTCCCGGATGCGCACCGGACCGATCACTCTGCATACACAGACGGCCATCCATGTGGCAGAGCAACTCACTAAGGTAATAACACCCCTGAGGTTAAAAAGAAAAAAAGACCATACTGCGGTGTTATGCCTCAAAATGAAGCCAATAAAATGATTTTTCAATGCATGAGTCTGCAACGACTGAAAGTCATGTGGGTGTTTGGAATTTTTCGAATATAGATCCTCTGAAAACTCCACACATCAGTAATGTTTTAGCAAGTTCCCTTGTCTTGTCTCGGTTTCCAGCTAAGGAGATCTGCTTCGTAGTAGGTATTTGGAGAATGTTTCAGGTTCATAATTGAGCCATAAAATCGATCAATGTATTACAACATTACATATATAACGTGCACTGTACTGTGAACGCATATAACGTAAAAAATTTACTGTTTGTGTACTAATGTGTGTACATATAAATTTATACACAAACACACACTTCAATTCTGGACTTTTTTCAGTTTTTGTGATTTGTTTAAGGACTTTACTGGTTCTGCAGGTTGTTCTTTGTGATTAACAGGACTATGTTTTTCTGAATATTTTTCTACTCTTGTTCTAGGCCAAATTTGCAATAAGCAAAGCAGATGATGAGCATGGCAACAATGACACCTACATCATCGAGTGCCAGGGCGTGGGTACCACCAATTCCAACATGTGAGTTCACCTTCAGAGTGCCATCAGAGGCCGCTGGAGGTCACGTAGCAGAACCACACTACTGTAACCAACCGGATGGCATGAAGATGTCGTCTCAGCGTACCTCTTCCCGCTTCCACACAGAACGGTCGCTTCATTAGTCTTTGAGCTGGCCCTGAGATGGTCTGCTTTGTCCATGCATTTTATAATAATCTCCCATTTCTCAAATGACTTTTGTTACTCAGGGTATTGCCTTACACTGTAACCGAGCGTCGTTTGTCCTAGGAGCTCCTCTTAATTTTGCATTAATGATTAGGTGGTTAGAATCTTCAGTATTTAACCAGATGGTTTTTCATTATCTGATTTTCCGCTTCCGTGTGCTAAACACGAGCCTTAAAGAAACCGCAAATTCCCAATCGGAACTCGACTTTGTGCATGCAACTAGGAATATGTACGTCACCAGTGATTATAGTGCACTATGTGTACATGGCACTAAACAAAACGGTCTGCTGTCCCTGAACAAAAAAAAACAACAGTTCATGTAGCTGCTTTGTCTTTTTTGTAAGTTATTTAAGTTGATGTATTGAATGAATGACTCCATTGGTTTTTTTTTTTTTTTTCTTTTTTCTTTTCCCCCCCTCCCTTTACATTTTCGTTTAAAGCTCATGTTTTAGCTTTATTAGGTTTGTGAGGTGGTGGGCTGAGTGGAATCCCTTAATTATGGTAAATTTTCATTCATTAGTGCGTACAACATTATTTATGAGAAGGGATTATATTTGGTGATGTTTGCCTTTTTCCTTTTTTCTTCCTTCCTGTAGGTGACAATGACCTGTTTATTTACTTTAAAATATTTTTGAAAGAGAAAAGATCACAATAAAATCGTTAAGAATATAGTTGTTTAAAACTCAGGTTGTGTTCTGTGTGTATTCTAAGAATTCCTAATATTTCAAAATGTACTACACTTGGAAAATAAGCAGCAATGGGGCAGTGTGAACGAATGGAGTAACTGTTACAACTGTTCTTGTTTTATTCCACTTATACCACAGCAATCTACCACATCCCTCTCTCTCCTGAAGACTTCCCTATTACAGCTTTTCTTCTGCCTCCTACAAAGCCCTGATCATGAGACGCCTAGAAACTTTTTTTATTAGACTTTTTGTTGGTTTATGTGGACTGTCTGCCGTACAAGTCAATATGCATCTCACTGTTACTATATGACTGGTAATTAGTCTGTGCATAAACATGAACCTGCATTCCTGTCCCAGGTGCGCTGACCAATCAGAATCCTTAAATTGCCGCTGTTGTCTGTGGCGTGATTAGTTTTAGGCGACAGTAGTGAAGGCTGTTACACCCTAAGTCCCTTTATGTTTAGGAGGACAAGAGAGTGCAGTTACCCCCAGCAGATGGGAGGACAATAGTGTGAGCAGAAGAAAGGAATGAATTTGCATGGAGCCCTCCGGTCTGGAAAGGGTGCATCCGTGATTGTCTGAGCCGGAGGATGTTCAGTGGGGGCGGGTGAGGGAGAGAGTGGCCTCACACCATATTCACTGTCCTGTTGAATCAAATCTCCAGTTGGTCCCTGAAAAACAGAACTGAACAAATAGCTTTACATGCAGTTAACGTGCAGTGAAAAAAAACCCCATTGCGAACACTTGTGAATATGACAGAAAAGCCTCAAATGTATGGTTTTTTAGTTAGAATGTTTTTTTGACTTTGCCTTTTTTTTTCATGTTGTGATTCTTATAGTTTCAGGTCTTTTTCCACATGATTTACCCCACCCCCCTTTAAAAAAAAAAAAACAGTACTTTTTTATATATTCATTTAATTTGACATGTTTTGCCCAAGGTGAATGGTTTCACATTTAAGACAAAAATTCATTCACAGGTGATTACATATTTGCATCGTGTGTTTACTTACGTCATGAGTTTTTTATTTCATGAAGGTTTCATTTTGAGTCCTTTGTCCAAGCACAGAATTTTTGAAACCCAAGTATAAAACCAAGAGGTTTACATGAATTTAATGATAATACTAATAAGGCAGGACAGATAGTTATTGCTGTAATATAAATCAAATATGTGAAGGATTATTTGCTTTATATGCTTACAGTATAAAACAATACAGAATAATTGCTGTATAGAATTTATTTATTAGGCCTTAAATGTGCAGTCTGTGGTTTTAGTTAACTGTAGCTTTTTTGTTTGGCATGTTTCAGATGTGGGACTTCATACGTGAGGATGAGTTGAGTGTGTTCACTTTTCACATAAGAAATAAAAAGTTTACATTTCATTGATTTTACCTGTATTAAAAGCTGTACATGGGTCAGCCATAGCATGTACATTGATTATCAATTATATAAGACTAAACTGGGTACAGGATTATATTACAAGTCAGATCTATTGAGGTCTCAAACTGCATCCCTCTGCATTCCAAGGATCCATTGCTAATGTCCTAGTACCAGATACCACAGCAGAACCCCAGAGGTCTTGGGGAGTCGTGCCCTGAGGGGCCAGAGCCGCCCCGGTGATACAAGGGGAGCTTAAACGATATTGGGCTTAATATTTTCTGTTGCAATATTTGATTGGTGAATAAATATCAATAGTATGTCAACATTCCTTGTCAGTTTTCTACCTTTAATATACATTCTTTTACTGCTAATTTTGATTATAGTGTACCTTTTAAGATTTACGGTGCAAAAACCATATGAATGCCTTTCTGGGTAAAACATGAAGGGAGGGTACAGTGTGTAGTACACTGTGTAGTTTAAGAGTGATTAGAATTTACCTCATTATATTTGTCTACTAGATTCAAAGGGACTATCTCTCACCATGCATCACACACTTTGGCTTGTCTGTGGGTTTTCCATGATGTCACAGCTCTACAGTATCAAATCATCTCTGAACCACACTAGCAAACATCGACAAAAAGAGCCACACATGGCTATAAATGTCCCCTGAAGCCTAGCACCTGAGGTAAACTATATGACCAGCATCTGAACACACCAGCGTTAAACTTTGCCCATAGTTTGATGCTTAATCTGAAGACAGATCGGTTTGATGCAGACACCAGACAAAGTCTGAAAGTCACACCTTACCACGTCGACATGTGTAACCTGAACCTCATGTGAGGAAACCTGAGCAGGTCATGTGACCCAAATCCCCACTGTTCTGTTCCACTGGTACACACCGTGTCCCCACAGACCCAGAGTAGAACCGTCTGTTGTGTCTCAGCGTGTCCAGGTTTCCAGGAGCTGTTCAGAGTGTAGAGAGTTGCAGAGAATCACGAGTCCCACAATCCTCTTTGTTTTTGCTGACCTTCAATGAAGGCATGTCAGACGCTGCATCCTGGAGAGCCCAGGAGAACAGCGAGTGGAATCAGGAGGCGTCCACTGTGCACAAGCTCTGGATTTCCTCAATCTCAGGTAAGATTTATTCTCTTTTCTATTTATTTTATACTGTGTCTAATCAGGAAACTATAAGTGCCAACAGTGCCTCTTCACGTCCACTTCCCTTCACAAACACTTCTCAATTAATCTCAAAGTGCAGTGGGTGTGTGTTAAGGGCATGTCCATCAACAAATGTTTGTTTATTTAGTTCAGAAAAGTATCTCTCTTTTCAGAGATGTCCTGCTTGATAACATAAAAAAATGTGGTTTTAAACATCAATATAGTCCAACAAATAAATAAATATTAAAAAATGCAAAAAAAAAATCTTAAATATTTATTCATTATGTAATTAATAACAAACATGCACACACACACAAACGCAAACAAACAACAAAACAATCATTCCTTGTCCATACCGCTTATCCAGTTTAGGGTCACTGGTGACCTGGAGATAATCCCAGAGAGTTCAGGGCACAAGCCTGGATACACCCTGGATGGGGTGCCATCACAGGGTACATGCACACACATACACAATCATAAAACAGTAATCAGCTTACACAGCATTAAAGTGCATGGAGGAGCATGCAAACTCCACACACACACACACACACACACACACACACCTCAAATCAATTAATCAACAATCTAACAAATGCATAAATTAATAAACAGCAAACCAAACTAAATTTTTAAAAAGTGACTGTATTAATAAATAAATACACAAGCAAACAACCCATATACATTAAATCACAAAACATTCCAAGAAAACACAAATTAAAAGCTTGGTGCAGTGTTATTCAATTTATATTAATTCAGCTTGGCTGCACAGTGGCTTAGTGGTTAGCATTGTCATCTTGCACCTCCGGGGTCTGGGTTCGATGCCCGCTTCGGGTCTGCGTGCATGGAGTTTGTACTGTATGTTGTCCCTGTGCTTGGTGCATTTCCTCTGGTTACTTTGGTTTACTCCCACAGTACAAAGACATGCAGATTATGTTAATTGGCGTTCCCAAATTGCACCGGCTTGTGTGAATGAGTTCCCACCACGGTTGTAAAAATGGGAATAAATACAATGGTCACCCCTGTCCTCCACGGTCCCTAGTTGGACTACAGTGGTTCCTGGATAGATGGATGGATGATTTAATTTAGTTTATTTATGACAGTTCTAACTCAGCCATTGAGGTTGAACAAACCAGTGTACTCTTAGTGTTAGTCCCAAGCCCGAATAAATGAGGGAGGTTGTGACAGGAAGGGCATCCAGCGTAAAACATGTGCCAAATCAATATGTGGATCAACATTCCAAGATTTCCTTACCCGCCCGTGTTAACAACGACTGCCTCTGGTACCACTGGTCAGCAGGATATCTGTGCAAATTGGGCTGATGAATGAAGAAAATGAGAGAGAGAAGGTTGGATGAGGCGGAAATAGTGAATCAGGTAATACAGGGAGAAGAAGTGTACAGTATTTTAGTAGTTTGGTGTTTTAACTGTGGTATTGCATGAGAATTTCAGAAGTGTCAGGATTATGTGAAGGTGGTGTATGATATATACAATGACATGGTGAGGTGTGCAGTAGGTATGACCGACTGGTTTAAGATGAAGGTGGGACTGCATCAGAGATCTGCTCTTAGTTCCTAGTTTGCAGAGATGATGGACAGGTCGACGGATGAGGTTAGACAAGAGTCCCCATGGATTGTGTTTGTGAATGATATTGTGATCAGCAGTGAGAGTAGGGAGTAGTTTGAGAGGATTCTAGAGAGGTGGAGGGATGCACTGCATGAAGATCAGTAGGAGCAGGACGGAGTGTAAATGAGGGAGAAGGTGGGAGAAAGTTGAAAAGACAGTAAAATGGTTTGGGGATAAAGTTAGAGAGAACAGATTAAGATGCTTTGGACATGTGCAGAGAAGGGATGAGGTGGTGAATATTAGAGATGGAGCTGGCAGGCAAGAGAGGAAGAGGAAGGCCCAAGAAAGGGTTTATGAATGTGGTGAGGGAGCACATGCAGGAGGTTGGAGTGACAAAAGATGTGGTAGACAGAGTTAGATGGAGACAAATGGTCCGCTATGGCGACCCCTAACGGGAGGAGAAAAAGGAGAAGAAAAAGACTGATTTATGACAGTTCTCAGACTGATTAAGCATCGGTTTATATAATTTGCTCATGGTATGGTCTCTATGCTAAATAAAAAAAAAATGATTAAAATGTTAGAAATGATTATTTCTTGAAATAAAAACAAAAGCGGAAAATAAGGTTATTATATATAATAAGACGAATTAGATGGAATACTTGAGCATTACAGGAGTGCTCGAGTTCACATTGCAGCCAGCGCTGCTCCACATTGCTGCAATGTTTTCTGTGTTTTTATTGGCCGGTTGAGCGTGCCTGACTTTGTGATTGGACAGAAGTTGACACGTGACTCCCCATTAAAGGCAGTGCGAATATTTTTTTTTCACCTAAAGGAGGGAGGGTGAGAGAGAGAGAGAGAGAGAAAGATTTAAGACCTGAGCTTGGATTAGTTTGGACTGCTGAAGAAACCTTGGATTTATATCAGGGACGGAATTTATAGAAGTTATTCTCAGCTGTTTTTGTTGCTTTTTAAACACATTGAGCAAGATTATGGAGTTTAAAGTGGACGTCGCGCGCGCTCCATTCATTAGGCTTGACTCTTGGACGAATTTAGCATGTTAGCATCTCAGCTCGTAGTTGTATATAGGAGTGTACACATAGAATGTAAAAGGAAAAAAAGTGTTTAAGTTTAGATTTGTTTTAAGTGTAGTTGTTGTTTCCTAAACTGAAAATGACGTGCTTTGTGAATTAAGTTAAGAGAAAAAGCGTTACGGTTGTGTGCGCGCGCGGGGGAAACGACTCGCGACGCTGCAGGAGCTCGAGACAGTAACAGTTTCCTCTCTGCGCACAACTTTTTAAAACATTCCGTAAACTCATGACCTCAGAGCAGCTTCAACACCCCGACATCCTTTCACCTTGGTGTAAAATGGCTGATGACAACGACTTAATAGGAGCGTCTGAGTTTATGAAAGGTAAGTTTATTAAATTTGTAAATTTGTTATTGTGGGCGACATGAGGAGGAAATCCGTACAAACACCTCAGCAACGGAAATGTTCGCTTTCACTGTTTCCACCTGAACATTTTATTAAACATGACCTGACATTCTCTGTTTAAAAGCACATGAATTCCTACTGTTCCTACCTGCAGAAGTACTTATTTAGTTTTTATGAAAAATTGGTTGCTTTCAACAGTATTGTTAAAACAACAAATGTCAACAGTAAATGTCAACAAAATATCAACAGTAAATATTACAAATGCAATGATTTTCACTTGTCTTGGTGTCTGTATTTTTTATCCCCCAGATCGGCTTTATTTTGCCACACTGAGAAGCAAACCAAAGAGCACAGCAAACACACACTATTTCTGCACAGATGATGAGTTTGTGTATGAAAAGTAAGTGCCACCCATGCAAAACTTCTACTAACACTGTCCAATGTGTACAGATCTCAACAAGATCAATAATAATAATAATAATAATAATACACAGTTGGGGGACTATTTTAGTTTCCTCTGTGACTTTCACATTGCACATTGGCAAAGAATAATAAAAAAAAAAATCCAACTGATTTTGTTTTATACTCTAGTTAGTTCTTGAGGTTGTTTGTTGGTTCTTAAAATCAGCTTTGTGTGTATAAACTATTTACTTTACAATTTGGCAAATACAAATAAATTCCCACAAGGATCCTGTGGATCGTTGGACCCCTTATGGGAACGCTTACTTATTTTAATGTGGGCGTCGGCAGATGATTAAATATGAAGTTTGTGGGACAAACAAAGGTCATGTTTATTAAGACAAGAACATTTATGCTATGTGAAACACTTACCACCTTCATTCATATATTAATAACACTTTACCCTATTCAGAGTCATAACAGATTACTGATTTGTGTATGTTTTGTGAACTAAGACTGAATTGGGTTGTTAAAAAGAAGAAAATTGGTTCAACTTTGAATATGAGTGGGTTGGATTCATCAGATTTTTTTGTTCAAGCTGCTAGGTTTTGTTAACTGTTCAGTCAGAAGTGTCTGTGTGAATGTTCAGACACTGACGTTATCATTCCTCTACATACTGCATCATTTTAACTAAAACTTGGTTTACTCTGCCAAGTGGTTACAGGTTGTGATTAATTGAAATTTATTGTACTGATACTAATCTGTATGTTTATAACCTAATTATGTAATAATGCATTTATAACTGTTAGGCAGTGTCTGTATATGCTATAAAGTGTGTATAAGGGCTGGGAATCACCAATAACCAGCTGATATGATTTTATCATGATACCCAGATACAGATTCGATTTGTATTGCGATTCTGTTAGTATCACGATTTTATAAATAACCTGATTCCATATTACTATAGTTTTTCGATCTTGTTACAGATCTAAACACACTTAACAAATAATTGTTCCTACCACGTCAGATGCTATGCTGTCTGCCAATGTGTAAATAACATGGAGCATCTGTAGGGTTATAATGGAATGACAACATTTTACCACCTCAAATAATAATAAAAAAAAAAGAATTTGGAGTTGGTGTGGCGATATATGAATTGCCACACCAAAGAACCATGATGCGTAACTGAATCAAATTTTTTCAAACTAATATTATTTATTTAATGATTTCTGACAATCTTTACCTATGTAATTACGATGTTCTTCGTTCTTATTGAGGTGTAGTTTCCACAAAATAACTGGGTAAAAGAGAAATCTAATGTTCTGTTTCAGCTTTTATGCAGATTTTGGACCTCTTAACCTTGCCATGCTGTATAGATACTGCTGTAAACTCAACAAAAAGTTAAAGGTGAGTGATTTGCATGTTTGATTTATTTTGCTCTCTCACAAACCTCCTTCTGAAAGAATGTACAGTATGCACCAGCAACAATAAAATCACTATGGTTTCCCCACTCACACCCATTGCGACACTCTTGGCATTCACATGTGTTACAGGCTGGCTTTGTGAGGTTGGAGTGGTAGGTCAATAGAAGGTGTCATATGTTATTTATCCTGAAATCATTTCTCAGAAGCTAAATCAGGCCAGAAAAAACAATTGTATGAATTGTTTTAAAATAAACTCCTCCTCAGTATGAGACCCAGCCATCACACTAAACACAGCTTCTGTTTTTAGCCACTGACTCACCTGTCTTAAAGCTGTGCTGGCATTTTTTTTTCTTTTTTGCTTGGACAGAACCCCTGTCCTCAGGGATTGCGGGACATGCTTGCCTGAAGGTCTCTCTGTTACTCAGCACTCTGTGTAGTCTTAAACAGAACACAGTAACCACCATTTGTACAAAAACAGAAATTCTGCAGTTTCAGCAGCTCAGAATTATGATTTTATGTATGATTACCACGAAGTCTCAGGATTCTTTTTCTCACTGAAAGCTTTTTTTTTCGTCATTATATATATATATTTAGATATATTATTCGAATAACATCTTCAATAAAAATAGCAGCTTAGAAATATTTACATGAGTAACAAAATTTCTTAAGTATGTCACACTTTTCATTACTTACAGCACACATAGAGTATGCTGGCTGATCAGATAAAATTCTTAAGCTTAAACACATGCTTCAACCAAAGACAAAAACAAGAAACAATATGACATTGTACTGTACATGGTTCTTTTTGGTGAGTCTTCAAGGAGTCAAAAAACTTATTTAGGTTAAAATAATAGCTCAAGTAGAAGTGAAATTAGTCATTCAGTTAATTAAGATATTAAAAGAAATTAGAAAGGATAGTATAGGCTGTCATGGTGATGCAGTGGGTATTGTTGACATCTCACAGCTCGAGGGTCTCTGGTTTGTTCAGGACCAGAACTTGCTAGTATGTGAACTGGCTGTGTTAACTTTCCTTTACGTAGTGTTGACTAGGTTAATGCGTTGCGTGTGGTGTCCCCTGATGGACTGGAGCCTTATCCAGAATGTATTTCCACCTCACTCAAGGGTTTCCAGTTTACTCATTGGACCCATTGAGAAAATGCTTCTTTGAAGCTTATTTTAAGCTTATTTAAAAATTAGGATATAGTGTGAAAATGACTCGAGTAGCGGTAGTCAGATCAGATCAGCTTTAGATATTTGAGCACATAATTGTGGTAGATTGAAAGACTTTTCAAAGAAATAAATTACACAACTGTGTTTCAGTCATACACTAACATATGTATTGCATGATACATATGTTATTCTGTTTTGTGGTATTTGTAATATGTACTTGTGTTTGCCAGCTAGGTAACAATTCTTAAATCATCTGGCAAGCATGTAATTTGTCACCACGAAAAGAGTCCCCTTTTGTTCTTTTTCCTGTGTATGTCATTTTAGACTGGTCCATAATAAGTGTTGTTTTTTTTTACTTAAATGCTCTATTGTAATGTTCAATTTTAGGTTTTCTAATTGGTCAACTCAGACAGCCGCAGTTTAAGAATGAAAGAAGTCAACAAGAAAACTGGATGTGAGCCAGTGGTGGAAAATAGTCAAGCAGTTGTAGTTTGATGCTGTATGCAGGCACCCCATTGGGATAATATATTTTAGATAAAAAAAAAAAAAAGGATTTATTACTATTATTCATAATGTGTACCTTATAAATAATTAAATGTAAAAAAAAATAGCAAGAAAATTGATATATTTGTTAAATAAAAAACATAAATAGCTAATTATTAAGTAATTAATTGCTCTCATATTTTTTTTTTTTTTACTTATAATTTAAAAAAATACGTATACAGTGGAACCTTGGATTGCGGGCATAATTCGTTCCGGAAGTGGGCTCGTATTCCAAAACACTCTTAAACCAAATCATCATTTCCCATAAGAAATAATGAAAACTCAAATCATTCGATCCACAGCCCCAAAAAATAAATACATAAAAATAATTAATACAATCTATAAAATGAAAATAAAACAAATTAATCTGCACTTTACCTTTAAAAAAAGTACAAATAAATCCTGACAGATAAGTGTTTCCGTTGGTGCGCGCAGGCGCTGTGTGTGTGTGTGTGTGTGTGTGTGTGTGTGTGTGTGTGTGTGTGGAATTAGCCCCTTCCCTCGCCTCGTTTTACACAGTAACACTCCTCCTCCCACTCCCCACCTCGCTTTTTAAGATTCACAACAAACACACACACACAACGGAAACACCGTTTTAACAGGAAAAAAAAAAATCTTTCTGAGACTGACATAAGCGTATATTAACAGACCCACTTTTTAAGTTTCACAACAAGTGCATAAACACAGCGGAAACACCGTTTTAACGGAAAAAGCGAGACTGGCACGAGCGCATACTAAAGGAATCACTTAAGTTTCACAACAAACGGACACACACACAAACACGGAAACACCGTTTTAACGGAAAAAAGCGAGACTGGCACGAGCGGAGCGCATACTAAAGGAATCACTTAGAGTGACGCTCTGTGTCAAAATAAGAGTCGCATGTGTGAAGCATGATACTCGGCGCTTGTAAACTAATACTTGCTCGGTTTCCGAATAAAAAATTATTTAAAATCTTTGCTTGGTTTGCGGAACACTCGTAAACCACGTTACTCGCAATCCGAGGTTCACATCAACATCATGTCATGACCTTTAATCGTTTATTAACAAAATCAAATGTATTCAAGTATTTCCTTTTATGCTTTAAATATTGACACAGTTTAAAATTTCCATGACCTTGTAAGTAGATTTTTTTTGCCTCCTTATTTCTATTTTTTTATTGAGAAGATTTAACACCCATATTTTTACTTATGAACAATACTTTTTCCACCCCTGGTGTAAGCTCCAAATCTAACGACTGCCTGATTTCTCCATGTCCTAAAAAGCAGGGGTTAAGATTACAATAATCCCTGTTGTGTCTCTCTGTGTGTTGTTCTGTTCCTGAAGCTGGCCAGGTGTAGTTACCTCATGTGTTCATGTTTTGGAATGTTAAAGGTAAAGTGATCTGGTAGATGCATGAAGCTTCTTTCATCATGATTATTTTTGTAATAATTCTCTCACACTGCACCCCACCCACCTGACATGTCTGTTAGCCCCTGCCCTGTGTTTGTGTCATTTATTCCGTGTCACTATGGGGACGGCATTCTTGGTGAACCTTTGCTAGTTTTTGGCCTTAATGTGAACTGAGAACAAAAAGACACGAGTGAAAGTGGAAAAAGGTAGATTGGCCAGTACTGTGATGAGCGGTACAGTCACTGGAATTTCTCAGGTCCACATACCTTCACTTTGTAGCTGGTGCTATGCACAATCTATTGGCACCCCTCTGCACTTGCAGCACTGATATTTTTGGGGGGTGTGCGGACTAATGCGCTGTGAGGACTAATGCGCTGTATATTGTTATCTACAAAGTAATGTATGTGGTATGTGTACCTGTTAAAATGGCCTGCGTATGTAAAAAACAAAAAGGGATAACATCTAACAACATCCTGCTTTTTGTTTACTTCTGTTTCTCATGTCTCCATGGTTGCTAAAGGCACCCAGTTTGCTGTAGACAGTCATTTTTTTCACTCAGTGTAATTAAAATAAATATTTAAATTGCAACATTATGTGTTATTAACATTAAGATGGTAAGGAGAATAATCAAAGAAAATAAGCCGAAAGAAAGCTTTTTTTTCTTGAATATCAGTAAACACAAGGTGATATATGAACAAAATAAAACAATAATCAACAACAGCGTGGTGTGATGAAGCCGAGTTACTGTTATCACCCCAAAGTTAATTATTTTTTCTAAAAAAAGCACCTCTGAAGTTTATTTATATACCACAGCAATTTTCCTAACAATTTTTATTAATCAAAGAGTAACACGTACTGATTATGTATAATGTTTAGAGTTATGTATAATGTTGTGAGAACAAGTTGGTTGGAAATGATTTTAATTAATTCCAAATGCCACACCCTTCGTGTGCACGCTTACAGCTATGCTTGTTTGTGAAATCACATCCTGAGCTGTTCTTTAACCTGATCAAGAGTTAAGAGGTATCAGAGAACGACGAATAATATCAGCACCACCGTTGTCATGTCAAAAGGTTTCTCACATCCCAAGCATTTAATAGTCCTTTACAGTAATGCTATTTAATATGGAGTGTGTATGGAAATGAAAGGCTAATAAATGAGCAAGTGTATTTTATTTCCATTACAGCACTGGTGAGTTGTGGAATCGGATTACCTAAAAAGTGCAGCTGCAAATCACAGATTTGTTCCAATACATTGTTGTCTCTGGAGCAACAACTTCACATGGAGTTAGAGTGTGGAGGCTCTACATGAATAGGGAAAAAACCCTGTAAAATCACTGATGTGTTGACTATTTCTGTATCAGTTAGAGACGGACTGTCCAGTGCTTTAAAACAGTCAGAAGCTGGCTAAGAAACTTTTATGTTTCTTATCTTAAGGACAGATCAGTTTTCTTTGTATATTTACAGGATGTGTTTTTATTTTTGTTTGTTCAAGTAAAAAAGAGTGGCAGTGAATATTATAGCTCCTGTAACACAAGTCAGAACAGGAACTACCACTGAATGTAACGTTTAAAAAGTTAAATGTTCTTTTTAGCAAACATGGTATTTTATTAACATTTCAGAGGGCTGTTAGAGGAAAATAATCAATTTGAGGTATAAGCAGTATCTCCAATTCATCACACCACTCTGTGGTCAGAGGAAAATGCGGTCCATGCCATAATGATGTTTGAGGTGAATGACCTCTCTGCCTATGTTTGAGTTAAATATTTATTCAGCCTGCCTCAGCTTTTTACTTTTTTAAATCTTGCATATTTGTCTGCTACATACACTGTGGTATAGGAATAGATGCTCTGAGGGCATATCGGTTTAAACTCAGCGCAGATTATTCTGGTGCTTTTGCCCCAGCCTGTTTGATTCTTGCATGATCAAACTCCCCTCGGGTATCAGAATGCAAAGCTGTGTGTCTGGCTCTTGCTCACCTGCAGCGCACCTGCTCGGCCATGCCCCCTGCCTTGTTGGTTTACCCCCCCAGGCAAACGGTTAACAGCAATAGCAGCAGCAGTGGCAGGTGCTTGAGCATCTGTCTGATTTCCCTGCATATGCCACAGGCTGTCTGAAAGTGCTTTCAAGGCAGTCCTGTGTTACAGGATGTAAACAGATTCTTCAGATGCATGGTAAACTATTCTGCATCAGTGGAAATGTCAGAAGCATCATGCATGAATTTATTTAGGTTTGCAATAATACAGTTCATTCAGGAACAATGTGAGTAAAAGATTTAAAATGATCATGTTATTCGCACCATGAATCAAAGTAAGATTGAATCAAATTGAGATCTATTGCAATATTTTCAGTTACTTAATTAGTTTCAGATACAAAAATGCCTCGCACATTTCATTACACTTAACATCATTAAGAAAAATAATAATAATAATAATTCCTGTTTGCAGTGAGATTTACAAATAGTATAATATTAACCCTTGTTTTTAACCAAGTCCCGTTCACAGTTTAAATGCTCTGTACCTCTGCAGTGATATAATTTTTTCAATTATTATTTTTAATATATATATATAATGTTTAATCCTCTTGCTGCCCTCCAGTCTTTCACACTGACCAGAAAGAGGATTGTACACTACACCAGCTTTGACCAGCGCAAGAGGGCAAATGCTGCTGTCCTCATCGGTGCCTATGCTGTGAGTATCCACTGTCTCTTTATTCTGCATGTAATCGATCTGTATCTCTTCTATTTCCCCTTTCTTTGTTTTGCTTTCTCTCACATTCACTTTTTTTTCTTGCCTAATTCTGTGCTGATCGATGTACGTATGTTGTAGATGTGTTTTGAACACTCTATTAACTGATGCTGTCGTAGACACACGCCCCCTTCAACAAACTCATATTAGTAGTGTTTTGGTCTGTGCCCACAGCGTCCCTGGTTTCTGTCAGGGTAAACAGAAAAAGGTTTTTAATTCATTATTGCCAGATAAAATTCATGTATGTTACAGATTTTTTTATATTTAAGTTGCAGTGAACTATAACAGTCAGCTATATTTATTAATAATGTCACAGAAAGAAGGAAAAAGACCAAAGACGGGGGGAAAAAAAGGAAAGTTTGACAACTTTTTTCAAAGTACACCTACAGTACAATGCAAGTGTCAGATTTATTACATCACAAATAATTTTAATGATGGTGATTTGAAAGAGATTATGATGGTTGATTATCGACTTGTACGAATGGTAGCAGTTAGAGTGGTATGGTTTAATGTTAGTTACCGTGTTCCTAGTTTGGAAAAAAGTTGCCACTTGTACAGACCTTCATGTGATTTCGTTTTGTAGTAAATGTTACTTAACATTAGGCTTATAACTCTAGAAGCCAATTTTAGACATTAACAACACATAAAAGATGTCAGGGGAGTTATTTATTGATTTAAAAGTGGATGTGTATCCCCATTGTGCTGTCAAATCGTTCTGTAAAGTTTAAAGTGTGTCATTGTGATCATGCAGTGGTTTATCCCAGTCCCTTGCAGTGAGGAACTTGAACAGTGGAGAAATAAAATGGCTTTCCACTGAAGAGAAGCCATTCACAGATGCTTGTGAGCGACTGGTACTTGGCAAGGAGGAGCGTTTTATGGATGCTGTGCAACAGGACACGCTGGCATGCCAACGCTGTCGAGGCCATGGTTATTGTGTGTGTACAATGCGGGGGACTATCCGCCCGTCATCAGCCGGGTTTCATCAGTCTGAGTTAGACAGGGCAGGGTCGTGGGTGGAAGTTGGAACACAGCTGAGACAGTGTCTCACACACACACTGATGTGTCTAACAGACGTCAAAGTGGAGACAAAAGGGCAGTACAGCCGTGCACTGCAGTAATGTGTTAGAACCCAGCTGTGTGCCTGGCTGAAAGGCGTATAAAGCTCTGAGAAGTTTTTTTTTTTTTTTTTTAAGGAATTGTTCAGCAGGAAATAAAATTTACACATCAATAATACCATCCCTAAAACAAAATATGCTTGGATGTTTGACATTTGATTATGTAGCTGACAAGTCATGATTTTTTATCTAATTAAGAGCTGCGGGGAAGTTTTATTAAAAGCTCGATTTTTATTAAAAGCCTGATTTGTGTCATCTGGATTTGTGTCAAGCTTTGGCCATTTTGCACATCATTAAGGTCAAAGTGTAATTTAACACCTAAGGTCTACACTACACTACGCTACACTATCGCTTTGGGACTGACCTCAAAGGACACTTTCACACCCATTGCTCCCCAAATCAGGGTAAAATTAATACTCACAATAATTTACACACTACACCCCATTAAATGAACCCAAAGTACTTGACAGGGGGGCTGTGTAGGAATGAAAACATCTATGTAAAAACTTTCTTGGTTAAAAATAGTCATGGAAAAAATAAGCAAACTTTGCCAAGTGTGTGTAGAGATCACAAAAATCTCCCGAGTGTGGAGAACACAGAGCCAGCACAAAATAAATTACACGATTTTATAAATCAGTAGATCTCACAACTTTTGTAGAAAACAGTAATAAAATGTCGCAGACACCTGGCTACACACCATTGACTCCCGGAGGTCCGCAGATCCCTCTTTGACACAAATAACTAGTTTAATGTCGATTAATAGTCAGATCTCTTTCTCACTGGCTCATGATGGAAAATCCTGAATCTACATGTCTGAATGACAGGCAGTGCTGTGTCTATCTGTTTTTTGCTTGTTAGTCGGTCTGTGAGTTTATATAAAATAAACATCCCTCACAGGTGCTGAGGTGGTGAAATTGAATTTGCTTGTTCAAGCACAAAACCCACGTCATGTGATATTTTAGTTTTTGTGCAGCTGTGGGCTGCATGCAATGACTGCTAGCTACTGTAGTTCCAATGAATAGTTTACTCTCGCTGTTTTATGACTGCTGTGTGTAGGAGTGCAAACTGCTAAAGTGTAAATATAGAATATAAAGACAACAGGGACTGCTCATCCTCACAGTGTCCATGACCTTTTGGGTTGGAGTCTGCCAGAGTAGCTTAACAAAGGTACAGCGATGCAGACCAAATATAGACCCTGATTACAGACAGACCGCCCAGCTGTAATTCATATCATAGGTTTATATGTAATAAATGTCATCGTTCCAATGTGATATTGTTTCTATAGTAACAACCCATGTCGACCTTTGGTTATTAATAAGGGCGATCAGTAATATGGTAGTTTTCTGTGAGGGGATATTTATTTTAAAATGAATGGAAGGAGTCTCTAGTGTCCTCACTTTGTAACAGTCAGAGGGAAAGGCATAGACAGGGAAATTTACACTCACTCTGTAATATAAAGGTCTTCGTTTTATTTCTTATTAATAACAAGAAAAATATAAAAAAAGAAGGGTGGAGAGGGCAAAACTCTTCATAGCTTGTGTAACAT